>OX940982.1:50553474-51164949 GCA_954871275.1 Leptopterna dolabrata
TTTTAACATGTATCATGTTTTAGCTCTGGTATAACTAGCATTTTTTGCGAGTCGATTTTTGCGCGTCAATTTTTTTCGCGTAGTGGTTTTCACGTACAACCGAGTAGTTGCGAGGGAAATGAAACTTCTTTCATTTTCATCGGACAATAATCGTTTTCCATTCGTTGAAAAGCTCTTGATTTATCACGAATTTATTTCGTATTTGTTCTTGGTATTTATTTCCTAGTTTCATACTATAACTATATAAATGAATGTTATAAATGGATAGTAAACAATGACGCTTGTTTTCGCGCACAATGCATAGTGGAGAGTCGCGTGGAAACGAGCCCTGGGATACTCGCATTTTTGCGAGTCGATTTTGCGAGTCAATTTTGAGCGTCAATTCTTTTCGCGCACAATGCATAGTGGAGAGTCGCGTGGAAACATGATACATGGTTGCAATTTTTGGTTCATAACCATAAATCTTCGTTATCATGTTTACGAAACATCTTTGAGTTTTAAAATTGGGGAGGGGACCGCCCGTGTTAACGTCAAAAACGTTTCATTTATAGTAGAAGTATATCATTCTGTGCTTGGTGATAAACTTGAGGAAATTACGGTAAAAATAATCGATCAAGATGGATTTTTGTTTGTTTGGATCCACTGACCCGGTTTACTCTATTTAGTCAAAAATTCTGGAACCAATTATTCGAATTCCATTTGGGAGACTGTCCCAATCGCTATATTTATGAAGAGTGAAGTCACTTTGCCCGCTGCCCTATACCTTGTCAATAAACTTTTGAGTTCTATACAGGGCAACACTCCGTTCAACCACTCATTCATTTTTAGAGCTAACCTTAATTTTTTGAAGGCCATCGCCTTGCTTTTACATAGACCAGAATCTATCGTTCTTAGGGACGAAATAAGGGACGACGTGAAGGGTTACTTCACTAGCGCTTATTTCGACAAGTTCGACACTTTAGAGTTGGTTCTGCGCAATATAAGCTCTGATTGTATACGCCCCGAAATCTGGCCACAGCTTATTAACTCATCCTTGCCTGTGGAGGAGGTTACGAACTCCGCCGTCAAGTACTTGAGGTCTAAGCTAAAAACCGAACCATCCAAGTACCCCCTTTTACCAGATTTCCTTACCAACCTAGGACTAAAATCACTTCCCTGAGTTCCACGAAAAACCCAGTGACCAACCTCAAGAGCCGAGACGGTGTCGGAGAACCAATAAGTGGTGGTGCGGGAGCTGCCGGCTTTTCAGTACGGGCAGAAGTTGAACACGGCTCCCCCAAGGACCCTGATTCACGCTCTTCCTCGCATTTTGAACTAGATACCTCTGCCCAACTTATGACTGCGCAGTCTTTAAACCCACCCAATATGGGTACCCTCAAACGTTACCCTAAGCTTGAAATGCCTACCTTTTCAGGCAAATTTAATGAGGATGTCACTTATTTCCTAAAAGTGTTCGATCGAATCGCCGATTCCAGTGGCTGGTATGAGAGGGATAAGCTCACCCTCCTCCCGTTTTCATTGCAAGGGACCGCTAAGTACTTCCATGAGAACTTGTTAAACCGTCGGGATGCCGCTCTTCAATCCTGGGCGGCTTAAAGGCTGCTTTCCTGGAACGTTACCGGACGTCTCAGTGGCAAGAAGGTCTCAAGCAGAAAGTAAAATCAATGCGTCAGCTCCCTGACCAACCCGTGTCTGATTTTATTGATTGTGTGGTGGCTGGTTGCCTACAGTACAACCCAAATATGAATTTACAGAAGATGATCAAGTACATCAAATTGGGTCTTTTACCCGATCTTCTGCACAAGGTGATTAGCATCCAATACGAAACTATAGAGGAACTTCGTGCGAGTTTGATTAATTTAGAGAACTTACTGTCGGCTCACCGGAAGAATGTGGAGGCCGAAGGGCAACAAGCCCAATTAATGCTAAGTATTAACCAGCTTCAGTGTGAGTTGGCTGAACTCAGATTAGAACGATCGGAGAAAAACCAGGTTTCGAAGGACGCGAACCTGGCTACTCCCAAACAGACAGGGGCCCAAAGGGGTAACCCTTCTAATAAGGGTTCCGGGCCTGCCAGCAATAATGGTCCACCACAGGAGGTTCAATACTGTCATTTGCATAAATCCCCGACGCACAAGACGTCAGAGTGTAGCCTAGTGCGGCGTTACAGGGTTCCTCAATCGATGCCTGTCGCACCCACCTGGGGCCCCAATTTCATGAACCCTGGGGTGCCGGTTCCTTCATGGCCAATGAACGTCCCCTACCCACCCCCTTTCCAGAATATGTACTCCCCAATTTTTCCCGGCCCCACGTTTCCCCAGAGCGTTTATTCTCCCCCAAACCCTGACTCCCGAAAACCTCCTGGACAAAGTCAGAGTAAGTAGCATTTACAAACCCCACAGGTCGGCGGAAATACCGGTGGCCTGCAATCACCCCCTAAAGACCTGTGGTGCGTGCATGTTTTGACTATGGGTTTAACACCTACTATTAAGGTTACCTGTTTCGGTAAGGCGTTTCAAGCGCTAATTGATAGCGGGGCTTCTGTTTCGGTGGTGGATAATTCCATTAACCCCGAAATGTGTGACAACCACCCTAGAGTCACGATTAAAGTCGCTAACCAAAGCTCTCGGACCACCTTGGGTTGGACCAATTTGAAGTTCCAAGCGGGTAATTTTCTCTTTACCATGCCATGTGTAGTTGTAACCGCCCTGAACCTTCCCATCATTCTGGGAACAGATTTCCTTGATAGGCACAAGGCCGAAATTTCTTTCGCCAACCGCACCTTAAATCTCAACCACCCGACCAAATTGTCAATACCTCTCATCCTACCTCTCCAATTCGCAATTGAACCCTTGCCCCCCTAATTTGGTATTGAGGCGACCTCTAACGTCAAACAGAACTCATCGAAAGAGCTGAGAGTTCTTCAGGACTTAACGAAAGATCAGTCACAAAAGGTTTGACGTAATCGTGACACCTTCCGACACCATACGAGTGCAGAAGGTCGGAGGATAAAACCTTGCAGAAATACGCACGTGCTGAACTTGATACGCGCTTATCTCCCCATTATCTCAGCCCAGAAGGCATCTGTCCCTTTAAACCATTATAGCCGCCGTCTCAATGGAAATATTTTTTCTCACTCCGCCTTTTCTTTCATCTTTTTGCTTCGGTTAAAGCCGTGGCGAGTAAGAATAGTAGGTTTGATTATTGCGCGCAAAGAATCTTTTCCTCCTCTAACCTCAGCTTCTTTGGTCTGTGCCTTTCAAATTTCATGCGAAAACTGAACCACGTCTTAGACCCCACCCTCAAATTCTTCGTTTTCACCCCCACCCCCCCACCACCCTTTCGAACCCTCACTCATCCGCGAAATGGTTTTCCCCAACCGTCAGTATCCCGCACTTATAGGGTTACCAGATCCATGGAATCACCCAAGATTTTATTGTGATCATAAACATAAGATTTAGGTCAGCTACCTTTTACTTCTCAAGGTTGCCAAAGACATTGTGGCGTTGCACTAAACCACATTTCAACTGAATCAACTGAACTGATCAGGGGAGGAAGCATTTACAAAACGGTTAAAATGGAGTCAAATAGGAGCTCCATCACTCACTCGAAAATGTCCCAGAACATAAATAAATAAGTAAATACTTCCACAGTAGCCCGGTTCACCTCGAACCAGCCTCAAAAAATAAAAAATAAAAAAATAAACATATAAAATAAAATGAACAACAGAAATAAATGAGTAAATACTTCCACAGTAGCCCGTTTCACCTCGGGTCATCCCAAACAATAAACAAATAAATAAATACAATAAAATAAACAAAATAAATAAATGAGTAAATACTTCCACCTGGGTCACCTGGACGCAATACAAAAAAAAACCCACCTTATTAGAACCTTGGCCTCCTCCCCTAGCCATTAAAATAGGGCAGAGCTTGGCAACCTCCAAATCCCTAGGTAACCGCATAGGCTAATGAAATCCAAAGGACACTTTTGGGCATACAAAATAAATAAATAACACAATAATAACAATGAAATTTAAATTAAAAACGCTGCAAATCCCTGCACAACGGTTTATTATTTTGTATAGAATACCCTTCTGTTACAGATCACAGCTCTATGTATAGATAACCCGTCTATATAATATGATATGTACTATTCTATACATATTATGTAGATCGCAGACCCTCCGTAGGTTAGTACCTAACCCCGTACACGTTACTAGGTACCTACCTAAATCACGAGTTAAATGTTGCTAAAATACCTAATTCTGCCGATGACAAACAGTACCTAACAAAAAGAAACACACATAATGAAGTTCTGAAAAGAAATTGTTGATGAGGAGTGAAAAAAGTTGCAAAAGTACCTACCAACAAACTCCAGCCCCTTCTACGTAGATGGTATAATGAACCGTTGTGTAATTATTTACCGTTGAGTAATGATTTACCGTAGTAATAATTTACCCATCAATAATACTTCAACGTTTGTTCAAGTTTCACTACCTACCAACAAACTCCAAAAGAGCCATCATTTTAGCGAATTTTCAAAGAAAATGAAGCTATTGCAATGGCTTCGAAATTTAAATAATATAAATTTTTGGAAATTTTCTTCATAGAAATCCGTTTCAGACCATTCTAAAACGATTCCTGAAATTTAACACTTTTTTATATGTATATATATATATATTTATATTTATATATTTATTTATATATGTGTCACTCCAGACGATAACTCTCGATAGAATTGAGATAAACAGCTCAAATTTGCACAAAAAATCTATCTTGGCAATCGAAAGGCTAAGTTCGAAGATGGGCGAAATTGGCCTACTCTAAGGAGGGTTTTGGCGCATTTAAAGTGCGCAAAAATTACCCAAAAATCCCCAAAATGTTATTTTCCAACAAGTGACCCCTCATTTTAAAGGTTTTTGCACGCTGAACACGATGGTGGAATCGGATTTTAGATATCTTGATCCGTTCTCAAATTAGAGCATTTAAAGTGCGCAATAATTACCCAAAAATCCCCAAAATGTTATTTTCTAACAAGTGACCCCTCATTTTAAAGGTTTTTGCACGCTGAACACGATGGTGGAATCGGATTTTAGATATCTTGATCCGTTCTCAAATTAGAGCATTTAAAGTGCGCAAAAATTACCCAAAAATCCCCAAAATGTTATTTTCCAACAAGTGACCCCTCATTTTAAAGGTTTTTGCACGCTGAACACGATGGTGGAATCGGATTTTAGATATCTTGATCCGTTCTCAAATTAGAGCATTTAAAGTGCGCAAAAATTACCCAAAAATCCCCAAAATGTTATTTTCTAACAAGTGACCCCTCATTTTAAAGGTTTTTGCACGCTGAACACGATAGTGAAATCGGATTTTAGATATCTAAATCCGTTCTTAAATTAGAGCATTTAAAGTGCGCAAAAATTACCCAAAACTAGGATAATCTTTAAACTCTTACCCCCCCCCCCCCCCCCCCACCCCCTTAGAGTGGTCAGATTGAAATATGTGAGAAGTATTAATTGAAGACGAGAGTTCGAAGCAAAAAAGGGGGAGGCAAACGATTAGTACAACTCCTTGAATTTACCCACAGCGATCAAATAAATAAGCACTTAGTACAATTACGTAATAAACAAACGGTAGAATCAGGATGGACAAAACGTACAAATTAAAATAAATACGAAGAGAATATACATAGAAAACCAAATTTTAGACCGAAGTTTTCCTTTATTCAAAACCATAGCCATTAATTCGAATATTTCTTTGAAAATTCGCTCATTAAGTCATGCTGCATGACTGGTTTTTTCAAATGAAATAATATCACAGAACAACCAAATCGACTTCATACTCCGCCAATATAATCAGGTGATCCCTAGCAATGATTTCATCTCCGCCAAATTTCCTATTGTGGGCGCGTCTCTGGTTACGAGATTTGGTTTGAATTGTATACCATCATTCACACTGGAGTCGAAAATGCCTGTCGGTGCAAACTTCGGGGCCTTACTGTGAACGAACGGCTGGACGTACGACGCTCCGGATGGTCTTAAAAAACTCGCAAGTTCAAGAACTATTTAAAACCGTAAAAATATTCACGTAAAAAAATGGTATAGGCGTTTTGAAAATTTCAACCCCTATTTTGAACCCCTTACAGATGACTCACAGTAACGTCGAGCTTCGAGGACCAACTAGACCCCGAACGGAACCTATAACCCGAATTTCATCAATTTTCTTTCATGGTAACTAAGAAAAGTGGCCCGTACGGCGTAAGGCGGACAGACAGAAATATTTTTATTGCAGTTTTGGATTCTACATACCTTGAAACGTAAACCATCAAATTTTGAGGGGGGGTAAGAATTTTTTTTTTCATGCTCGATTCCAATGGTTCATTATTGAAAATAATAAACCAATAAAGAAAACCATAATGATAAAGAACAAACAAATTGATAACATCAATAAGAATAAAAATTGGACACGAATAGTATACAAATTGTGAGAACAAAAGGAGTATGGCTGCTGTAAGAAGAGTATTTCTGGTATCCCTGTGCACTCAGAGACTACCTACCTATAATTTTTTCCCCCTCAAGAAATACATAAGAAAAAGTACCACCTCATAAGGCGGCGCACCCTCTACAACCAAAAATTCCATGGACCCTACACTACACAAAGCACACTTTCAGACCGCCGTCTACGAAGTGTTAATTTGGGAATAGGGGACAATGTCCCCCCCCCGGACTACGTTAATGTTCCCCTTTTTTCAACCACCCTATTAGGGTGACTCTTTCAAGTACAAATCAACACTAAATCTTACTTCGCCCTACACTAAAAACATATCTTCACGAAACACAAGGGAGTCTAGTACTAGTTGCAGTCTCCCACTCCTAGCAATAAGGACCTCGGACAAGGGACGCCTTGTCCGATTAGAATAACAAGCCCATCAGAAATGGCCGCTCCGTGCGATACGTTATGGGGATGAGGATCAATATGGATACGGCGGGGGGTGGCCTGTGGACGGACACCCCTCCCCCCCCCGTCATGTTTATATCGAGACCACTCGTGTGCGATTCCAACTCATGACGACAACTAGCATAGAAAAACCCACGAAACAATGGTCGACCCACTATGGGCCGTTGGTCGTGTCGGACGAGCGTCAATCTAGCCGTGCGGGACGGGGACCCGTGTTTGTCACCACCCCCTCCTCCACGGTTACATCGGGTCTTCCCGTACGCGACGTCGACGATGCGCTACAGGGAAACCCTCCTGTCGGGAAATACCTACCTATTTAATTTACTTGAAACCCAGTCTATTGGTCGCCTGCGTCCCAAAAGAGTGGCGAGGTAGTTTTACTCCTGGTAAGGTATCCTTTATACCAACATTGGAGGACAGGTCCCAAGTTTGTTAATAGAGGACCTACTTTATTTTTTCAGTTCAATTGTTCAAGTTCTTTGGTAAAATTTTGTTTTCTTTTGTCCTTCCTGTATGATTTTACGCTTTTCCGTTTCCCCGACTTCTACCCCTAACCACGTCAACAAACAAACAAAAAACAAAAAAAACAACACCAAAAAACGGGAATTACCTACCACAAACGACAAATTCCTGAACCGCTTTGAATTTCAAAAAAAAAAAAAATTTGGACTGGGAGGGGGAGCCGGGTCCAGCCTGGACGCAGGGGGAGGGACAGCCAACCTGGACAGAGCTCGAAGACGAAACACGATCCTACAGTAGTATCAACCCTTATTCTACCTTCTTCGCTAATCATAACAACTTTCCTTTTCAGGGGGATTACCCACCCTTAAGTTTCACTACTATGACATAATTCTAATCCTATTGTGTTTCGGTTAATTTTTTGTTCCATGTACCGCTGCATATCGAGTTTCCCACACGGGGGAAACAAGCCTTTCACTGCGTGCCACCCAGAGCTCCGATGTGTGTCCCCAACGTCGCTGCTGGACACAACCAGCTCCAGAACACGCCAACAACAATTGGATGCCGTGGACGTTCATCCCGATCTCCAGCCCCCACCGGCCACCACGACTCGAGGCAGAC
Organism: Leptopterna dolabrata; assembly: GCA_954871275.1. NCBI lineage: Eukaryota > Metazoa > Arthropoda > Insecta > Hemiptera > Miridae > Leptopterna > Leptopterna dolabrata. Next base: position 50,561,517 of record OX940982.1, read on the forward strand.
CCACGGGCCACCACTAGAGAAAACAGGACAACGACGGTCCAACAGGTCGGCAAGTCCCGCGTCGCGACAGTGCGCGAAGAAAGTGACAGCGCAACAGAACAGACAATAACTAGTTAGTTAAGTAATACACCTCCTTTCATTAAGTAAGGCCTCGATTAGTTTTACACTTCTACTCTAACTTTAGGTTAGGATCAAACTTTTAATTCCTTGTAGCCTCACTAACATACATGGGGTTGACCTGTCCCCGCTTGAACCACCAAATACAATTACTCCTGTTAGGATAAAACCACAAAGAAAACCAGTAGGCGGGAAGCCCCTGCAGGGCGCCAGTTACTAAAATCACAAAATTCACGTTTAAAACTCGGGGTCGAGTTTTTCCCGACCCAGAAGGGGTGTGTGACGTGACGAAATTCCCAAAACAACTGTTAATGTAATAAATTAGAATATTTAGTGAAATACGGGCGAATTTCGTCATGTCCCTCCTTCGATTGTCAACTATATAAACTCTCCAATATTCGGAAATAATCTCTCTCAGTATGGCCTCAGTCATCAATCCACCGTTTTTCCCGGGCCCCCTTTCCTGGGATTCGCTCGGTCGCCCCTCTCCTCAGTGTTGTGTCTTTGATCCTACCCATTCCTTACCCGTGGAGCAGTGAAGCATCCATAGGGTTTTCTTATCAGAATATCTACAGACAGATACCGCGAACACATTCAATACAAATATATATATATATATATGGAAATTCCGATGTTTAGCTTGAGTTCTTGAAGTGAATAAAGAATATTATACAGTATTATCATCACCATTTATTGGTCGCATTCTCAATACGTAACAGTGGCGACGATTTGTGAGTTCACGCGTCATTTATTTCTGTGCGCAAATGGTAATATCTAATAGATATCTTTCGTGATGGAATCTTCGACTACCGGGTCTTCTACCTCCGTGTCTTCTACCTCCGTGGGGGAAGTCAAGATTCACATTGAACCTTTTAATTCCGACACCTCCAATTGGAAAACCTATTTGAAACGTTTAACGAATAAATTAACCCTTTATGGGGTACAGCAGTCCAAGAAAGTGCTTTACCTCCTAGATGCTATTGGTGAACACGCTTATGAGCGTTTATGCGATCTTTGTGAGCCAGATGAGCTGGAAAACAAAACATTCGATGACTTATCGACAATTCTGACCGGATATTTTCAGCCCAAACCCAACGTTTTGGCGGAACGTGTGAAGTTTCAAAGCCGATTACAGAAGGAGGGTGAGACGCCGTCGGAATTTGCTGCCGAACTGAAGAAACTCACCCGTTACTGCGAATTCCCTAATGACTGGTTTAAAGATGCTCTCTGTACCCAGTTTGTCCATGGTCTTTCTTCTCGCGATTTAAAACTCAAAATCATGGAAATCGATACAGTAACTTTTGATAAAGCTTTAGAGTACGCAAATGCATATACCACATTGAGAGGGCCTACCACCAGCCGGGAAGAAGACATCGCACCGGTGAACTTTGTGAAAAATGTACGAATTCGTTGCACACACTGTGGATTTTCAAATCACAAGGCAAATGATTGCAAGTTTAAAGACGCGTCCTGCCATAAATGTGGTATGAAGGGGCATATATCGCCAGTCTGCGATAAGAAAGACGACTCAAAGTCGCAAGTAAGTTATTCACGATCCCGCATTTTGCCAAGGAAAGGGAAGACGTTAAATCAAATAGAATCTGATGAAGAAAATATCGATGATATTGAGATTAATGGTGTTGAGGTTTTGGACCGATCGGGCGTTTTCCTGGATGTAATGGATATCAAATCCATCAAGTCTGAGAAGATTTTGTCTATTCACGAAGTCGATGGGGTACCACTGCAATTTCAAGTTGATACAGGAAGTCCTGTTTCCATCATTGGCCAAGGAACTTTCAGTACTCATTTCCCATCAAAGAAGATTGAGCCTTCCTGCCTGAAATTACGATCATATACAGGCAATGCCATTCCTTTGTTAGGGTATACTTCTGTTGTGGTGGACAGGGAAAAGAGGGCAAATCTGTACATCACCAATGAGAACGGGGTCAACATCCTTGGTTTGGATTGGATTAGGAAGCTGAAATTTGATTTTTCCAAACTCAATTATCACCAAGTGAATAGTTTGGATGGAACATATCCTCATTCTACCAAGAAAATTCAAGCGACTCATCGAGTGTCTGAGCTTCTCCATAAATACAGCTCAATAATCCAACCAGGAGTGGGGAAGGTCAAGGGAGTTTTAGCTCGGATTCGAGTTAAACCGGATGCCGTACCAGTGTATAGGCGCCACAGAAACGTGCCCTACTCGTTGGTCCCGAAAATTGAGGCCGAGCTGGACCGTTTGGAGGCGTTGGGTATCATTAGTAAAGTTGCCCACTCTGACTATGCCACACCAGTAGTACCAGTCATTAAAGGAGATGGAACGGTAAGGCTCTGTGGGGATTATAAAGTGACTCTCAATCCTCAACTCATGCCTGAAAAATACCCTATTCCGAGCATCGAATCTATTTTTGCGAATAATGGGCAAGCCTCAGTGTATTCAAAGCTCGACGTTAGTCAAGCATTCAACCACATTGAAGTCCACCAGGAAGATCGCCATTTCCTCACCATCAACACAATCAAAGGTTTTTATGCCTATAATAGACTCCCCTTTGGGATTACTCCTGCTCCACATATCTGGCAGGCCACAATAGAAAATATCTTCAAAGGGGTGAAGGGTGTCCAAGTGTTTTATGACGACATTTGTATCAGTTCGGAGAATGAGACAGAACACTATGACTTACTAGAGAGGGTTATCCAAATTCTACATGAAAATAACATTCGCCTTAATTTGCCTAAATGTAGTTTTTTAAAGCCATCTATAAAATACTGTGGTTTTATTCTGAGCAAGAAGGGTCTAAAAAAATGCCCAGAGCGAGTCAAGGCTATTCTGCAGATTAAAGAACCTACTTCAGTCACTGAAACAAAGTCTTTCCTTGGAGCTGTAAATTTTTATGGTCGGTTTGTTCCAGAATTGAGCACCATTGCGCATCCTCTGCACAACCTTTTGAAAGACGGAGTTGCTTTCAAATTTGACAAGATATGCAGAACAGCGTTCATCAAAATCAAAGAAGCAATCGCCTCCGATCAAGTATTGACATACTTCGATCCAAAGAAGCAGCTTGTTTTGTCCACCGATGCCAGCCCATTTGGGGTTGGAGCCGTGCTGGCCCATAGGTTTGAGGATGGTGAAGAGAGACCAATAGCTTTTGCCAGTAGAACGCTCAATCAAGCAGAGGTGAAGTATAGTCAAATAGAGAAAGAGGCGGTTTCGATTATTTATGGAGTAAAAAAGTTTTTTTCTTATTTGTATGGAAACAAATTCAAGTTAGTAACGGATCATAAGCCCCTACTATCCATTTTTGGTCCAACCAAAGGGCTACCTGCTCTTTCTGCGTTGAGGATGCAAAGGTACGCAGTATTCCTGCAGGGATTTGATTATTCTATCGAATATAGAAGGAGCTCAGATCATGGTAATGCAGACTGTCTTTCTCGGTTGCCAGTGGATGTGGAAACTGAAGAGTGTTTGGACCAGGATGTCAGTGTTTTTTCTATCTGTCAAATGAATGTGCTACCTGTGACTGCCAAGGAAATTATGAAGGAGGAGATGGGTGACATGAGTATTCGACCGTTACTTAATGCACTTAGAACTGGGGTTACCTTACCAGTTTCTCAGACTTTTGGGCACCCACAGCACGAGTTTTCATTGATCCATGATTGTTTATTCTGGAACCAACGAGTTTATATTCCTCCCATTCTTCGAAAACGCATTCTCCATGAAATTCATGATGGCCATTTAGGTGTTGTGAAATGCAAAGCCCTTGCTCGTAGTTTTGTATGGTGGCCTAATATAGATTCCAACATTGAAGAAATGATTTCAAATTGCTCATCCTGCCAGAGAAGGAGAAATGAACCACCTAAATTTTCTTTCCATAAATGGCAAACACCATCAGCTCCTATGGAAAGAATCCATGTGGATTATGCTGGGCCCTATAAAGGATTGTTTTTCCTCATAGCAATTGACGCCCATAGTAGATGGGTGGAAGTTTACCCTGTGAAGAGCTCTACAACGTCTACTACTATTGATTGTCTGAAACAGTTTTTTGCCAATTTCGGACTGCCCCATGTCCTCGTTTCAGACAATGGACCCTGTTTCTCAAGCCATGGATTCAAGCGATTTTGTACTGAAAATGGCATCACGCACAGAACCACAGCACCTTATCATCCTTCTACAAACGGCATGGCGGAAAGAGCCGTTCAGAGTTTCAAGGCCTCACTGAAAGCATCCGTGGAGAGTGGAACTAACATCTTCGAGTCCACCAGAAATTTTGTGATATCTTACCGACGAATGCCGCATCAAACTACAGGGAAAAGCCCGGCATCCATGTTCATTGGGCGACCTTATCGAACCAAGATGGACCTAGTAATACCTTTGGGACCCACAGCTCTCAACGATGCTGTAGCTAAGCCTGTTCCTCAGCTACGGGAGTTTTTGGAAGGCAGTAAGGTTGCTTTCAGGTGTTACAATGACCCAAATGTTCGGTGGAAGTGGGGAACAGTCGCATCCAGAAAGGGAGATTTACATTACGAGATAAGGTGCGGGGACAGTACCTACTTCAGACACATTGACCAAATCCGCTCTGCGGGAAACAATTTGGAGGAGGGGAACATTCTTTCCCCGGCACTAGAAGACCTTTTGAATAAGGATATCACTGTGTCTATTCCACCCACAGCTCCTGTTCAAGAAATGTCTGCACCAAAAGAATCATCTACAACAACAGATTCCAGCAGTCCATTGAGGTCTCTCTCTCTCCTCCAGAGTGTGTTATCACGCCATCCTCAAGCATTTCGAGCACCAGCAGCCAACCATCATTGCCTTTACCATTGAAGACAACTATGACTGCAACTACCAGAGTTGGCCGAGTTGTTCGGGCCCCTAAACGTTTGGATCTCTAGTGCTTAAAGGGGAGGAGTGTTGTGTCTTTGATCCTACCCATTCCTTACCCGTGGAGCAGTGAAGCATCCATAGGGTTTTCTTATCAGAATATCTACAGACAGATACCGCGAACACATTCAATACAAATATATATATATATATATGGAAATTCCGATGTTTAGCTTGAGTTCTTGAAGTGAATAAAGAATATTATACAGTATTATCATCACCATTTATTGGTCGCATTCTCAATACGTAACACTCAGAGTGTAAGATTTTCTTATTAAACGGGGAGTGGGAGGTCGGAGTTGACTTGGAAAAGGGAGGAGTCGGAATCGGGACAGTTGGCTGCTGGAGATTCCCTGGACGACGCTCCTCCTGCTGCATTAAGGTACGAACTTGGTTCTTCCCTCCTAGTCCAAATTATTAGAGTTTCCCCACCAAAGTTAAAGTCCTAATAGAAAATGCTAAAACGTAACGGTGTTACAGAATCTAGGTACTTAAAGAAACCTACATCTTTTTCAAATTTTCCGTAATAATTATTTTGAAAGTCTCGTTGGCAATTGGCCTTTATGTAAATTATTCTTTGTGGTTTGATCAAGTGAGAAGTATTATAAGAACATATGGGGATAGGGTTAGGTTTTTTTCCCCTTTTTCGTTAACCTCGCCCTCAAGGGTTTTTTTTTCTAACTTAACTCTATCTCCATGCCCAAGTAATTAATTTATGACACTAAAAATTGATTCAAATCTTGTGATGGTGGTTCCATCTCAAAGCTCTTTTCTTTGGAGTTTCCGTGAGTGTATTTTCTAGGATTTAGGGGAGAATTTTCCTTTCCACGTTACTTAACGGAAAAAGTTATTCATTAAAGTAAAATTTGTAAATGTATCGACCAAATTATTAATTTAGGTTCTAGTTAGATCATTTTATAAATTTATTTGTGGGTAGAAGTTAGGCCTTTTGTTTTATTTTTATACCCCTTCAGGTTTTAGTACATTTCTAGTTTGTTAAGAATTTATAGAATCTAAGAACTCATTATCTTTGTACTCACTTCCTATCTATGTTTTCCGTTTTCATTTCTTTATTTCATGATTAATTCAATAAATCTTGAGGGCTTGAATATGGATTTTGTACCTGTTAATTCTAAAACCAGTATCCTTTCCTGGTGATTTAGTTTTGGCAGCATCTTGTCCCATCTTCATAGATAGCACACAATTTTAGGAAATTTCAAGTTTCCATCTAGGATTCTTTTCCAGGTCTTTTAGTTCCAGTTCACCTTCCCGAACGTTTTTAAGACTAAATTAGTTTCCCTCTCGGTTTAACCCTCATTTTTATTTGTCTATTTTACCCTAGGAGCGTCGTCCACATATCCGAGAGAAGCTAGGTTTTGTCTTCGTGTTTCCGTATTTTAACTATAAATGTGGATCCTGAGCTCAAGTAACTTTTCATCTCTTCAGAAAAAAATTTTCTCTTTTCGTTCGAATAGGTTGAAAGGCCGAATTTTCGTAAACTTCCTTGCCTTTCGGGGTGGACCTCGGAGTTTTCGGGAGCTAGTAAGCCTGGATCCGTTCTTTGGGATCGAGGTTTATTTCCTCACGAATCCACCGTGGTCAATGATAGTGCCTTGGGATAAGACGGATCTTTCGGGAATTATTGCCCTATTGTTCCAACTTTCCCCCTTGGTGATGTTAGGAATGTTTCCGTTCGCAAAAGACAAGCAAGTTGGGTCAGGGAGATTCGAGAGCCTGAACGATAATACTCCAACCTTTTTTGGAGTTTTGCTAAATTGAGCTCAGGTCTTATAGTGGAGTTCTAGGAAGCAAGGTAAGTCCATGATTGATGGTTGTTTTCTTCTGGAGGTGATCTAGAATTCTTGCAGTAATTTTTCTGACACTACACTATCACTTTTACAAGTTAGGCTAGGTCCGATTTTCAGAGTAAGTTCGTTCCAGAAGTGGAAGATCCATCGCCAATAATCTAATAATCACCCGATAGGCCTTTTAATTGCAGAATTTCAAAGTAGGTACACTAGTAGCAAGGGGGATAAGATGCGTTTGGTGAAGCTGCGAGACAGACGATGGTAGAGGAGTCATTTGCTTCAGTAAATTTTGGGTGGGTGAGATAAGAGTAGCTCTACCTCAATCTGTGTTTTCTGTATACCCTGAAAACTATTATTTTGTTTACTGTTTCTTTTCCCTTTTATGGGAGGGAAACAGTTGGTGGACCGCCCCCTTTAGGTTAATAAAGTAAAGACAGGTAATTTCATTTTTCTTAGTATCTCAATTCACAACCAAGTTAGCTAGAAGTTTGCATTCATTTCCCTCGATTTAGGGAAAGGTAGGAGTACGGCAGGGAGAGAAGGGTTTAGCGGGGGTGGTTTGGGGGGCTTCATGCCGCAATGGGGTGAAAGCCTCGACCGAAACCATCTCTGCTCCACCCCGAGGTCCCCGCCAACGTAACAGTAGTATGTGTAAAACGAAACTCCCCTGACATATACTTGAACTGCTAAGTTGAAAAGACGAGACCTAGCCACCTGTGGCGCTACCAGCCCTGCAGGGTAAATCAAAGCGAGACCTGGACATCCGTGGGGTAATCCTGGGACAATTAAACCCCCCCCCCAAAACGCTGTGACATAAGAGAGTAACATATTTAAACTCCCCTCCAGTGACATGAATTCTGACATAAAAGAGGTACATGTAATATATGCCACTAATCCACTGAAAATAGGCAAAGTTGAACGATAAGGTTGACTTGCTGTTACCGCTGGCTGGCGACCATTGAAACTGAATCCATCAACTGACGCAACCGACGCATAGGCAAGACTGACAGCGTGAGGTCGAAGACCCGTCCCTCAAAGCTAACGGGCTACTATGTTGTGTTAGTTATTATAATGGTATTTTGAATTGGCCGCGAGGAAGCAACCCCTACGCTATGTGGACTGGCTAATAAAAGGCTGTGATTGGAAGGTGCTGCCCTCTGGCCCCCCCTTCAGCTCGCTGGAAGGAACGGACGGGGGACAGAGAGTGTGCAGTGTGGACGGAACAGCCTCGAGCCGGATTCACGAGTTGATGTTGGGGTCGTTTCTAATTTAAATCTCATTTAAATCTATCAACATTAAATCGTTTCTAACATCAGAAGTGGGATACGGAAGTGTTTTGTGAAGAGATTGATAAGTGAGAGTGATTAATGAGTGAGAAAAACGACGAGGAAGTGCCGGTAAGTGGTGGAAGTGCCGGTAATGCTGGAGGAGTGCTGCCGGTAAGTGGAGGGTATGCTAATCCAATGGACGCCGCAGCAATCGGTGAGTTCATTAAAGCTATTTTTAATCGTCCGAATTTGGATCAGATCGATCTCCCAGCATTTAATCCCAAAGTTATGGACGTTCGGAAATGGGTTCGGGAAGTTGAACAACTGAAGGCTGAAATCGGTATTCGAGACGTTGTTTTGTTATCTCTCGTTCGTCGCGCATTAATTGGCAGTGCTCGAATTTGGTTTGATCGTTGGGATCCCGATTCTCGTGACTGGGTTACGTTCAAAAATGACATTTTTGAGGCTTTCCCACAAAAACGTTGCCTTGGTCAGAACTTTGAGGAGGCCGCATTATTGAAATCCGACACTTTTAATTCATATGAGCTTTATGTTCATGAAAAGGTATCCCGTTTGAGGTCGCTTCGCGCACACTGGTGTGATAAGGATATTGCTGAAATTGTAATTCATGGAATCAGTGATAATGACATCAGATTAGCTTTAAAGTCGCAAGAATTTAATTCTATCCCCGATTTGACTTCGTTTTTATCCTCGTTTGAGAAACCATGGAAACGCCATCGAGAACCATCCCCTTCTAATTAGACTATCGTGTTAAACGGCATCGGGAAATGAGTAGGGAGAGATCTTCTTCATCTTTGCGTCCTAAACCAGGTGAACGCCGTTGTTAAACATGTCAGTCACTGACACACATTCAGAGGTTTTGCCCTCTAAACAATCGTTCGGATGGGGGTGGTACGGGTACAGTGACGACTGTTGCTTCCACTCATTCGGGTCCATTAAACCGTCCTTCTACTAGCTCCGGTATGGACAATTTTAATTCTTCTGCCTCTTCGAATTTATCTACGATGCAATGTGAATTTTGTTTCAAACGTGGACATCAAATTGCCGATTGTTTTACAAAATCCCAGATTGATAGTAGGAAAAACGTCAAATGCATTAAATCAGGCGGTTTACCGTCATGTGTGAAAATCAGAGTAAACAATATTGAGTTTGAGGGGTTCATTGACCCGGGCTCAGAAGTTTCCCTGTGCTGTTATAAATATTATTTCGCCCATTTCAGGGAGGAGGCCCAGCCCTGTTCTCTTGTTCTGAAGGGCATTGGACCTGGTAGTGTTGTTGCTTCATGGTACTTTTTTGGAGCTACGTTTGTCACCGGTCAAGAATTGAATATCAAATACTTTGTGGTCCCTGATGACTCAATCGATTGTGGATTCTTAATAGGCCGCGATATTTTTGTAGACCCAACTTTACAGTCTTTTACTGATTGTAATGGGACCATTATCAAAAGGAGGCAGTTGCCAGGTGTTTACAGAATTATGGATGAAACTAGTTCTCCAGAATTAACCATTACCGCTCCACAGGAATATCGTGATTCTTTGTTGCGCCTCCTGGAGAATTATAAGGGTATGATGACCACTGGCAATCGCGTTACTCAAGTCAACACTGGCGAGTTGGACATTCATTTGGATAAGGATGTCGTGGTAAACCGTGGTCCTTATCGGTTGTCTCTTGAGGAAAAAGCGGCGGTTCGAGATATTATTGCGGATCTTACAGAAAATGGGATCATCAGAGAGAGTCAATCACCATTTGCTAGCCCTATTCTCTTGGTTAAAAAGAAAGACTCTTCATACAGGATGGTAGTGGATTATCGCGAACTTAATCGTCACACCAAAAGAAACTCGTACCCAATTCCTTTGATCGACGATCAGCTGGACAGGTTGGGCAAAGGTCAGTTGTTTACTAGTCTTGATATGTCCTCAGGATTCTTCCAGATTCCAGTCCATCAGGACTCAATTGAAAAAACCGCCTTCATAACACCTGAGGGTCACTGCGAGTTCTTGAAGATGCCTATGGGGCTCGCCAATGCGCCTGCTGTTTTTCAGCAATGCATCAATAGGGCGCTTGGTCAATTGCGACATACTATTGCTCTAGTTTATATTGATGATGTTTTGGTCCCTTCAAGAACTGCTGAGGAAGGCTTGGATAACTTAAAACTTGTCCTTGATGCACTCCAGGCCGCAGGTTTTTCATTAAATATGAAGAAATGTAAGTTTCTCCAACGCTCCGTGGAATATCTTGGACGAGAGGTCTCTGGTGAAGGGATTCGTCCTGGGGAGGGTAAAGTTCAGGCTCTAGTTACTGCACCTGCACCTACCAATGTTAAACAAGTACGTCAGTTCATGGGCCTAGCCTGCTTCTTTCGGAAGTTTATTCCAGAATTTTCATCGCGAATGTCTTGTGTCACATCACTGACTAAGCAAGGTGTTTCATTTGTTTGGGGCCCGGAACAGGAGGCTGCTCGTCAGTATGTTGTTGGACATTTGACGAAAAGACCGGTTTTAGCTGTTTTTGACCCTGAGAGGCCTACTGAATTGGTTACTGATGCAAGCAGCATAGGTTTGGGTGCTGTTCTTTTGCAATATAACAATGGTACAGTTTGTGTCATTGGGTATTACAGCAGACGAACTACGAAAGAAGAATCGCGGTATCATTCCTACGAGCTGGAAACTCTGGCAATTGTACTGGGCATCAAATTCAAATTAGTGACGGATTGCAATGTAGTGAAAGCCTCAGCTACAAAGAAAGATTTGCTTCCTCGGGTTGGGCGTTGGTGGACATATCTCCAAGATTTCAACTTTGAGATTGTTTATAGGAAGGGTTCCTCTATAGCTCATGTGGATTTCTTCAGCAGAAATGTCGTTGAGGGTCGCGTTTTTCGGGTGACTCCGCAAAAATCTTGGGCTTACGTTGAACAGATGAGTAATGTTGAGGTTCAGAACATGATTGCTGCACTACGCGAGGGGCGGTTGGACAAAAAGCAGTTTGTTGTGAAGGATGGTCTTCTGTATCGCCAATTGATAGGGCCCAACAATGAGGTCAGTTTACGCTGGTTTGTTCCACGTCATGGTCGGTTGGGATTGCTACGAATTTTTCATGATGAACAATGCCATGTGGGGCCCGATAAGACCTTGGCTTCTATTGAAACCCATTTTTGGTTTCCCCGAATGCGTGCTTTTGTGAAAAAAAAATTATGGAAGTAAAAGTTGAAGAAGATAACATTTTAAATAAAATGAGACCAATTTCAAGTCTCTAGGACAAATGGTTACTATGCTATGAGGAAAAAAACGCACACACACACACACAATTCACAAACTATTATTATAGCATTATGTTATCGACAGCTCTTTCGAGACATTTTTCGCAACGCAGGCCACCTCAGAAATTTCTCTCTTGAGAGGGAAAAACATTAAATCATGTTTAATGTTTTTCCCTCGCAAGGGAGAAATTAGATATAGTTTTTTAATGTCAAGAAAAAATGAAAGCCACAATTTCACTGAACTCTACAAGTATAATGTTGCATTTACTGTACTTATTATAGAACTCGCCATCAACATATGGTTGCTACAACAGAAGGTAGTAACTGTGTAGTAACCAATGAAAAACGTAGCTATTGACTCTTGTTTCTTTCGAGTGCGATATTCTTTATGGTTGCTACAACAGAAGGTAGTAACTGTGTAGTAACCAATGAAAAACGTTGCATATTTGCGTGTCGGAATTCACAGAATGACCCCCAGCCCTAAAACATTAAACATGTTAATATGTGAGCCATTGTTTGGTATGCAAGGTCCACAAATCCAGAACAGGCCCTCTTCAAGGATTTATTCACCCTCTCCAGAAACCAGTTTCAGCTTTCCATACATTGCACATGGACTGTTTGGGGCCTCTGTCTGTGACCACTGGTGGGCTGAAATACTTGCTAGTTATTGTTGATTCATTTTCCAGGTACTGCATCCTGAGGCTGTTGCACTCAGTGAAGGCTGACGAAACAAAAAAAGAGTTCCTTGATGTTTTAGGTTTGTTTGGCACTCCAACAAAGGTGTTCACGGATGCTGGATCGAATTTCAAAAATTCGAGCTTCCCTAAATTTCTCGAGTCTCTGAACATTGAACATCATTGTGTTACTCCTGATTTGCATAGGGGTAATGGTCAGGTGGAACGGTATATGCGAACCATTATGAACCTCTTGCGTGTGGAAACTCAAGCCAAGACCGAATGGGCAGGTTCTGTATGGAAAATTCAGTTGGTACTGAATAGTACTGTGCAGAAGTCAATTAGCTGCACGCCACTTCAGTTGCTGATCGGTGTCAACAACGGTACCCTTCTCATACGAGCTCTATTACGTGATTTGGATGGGGACATCAGTCCTTTACGAAATCGCAGACTGGACGTTCAGAGAGCTGCTACTCTGACTAATGATGCTTCTCATCTTTCAAGCAATGTCAATCACAGGAGGCGGGATTCCATTCAGTTTAAAATTGGTGACTTTGTAGTAATGCATAGGGACTCCACAATGCATAATAGCAAATTTCAATACCGTTTTTTGGGACCGTACGAAGTCAAGAAATGCCTGGGAAATGGACGGTATGAGCTGAACAAGGTTGGATCTACAATCGTCACTAAGGCAGCTAAGGAACAACTGCGTTTATGGCCCCCCACATGGTGTCTCTACAGCGATATGGAGGGTATATTGGACTTCATGGAAGGTGATCCGGACGATCCCGATCTCCAGTCCACATCATCTGCTTCTTGTTTCCCTGCAGTCGCCTCGTCTTCTGAAGTGTAATGGTGTGTGTTCAGTTGTGTTTTCATCTTGTGTTGAGTAACATTTTGGTAACATTTGGTAACATTTGGTAACATTTTGGTAATATTTTGGTAACATTTGGTAACATTTTGTGTTTCAGTTTTCTTCTGTTATACATATTCGTACATGGTCTTCTTTCTGAGAGTTAAATATAGTTCATTTTGTGGAATGATTGTTTATCTTGCAATTCCTGCCCTTAACAATGCACGGTACATTTTATGACTGCAGACAAGCAACTCTTTTAATATTGTAATATTGACCTATGGGGACGTTGGACTGCAGGTGCTTATTGATTAAGCCTTCTTTTCATTTGAAATTATCTAACATTATAACAAATTGGGTCGGTAATATTTATATTTTCAACGATGATTGTGGTATTTGGGTTGCACTTGTTGGTATTTTGGTTAAATTTGTTTGTATTTTGGTTAAATTTGTTGGTGGTATCACGAACGTATTTATTGGGGTTCAGGAATTAGGACAGAAATCCTCACAGCAAAGAGTTTTGACATTGCTATGCTTTTGTCATTTGGTGGTGGTTTTGTTAATGATCTTCTCAGCAAGATGATCATATGCCCACAAGACATGATGACCTTGGAGTGATTGGATGGTTTGATGTAGACTGAAGATTTTGTGGTTTTGGTGAAATGGCTGTTGTATTGTATTTTTGATAACTGATTGTTGGTGACCTGAGATCCTTAGATTCAGGTAGATTGTGCGGCCAGAAATGCTGGGCACAGTCGGTGTGAATGTTTGGTGACCTGAGATCCGTAGATTCAGGTAGATTGTGCGGCCAGAAATGCTGGGCACAGTCGGTGTGAATGTTTGGAGACCTGAGATCCGTAGATTCAGGTAGATTGTGCGGCCAGAAATGCTGGGCACAGTTGGTGTGAATGTTTGGTGACCTGTGATGACTCTGAAGAAAGGTAGATGATGTCTGCTTTTGTTTGAGATCTTATGACTCAGATATGCCATCAATTGGAAATGGTTTTGAGCAGTGGAGGGGACATACAGTAAGGATTTACAATGGTGCAGATGTGGAAGTTGGTAATGTGGTATGTATACTTTTGGATTCTTTATTTTGTAAATTTTTTTTGTATTTTGTTTGTTTTGGTTTTGTACACCTTTTGTATTTTGTTTGATTGGTTTTGTTGTTTTCTCAAGCTTCGAGAGAGAAGCGTGGGTCAGGATTGGCCGTGTTAGTTATTATAATAGTATTTTGAATTGGCCGCGAGGAAGCAACCCCTACGCTATGTGGACTGGCTAATAAAAGGCTGTGATTGGAAGGTGCTGCCCCCTGGCTTCAGCTCGCTGGAAGGAACGGACGGGGGACAGAGAGTGTGGACGGAACAGCCTCGAGCCGGATTCACGAGTTGATTTTGGGGTCGTTTCTAATTTAAATCTCATTTAAATCTATCAACATTAAATCGTTTCTAACAGTTGTACTATGGACGGGGACACCGCCTGACCTGAAAGAAGACCCATTAGGTATGACGTAATCATTCTCTGCAGGCTGAGAAAAACCTGCAGCAAAGGTCGATCAAGGGGGAAGGGGGGGTTGTCGTTAACATGATCCTTGATGAGTGATGGATGCTACACAGAGGAGAAGCCGCTGGGAGAACCCAAAGGGGGATATGAGACATCGTAGGGGTTTAAGGTGCCGATTTCCCAAGGCGGCTGTACCGCAAGATCAGCGAGTAACTGCTTATCATAATGATCCACAACCGAACTAAGTACTGAGTCCACTTCATGGAGGGTATTGTTAGTCTACTCCGTCCTACGGCTAGAACCTTACGAGACAGTGTAGGCCAATCCTATTTATTTATTTTTAATTTTTTTAAATTATTATTATTATTTTTTTTAATTTTTTTTTAAATTCATTCATTAGTTTATTTTTCGAATGACCCCATAAAACAAAACCCAAAGTGGGGGACCCAAATAGTGTCATATTTGGGTGCCGGAGGGCGTAAATGAGAGATTCCCATCCAGAATTGAGAATTAGAATTCCTTACGTAACAGAATCTCATTACGATAGGATCAGACCTCTGGATGGTTTCGCCCAATGCGCCCTTGTGGTACTGTGTAACTTATCTTGTGATCGTATTGGGACGTTAGAGATGGATACTGTACGGCTTACCTCCGTGATTACCGACAGTCCTTGGACGACCCCCTTCTCGAACGTCCGTGATGATGTATGACGTGCTCGATCACCTCAGAGCCGGCGACGAAAATGACGCTTTGGACGCCTATGCATCAACAGGATTTTTTTTTTTTTTTTTTTTTTTTACGGCCCATTGAAGAGGTGAGGAGTGCTCTCAGGCGTCACGTAACATGTCCCTCGTAGGCGGGGACAGAATGGCCAAGCTCAGATGTAGATCTGCATTTAAATTATTGATGTGGAGTGAAAAATGTTCTTTTTGGTCTCGGCTGGGATTTTAACCTGCGATCTTCAGCCTAGGATTTCGACCATTAGCCAACTGAACTACGGGACACATTGAAATCGCCCCTAGGCACATACCTTTGTAGAAGGGTGTTGTAGTCGCCAATGTGAGCGTGCCAAGGCGAACTCGCGCCCACCCCCACCTCATCTCTTGTCCGACGCCGATAACGGCCGACGCATGGGACGCTGGTCCCTCATGTCCGACGCCGCGAACAGCCAACTTATGTAGGGGCGGCCAGTAGGGACCCGGGCCCGCCCCCGCCTCATCTTGTCCGACGCCATAATAGGCGGACGCTTGTCGCCTGACGCCATAATAGGCCAGTGATTGGGGGTAGTGAGCACTCGGGTCGAGCGAGCTATGAGGCGGGGGGCCAGCATCTCCGATAAAGCGGAGATGCCGGTGAGGGTTAAGGAATGCGGTCGTGCCGTGCCCGACACCCCGTGTGGGCCAACGTTTTGTCCCTCCGCGCGACCGCCTTGATGTCGTTGTACTTACGTACCCGCACAGGAGGGGTCCCTCATGTCCGACACCGCAAAAGGCCGACGCATGTAGTGGGGGCCAGTAATGACTGGGGGCCGCCCCCGCCTCATCTTGTCCGACGCCATAATAGGCCGACGTATGTTGTCTGACGCCACAACAGGCCGACGATAGGAGGTGGTGAGTGCCGGGGGTGTGCATGCTATGAGGCGGGGGGCCAGCATCTCCGACCTCGCGGAAATTCCGATGAGGGTTATGGTATGCGGTCGCACCCTGTCCGACATCCCTTGGGCGTATTTTCCCCCCCGCGCGACCGCTTGAACGTTATCGTACTTACGTGTTATCCCCGGAGGGTCGTGGAAAGCCATTTCCATCACCTGCGGGTGCGATGTCACCCCCGCGCCTTGTCCGACACCCCGAGGGGCCGACGTGATCACCTTCCGTATGGTGGAACTCACCATCACCGCCGTACGAGGCCTCTTCTTCCCTCCGGACACATCCTCGTCGGGAATGAAGAACTTCTTCAGACATTTCTTGCGGTCTGAACGTCTCGGCGGCTCTGCGCGTGACATTCCGAAGCCCGACACCACGCGAGGCCCGTCAACCGGCGTAGTCGGTTGAAGGACCGCCGCCAGCGGAGGTTTCACACCGCACAAAAAACACACTCACTATACTGTGAAAACACTACTACGATGAAAAAACACTTCAAGGCGATGAAAGCACTGTAAAAAACTATGAAAAAGAACTCAAAACGATGAAAAACACCTAGAACCTAGATTAGCTCTCAAACGAACAAAAGAGAATGGCGGCCACGGATCGATACAGCCGGAAGGCTGGCGAGGACCAGGCTGCCAACATGACAGACGGAAAAAACTTCGTCTTTTTCACCTTTAAACTAGGTTGGCTCTTAGCGCAGAAAAGAGGCTGCTGCCAGTTATTAACAAATCTCTACCTACCGAAGTATAATAGTCAAGTGGAAGCGTTATATTGGCCCGTTAGAGTCTGGATGCTGTGAGCTGATAAAGTGTATTTTTATTTTGTGAAGCCCTAGTAGTTCTTTCACTAATGTGCTGTTAAGATCGGCTCCATTGTCAGAAATGATTTGAGAAGGTAGGTTTTGGCCCGTTAGAGTCTGGATGCTGTGAGCTGATAAAGTGTATTTTTATTTTGTGAAGTGCTAGTAGTTCTTTCACTAATGTGCTGTTAAGATCGGCTCCATTGTCAGAAATGATTTGAGAAGGTAGGTAGCCCATGGTGGGAAAAGTATTGAGGAGACTGTTTACTACTTCTATGCTTTCTGATGTTTGTACCGGGTATGCCTAAGCGTATCTTGAGAAGGTATCTATAATGGTCAAGAATTTCGTCTTTTCTAACGTTAATTTGTCTATATGTAGAATTTCAAACGGTTTGGAAGCTGTAGGGGTGATATTATAATTTTATCTGTAACGGATTTCTGTCATATTTGCAAACTTGACAGACTTCACATTTATTGATAAATTCCTGAATGGATTTCTTCAAATTTGGCCAAAAGTAGAGTCGTTTGATCTTTTGGTAAGTTTCCTCAATACCTCTATGATTTTCAAACGGTTTGGAAGCTGTAGGGGTGATATTATAATTTTATCTGTAACGGATTTCTGTCATATTTGCAAACTTGACAGACTTCACATTTATTGATAAATTCCTGAATGGATTTCTTCAAATTTGGCCAAAAGTAGAGTCGTTTGATCTTTTGGTAAGTTTCCTCAATACCTCTATGATTTTGTCTACCCAAATGATAGGAAGACATTTCTTCAATTTCCGTTTCATCCACTACGTCAATTAGTTTCTCATTAAATTTATTAAATTTAATTTCTGAGGTTTTGAAATGTTGCATCATGATCCTAGTGAATTGTTCATATAATGTCTTTTTCAAAATATATCCCGTACTTTATATTGGGCACGACGTATTCCTTAACAAATTTTACTACTTCTTCCTCCAGGTGATTTTCTGAGAATTCCACTAGTATCCTTGTTTTTTGATTGAATAGTTTTATTATTTTTGGTTTCTTTGGGTGGAAGTTGACTGTACTGATTATTATTTGATTGTTAGCATGATTGACGGGTCCGTCACCTATTGGGATCTCTAGGGTGGTATTACTTTCCACGTTGGAGTGAACTGTTTGGCTATCCATTTCTTCCTCGTCCAAGTTTACGAAAATTGATTGATTATCGGTTTCTTCGGGCTGATTTGGTGGGATTGTTAGCAATTCTCTGATAGATTGACCCTGTTGTTCGGTTGTAGGTGTATTATCAGCCCAATGCCCTTTTACTAGATCTTGTATAATTGCGTCCGCCTCTTCCAATTCATTTAGGTACGTTTAGCTGAATCCTGGAAAGTGCATCTGCATTCAAATTACTCGCCCCCTTTTTGTAGCAAATTTCATAGTTATATTCTTCTAATTTAAGTCTCCATCTAAACAGCTTGGAATTGGGTTCCTTTATGGAGAATAACCACTGTAATGGTTTGTGGTCTGAGAATATTTTGAATTTTCTCCCATAAAGGTAGGGTCGGAAGTATTTGGTATCCCACACCGCGGTAGTAGCCTAGTAGGCCGAGGAAACCTTTTATCTCTTTAGTAGTTTTAGGAATATGATAGTTTAAAACTGCTTTGACTTTGTCATTATTAGGTTTGACACCTTCTGGTGTAATTATGTGTCCTAAGAATCCTACTTCCTTCCTCAAAAACTCTGTCTTGCCAAGTTGAATTTTCATATTCGCCTGCCTCAGTCTTTCAAAGATTTCCCTAAGTCGTACTATGTGCTCCTGTAAGCTGGTACTAAAACAAATTATATCGTCCATATAGACCAAACAGTATTCATTTTGGATTCCTCTCAAAATGTTATCCATTACTCTCTGGAATGTTGGAGGTGAGCCTGAAAGTCCAAAAGGCATTCTCAAAAATTGCCAGTGGCCTTGTTCCGTGGCTGTTTTTTCAATGCTCCCCGGACTCATTTCTATTTGGTGAAATCCCGAGGCAAGATCTATTGTTGTGAAATATTGGCATTTGCCCAATTTGTCTAGGAGGTCAGTGATGTTAGGTAAGGGATATTTGTCTGGAATGGTCTTTCCATTTAGTTTCCTATAATCTACGCAAATCCTGTACTTCTGTTTTCCGGAGGCGTCTATTTTTTTTTTTTTTTTGGTACTACTATGATGGGTGAGTTCCATGGAGAGTTCGAGGGCTCTATTATGTTCTGCTCTAACATGTCAGAAATCTGTTTATGTACTTCGTCTTTATATATTTGAGGATAACTGTAGGGTTTGGTATATATCGGTGTCTCGTCAGTGGTCCTAATTTGATGTTTCACTTGATTAGTGAATGTAAGGGGAGTTCCGTCTGAATGAAATATGTCCGCGTAGTTTTCTACTAATTTGGTAATTTCCTGTTTTTTCTCTGAATTTAAGTGGTCTAGTCTCAATTTTGTCATGTCCATATCAAATTTTTCGTACGAGTACATGTTCAAATTGTTGCTTTCGGTCGAGTCTACTGTGGTTAAAGTCTCAATGTTGAATCTACCTACTAATTTTACTTCTACGTATTTATCGCTAGGATTTACCATGACACAGTGAGCTTCATGTTCCGTTACTTTCACTATACACTGGGTTATTTCAACGGTCTTGAGTTTAATATAGGGGATTATCCCGTCTCCATTTCGAATGTTATCAATCCTTACTTTGACTTGTTTCATTGTTCTGGCCTCGATTTTGTAACTTTCGGAATTTTTAATTGAGTGGTAGAGTACCGGAATATTTTTAAAACTTGTTTTCAGGGTATCCCCTGACAAGTCGATATTAGCATTTAATAATTTCAAATTATCCAATCCTAATAGTACTTAAATCAAACTTGTCATGAAATTGAAATACAAAAAATTTTAAATATTCAAGTTTCTGTTTCCGAACAACTCTCCACAGGGTACAATAGTGCTGAATTTTTCTGTGGAAGTGCCGTGAGCGGTTGTGACTTGAAATGGTTCATTTATTAATTTTTTGTCAAAATATTTTCTTGCAATTATTGGGTTAACAAACGATTTAGTACTCGCTGTGTCAATGAGAATAATTCTTAAATTTAACTTAGGCATAATAATATAAGGTAGTTCATTTATGTTATCCCCTACATTCATCAGGTTGAATTGGGGAAGGTTGGATGATCCATCTCTAAAAAAGGGTTCTCCTCGTGCGTGTTATCATTATATTTTCTATCATTGGCTCTGACAACTGTTCTGCAATTCTTTCATCCATTATTTCCTCACTTTCCATGTTCCTGTTGTGAAACTGTGGAACCTGGGTTTTAATTGTTTGAACTCCGCTCATCGGAGTTTGTGCAAACTGGTTGTTAGGAGGGCGATAAGCATGCTGCTGAGTTGGAGGTGAGAACGGCTGTTTAGCCGGCGGGAACTTCTGCTGATTTGTCATTTGTCCCGGTGTGTTATTACGTTGTGGATCGAGATAAGGAGGACGGTAGTTCGCATTCTGGCCTTGAGGAGGCTTATGAGTAATACCTATATTGCGGGACAGTTCTCTGTTCCGATCTGTTAAAGTTTTGTCTGGATGAATAAAATTGGAAATCATTTGTCAAAAGGCCATGGGCCGAATCAAGGTCAGCGGGTTTCCTAGACTGTAGGAGGCTTCCTAGAGGCTCTTTGAGTCCTCTTAAAAAAATACTCTTAATGCTAGCTGTTGGAAACCACGAGGGACATTTTATGTCTTAGCGCCCCCTCCCGCACCCACACCAAGTACTTCGTACTTAATTGTTTTGGTCAAGATTTCCAACGAATGGTACCTAGTCCGAACAGCCTTCAGTCCCAATTAGTTCGGATTAGCCGGACTCCACTGTATTATGTACGAAAACATTCATTTAAACAATCACGCTCATACCGCAGCTTGTTGGCCACGCAGTCCGCAGTGGTTAACGTAGTATGGTTAGGTAAATCGAGAGATATCCAACGAGTGGTGAACGATTTTTGTACGATGATAACTGGCGAAGATAAAGTTCCGTAGCAACGAATCGGTTGTAAGCGAAAATCACCAGAAATTTTCGTGACGATTTCGTGTGACGCTTTTTGTGTAACGTTTTTCGAGTTATGTGCCAGAGTAAAGACATAAAATGTCAAAAGAAAATCTGTTGTTCTGAATTCGGAACTGCATTGTTCTTTAAATACATCACTGCTAAATTTAAGTGTTTTCTAATTTTTTCGAGATAGTACGCAAAAGCCGATTCATTGTTTTGTTTTAATTCAGTAATTTCTATAGTGATCGTAAAAATATCTCTTTTATCTGCGTAACCTGAAGTTAACGCGGTTCTGATGTTGTCCGAAGTAGTGCAGTTTGCACTTATAATGAGTTCCGCTGCTTTTCCTTTGATTTTGGCTAGGATTGATCTTATTAGGATTTTGAAAGTTATTAGGATTAGCTCTGTCATAAAATTGGTTAATTAATTCGTTGCAAATTTCAATAAAATTGCCTAATAATTCTGGTTCACCTTTAAATTCTGGGGCCATATCTAAATAACATGATTTTAATTCTTGGGCCATGATTCTGCTATCGGTACAGTTACTGAACAAATCAATTGTTAAATTTGAATAATAATTATCTTCCTGACTTACAGTAGTATTGCTGTCCACATGCGAGGGTTTTCGGACGGGTCGCCGAAAGGAGGGTACCTCGGTGGTGTAGCGTTGGCGTGTCTGTTCTTCTTCCTTCGACGGCTTCGCTGATGGGTCGGCCGTTTTGGACGCGAATTGTTTCGGTGGTCTCCTTGCGGGTACGGTCTCCGAATTTCTTCACGGGATTTCCACCGGGTGGTGCGAGCACGGTCTCCACAGTAGAATTTCCTGAGCGTATAATCAAACTGAATAGGTGGTCCTCACGAGGTGGGCGAGAACGGTCTCCTCTTCAAATTGATTTCGATTTATCCAGGTGGTCTTCGTCAGGCTTCCTTAGGTGAGGACGGTCTCCAGGTTTTGGTGGTCTTCACAGGAAGCTTTCAAATCGAAGGCGGTCTCCGTAGACGAATCGAAAGTTTCGAAAGATAGCACTTGGATGTAGGTTGCTGCGGCTAAGTGTAGAAACACACAACAAATTGCTCACTTTTGATGTCAAATTGCTTCCGCAGGTCCTACCGACTGCGCCAGTTAAATAACGTGGAATCGAAGTTCACTTTTTAAAAAACTTTAATTCCAAATTACAACAAATTTATTTAAGTGCTAGAAACAAAAAATACACTCGAAGAAGGGCTTAACAGGACTGCCCGTACAATTCTTTCTAGGCGGCGAGGGTCCGCAGGGAAAGAAAAACGGAGTTATTGAAAAATGGTCTATTTCCACTAATACACGAAAAACGCAAAAAACACTGTTATACCGGTTTCGGTGATCAAACCATCGTCAGTAACACACAATAACTGGTATAACAGTGTTTTTTGCGTTTTTCGTGTATTAGTGGAAATATACCATTTTTCAATAACTCCGTTTTTCTTTGAAATGGGTTTCCACGATTTCGTCGCGAGTGATTTAGTTCGGGTCCGCAGGGCGCTCGCCGGGGTTTTCTACAACATCAGCTATTATTTTTTATTAATCTGCGATCTACATTATATGTAACTTTAATTTATTAAACTCTATGGGTTTGAACAAAAACTGATTTAAGTGTGCATTAATTTGTTTTTGTTATAAATTGTCCCCAACCAACGTATTGCGATATATAGATCGTAACTGTTCAAATTTGGCTCACTCCTTCTTATGTCTTTAAACAGAAAACATCTAACAATAGGTACAACATGGATGTGTGTGGCTTCAATAACAACAGTTGCTGTTTATCACAATCTTCTGGTTCTAAGAATAAAGTTACACAAACAGCAAAATCAACGAGTGAAGCTTTTTATGCTGCTACACATTTCTAAGCCTTGAAACATTTGATGGAAGATTCAAGACGTTTACGCAATGGCCAAAATGTTTACAGCACCTTCTTCAAGAACTATGTAGCGCAGGTTTTCACTACGAAGACCAAGTTGGGGATTTAGTGAAATGCTACAGATGTGGAGGACATATTTTTTTCTGAATGGGATTTGAATGACGACCCCTGGCGAGAACATGCAAGATCTATCCAGATTGTGAACACGTTATCAATTTCAAAGGTTCTAGATTCATTAAAAATAAGTTAGAAATGAATAAGTGGCATTAATCAATCGATCATTGACGATTTTATTTTCCTATTACCTACTCAGCATAAGTTTTATTTGAGATTAGTACCTAGAGCCTCGAATAAAACTTATGCTAATAGAAAATCAGGATTGCTTTGAATTTACCAGTCCAAAGAACCCTCGTTTAAAACGCAACATTCAGTCTTCGACTACTTCAACTAACCGTTCACCAATGCTGACAAACTAAATTATTTAGGCATACAAATCGGACACTACATCACTGTTATCTAGTAGTAGAGGCTTCGTAACGGAAAAATTTTGCAGCGCCTCCTGGATTCGAACCCAGATCCACGTAATAGAAGGACTAGATATAGACTGAATGTTTCACACTCAAACGGCATTTTCTCTAGACTTCATGGCAAATATGATTCCTTTGGACTTATCAGACACCACCCTGGGTAACGTGTAACGTGAGACCACGAATAAAAACCGAAAAGGACTTGATGTGTATTTTTATTGTAATATGAGATAATTCTATTTCTTGACTGGCTTAATCGATATGACGGATTTCATGGCGTCGAGGAGCGGAGTTGTGCCTGGGAAGAAGTGCTTCTGCCCGCGTTCCGCCATCCGCCGCTCTCCCTCATTAATGATTTTCCCGCTCGGCGTGAGGAAAATCACCTATGAACATCAAAATCTTGAAATACGTTTCCCAACATTATAATAAGAAGAACAAGCATAACTTACATGTGTCGTATCATCGATATTATGAAGAGTTGAAGAGAATTACGACTTGTACATTATATTTGGTGGCTATGACTCCTACCGCCAACTAAAAGTCTTCAGTTTCTTCAACTCTTCCTGAGGTAACAAAAAAACCACCAACGATTATGGCGTCGTCCATCATCAAGCCAAGGTACGCCGGTACACTCAATGAGTGCCTGCTGGTGCAAACAACCTTTTTAAGATAAGGATTTCAGAAGAGAATACGGTTCAAACAACCGTCTACTCCCAGAGTCAAATCCCTAGTTTGATTCCTAGCCGCTAGCGGTTTGTGGCGCTGCAGTATCCCTCGTATTTTGAAATCCCCACACTTTTCTCTCCTATTTTTGAAATACCATAGCCGCTGCAGCCGCATCCCCGTCGTATTTTAAATTCCCCGCACTTGTCTGTCTTATTTTTGAAATCCATACCAATGAAGACGTTGACCACAATAAAGTAAAAACGCTGCAAATCCCTGCACAAAGGTTTATTATTTTGTACAGAATAACCTCCTGTTACAGATCACAGGTCTCCCTATAGATAACCCTTCTATATAACATATTTATATGATGCATATTATGCATATTATGTGATCGCGGACCCTCCGTAGGTTAGTACCTAACCCCGTACTCGTTACTAGGTACCTACCTAAACCGTTGTGTGATAATTTACCTATCCTAGGTTCCCCTACTACGGAGATAGAATAATTAACCGTTGTGTAATAATTTGCCCATCAATAATACTTCAACGGTTGTTCAAGTTACAAAAGTACCTATTAACAAAATCCTTGGTAGATGAGCCGTTGTGTAATAATTTGCCGTTGTGTAATAATTTGCCGTTGTGTAATAATTTACCGCGGTGTAATAATTTATCGTTGTGTAATGATTTACCGTTGTGTAATAATTTACCGTTGTGTAATAATTTATCCATCAATAATACTTCAACGGTTGTTCAAGTTGCAAAAGTACCTATCAACAAAATCCAGCCCCTTCTGGGTAGATGAGCCATTGTGTAATAATTTACCGTTGTGTAATAATTTACCGTTGTGTAATAATTTACCGTGGTGTCATAATTTACCGTGGTGTCATAATTTACCGTTGTGTAATAATTCACCGTTGTGTAATAATTTACCGTTGTGTAATAATTTGCCGTTGTGTAATAATCGACCATTGTGTAATAATTTACCCATCAATAATACTTCAACGTTTGTTCAAGTTTCAGAAGTACCTACCAACAAAATCCAATAGTCCATCACTCTTGTCAAATGAAATAATATCGCAGAACAAACAACTCGACTTCATACAGCCATCCTTGATTATAATCAGATGCTCCGTAGTTATGATATCCGGGCCGGATTTATACCGTTTGATTCACGATCGTGTTGACGAAGCTTTTTGGTACTCACGAACGGCTGGACGTACGATGCTCCAGGTGGTCTCAAAAAATTGTTTAGCGCAAGACAAATTTAATAACGTAAAAAAAACCATACCCTTCCATCGAAAGTTTTCGAGCTACGGCGTTCAGAAAATTTCTACCCCTATTTTGAACCCCTTAGAGATGACTGACAGTAAAGTCGAGCTTCGAGGACCTCACAATATACCTGACATAGGGAAGTTCAGGCTGGGCAAATGCAAATTTATCCTTATTTAGCGTAATGGCTGAAGCCTGTCACCACCTCTCATTTCGGTGCAGAAGTTGTTGTTCGAATGAAATCTTGACAACACCAATAACTTGATGTTTCCTCAACCCAAGGATAGCTAGAAGCAAGTTTTGGCGTACGCTTACTTTTTTCCGAAGTTGAGTGCAAAGAAAGTATTCGGCAGAGAGGGTTCGCACCTTGACACGTTCGGTTTCACTCTTCCTGACTGTCTGGAGATCTTCCTTCGATAAATTTGACGAGGAAAGCAGCCTGAACACTTTTGTCAGAGCTCAAATTACCTAACCAATTACTTATGAAAATGTCTCGCGTCTTCAACTTGAATTTTGTGGCAGTGAGTAATGCTCTTCTTATTTTGAAACGACAAAAGTTCTTGGAGGGAATGAACTCGTTTTTTAACGTTTACTAGGGTTCACCTTTTCTTCCGCAATGTTCACATCCATGATTTATAACCAAAAAACGTCCACAATCGCGAACTAAAAGGACTGTGAAAGTTTTGTCCAAGAAACTGCACTGACTTAAACGCACCGAACGAGGAAAAAACCGACTAATCAGTGAAGTTGTGATAACAGACGGAGCGAGCCTCGGAGCGTGGTTGGGCGACTGCGGCGAACCTACCTGCATAATAGAAACCTGGAGTTGTCCGCTTTTGAAACTGATACGACAAATACACCGAACGAGAAAAAACGCTGCAAATATTGTTACACAATTGTATATTATTTACCTGTATAGATGCCCCTTCTGCGTAGATCACTGTTTTCTGTGGTCAGTACCCTCGAGCTCCCCCCAGGAAAGCCCTAAATCGAGTACTAAAGCCGGCTCCGGAATTAAGGTTTCCTACAAATGCGCGAGATACAATATTTCAGACGCTAATTATTTGTAGTTATACATATAATAATAAACCGTTGTGTAATAATTTACCTGCATAGGTGCCCCGTCTACGTACGTACATAGTATAATTAACCGTTGTGTAATAATTTGCCCGTCAATTTGCCCGTAATACTTTTGCCGTTCATATTGCAAAAGTACCTATCAACAAAATCCAGCACCTTCCACGAAGATGGTATAGTGAACCGTTGTGTAATAATTTACCGTTGTGTAACAATTTACCCATCAATAATACTTCAACGTTTGTTCAAGTTTCAAAAGTACCTACCAACAAAATCCAGCAGATCCATCATTATTCAAACGAAATAATATCGCAGAACAACCAACTCGACTTCATACAGCCATCCGTGATTATAATCAGGTGCTCCCTAGCAATATCTGGGCCGGATTTATACCGTTTGATTCACGATCGTGTTGACGAAGCTTTTTGGTGCAAACGAACGGCTGGTCGTACAATGTTCCGGTTGGACTCAAAAAATTCTTTAGTTCAAGATCAATTGAAAAACTTTTTAAAAAACCATACCCTTCTATTGAAAGTTTTCGAGCTACGGCGTTCTGAAAATTTAAACCAATTTCTTCCTTATTTCGAAGAGCTGTTATGGCCTTGAAATCGCAGTTTTTGGTCAAAGATTTAAGAATCTCAATATACTAGGGTCAATGGTTTCGTTAGGTAATTGTTTTCAGGTAGAAAGTTCGTATCTGGCAAAAACCCCATTTGTACCTTTATGTACAAAGGCCCCAAGAATTGCCATGGCTGCGTCATAAGTAGAGCATTCACTAATAAATTCATGAGGATGGATGCAAGAAAATTGATCAATACCTTAAAACGGTCGTCTTCCTCGATCTCCGCCTTCTCAAAAAAATTTTGAAACGTGCGGAGCCATTGCGACCATTGCTGTTGAGCTATTGGACTGTTATTTGCCTTATGCTTCATGAATAACTACAAATAATTAATATTGAATTATTGAATCCCGACCATTTGTATGAAACTTTAATTCCGGGCCCGGCTCCAGTACTCGATTTAGGGTTTTCCTGGGGGAGCCCGAGGGTATTGACCGCAGAAAACATTGATCTACGCAGGTAAATAATAAACCTTTGTGTGATAATTTGCAGCGTTTTTTATTGTATTTTCGGATTCTGCATACCTTGAAACGTAAACCATCAAATTTCGAGGGAGGTTAATTTTTTTTTTTTTTTTTTTTTTTCATGCTCGATTCCAAAGGTTAATTATTGAAAATAATGAACCAAAAATTTCCGTCCGTCCGCCGTACTTCGCACTTTCTGTAGTTATCATGAACCAAAATTAACAAAATTTGGTTTGCAGGATCGGTTTGGGGTCTATCTGATCTGCGGAGCTTGGCGTTCAGTCATCTCTGAAGGGGTGAAAAATCGGGGTTGAAATTTTCAGAATGCCGTAGCTCGTAACTTTTGGTAGAAGGGTATTGTCGTGGTATCGTACAAGAACCACTCTTGTATAAATATTAGATCTCGCAATAAACCAAGGAACGAGGCGGCAGACGCAGGAGACCCGGAGGACCTAGTGGGGATCCCCACCATCCTCCACCAGTATGGAGGATGGAGGGAGATAGTCCCAGGGACTATAAGAACTCTGCTCCTTCTCCTTCCAACTCATTCTACGCTCTCCTCAAGTCGCTGACTTATCTCTCTCACCTCGCTCCTCCTCTCTCTCCTTCTCATAAAAGATCCCAGAGTGGTGTGTGCCTTCTAGGTCGTAACCAATGGGCATACTCCTCCTAACGCTTCAGTGGTGGCCTCCCTTTGGGTGGTAACCGGGGGCGTTAGTTCCGCCTGACGCTTCAGTGGTGGATACCTTCTAGGTATTAACCGGGGGCATCAGTCGTCACCTCTTCCTCCCTTGCCCTCACCTATGCATCCACCACAGGTATGATTTTTTTTACATTTTTAAATGATTGATCTTTAATTAAAGAATTTTTTGGGACCACCGGAGCATTGTACGTCCAGCCGTTCGTGTGCACCGAAAAGCTTCGTCAACATGATCGTGAATGAAATGGTATAAGTCCAGTCCTGATATCATTGCTAGGGAACACCTGATTATAATCATGGATGCCTGTGTGAAGTCGAGTTGGTCGTTCTGTGATTTCATCAGAAAAATGATGCTGTTTAGGATTTTTTCGATGTTTCGTGAATAACAACAAATTATTATTATTAATGATGGAATTATTGAATCCCGCGCATTTTTATGAAATTCCCGGGCGGCTCCAGTACTGGATTTAGGGCTTTCCTGGGGGGAGCACGAGGATAGGTACTGATCAAAGAAAACTGTGATCTAAGCTTTCTGAAGGTTTTCGTTAATCACTCAAATGATTTACGATCGCCGGCAGGCTCAACAGTATCACATTCCCTTCCTGTTGCCATTCACTCGAACAATATTTTTATTGTACCTTGCGGATATGAGCATCGAGTTTGCTCTTCACAAGACAGAATGATTTGAGCAAAATTCTTTTGTCACAGCTCTATGTATAGATTTTCAACCAAGGTTGAACACCAAAGCTGACCTGGAAAATAATTACGGATTTCCCAGTTTCAGCTGTACCTGCCTATTGCTGGCCTTGCAGCTGCGATCACGACGCCACATCGATACACTAACTTATGCAATGCCGTTTTGTTTATAGTTCTTATTATTATAATAGCAGGTATGCTATTCTGATTAATGTTCTTCAATAAACGTTTTCTTTTTTCTTCTTCTTCTATTGCAGATGTAAGGTGTTTCATGACTACCTTAAATGAACCTTTACCACAGGAAGTCGGAGTATTATTTGGTAACTTGCGTGAATAAATTGCATTCATATACCTAAGTGTTCAGAGGCGTTCACCTATTCCTTATGTAAATTTCACCATGAATATGAATAATAGCCCTTGTTTCACGTTTTGTACGAAATTATTGATTGCAATATAATTTACTGATCCATAAGTCTAGTGTTCATTCATTTATAGCGAATTTTCAGAGAAAATGAAGCAATTGCAATAGGTCCAAAATTATCAGAACATGAATTTTTGATAATTTTGTATAGGCAAATAAGTTTCATAGCATCCCGATTTCATCTAGATTTCAATAAAAATTTAAATGTGTGCATATGTGTATATATATGTATATATTGTAGAAGTGTTATCAACCACCGATATACATAGAATTTTGATACACTCGACATGAAGATCACATGGTGAATCTTGTATCCACGGATAGATTGGACTGTTTGTGTTAAATGTTCAATATAGTTTGTGACATCGTTGAGTTGCGTTAATGCTCAAATAAAACTGATAACAAAGGTTCTGGGACCAGGATTACTCTGCTAAAAATGGAAGCAAATGACAAGGTAATGGAAGAAGAACATAACAAGGTAAAGATGAGTGGAATTGTGAAGTTGAACCGGAAAAATTATAAAACTTGGTCATTCAATCTGAAACTAGAATTAGAAGACCAAAATTTATGGGAAATCGTATCTACTGAAGACGACACCAAATTTGCGACATTCTCAGAAGAAAAAAGAAGAAAAGCTTTCAGACTGATTGCAAGGACTATTACAGAAGAAATACAACAAGACATATTGGATTTAACTTGCCCTCGCAGCCTTTGGAGGAAGTTGGCTTCAAGATTCCAACCTATAACACGGTTGCGAAGGCTTCAAGCGTCCAAAAGTCTATACTCGGCCAGAATGTTACCAAACGAAGACATGGAGTCGTACGTAAATAGAATAATGGGGTATGCTTCGGAAGTTGTGAAGGCAGGGAGCACTAGAATAGATGATGAACAAATTTGCAACGTAATGATAAATGGCTTGCCTGATGAATACGAAACATTAATCAGTGTTATATGTACCTTTAAAGACGACGAATATACTCCAGAAAAACTAGAAAGCTTGCTCTGTGGAGAATACAAAAGGAAAACTCTAAAGGAAGTTGATTTTAAAGAACCCAATGCTTTGTTTGTCCGAAGGAATTTGGATGGTAAAAATCTTGATCGCACTAAACGATTCAATAGTCCTCGGAAGTGCTTCATTTGTGAAAGAGAGGGTCATATAGCGAGGGTTTGTAGGTCCAGGAAAGATCAAAAGATTGACCTGCCCAATAAGGATGACAAATCAATGTATGCTACATGTTTAAATGTTGCACGTTTACCTCGAGACAATGAGTGGCTGATTGATAGTGGAGCTAGTAGCCACTTTAGTCCATATAAAGACGATTTTATCGAATATACAGCACTGAGTAATCACAAGTCAGTTTCATTGGCATCAAATGTCAGTTGCAAAATTGTAGGTACGGGTATTGTAGCATTCAAGTCTAGAACCATCTCTGGGGAATTCAATATAAAATTACATGATGTCTACCATGTTCCTGATTTTTCTTTCCGGTTATTATCAATCGCAAAAATGGAAATGAAAGGATATAAAATTATGATCAAAGATGGCAAATGTAAGGTTTTTGACGGGAAAGATATAGTCATTGAAGCTGTTCGAGGGGATTCTAATTTATATACATTGAAAACTCACAATACCACTGATTTGAGAGAGAAGAATAGTAACGAAAACACCATAAGCCTATACGCAAAAAACTGGCATGAAAGATTAGGCCATGTCAATGCAGATACCATCAGGTTAATGCATAACAAGGAATTGGTCATAGGTCTGGATGAGGGAACATTGAATGCAACAGAAGGATTATGTGAACCGTGTATGAAAGGCAAGAGCAAGAGAAAACCTTTTCCTAAAATTGGAAAACAGTTCACAACCCAATTACTTGAGCTCATCCACTCTGACGTATGTGGACCAATTCCTATTGAATCGAATGGTAAATATCGTTATTTTGTAACATTTATCGACGATTTTTCCAGACGTGCTGTGACTTTCTTCCTTAAGCGGAAAGATGAGGTTTTCGAATGCTTCAAGAAGTTCAGGGTGATGGCTGAAAAACAGACAGGTCACTCTATCAGGTGTTTGCGGAGCGACAACGGAAAGGAATACATGAACAAGAAGTTTGAGGAATTTTTAGATAGTCAGGGAATTCTCCACCAGTTGTCTGCCCCATACAGCCCCCAACAAAATGGACTTGCTGAGAGATACAATAGAACACTGCTAGATTTGACGAGATCAATGCTTGTTGCAGCAAACCTACCGAAAACATTCTGGGCAGAAGCTGTAAGTACAGCATGTTACATTCGAAATAGGTGCCCAACTTTGGAAAGTAATCAAATTCCAGAGGAGATATGGACTGGAAGAAAAGTAAGTGTCAGACACTTACGACCATTTGGTTGCAAAGTCTTTTTCCATATACCCAAAGAAAGGAGAAGAAAATTGGACGATAGATCAAGCGCAGGGATATTATTAGGATACTCCAGCGTTACAAAAGGACCTTTGGGATATTAAAAATAAAAAAGTAATCATCAGTAGAGATGTAACATTTGAAGAAGGAACGTACCCTTTTAAAATGATTTTAGATAAAGTTGATTACGAAAAATTGGAAGAATTTGATGAGTACGAATATGATAAGGCTGGATTGAAAAATGACAAAATATATAGTGAAATACCAGAGGATGACAGTGTTACAATAGACTATGTACAAAATCCTCGCAAAATAGAAACGATAGAGCTTGTTGAGAGTACAAATAGCAAAGTAATGAGTGAAGAATTGGACTACGTGAATACCGAAGTAATGAATGAGAATTCAGATATACAGAATGTTGACAGAATGAGAAATCAAATACAAGAAGAAGAATCATCCGGAGAGCAAGGAGAAATAGTGAAAAATTATGAAAGTTCAGGAGAGGTAAGAAATGGAAGACATAAGATGACATTGAGAGATCGCAGCAGTATAAAAAGGCCAAACCACTTCTGTTCCCTCTCAACAACGAAAATATACGAACCGAAGACTTACAAACAGGCTATGGAAGGATCGGACTACGAATTATGGAGAGCAGCAATTGACGAGGAGTTGTCATCATTAAGCGCCATGAAAGTATGGGAATTAGCCGATCTGCCGCCTGGTAAAAGGGCTATTGGTTGTAAATGGGTCTTCAAGGTAAAATTTTTGGCAGATGGTACAATTGAAAGATATAAAGCAAGATTAGTGGCGCAAGGATTTACACAAGTCCCAGGGGTTGATTATGAGGAGACATACAGCCCGGTTGTGAGCCTACCTGCTGTTCGACTCATCCTGAAGTTGGCAGTGATCAATAATTGGAAGATCAACCAAATGGATGTCAAAACTGCCTACCTCAATGGCGAATTAAAAGAGGAGATTTACATGGTCCAGCCAGAAGGAGCAGTGAGCGCTGGTTCAGAAGGTAAGGTTTGCCGTTTATTAAAAAGCTTATACGGTCTTAAGCAATCTGGTCGTATTTAGCACAAGCTACCAGACCAGATTTGGCATTTGTGGTGTCCAAACTAGGACAGTTTGCCGCAAACCCGGGCCGAATTCATTGGGCAGCAGGGAAGAGAGTCCTCAGATACTTGAAAGATACTATTAACCAAGAGCTAATAATAAATAAAGGGAGTGAAGAAATTTTAGCGTTATCGGATTCTGATTGGGCTGGTTCAGTTGATGACAGAAGGTCGACTACGGGGTTTGTCGTCCAACTTGGGGGAACGCCAATTATTTGGAAATGCAACAAACAAAATTCAGTGGCTCTTTCAACCATGGAGGCGGAGTTTGTGGCCTTATCCTCCTGTTGCGTCGAGATTATTTGGTTACATTATATTTTGAAGGAACTGAAATACCCAGTGGAAGGTGAACCTGTCATCCGATGTGATAACCAATCCGCTATAAATTTCGCAAAGGGGAACAGCGTAAATTCACACGCTCGACACATTGATATTAAATACCATTTCGTTCGTGATTTAATCAAATTTCAAAATTTCAAATTGGAGTACATACCTACAGTGGACAACGCAGCGGATCTTTTGACAAAGGCGTTACCAAGACAGAAGAATGAATTCTTCAAGAATGTTTTACTGGGGGAGAGGTGGAGAGGCGAAGAAAAGGGAAAAGAAGAAGGCAGAGTCTGATACACTCGACATGAAGATCACATGGTGAATCTTGTATCCACGGATAGATTGGACTGTTTGTGTTAAATGTTCAATATAGTTTGTGACATCGTTGAGTTGCGTTAATGCTCAAATAAAACTGATAACAAATTTCTATGGTTATTGAGGTTCAGTCGGTGAAATAATGTGATGTTTATTCCAACGTTTCGACACTTTATTTCGTCGTTTTCTACGAATCTACAAATAAATCAAAATATGCCTTTCTTAGTCTCGCTGCATAATCTTTTTACACAATAGCACGAATATGTCATTAAACATGCTCTTATAGCCATGCTGCATGACTGGAACTTCTAAACTCGTTCTCTACCTGTGGGACGTAGTTGCCGTCATGGGTGATCTCGGAATTCTTGGGTATCGATTCCGCCTTGACTGCAACCATCGAAAACTGCTGGCTCAGCTGAATCACACCCACAGATCTTGAAAACCAGTCGCGGAAGGATTTGCAAGATCTGAAACGGTCATTTTTATATCAGCCCGCCGTCAAAATCAGAATGACTAGTCCAGATGAAATGAAAATCTTTCTGTTGGCAAAATAGACACGGTTTCCAGCCACCCATCTAGCTTTTATTTCATCCTGGACAACGTTTTCCCGAGTTTTTCCCAACGTACCGGAAACTATGCACTCTTTGAAAAATCATATTCACGCAGAGCGATGATATCAGAGGCCGACAGAGGGTCTCCACCCTGAGACACCACCTTGAGGTAACTTGTTCTTCTCTTGGTTCACTATGGGTCCGAGCTTCTTGCCTTCCTTACAAATGACATCAAATACTTCCTTCATTGCACTAGCCTATAGGCTAAAATGGATATATCGTCTGCCTAATGAAGGATCTTCCAACTTTTGTTCACGATAGTGCCGCTCGGATAATACGCCTGTCGAATAATACGCCTGTCGAATAATACGCCTGTCGAATAAATAATTTACCTAATAATACTTCAACGTTTGTTCAAGTTGCAAAAGTATCTATCACCGAAATCCAAAAGAGCCATCATTTTTCAAATGGACAATATCACAGAACAACCAACTCGACTTCATACAGCCATCCGTGATTATAATCAGGTGCTCCCTCGCGATGATATCTGGGCCGGATTTATACCGTTTGATTCACGATCACGTTAACGAAGCTTTTCGGTGCAAACGAACGGCTGGTCGTACAATGCTCCGGGTGGTCTCAAAAAATTCTTGAGTTCAAGATCAATTTAAAAACGTTAAAAAAATCATACCCTTCTATTGAACGTTTTTGAGCTACGGCGTTCTGAAAATTTCAGCCCCTGTAGAGCACCTATACAGGTAAATTATTACACAACGGTTTATTATTTGCCATATGCTTCATGAATAGTTCTACAAATAATAAATTAATTATTGAATGAATTATTGAATCCTGCGCATTTTTATGAAACGGTAATTCCCGGGCCGGCTCCAGTACTCGATTATTATTATTTTTTTGTGGAACACAATCTCAGGTATGTGGCGTTTAAGCTTCATGTAAGTTTGGACGTGGTGAATTACGAGGCCATTCGTGGGGTCTGAAACCTGCATTCACTTGAGCGTCGTAAGAGAGTGGCCGATGTTTCTTTTTTTGTCAAGCTGGTTAAAGGTGGATTTGACTGTCCCTCCCTTCTCTCAATGGTAGGCTTTTCAGCACCGCAGCACATCACGCGCTCATCACCCCTCTTCCACGTTCCCTTCAACCCGACAACTGTCTATATCACAGCCCACTTTCCCGCCTCCCCCGCCTAGATAACTCCCTTCTGAATCTAAATCGAGAGCTGGATCTTTTCAGCTGGTCTGCAAATCGGATCAAGGCATGCATTTAGTCTTTAATAAGTTACCTACCTTCAATATGCATGTTGTGTATCAATTATTTTAAGTACCTATGTCTCTTCCTTTTAGCTAGTTTTTTCTCACCATCGTTTCATTCAGTTTCTGTTTTTTTGGTTTATTATTTTCAATAATGAACCATTGGAATCGAGCATGAAAAAAAAAATTCTTACCCCCCCTCAAAATTTGATGGTTTACGTTTCAAGATATGTAGAATCCAAAACTGCAATAAAAATATTTCTGTCTGTCCGCCGTACGCCGTACGCCGTACGCCGTACGGGCCACTTTTCTTAGTTACCATGAAAAAAAATTGATGAAATTCGGGTTATAGGTTCCGTTCGGCGTCTAGTTGGTCCTCGAA
The DNA here is from genome assembly GCA_954871275.1 of Leptopterna dolabrata. Taxonomy (NCBI): domain Eukaryota; kingdom Metazoa; phylum Arthropoda; class Insecta; order Hemiptera; family Miridae; genus Leptopterna; species Leptopterna dolabrata. The sequence goes on from OX940982.1 coordinate 50,597,073, forward strand.
GCTCGACGTTACTGTGAGTCATCTCTAAGGGGTTCAAAATAGGGGTTGAAATTTTCAAAACGCCTATACCATTTTTTTACGTAAATATTTTTACGGTTTTAAATAGTTCTTGAACTTGCGAGTTTTTTAAGACCATCCGGAGCATCGTACGTCCAGCCGTTCGTTCACAGTAAGGCCCCGAAGTTTGCACCGACAGGCATTTTCGACTCCAGTGTGAATGAAATTGTATACAATCCAAACCAAATCTCGTAACCAGAGACGCGCCCACAATAGGAATTTGTGAATACGGCCAATCATTGGTAGGGATCACCTGATTATATTGGCGGAGTATGAAGTCGAGTTGGTTGTTCTGTGATATTATTTAATTTGAAAAATGATGGCTCTATTGGAGTTTGTTGGTAGGTAGTGAAACTTGAACAAACGTTGAAGTATTATTGATGGGTAAATTATTACTACGGTAAATCATTACTCAACGGTAAATTATTACACAACGGTAAATTATACCATCTACGTAGAAGGGGCTGGAGTTTGTTGGTAGGTACTTTTGCAACTTTTTTCACTCCTCATCAACAATTTCTTTTCAGAACTTCATTATGTGTGTTTCTTTTTGTTAGGTACTGTTTGTCATCGGCAGAATTATTTTAGCAACATTTAACTCGTGATTTAGGTAGGTACCTAGTAACGAGTACGGGGTTAGGTACCAACCTAAGGAGGGTCTGCGATCTACATAATATGTATAGAATAGTACATATCATATTATATAGACGGGTTATCTATACATAGAGCTGTGATCTGTAACAGAAGGGTATTCTATACAAAATAATAAACCGTTGTGCAGGGATTTGCAGCGTTTTTTTCTTATCAAGTAGGTACTACCGAAGTTTATTATAAATTATGTTATCTTCTTCTCTTTTTTCTACCTTGTAATTTGGGCTTTGCCCGTGTCAGTCAATAAAAATAAAATAAAAATAAACAATCCACTGTTGTTGACAGCAGCTACATTATGTTGCTTGAGAGCAAAAACATGGCACCGTCCACACTCGACATTTCAGAACAGAAGTTCTGTCCGCACGAAGCGGTCATGACGTCACGCACCCCCTCTTTCGCACGTTGTTTCCATGACCAGTGAGGACACACATTTTGTTCATACGAATAACGACATGCGAGCTGTGTTCGTGCGAAATCGCACCGTACGAAAACTGTCAATTAGGACATACGCTGAGAGTAACGCAGAGTTTCGCGGACCGACTGGACCCTGAAACGGATTTATACATTTAATCAAATTTCATTAATCTTGGTGATGTACGGCAAACGGCGTACGGACGGACTGAAGTTTTTCGAATTCCATTTTCGAATTCTTCGTAACATGAAACGAAAACCATACAATTTTCAAGAGGTGGGGTGGGGAGGGGGTTACAATTTGTTTCCATACCTGATTACAAAGTTTCATTATTGAAAATACGAGTAATAAACCAAAAATTTCTGTCCGTCCACGTCACGCTGTAATTCGGACTTTTAGTTACCATGAACCAAAATTAATGAAATTTGGTTTGTAGCTCCCATTTGGGGTTCAGTTGGTCCACGAAGCTCGGCGTTACTGACAGTCATCTCTAAGGGGTTACAAATAGGGGTTCAAATTTCCCGAACGCTGTAGCCCGAAAACTTTCAATAGAACGGTATACTTTTGGTTTATTATTTTCAATAATGAACCATTGGAATCGAGCATGAAAAAAAAATTTGGAAAAAATTCCATATTATATTGTGCCAGCTCAACTGCTAAATCGCCCGAAAAATGGTTCATTGTTGCGCCGACTGGCCAACAACCCGGAAAAAGTGGTTTGACCTGACAAGAAGAAAAGGCTATAATATCACTCACCCGCAAATCTAAGTTTGCTGAGATAATCTTAATGTAAGTAGGTATGAAAAATATTTACTAATATAAGTACCTGACGGTGATCAGATCTCCGTCATACCTTTGTTTTCATCGATGGATATATTTCGGGTACGATAAAATCGTCTGTTTTGTTTCATTAGCCATACATCTACCGAAGGTAGAAAAGCTGTGTATGCAAAAAGTCAGCAATCCTCCCAAATCACTAACTAAACATCCTTTAGGTTTATTTTAGGTACCTGATTTTATAAACGAAGCTTTTCCTACCTATAAGCATTCAGAATTTCGCAGGGCTTGACGTTTGCGAATGAGCAATAGGTCATATTTGATTTCATATTTCAAATAAAGCAAATCATATTTGATTGTCATAAATTTTTTTTCGAGACCACCCACTCCTAACTACTCTGAGCCGCAGACTTCGAAGTCCCTTTCCTTACTCTGCTAATACTTTGGAAGTCTTCCTTACTCTACTAATACTTAAGCCTACTCTAACTTAGTCTACTAAAATTAGGCCAGCCTAGGTACTGTGGCGAATTGATAGGCTAAGATAACACGCTTGCGGTAGAATAATAGGTACCTACCTACGGATTATTATAATCACTCGGAAAGAGGGTCAACAAGAACTCAGTGCTTTTTGAACCCACCTGCGAATCAATTCCTCTTGCTGGCACGTTAGCTAGGCACATAATTTAATAGTCAACTATGTTAGCTACTCGTAGCAGTTGATTCAAACAATAATAGCTTACCTCGCCGTCTTCACTCTTTTCATTTCGAAATTCCCAAGTTTTATTTTGACACGAACTCACACAGGCCAAATGAACTGAGAGGCGGTAAGCTGAAAGACGACGGTCTCATACCCATACATCACTTTAAGTATTTTGTCCATTATTGCAATTACGGTTGCATCAATATTGAGTACAGCACGAAAAGTAAATGCACAGCACCAAAAAGTCGTGAAAATACAACCAACGATTCAGTAACGTAAATTGCACAGCGGAAGTGGATGGTGGATCCAGACATAAAGACACGCAGGAAGCGACGTCACGCTCGGGGAGTGGGAGGAGTCAGCTGAAGCAGGCGTTTTGGCGGGCTCTCAGAAATTCAAATTTAATTTACCATTATAAAATTACTTGCGCGTCTGAAACAAATTTTGGTTTATTATTTTCAATAATGAACCATTGGAATCGAGCATGAAAAAAAATTCTTACCCCCCCCCCTCAAAATTTGATGGTTTACGTTTCAAGGTAATATGTAGAATCCAAAACTGCAATAAAAATATTTCTGTCTGTCCGCCGTACGCCGTACGGGCCACTATTCTTAGTTACCATGAAAAAAAACGCTGCAAAGTCCTTGTCACATGGGTTTATTATTCTATTGGACATACCTACAGAAACGTTGGCTGTTTATTTATTGTTTCTTTCATATAAAATAATTTAAATAGCTATTTCTGGTGGTTTCCACCAATTTTGGCCCCCAAAACACGAATTAGGTACGCTCCTTTTTTTTTTCAAATTATCTTAGATCATTGATAGTACCATTTAATAGTCTTGATCCACCTCTTGATACTTTTTCTAGTGTTATTCTATAATTTAAGGTGATTTCAGACGATTTTCCAGGTTTTTGACTTATAAAAAATCAATTTTGGGAGCTGAACATCTGGTACAACCTCAATTTTCCACTCTTTGGTCAAAATCGACTTCATATTCGGTCTTCTCGTCCCCAAAAACATGAAAAACGATACCTCAAAAGCTCATTTTACCAACATGTTGCTAAAACGCAAAAAGTACCTATTTTTACACACATTTTCACTCATAACACCCCTGGGTATATTCCGATCGGGCTGAAAAGTTTCGGGACACAAATAGGGCCCAAATGGAGTATGTGTGCGAAAGAGCGAATTTTTTAGACCAAAAATGAAGCCTGTACACGTGATACGGCGGACGGCGTACGGCGGACGGACATTGCATTTTTTGAATCTACGCACCTTGAAACGGAAAAGAAAAAACGCTGCAAAGTCCTTGTCACATGGGTTTATTATTCTATTGGACATACCTACAGAAAGATTGGCTGTTCATTAATTGTTTCTTTCATGCGTAGGTAATAATCGAAATAGCTACTTCTGATGGTTTCCATTAATTTTGGCCCCCAAAACACAAATTAGGTACGCTCTTTTTTTCTTTTTTTTTAAACTATCTTTGATCATTGGTAGTGCCATTTAATCGTCCTGAACCACGTCTTGACACTTTTGGTTTATTATTCTGTGAATAATACACCTATGTAATCGCTCAGCAAAACATTTTTATAACACCCCCTCAAAATTTTTTCTTTTCCGTTTCAAGGTACGTAGATTCCAAAAATGCAATGTCCGTCCGCCGTACGCCGTCCGCCGTCCGCCGTATCACGTGCACAGGCTTCATTTTCGGTCTAAAAAATTCGTTCTTTCGCACACATGCTCCATTTGGGCCCTAGTTGTGTCCCGAAACTTTTCAGCCCGATCGGAATATACCCAGGGGTGTTATGAGTGAAAATGTGTATAAAAATAGGTACTTTTTGCGTTTTAGCAACATGTTGGTAGCATGAGCTTTTAAGATATCGTTTTTCATGTTTTTGGGGACGAGAAGACCGAATATGAAGTCGATTTTGACCAAAGAATAGAAAATTGAGGTTCTACCAGATGTTCAACTCCCGAAATTGATTTTTCATGAGTCAAAAACCTGGGAAATCGTTTGAAATCACCATCAATTTGTATAATAACACTGGAAAAAGTGTCAACAGGTGGATCAAGACGATTAAATGGCACTACCAATGATCAGAGATAATTTATTTTTAAAAAAAGGAGCGTAGTTTATTCGAGTTTTGGGGGCCAAAATTGGTGGAAACCACCAGAGATAGCTATTTCAATTATTTTATATGAAAGAAACAATAAATAAACAGCCAACATCTCTGTAGGTATGTCCAATGGAATAATAAACCCATGTGACAAGGACTTTGCAGCGTTTTTCCAGTGTTATTATACAAACTGATGGTGATTTCAGACGATTTCCCAGGTTTTTCACTCATAAAAAATCAATTCTGGGAGCTGAACATTTGGTAGAACTCAATTTTCCACTCTTTGGTCAAAATCGACTTCATATTCGGTCTTCTCGTCCCCAAAAACATAGAAAACGATATCTCAGAAGCTCATGTTACCAATATGTTGCTAAAACGTAAAAAGTACCTATTTTTACACACATTTTCACTCATAACACCCCTGGGTATATTCCGATCGGGCTGAAAAGTTTCGGGACACAACTAGGGCCCAAATGGAGCATGTGTGCGAAAGAACGATTTTTTTAGACCGAAAATGAAGCCTGTACACGTGATACGGCGGACGGCGGACGGCGGACGGCGTACGGCGGACGGACATTGCATTTTTGGAATCTATGCCCCTTGAAACGTAAAAGAAAAAAGTTTGAGGGGGTGTTATAAAAATTTTTTGCTGAGCGAATACATAGGTGTATTATTCACAGAATAATAAACCAAAATTTTGAGGGGGTGTTATAAAAATGTTTTGCTGAGCGAATACATAGGTGTATTATTCACAGAATAATAAACCAAAATTGATGAAATTCGGGTTATAGGTTCCATTCGGCGTCTAGTTGGTCCTCGAAGCTCGACGTTACTGTTAGTCATCTCTAAGGGGTTCAAAATAGGGGTTGAAATTTTCAAAACGCCTATACCATTTTTTTACGTGAATATTTTTACGGTTTTAAATAATTCTTGAACTTGCGAGTTTTTTAAGACCATCCGGAGCATCGTACGTCCAGCCGTTCGTTCACAGTAAGGCCCCGAAGTTTGCACCGACAGGCATTTTCGACTCCAGTGTGAATGATGGTATACAATTCAAACCAAATCTCGTAACCAGAGACGCGCCCACAATAGGAAATTTGGCGGAGATGAAATCATTGCTAGGGATCACCTGATTATATTGGCGGAGTATGAAGTCGAGTTGGTTGTTCTGTGATATTATTTCATTTGAAAAATGATGGCTCTTTTGGAGTTCGTTGGTAGGTAGTGAAACTTGAACAAACGTTGAAGTATTATTGATGGGTAAATTATTACTACGGTAAATTATTACACAACGGTTCATTATACCATCTACGTAGAAGGGGCTGGAGTTTTTTGGTAGGTACTTTTGCAACTTTTTTCACTCCTCATCAACAATTTCTTTTCAGAACTTCATTATGTGTGTTTCTTTTTGTTAGGTACTGTTTGCCATCGGCAGAATTATTTTAGCAACATTTAACTCGAGATTTAGGTAGGTACCTAGTAACGAGTACGGGGTTAGGTACCAACCTACGGAGGGTCTGCGATCTACATAATATGTATAGAATAGTACATATCATATTATATAGACGGGTTATCTATACATAGAGCTGTGATCTGTAACAGAAGGGTATTCTATACAAAATAATAAACCGTTGTGCAGGGATTTGCAGCGTTTTTCTTTCACTATTCGTCGTCAAATTCAATCCTCTTTTGATTTCTACAATTTAAAAAAACGCTGCAAAGTCCTTGTCACATGGGGTTTGTTATTCTACAGAAATGTTGGCTGTACATTTATTGTTTGTTTCATGTGAAATAATTGAAATAGCTATTTCTGATGGTTTCCAACAATTTTGGCCCCCAAAACACAAATTAGGTAGGTAGGTACGATCTTTTTTTTTTTTTCAAATTAACTTTGATCATTGGTAGTGCCATTTAATCGTCTTGATCCACGTGTTGACACTTTTTCTAGTGTTATTCTACAAACTGATGGTGATTTTAGACGATTTCGCAGGTTTTTGACTCATACAAAATCAATTTTGGGAGCTGAACATCTGGTACAACCTCAATTTTCCACTCCTTGGCCAAAATCGACCTCATATTCGATCTTCTCGTCCCCAAAAACATGGAAAACGATACCTCAAAAGCTCATGTTACCAACATGTTGCTAAAACGCAAAAAGTACCTATTTTTACACACATTTTCACTCACAACACCCCCTGGGAATATTCCGATCGGGCTGAAAAGTTTCGGGACACAACTAGGGCCCAAATGGAGCATGTGTGCGAAAGAACGACTTTTTTAGACCGAAAATAAAGCCTGTACACGTGATACGGCGGACGGCGGACGGCGGACGGCGTACGGTTACGGCGGACGGCGGACGGACATTGCATTTTTTGAATCTACGCACCTTGAAACGGAAAAGGAAAAAGTTTGAGGGGGGGTTATAAAAATTTTTTGCTGAGCGATTACATAGGTGTATTATTCAGAGAATAATAAACCAAAAGTGTGCAAGTTCCTCATTATTACGCAAAGGTTTATTATTTACCTGCATTTCAAATGCCTTTTCTGCGCAGCTAACTATTTTCCGTGGTCAATACCTACCCTCTTGCTCCCCCCCGGGACGCCCTAAATTGATTACCTAGTGGAGCCGGCCGGGGAGTTACAGTTTCATAAATTAGCATGCAGTGGATTCAAGAATCCCATCATTAATTATTATTTGTTGTTATTCATGAAGCAGGAGATTCCTTGTGTAAGCTAAAATAACTATCAACAAATACCCAAACAACCATCTTTCTTCAAATGAAATAATATCACAGAAGAACCAAATCGACTTCATACAGCCATTCGAGATTATAATCAGGTGTTCCTAGCAATGATATTATCTGGGCTGTATGGATACCGTTTCATTCACGATCATGTTTAAGAACATTTTTGATGCAAACCAACGGCTGGACGTACAATGAATGATCCAGGTTTTGTCAAATAATTCTCAAGTCCGAGATCAATTTAACGATTTAAAGAGGCAAAAGGCAAAAAGTATACCGTTCTATTGAAAGTTTTCGGGCTACTGCGTTCGGGAAATTTGAACCCCTATTTGTAACCCCTTAGAGATGACTGACAGTAACGCCGAGCTTCGTGGACCAACTGAACCCCAAATGGGAGCTACAAACCAAATTTCATTAATTTTGGTTCATGGTAACTAAGGTAAGTCCGAATTACAGCGTGACGTGGACGGACAGAAATTTTTGGTTTATTACTCGTATTTTCAATAATGAAACTTTGTAATCAGGTATGGAAACAAATTGTAACCCCCTCCCCACCCCATCTCTTGAAAATTTTATGGTTTTCGTTTCATGTTACGAAGAATCCGACGTTCAATAGAGGGTATGATTTTTTTTTACGTTTTTAAATTGATCTTGAACTGAATAATTTTTTGAGACCACCCGGAGCAGGACCAGCCGTTCGTTTGCACCGAAAAGCTTCGTTAACACGATCGTGAATCAAACGGTATAAATCCGGCCCAGATATAATCTTGAGGGAGCACCTGATTATAATCACGGATGGCTGTATGAAGTCGAGTTGGTTGTTCTGTGATATTGTCCATTTGAAAAATGATGGCTCTTTTGGATTTCGTTGATAGACACTTTCGCAACTTGAACAAACATTGAAGTATTATTAGGTAAATTATTTATTCGACAGGCGTATTATCCGACAAGGCGACTCCCTCTCTGCAACTCTTGTTAATATGGGTTCAAGAGGTCCTCAGGGAGTGGAAAAGAGCGGCACTATCGTAAACAAAAGTTGGAAGATCCTTCATTAGGCAGACGATATATCCATTTTAGCCTATAGGCTAGTGCAATGAAGGAAGTATTTGATGTCATTTGTAAGGAAGGCAAGAAGCTCGGACCCATAGTGAACCAAGAGAAGAACAAGTACCTCAAGGTGGTGCCTCAGGGTGGAGACCCTCTGTCGGCCTCTGATATCATCGCTCTGGGTGAATATGATTTTTCAGAGAGTGCATAGTTTCCGGTACGTTGGGAAAAACTCGGGAAAACGTTGTCCAGGATGAAATAAAAGCTAGATGGGTGGCTGGAAACCGTGTCTATTTTGCCAACAGAAAGATTTTCACTTCATCCCTGATATCCAGAACCACCAAATTCCGTTTGTACAAGACCCTGATTCGTCCCGGAGTTTGTTTTGGTTCAGAAACATGGACGATGCGAGCTGAGGATGAACGAAGACGTTCGAGAGAAAAATTATTAGACGAGTTTTTCAAAGGGGGTTTCGAGAGTGGTGGCTGGAGAATTATGAACTAATAGGAAGATACAAGTAATCTTGGACAACGAGGACATTGTCAGGCCCACGTAGAGTCCTGTTGACTGCGTTGGTTTGGCCACGTAGACAGATGAGTGCAGAACGGGGACTCAGGGCCCCGCTCAGAGCAAGGGTGGAATCCAGACTAGAATCCAGGTTGCTTGAGGTGACGCGGGACATGAGAACGGTTGGACTAAGAAGAAGCCATGGACCTAGATCGGTGGAAAGTAGGAATGAGGGAAGCCAGGAGCCATACGCGCTTTATAGTTACTTAGTTTTCAATTAATCAATTAACTGATTAGGTAGTTCAATATGTCTATCAGGACGGCATACTCAACATTTAAAAAAATTCGAATAATCTATCTCTACATCAAATTCAGTTCTTTTAGTTCTTTCGATTTGTTGTGCTGTAGAAAGCCAGACAACTAACCCCTTTTCCAGAGCTATGAGTATTTACGATTTAGTGGGGTTCTAAGTCAGTGTTCTTCAATTTAATGTTGACGTGCTGGCTCTACTACAGACGTGCTGCAATGTAAGGCATTACTCAACAATTATATACTTCGTTTGGTATCTTGATATTAATTATTTATACGTTCCTTAAATGGCCTGTGAGTACCTATCTACAGAATTTTCCCCCAGCATAAGCAGAATAAGGGATCATTGACCCAGAACGTATTTTAATTACTTACTACATTTCCTACAATGTTTTCCCTACTCCAAATTAAATTAGGATCCCAAACGCCTTCCCTCGCGGCGATTTATGTACGCGCTCCACCGTTCCCAGGGGCCCCATTTCAGCAGGAGCCAGGTTTGGATCTTACAAGGGCCCCGATAGTCCTGCAAACTGTGAAACTGCCAGCTCGAGGTTCGACCCTCGGTGATCTTCGTTCCAACCAACAACGCCAAATTACTCCACCTTGAAGAGAGCTTGCAGATCGCCGCTACCTCAAAGCCTATTTGAAGTTATTGCGCCCTAAAATGCTAATATGATCCTTCTCCCTCAGTTCCAACAGACATCCTCACGAAATCCCTACCAAGTTTAAGACAGAGGAGATAAAATCTACTATAGGGCTGAATAATTGTTTGCTTAGAAATGTTTGTAGTTTAGTTCGAAGTTTAAAATAAACGAGTTCACCGACATAAAACAACGCTGCAAAGTCCTTGTCACATGGGTTTATTATTCTATTGGACACACCTTCAGAAATGTTGGCTGTTATTTATTGTTTCTCAAAAACACGAATTAGGCTCCTTTTTCAAAAACTAATCTTTGATAATTGATAGTGCAATTTAATTGTCTTTATTCACCTGTTGATACTAAATCTAGTGTTATTATTGAAATAATTGGCGGAATCAAGAACGACCTTTTTGTAATCCAGAGCAATCAACAACTCAAACTTTTTACAATTCTACAAACTAATGCAGCGTCCTGGCAACTGTTATCATATGCAGTTCCTAATAATAATTATAGTGCATCTTGTCATACGCACTGCACATCACTTCTCCCTCCCATTTTCGGTGTAGTGAGCCAGCCGGTCAGCATGTACCACGCACTTCCGGCCTGATGGCAGCTTGATCCGGTAAACAACATCCGAAATTCGCTTCTTCACTGCACAGGGTCCAATCCAGGAGGACTGTAGCTTCGGACATACACCAACTTTCCGTCTTGGCCTGAAGCACCAAACCTGATCCCCTTCTTTGAACGTTGGCATCTCCGATCGCACATTGTAACGTCGCTTTAAATGTTTGATGCCTTGCAGAGTCTGTCTCTAGCCAGTTGGTGTGCTGTCTCCAATCGATCCTGCAGCACTTTTGCAAAATCGGTCGCTGTAGACTGGTTTGGTACTCGACCACACAACAGTGTCACGGGTAATGTCAGTTCACGGCCAAACATCAGCATGGCTGGCGAAAACCCGGTCTTAGCATGATCGGTGGCGCGGTAGGCCATGAGGGCGATAGGTAGCTGACGGTCCCAGTCGCGCTGGTGCTCCTCAACCATCTTTGACAGCAAATCCCACAGCGTCCTGTTGAACCTTTCGACTAGGCCATTACTTTGAGGATGTAGGGGTGATGTCCGAGTTTTGTGAATTCCCAACAATTTGACCACTTCTTGGAAGACACCAGACTCAAAATTCGTCCCTTGGTCGGAATGCAGTTCCAGCGGTACACCAAACCTGCTGATCACATGATTGATCAACCCCTCAGCCACCATTGGCGCTGTCTGGTCTGCCACAGGGAACGCTTCTGGCCACTTTGTGAAATAGTCCATAACAACAACAATGAACCGGTTGCCGTCGTCTGATTTTGGCAGGGGACCTACGACGTCTATGGCCACCCTTTCAAAGGGAGCACCAACCACGTACTCCTGCATGGGTGCTTTTTGATGCGGTCCTCCCCTTCTCTTTCCGTACACCTCACAGCTTCTTACGCAATACTTGACGTCCCCATGCATACCGACCCAATAAAAATGTTTCCGAAGACTGCTCACCATCCTCTTTTCCCCAAAATGGCCCGTCTGATGGGTATCAGTCAACACCATCCTCTTCAGCGCGTCAGGGACAATGATCTGAAACACCCGACTCAGCCCATGCCCCCAAACTCGTTTTAGAACCCCGTTCTCCAACACTAAAGCATCCAACATGGCCCAGTATGCCTTTACTTTCGGTCCCTCCATGGATATGGCGGCCCACTTTGGCCTCTGTCCCTCTGATACCCATTGTAACACCAGTCTAACTATCGGGTCTTCTCGCTGGGCTTGCTCCCAATTCACATCCGTTTGCAGTACTGTTCGACCTAGCATCCCTTCCCTTGCCTGTTGTTTTTCTTCTTGGCGAGTGCAGTAGCGGCAATCATTGCTCAAGCAAGGCCTCCGAGACAACCCATCTGCATTACCATGGTCCTTTCCTGGGCGGTACGCTATTCGTAAGTTGAAGGGTGCTAACACCTCGAGCCAACGGGCCAGTTGGCCATCGGGATCCCGAAAGTTCTTGAGCCATGTCAGTGAGGAATGATCGGTCCTTACCTCCACCGGGTCACCATTATCCAGCCCATAGGAAGCAAAGTGTTTGAGAGCTTTCACTAAACTCAGGAGCTCTCGTCGGGTAACACAATAATTACGCTCGGGCTTGGATAGGCATTTGGAGAAGTAGGCGACCACACGTTCCTTCGCTCCCAGCTTTTGTGAAAGGGTTGCGCCAACCGCAGAACCACTAGCATCTACATCCAGGATGTAATGTGCACCAGGAACCGGGTGGCATAAGACTGGAGGATTGGTAAGTGCATGCTTCACTGCCAAAAATGCTTCGTCACAATCAGGTGTCCACACAAAGTCCCGTGACTCGTCCTGTAGATGGTACATTGGGCCAGCCAGCTGTGCAAAATCCTTGATAAATGGCCGGTGATAGGAGCAAAAACTTTTGAACGACTTTGCCTCTCTTGAAGTTCTCGGTATGGGCCAATCACGTACTGCCTTGATCTTGTCTGGGTCCGGGGAAACCCCTCTCCCTGAAATTAGGTGTCCCAGGTATCGCACTTCCCTCCTGAACAAATCACACTTCTTTGGGTTGAGCTTTATCCCGGACCGCCGGAGTACCATCAGCACTTCTCGCAACTCTTGCACATGCTGTTGGAATGAAGGGGACTGTATCAGGACATCATCCAGATATACCCTTACCTTTCCTTTCCGGATCTGGTCCCTGAACAGCTGACCCATAGCCCGCTGGAAGGTAGCTGGGGCATTACACAAGCCAAATGGCATCACCCTGAATTGCCACAAACCAGATGGGGTACAAAAAGCAGTTTTTTCCTTGGCTGCATCCGCCAAGGGAATCTGCCAGTACCCGTTCTGAAGGTCCAGTGTCGAATACCATGAACTACCAGCCAGGGAGCCAATGATTTCATCGATTTTGGGGAGGGGGTAGGAGTCCTTCCTGGTGATATCATTCAGCCGGCGGAAATCTACGCAGAAGCGAGTTGAGCCATCTTTTTTCCTTACCAACACAATGGGACTGGCCCAGGCGCTTGAGGAAGGTTCAATGACCCCCATGGATTCCATCTGACCAATCAACTCGTCAACCTCAGCAAGGCGATGCGTTGGGAGACGTCTAGGGGCTTGACGGATTGGTGCACTGGACCCTATATCGATATCGTGGGAAACACCAGAAAATTGGCCCATCTCTTGCTTATTACTAGCAAATACATCAGAAAATTCGTTAAGTAAATCTGTCATAACCTGGAGCTCCGCCGATGCAACTCTTCCTGCAAAACTGTCCAGCACAGGCTGCAAATGCCCCTTAGGGTCCCCAGCAATCCCAGCCCTCTTCTTCTCAAACAGCTGTAAGTCAGCACAACCTCCCGTGTCCCATTCCTCTACAGCACCAACTATACCCTCGTCCAAGGTGACTGTGCCCTTGGATGCATCTATCTGACATCCGAACGTGGCCAGGAAATCCATTCCCAAGATGCAGTCGTCAGTGATATCCGCCAGCAGAACTGAATGACGTCGCTTGCTTCGCTCCCCCAAGTCGATGGTAACTTCCATTCGCCCCAACACCGGAAACGTAGAGCCGGTCACAGTCCGCAGCACAGCAGTCTCTTCCTTCAGTGCCACCCCATCTAATCTGAGGACATCCTTCCATACCACTGTAGCGGTTGCTCCAGTGTCCACAACCATTGCACAGGGCACCCCATTCACCCATCCATGTAAGACAATGGACGAGCAGTTGTTGACTCTGTAGACTGCTACCTCGTGAGGCTGGAGTCGGTTCACAGGTCGCCTCCTGCCTATGACCGCTGCCCGTTTCCCTGCTGGGTTGGGCACTCCTGAATACTGTGTCCAGGTGCATCACACCTCCAGCAGATGGTCACTCTGGTTGGGCAGTCACGAAATGCATGGCCAACAGCATCGCACCTCCAGCAGATCAATCCTTTGCCTTTGCGTTGGCCCTGCTTGACTTGGAATCCCTCACCTTGTTCGCAAACTCCTGGCTTTACAGCTCGCACGAGTCGGTCTTCTTCCGCCAAGGACTGAACTGTATGGACCGGCCGTGTTGGAGCAGCGTGTCGAGCTCGAAGAACTGCTGCTTCACTGCGTAATGCCAAACATAGAGCGGTTTCCAAATCTTGTGGGGTGCCTAACATAGCGAGTTCGCGAACCCGTTCATCATTCAAACCTTCAACAAACTGGGAAACTGCTAAAATGTCAACGCATTCCCTACTAGCTCCAGGCAAGGCCTTCCGTGCCAGAACTCGAATGTCCCTTGCAAAGACTGCTATATCCTCCCCTGTTAGCTGTTTGCGAACTCTCAAGCGGTCCATGTACAACTGGGCCCGATTACAGTCGCCGAACTGGGATTCTAGGGCTGCAACAAGCTCATCGTAGTTATACGAAGCTCCTAGCTCCGTCAGTATGGGGAGGGCTGCTCCAGTCAGAGAGGAAGCAAGAGCCGACCCAATCATCCCTCTATCCCACCCGTTAGAACGGGAAACGGTTTCAAAATGGGTGTAATAGTCGTCCCAAGGAAGAGAACCATCGTACTTCTCAGGTTTGAAGAACCCTCTTCCAACTGCGTGACTTCCCCGGTCGTCTTGCAGGACTGGTGGCGGTGGACTAGAAACTCCAGGAACAACCGCTGGCTGCTGGCAAGCAACTTTACTACACCCGATATTTCCGCCACTGATGTTCCGGAGTTCAGATCGAATCTCTGAACGGATATCGTCATAAAATACTCGCAGCGCGCCTCTTACTTCCCCCATAAGCGAATGTCTGATTTGGTCCTCTAATACGGCGTACCGTTCGTTCGAACCCGGATCAATAACTCCCGCTTCTGTGGGCCCCTGCTCCTCATTAGCTACAACTCTGCCACTCCGCAATGACATGCCGCTTCCATCGTTCACGCTGGCATCCATCCCACTTCTGACACCAGTGAAATAATTGGCGGAATCAAGAACGACCTTTTTGTAATCCAGAGCAATCAACAATTCAAACTTTTTACAATTCTACAAACTAATGCAGCGTCCTGGCAACTGTTATCATATGCAGTTCCTAATAATAATTATAGTGCATCTTGTCATACGCACTGCACATCATTATACAAGTTTATGGTGATTTCAGACAATTTCCCAGGTTTCTGACTCATAAAAAATGAATTTTTGGAGCTGAACCTTCGTTACAACCTCAATTCTTCACTCTTTGGTCAAAATCGACTTCATATTCGGTCTCCTCGTCCTATAAAACATGCTAAACGGTACCGCACACTCATGTTACTAAAACACCAAAAAAACCCATTTTTCACTCATAAGCATAACACCCTCGGGTATTTTTCGATCAGGCTGCAAGGTTTGGGGACACAGCTAGGGCCCAAATGTAGCCTGTGCGCGAAAGAACGTATTTTCAGACCGAAATTAGATTATGGTGTTAAGCTGCGTCCGCACTATGCGGAATGAGGGTGGGCACCCTCGTCGGATCCGAAAAGGTGAATAGGAACGGTCGGGTCAGCTTGCCGTCCACATACAAGAGTAGTGTGGACGGGGCGATCGCCCTCAGTCCGCCTCCAGTCTCCTTCGAGTTCTGTTTTCCTGGGTCCGTACAATTTGACTGTAGTGAATTTAATTTCTTTATTGAATTTCATTGTTGATCTGTGAATAATGAGTGACGAGGAAGAGACAATTTTAGCAGTTTTAGCAGAATAGTTGCTCTGCTGGTGAAATTCGCCATGTCCGCCCTCGAAGATTTGGGTTCGCCCCAGTATTCGGCATGGTAGGAAAAAATGCAGTGCCAGCACATTTATGAAAGATTTGCTGCTTGATGAGGTAGATGCTCTCAACTACGAGTATAGGAACGACGTAGGCTTCGCGAACTTCTTCAGGATGAAATGTTCTGACTTAGAAAGTTTGTTGAGCATTATTGGGCCGCAAATCGCGAAAAAAAAACAAAAAAAAACCAACTGGGGCGATCGGCAGGTCCACATTGTGATTTTTGATTCCAAGCGGATCGCCTTCCTTTGATCCGGACCGACTCGAGTCGGGTTGCGATCGCCCTTCCGCACGTTCCGCACGCGTCCACACGTGGTCACCTTTTCGGATCCGACGAGGGTGCCCACCCTCATTCCGCATAGTGTGGAGAGGAATCCAAGGGCGACACAGTACGACAAACTAGCGGGCCGATGTTTTTCGGCAAAGTCCACGACGGGCCGTCTTCTATCGATTCACTGATCCTCCAACTTCTCCCATCCTGTTCCCTCTGCATGACTGCCTCACCTTTTATCGGCTTTCCTCAGTTAGGAGAGTCTGGCCAGAGCCACACTCCGGCGAAAACTACCCAAGAGGTTCGGCAGTTTCCGCGTGGAAGTTAGGATCCATCTATTCATCCCCATCGTTCCCGCCCTCCGCGGTCGGCGCGTATCCTTATCACTTTATTATTACTTATCAGTTCAGCACGTAGACTTCAGTGTGTTTAGCTAAAAAAAGTACCTACGACTAGGGCCGTGGAGAGAAAATCTGGCCCGGGGGCAGAAAGCTTCCGGGCCCCAAAAAAAAAGTTTTTTAACTTGTTAACAGCTTACTCAATTTTTATTTCACTTAGCAAGTTCCTAAAACACCAAAAAAACCTCTTTAACCATATACCATAAATGAGCCATTTTGAGAGGGGGAAAAAAATCAGAGGAAAGAGGATGGATTGTTGGAAATGAGGAATGATCAAGTTCTTACAGATTTAAGTATATAATTATGTATATAATATATTCAATTCCAAAACAAAAGTGAAATGAAGCAAAAGAGCTTTTAAAACTTTATCCTATGATAGAAATGGGTTGGGTTACTTGGTGGTTATCAGTTTGTAGGTAGCCTTACTGGTTGGTGGTTGGTGAAAAAGGGAAAGCGCATGCGAAGAAAAGAAAATAGTGGGGAAGTTGGCGGGGAAAGAAGTTAGTGGAACTTCTACTGCTAACTTGTTTTCTTGGTGCACTAGCAGAATACGCACAAAACACCAGCATTTTCAGAACAGTCACCTACTATGTGTCCTCTATTTTCATATTCCCTCTCCCCTTACTACATCTTTTTTAAACTCCCCCCCCCCCCCCCTCTCAACGGGCCTGCCTGTAATGCACTTATTAAAGTGATGAAACAACACGAGAACAACCATGGCAAGGAGAGGGCTCATGAGAAGTCATAAGCGTGCTTGTTATGCAGCGGATTCGAGGCGTGTCGGAGTGAATTAGTAGACCATGGTCATGGCGTCGTCATCTCTAAAAAGCATCTCACTTTTGAAAATGAAATTGCCTTCTTGTCCTGGAAAAGCACAAGTGGAGAAAGATACTGCATCTCGTTTCAAACAATAGGCACTACCCAGTACCTCTTATATAATTAATCATGGAATAAAGGAAGTTTCCTTTTCTTCCATGATAATTAATATAGCATGGTTCCAAGTCACTAGATATTATATTATTGATAACATTGTGATATTAGCGTGATATTTTGGTTATTTTCAATAATTTTGGCAATTTTCAACTCTGTTCAATAACATTCAATTTTGGTTATTTTCAACTTATCCTTTAGAGCCGAGCATGAAAACAAATGTTAACACCCCCTCAAAATTTGATGGTTTCCGTTTCAAGGTGCGTAGACTCAGAAAATGGAATAAACCAATTTCTATCCGTCCCCCCTACTTCGCTCTTTCCTTAGTTACTATGAACCAAAATGACTGCTAAATTTTATAAAATAGTATAAGAATCTTTGATCAGTATTAATATTATAGCATGATTCGAAGTCAATAGATAAAGAATTGCTAGACAAAACAGTCGTGATAGGTTGATTACATGAGATATTGTCGTGCTATTATAATTTATAATAATATTTTTTGATAGCATAATAGTCAAAAGTTCCATAGGTACCTACTTACCTAATGTCTCAAGAATAAGCTGTGGATTGAAATCTCGTAAATTAATAAAATGCATTAAAAGATTCATTATTCATGCGATATTGTCGTGATATTAGAATGTATAATAATATAAAAATAAAGTCATTGCCTTGGGCAATTATTTTCCTCTCGAATTTTTTTTTTTCCACGTTCAGTATTATAACACTAATCTAAGTACCTAGTTATAACCTAAACGAGACTAAATTACACTAAGCGTTATGATTTGATAAGCTTTCTCTAGAATAACATTTTAAGAGGGTGAGTAATGCTGAGACTAGTGTATAATTTTGTCATGGCACCCCAGAAAAGTGGCCCGTCCCCGCAAGCTCAGTCGAGTAAAAATGTTGTTTGCCACGCCCACTTTGGGTCACTGTCCCAGAATCTGATTTCAACCCCACAATCATTCATTTCACAATCGATTCGATCCCTTCGACTCAATTTGTCATCTCGATACAAGATGCTTCTTCTTCTGATTTGTTTTCCTCTGAATCACATTAGCTTTCTCTGTCAGTTTTCAATTTTTTGCGTTAAATTTTGCGTGTTTTGCGTTCAGTCCGGTTCCGATGAAAGATTTGTATTTGTGTTACCTAAGTGCATTTTGTCCTGTTTGCTGTTTGTGGATTGTGGATTGATCGGCGTCAGCACACAAATAACTACCTACCTTCTAGCCAATAGCTTCTACATTCAAGATTCAAGTAGGTAGCAGCCGTCGGGTCATTGTATTTTATTAGTTTACTATATTTTTGTAACACATGAATTCGGTGGCTAATTTGCAGTAGAAATTGTCGACGTTTTCGTACGACGATAGAGTGCTGATTAAAAGAGATAAGCTTTGCTGAATATCACTGCTATCAGTAAATAAGGGAATATCAGCAATATCAGTAAATGAGGGAAGGGTGTTCTTGCCTTGGGGTATTTTGTAACATATCTACATTTTGTAGACATATCTGTTGGTTTTGTGTTCTGGTCTGGTGCCCCACCGTTTTGAGACCTCACGCACCGCTACTTGTATCCACCGAGAGAAGTTAACTAACAGTATATTAAATTTATATCCTTAAAATTTAGTGTCTATAGTCAATAGCGGAAAGAAACGCGGCTGACTTGCTACACTTTACAGCAATTTAGATTGCTCATTCAATTTAGTCCTTCCCTCCTACCGTTCAATACGATTCACAGTGTAATACTAATTCACCTGAGTTGAACGTTCGTTCTTTTTCGCCTTCCAACCGCTTTTCCTAATCCGGGTCGATCCAAATGAGAAAAACAAGACCCCCATTGAAAAACAATTCATTAGATACTTGGGATTGCTTCCCGTTAATGGCATATATAATCGATGAGATTGTCGGTTGACTTGAATCGAATTAAAAACCCTGCAAAAACTAAGGAGTAGAGTAGAAAACCCCATAGAAGTTAGTTTTAATAATCGTTTAGAATGGTATTTTGTTAAGTACATAAATGGTTGTTTTACTTCACGAAATATACAAAGAGAATATTACAAAGACCAACATTTAAAAAACTTTACTTCTCCAAAAGTTTTACCTATATGTGCAGGTAGGTAGGTACCAGATTTATAACTCGAAAATAACTTGTAGTGTAAAAAAAACGCTGCAAAGTCCTTGTCACATGGGTTTATTATTCTATTGGACATACCTACAGAAATGTTGGCTGTTCAGTTATTGTTTATTCATGCGAAATAATTGAAATAGCTATTTCTGATTGTTTCCACCATTTTTGGCCCCTAAAACACGAATTAGGTAAGCTCTTTTTTTCTCTTTTTTTTTTCAAATTATCTTTGATCATTGGTAGTGCCATTTAATCGTCTTGATCCACGTGTTGATACTACTTCCAGTGTTATTATACAAATTGATGGTGATTTCAGACGATTTCTCAGGTTTTTGACTCATAAAAAATCAATTTTGGGAGCTGAACATTTTTGGTAGAACCTCGATTTTCCACTCTTTGGTCAAAATCGACTTCATATTCGGTCTTCTCGTCCCCAGAAACATGGAAAACGATACCTCAAAAGCTCATGTTACTAACATGTTTCTAAAACACAAAAAGTACCTATTTTTGTGCACATTTTCACTCATAACATCCATGGGTATATTCCGATCGGGCTGAAAAGTTTCGGGACACAACTAGGGCCCAAATGGAGCATGTGTGCGAAAGAACGAATTTTTTAGACCAAAAATGAAGACGGTACACGTGATACGGCGTACGGCGTACGGCGTACGGTGGACGGCGGACGGACATTGCATTTTTGGAATCTATGCACCTTGAAACGTAAAAGAAAAAATTTTGAGGGGGTGTTATAAAAATTGTTTGCTGAGCGATTACATAGGTGTATTATTCACAGAATAATAAACCAAAACACACAGCCTAAAGGACCATCAGATGACTATCTGTTTTGATTTCTGCTGGTTTCGTCATCATCTCATTAAGAATGAAGAATGACTAAAAATATTCACTGATATTGTAAAACTTCTCCGTACTTTGACAGTGTCCCCCCCCCCTCACCACCATTTGTTTTGAAATAGATTCAAATTGCAGCTATCAATCACGTTCCGTCCAGTTGGCAGGTTATCGGAATATGATTTGCGCTCCTGACAAAAATAACTGAGGTGGCCTCGCGCTGATGAGCAGTTGTTTTATCAATCATTGTCACATCGGTTAATCTGACAATGACTGAAAAGAGATTTCTTGATTTGCCCTAGTTTTCTGCAACAAAACGAGTAAGTTTTCGATCAGTCCTACTCCCAACGCTGACTAGGTAACATCGTTAGATTTATTCACCAAGGAACATTACCAGATAAATGTCTGCCGCTTGGAATAATGCCGCTTGGAAAATTTAGTGGCCG
This sequence comes from Leptopterna dolabrata, assembly GCA_954871275.1. NCBI lineage: Eukaryota > Metazoa > Arthropoda > Insecta > Hemiptera > Miridae > Leptopterna > Leptopterna dolabrata. The sequence goes on from OX940982.1 coordinate 50,617,855, forward strand.
CTAAACGGTATTGACCATCTCAGAATTGTGTCCTCTCTAATATGTCAAAACGCCACTAATTCTCAACGTTTAATATTATTATCGACATATACATGTGGGAAATGCCGAAGGAACTACTAAACCCGCAATGCGCCCGCGTGCTACTGGATGTCGCAAGTGCCCCTGCTGTGATTGAAGGCGGTGGATTGAGGAAGGGGAATCGGAAGTTGATAAAAACTTAGATAAGGACTAGGAAGGTGGATCAGGCGAAAAAAAAGCGGCGTTGACCTCGAAAAGTTGTTTTACGTTGAAAATAAGCTCAATAAAAAGTCGAAATCACGTTATACTTTCATTTCGAACCTTGGCTGACCCTACATTATGGGGGCTCGTCCGGGATGCAGTCAAGCAAAGAAATAAAAGTCACTGAAGTTCGCGTGTGTCAAGTTGGTGAAACAGTCCAGTTCGGTGGTTCAAATTGAAACTTACCAGACGTTCTTTCCACCGCTGGAACTAGATAACGATGGCGAGTATGCAATGGGTCTGTTATCGCTCTATACCTACAACACATTTTCAAACGTATCGCCAGATCGGGGGAATAACCAATTTAAATTTCGAGAAGTATCGCATCCAGTTAGGTATTTTTGAAGCGGGTGTCTACTATACCAACGATATTTTTGACCACATACACCCGTTTTCAGAAGAGCGCAAGGTCGAACTAAAAGATGGTAATAGAAAAAATGTGAGCGATAAAACAGTTTCGGAGAAAGATTTTTATATTAATTGGAAACTAAGTAAATACGACAAATCGGATCGTTATAACATCGGGGTTGACGATAGATTTTAACCATAAAGGTTCAATGGTGCGACTGATTGGCTTTGACCCAAAATCAGTTATTCCTCCCAATACACGAGCGGTGGCACCCAATCCAGCTCAAATAGATGCGTATAAATCGGTAAATTTGACATGCAATGTGGCACGCGGTTCGTATGTAAACAATCAACCATCTAGCGTCATTTTGTCTTTTATACCCGATGTAGATCCGAATTTCAAAATTGTTCACACACCCTCACCAGTGCTACATTACGCGTTGAACACTAGGGTAATTGATCAGTTATCGCTCCGACTCGAAGACGAGCGTGGAAACTTACTCGACAACCGCGTTGAACCTGTCACCATTGTTTTGCACATCATCAAACGCTGAGCACGCACCAACATGGGTTTACAATTTAATTCGCACGCGTACCTACTACAAAAATGCGCGTCCGAATAAAGACGGCTCATTTACGGTTGAACAGCCGATGCGTGATTTTTCACACAATTTTGTACGACCCACCCATAAACCGCTCACAAATAAAAACGTGCAGTTTTTGCGCCGTTTGGGTTTTTCAGTGAACAAAAAAATATGGCAGGGAGTGCCATCAGGGCTCGGATTTACTCGACGTGTCAACTACGTTTGAATTCGACGATAGAATAGAAAGTTATAATTTGCATAGATACACTCCTTTCAATGCTACGGCATTGGGTAATAATGATGAAATTTGTATATCACTCAGGCTGATGTAATCACGGCTACCCACGACTCCCACTTGTTCTTGCAAGGTACATTGAAAAAAACGCTGCAAATCCCTGCACAACGGTTTATTATTTTGTATAGAATACCCTTCTGTTACAGATCACAACTCTAAGTATAGATAACCCGTCTATATAATGTGATATGTACTATTCTATACATATTATGTAGATCGCAGACCCTCCGTAGGTTAGTACCTAACCCCGTACTCGTTACTAGGTACCTACCTAAATCACGAGTTAAATGTTGCTAAAATAATTCTGCCGATGACAAACAGTACCTAACAAAAAGAAACACACATAATGAAGTTCTGAAAAGAAATTGTTGATGAGGAGTGAAAAAAGTTGCAAAAGTACCTACCAACAAACTCCAGCCCCTTCTACGTAGATGGTATAATGAACCGTTGTGTAATAATTTACCGTTGAGTAATGATTTACCGTAGTAATAATTTACCCATCAATAATACTTCAACGTTTGTTCCAAGTTTCACTACCTACCAACAAACTCCAAAAGAGCCATCATTTTTCAAATGAAATAATATCACAGAACGACCAACTCGACTTCATACTCCGCCAATATAATCAGGTGATCCCTAGCAATGATTTCATCTCCGCGAAATTTCCTATTGTGGGCGCGTCTCTGGTTACGACATTCACACTGGAGTCGAAAATGCCTGTCGGTGCAAACTTCGGGGCCTTACTGTGAACGAACGGCTGGACGTACGACGCTCCGGAAGTAGGGGGAGAATAGGGGGCGTTTTCTACCCAAAGGCCCTATTCACACGGTAGGGGGGTCCCACTATATATGGATAGGGTACTAGTGACGACACAAAGCCCTACTCACACAGGGGATCCTACGTCACTCTGTCAGCCACGGCGCTATACCTACGTCACTCTGTTTGCCACGGCGCTGTACCTACGTCACAAACGCACTTCGCCACCGCCTCCAACCGACGCCACGCCTCCAGCCACCACCTCCCACCGACACCACCACCTGCCGCCTCCAGCGGTAGCCTCGTCGTCGCGCTAGGTACCTGGTAAATGTTAGATACTTACGTAGGAAACGTGCTTACCCAGGTGTAGTTGATATACATCATACCACAGACCGCTGCTATCCGACACGACCATCACAGGTCGACTCTAGTCACCACACGGGACGTAGCCGGTCACCTGTGGGTACCATACAGGACGTCGCCGGTATCCGGTGGTCACCACCACCGGGTCGAGCGCCGTAGGGTGGTAAGTACCTGGTATTATTGAAAACAAAGCGAATATTGCGTTAGTATTATGACAGTACACCTAGTTTAAGCACCGTGTTTAATCATAGCTATATGTCACACATAGCAGTACCTCCGCCTATGACCCACGACGAGGTGTCACGTGGAGTCGTAGTCGTCGTCGTTGTCGTAACCCCTTGAACACCAGACGTGACTGTAAATTGTTAAGAATAAAATAAAATGACGTAACGATCTACAGTCACGCCTAACGCTCGTGGGGACCCGCAGGGCGTATTTATTTCCACAAATAACAACAACATATTATTCTGTCCTATATCTATGTATGTGTACACCATAATCTTAAGGCTAACGATACACGAATGTTAGATCTACTCGGTTATGGGATATACACTCTACATAAAGACCAAATAAACGCTTTGCATATTGGACAAAAAATCGATGCGACTGCTACACTGCCTACACGTGCTGACGTGTAGACATGGTTTTAATAACATTTCGATTTTATTAGTCATACAAATTTTACAGGTTAATTGTCTACCACAAGATCCACATGCGTCTGTAGTACATGCATTTTCACAACCACCGCTCGATAGTTGAACTGGTCCCTCACCATAATATACGTAAGGCTGAGTGAGAATATCGATTAAATGGAAATCATTTAACGTAAATGTACGACATTGATCAATAAAAGGGCAGGTTGGTTCGCGTGGCAAATGTATCACCACAGGTACGTCATTTTCTGTAAGATTATTTACATCCAATTCTAAATTACACGCAGAACAAACTATGGTACCATTTCTATACCAAAAACCAGCTCTGGCTAGTTCGTCGAATAAGTCGACCCAACTGCCAGGTCACGCAGATAGCGACGTTCAATTATTTCACTAGCACTGTTCATAAGGAAAGGAAGGGAAAGGTATCATTGTGGAAAAATCATGCTGTTTCCAATTTTCATAGTTTAATTGAGTTCCAGGTGGTTGTTGGACTAGAGTGGGGGGGTAATTATACCAATAATCGAATTGTAAAGGTATAAAACCCAGGAAAAAAGGTATAATATTGTACAAAAAAAAAAGGTGGTTTATATTTATCATAGTTTAATTTGAGTTCATGGAGGTGGTTGGACTAGGGTAGGGGTAATTATACCAATAATCGAATTCTAACAGTTTAAAACCTGGAAAAAAGGTATATTGTGGAAAAATCACGCGGTTTTCAATTTTTGTAATTTAATTGAGTTTCAGGTGATGGTTGGACTAGGGTGGGGGGTAATTATACCAATAATCGAATTCTAACAATATAAAATCGGGAAAAAAAAGTAAAATTGTGGAAAAATCACACGGTTTTCGATTTTCATATTCTAATTGAGTTGGGGGTGCTGGTTGAACAGGAGTGGGGGTAGATCTTTAATTCTCTAAATCTAACAGTATAAAATCGGGAAAAAAGGGTTTCATAATGTAATGTAATGGTTTCATAATGTAAAAGGGTTTCATATTCCAATTGAGTTGTGGGTGGTGGTGCGACAGGAGTGGGGGGGGGGTAATTCTTTAATTCTCTAATACTAACAGTATAAAATCGGGAAAAAAGGGTTTCATAATGTAAAAATCACGCGAATTTCGATTTTCATATTCTAATTGAGTTGTGGGTGGTGGTTCGACAGGAGTGGGGGGGTAATTCTGTAATTATCTAATACTAACAGTATAAAATCGGGGAAAAAAGGGTTTCATAATGTACGCGGATTTCGATTTTCATATTCTAATTGAGTTGTGGGTGGTGGTTCGACAGGAGTGGGGGGTAATTCTTTAATTCTCTAATACCAACAGCATAAAATGGGGGGGGAAAAGGGTTTCATAATGTAAAAATCACGCCGATTTCGATTTTCATATTCTAATTGAGTTGTGGGTGGTATATTTTGACATCATCTACACGACATACGTGTGAATATGAACATATTCCTATCATATTCACATGAAATTCGAGGGAATACCATTATATTTCGACAGCATTTACACGACATACGTGTGAATATGAACATATCCCTACCGTATTCACATCAAATTCGACGGAATACGATAAAATTCGACCATATTTACACAAAATTCGTGTGAATATGAACATTTTCCTAGATTGTAACGTGAAATTCGAATGAATACTACGATACATCTACCATATTCACTGGAATGCCATTATATTTCTACAATGCTTACACGAAACTCGTGTGAATATAAGCATATTCCTACCACACCCAACATGAAACTTAGAGGGAATACGATTAAAATTCAACCATATTTACACGAAATTCATGTGAATATAAACATATCCCTACAACACTCACATGAACTTCGAGGAAATATGATAAAATTCGACCATATTTACACAAAATTCGTGTGAATATGAACATTTTTCTAAGATTTAACGTGAAATTCGAGTGAATACCACGATACATCTACCGTATTCACTGGAATGGCATTATATTTCTACAATGCTTACGCGAAACTCGTGAGAATATAAACATATTCCTACCACTCCACATGAAACTTAGAGGGAATACGATTAAAATTCAACCATATTTACACGAAATTCATGTGAATATAAACATATTCCTACCACACTCACATGAACTTCGAGGAAATACGATAAAATTCGACCATATTTACACAAAATTCGTGTGAATATGAACATTTTCCTAAGATTTAACGTGAAATTCGATTTAATACCACGATACATCTACCGTATTCACGTGTGATTGACTCCAACGCCTCCGATCGCAAGACATTTCGATGCACGTCATACCAGATGCACGCCTCCAGCACCCAACCGACGGCTCAGGTCACCATGGGTAGCACCTACACCACCGTAAAATTCGACCATATTTACACAAAATTCGTGTGAATATGAACATTTTCCTAAGATTTAACGTGAAATTCGAGTGAATACCATGATACATCTACCATATTCACGTACGTGAATCGACCATATGGTCGAATTTTACGGTGGTGTAGGTGCTACCCATGGTGACCTGAGCCGTCGGTTGGGTGCTGGAGGCGTGCATCTGGTATGACGTGCATCGAAATGTCTTGCGATCGGAGGCGTCGGAGTCAATCACACGTGAATACGGTAGATGTATCGTGGTATTCACTCGAATTTCACGTTAAATCTTAGGAAAAATGATCATATTCGCACGAATTTTGTGTAAATATGGTCGAATTTTATCGTATTTCCTCGAAGTTCATGTGAGTGTGGAAGGAATATGTTTACATTCACATGAATTTCGTGTAAATATGGTTGAATTTTAATCGTATTCCCTCTAAGTTTCACGTGGTGTGGTAGGAATATGTTTATATTCACACGAGTTTCGCGTAAGCATTGTAGAAATATAATGGCATTCCAGTGAATACGGTAGATGTATCGTGGTATTCACTCGAATTTCACCTGGGTCCCAGTGGTAATGGTGTCGGGGGACACCTGTATCCCGATGCTCTGGAGCTGAGGGCGGCGGCAGCCGTGTGTGCAGCAGTCGGAGCATTTCCCGGCGAAAGGCCGGAGTGTCAGCGTGATGGTTTGCCTGTGAGTGGCCGTGTAGGTCATTATGGGTATCCCCGCGGCGTCCTGCGGGTCGCTGGCATGAAGCGGGGTGATTCCCTGTGGTGGCTTCATCTTCTGATTCATCTGGTTGATGGATGGCCGAGGTGGTATCGGGGCTGCGCTGAACCGTGTGATCGCCATTGCTTCTCGTATCGTGGTGGTTGGGGGACACCTCCCCGGGAGTACTGGCTTCGTCTTTCTTCTTTTTGTTGGCGAGTCGTGATGGCCCGGAGGCGAAGGTGTCAGCGTGAGGTCCTTCAACAGTTGCTGTTTCGAGATGGTTTTCGAAGGTGTGTTCGGTGCCATTGTGAGAGTGAATGACCTTCGCGGGTCGCGGTTCGCGTTTTATACCCGCGGAATCCGCGGATGAATTCGTTTGGCCAATAGGGAGCGAGCTTTCTTGACCAATCGTAGTAGAGGGAGGCGGGGCCGGCTTGCATCTATCAATGGAGACTGTTGGTGTCGTGGAGTCATTGTTTTCGTAACAAATAGTCTTCCCGTCGTTTGTGAGAACTCGAAAAGGTCCTACGTAAGGGGGGTCGAGTTTACCTTTCGGTGTATCGACTCTTACGTATACGTGTGTCGCTCGCTGAATTGTGTTCGGCAAATAGGCCTCTGCGAATCTTCGGTACGAGTCATGTGTGAGGAGTGGTACCGTAGCGGGTGGTGGTTGTGTGAACAGGTCCTCCGGAAGTCGCGGAGTGGCCGAAAAAAGTCGCTGTGAGGGCGAGTAGCCGTCGGGGCCGGGCCTGTTGCGTAGGCCGAGAAGGAGGCCGTTGAGGTCCGATGCCCAGGTTCTTGACGACGAGGTAGCGATGATAGCGTCTTTCAGGACACGGTGTAGGCGTTCCACCAGGCCGTTGGCTTGCGGGTGATATGTGTTCGTGTGATGTAGTTCTATGTTCTATCCCCATTTTTTCGCAGAATAATCGGAAGGTGTTTGTGCCGTTTCGAGTGTCTTCGTGGCTCTGGTCTCCATTTTCTTCTTTGTAGTTCTCTTGGTTGTAGATCTGAGGAGTTTATGCTCCGTTGGTGGTCGCTCTCGTTATATAGGCAGCGGGAGGGGCGAGATGGTCTCTAATTGGTTCGCTGGAGAGACGATAGCTGGTTGGTCGCTTGAGAGAGGACGCTGATTGGTCGTGACGAGTGGTGGGGGGTTCGCTGTCGATCGCAAGAGGACGATGGTTCTTAAAGAATCGGTTTTAGTCCGAAGATGGCCGGGGCAAGGGTACGTTGCTCTGCCGGCGTTGCGGTCGCGAAAGTCCGAGGTGACTGAAACTGAAAGGCTGAAACAGACAGTGGTCCTGAAAAGGACCTTTGTAAGTCCGTTGAAGGTCAAAGCGAATGTGCGTTTTAAGCCGGCGAAGGTGCGTATCGAGCCGTCGCTAGAGGCGAGAAGGCGGGATGTTGTTCGCAGAAGGCAGGAAGCCAGCGAAGGTGCGCGTTGAGCAGTCGCTAGAGGCGAGAAGGCGAGACGCTGTTCGCAGAAGCCGGTAGCCGGTGAAGGTTGCGTGTTCGTCGTCGGGGTCACCAGTGTGATGATCCAGCGGGAGCTAAAGCTATGAAGAAGTACACGAGACTTAGTAGTTGGTTTGTGACTTGATGAATGCATGTTTATTGGTATAATACATCGCCTTTTATACCCCTTATTACAGACCCGGAGGGGGGTAGGGGAACCCCGCTCCGGGAAGCCGCCAAGACGCGGCTTATACCTCAAGTGACGCTAGTTACATTGGTAGGTAGGGAGCAGCCGATCACCACAGGTATAATTACCCCTCCCCTAGTCCAACCACCTCCATGAACTCAAATTAAACTATGATAAACATAAACCACCTTTTTAGCAAATTTTCGAAGAAAAGGAAGCTATTGTTCTCGGTCCAAAATTTTTAAAAATCGAATTTCCGAAAGATTTTTATACCAAAATCCGTTTCAGACTATCCTGAATTCCCTGCCGAAAGACACCAAAAATTATATGTATATATATATATATATATATATATATATATATATATATATATATATATATATATATATATATATATATATATATATATATATATATTTATATATTTATATATGTATGTGTCATTCCAGACGATAACTCTCGAAAGAATTGAGATAAAAAGTTCAAATTTGCACGAAAAATCTGTCTTGGCAATCGACAGGCTAAGTTCGAAGATGGGCAGAATCGGGTCACCCTAAGGGGGAGTTTTAGGGGGGGGGAAATTACCCATAAATTCCCAAAATGAAAAAGTCTGACAAGTGACACCTCATTTTAAAGGTTTTTGTACGCTGAACACGATGGTGAAATCAGAATTGCGATATCTCATTCCATTCTCAAACTGGAGCACTTTGAAGATGAAGGAACGTGGTTATTTCTTGAGATGTTCTTCCTGGTTCGTCTGCTCTAATCTGATAACGGAATGGGATATCGCAATTCTGACTTCACCATCGTGTTCAGCGTTGGAAAATCTACAAACCGAGGTGTTACTCGGCAAAAAATGGAACAAAAAATTTGTTACGTACCCAATACCTACTCTTCTGGTATTCAAAACATTTTTGATTTCCCCCTCCCCCTCCTTCCACCCCAAATTTTACTTTGCGTAAAACTACTCCTGTTTTAATTTTTTATCAAGTTGGGAAAACATTGGCCGAAAATTAATTTTCAGAAAATTTTAGGCGGAGGAGGAAGATGCCGAAAACTTCAAAAATTCGCTCTTATAGCCATGCTGCATGACTGTGGTTTTTTTGTACAATATTATACCTTTTTTCCTGGGTTTTATACCTTTACAATTCGATTATTGGTATAATTACCCCCCACTCTAGTCCAACCACCACCTGGAACTCAATTAAACTATGAAAATTGGAAACAGCATGATTTTTCCACAATGATACCTTTCCCTTCCTTTCCTTATGAACAGTGCTAGTGAAATCATTGAACGTCGCTATCTGCGTGACCTGGCAGTTGGGTCGACTTATTCGACGAACTAGCCAGAGCTGGTTTTTGGTATAGAAATGGTACCATAGTTTGTTCTGCGTGTAATTTAGAATTGGATGTAAATAATCTTACAGAAAATGACGTACCTGTGGTGATACATTTGCCACGCGAACCAACCTGCCCTTTTATTGATCAATGTCGTACATTTACGTTAAATGATTTCCATTTAATCGATATTTGCACTCAGCCTTACGTATATTATGGTGAGGGACCAGTTCAACTATCGAGCGGTGGTTGTGAAAATGCATGTACTACAGACGCATGTGGATCTTGTTGTAGACAATTAACCTGTAAAATTTGTATGACTAATAAAATCGAAATGTTATTAAAACCATGTCTACACGTCAGCACGTGTAGGCAGTGTAGCAGTCGCATCGATTTTTTGTCCAATATGCAAAGCGTTTATTTGGTCTTTATGTAGAGTGTATATCCCATAACCGAGTAGATCTAACATTCGTGTATCGTTAGCCTTAAGATTATGGTGTACACATACATAGATATAGGACAGAATAATATGTTGTTGTTATTTGTGGAAATAAATACGCCCTGCGGGTCCCCACGAGCGTTAGGCGTGACTGTAGATCGTTACGTCATTTTATTTTATTCTTAACAATTTACAGTCACGTCTGGTGTTCAAGGGGTTACGACAACGACGACGACTACGACTCCACGTGACACCTCGTCGTGGGTCATAGGCGGAGGTACTGCTATGTGTGACATATAGCTATGATTAAACACGGTGCTTAAACTAGGTGTACTGTCATAATACTAACGCAATATTCGCTTTGTTTTCAATAATACCAGGTACTTACCACCCTACGGCGCTCGACCCGGTGGTGGTGACCACCGGATACCGGCGACGTCCTGTATGGTACCCACAGGTGACCGGCTACGTCCCGTGTGGTGACTAGAGTCGACCTGTGATGGTCGTGTCGGATAGCAGCGGTCTGTGGTATGATGTATATCAACTACACCTGGGTAAGCACGTTTCCTACGTAAGTATCTAACATTTACCAGGTACCTAGCGCGACGACGAGGCTACCGCTGGAGGCGGCAGGTGGTGGTGTCGGTGGGAGGTGGTGGCTGGAGGCGTCGGTTGGAGGCGGTGGCGAAGTGCGTTTGTGACGTAGGTACAGCGCCGTGGCAAACAGAGTGACGTAGGTATAGCGCCGTGGCTGACAGAGTGACGTAGGATCCCCTGTGTGAGTAGGGCTTTGTGTCGTCACTAGTACCCTATCCATATATAGTGGGACCCCCCTACCGTGTGAATAGGGCCTTTGGGTAGAAAACGCCCCCTATTCTCCCCCTACTTCCGGATGGTCTTAAAAAACTCGCAAGTTCAAGAACTATTTAAAACCGTAAAAATATTCACGTAAAAAAATGGTAGAGGCGTTTTGAAAATTTCAACCCCTATTTTGAACCCCTTAGAGATGACTCACAGTAACGTCGAGCTTCGAGGACCAACTAGACAGCGAACGGAACCTATAACCCGAATTTCATCAATTTTCTTTCATGGTAACTAAGAAAAGTGGCCCGTACGGCGTACGGCGTACGGCGGACAGACAGAAATATTTTTATTGCAGTTTTGGATTCTACATACCTTGAAACGTAAACCATCAAATTTTGAGGGGGGGGTAAGAATTTTTTTTTTTTCATGCTCGATTCCAATGGTTCATTATTGAAAATAATAAACCAAAAAACCACAGTCATGCAGCATGGCTATAAGAGCGAATTTTCGAAGAAATAACTGATTTTATGTAAAATGTGATGTTTGGGAAATCCCATTCAAATATGGGCAATCTTAAACTTATTGGGTAATTATAGGTATTCAAGTATGACGCTATTCGGTTAATTCGGTACCTATGCATCAAATATGGGCATACGTAACAAATTTTTTGTTCCATTTTTTGCCGAGTAACACCTCGGTTTGTAGATTTTCCAACGCTGAACACGATGGTGAAGTCAGAATTGCGATATCCCATTCCGTTATCAGATTAGAGCAGACGAACCAGGAAGAACATCTCAAGAAATAACCACGTTCCTTCATCTTCAAAGTGCTCCAGTTTGAGAACGGAATGAGATATCGCAATTCTGATTTCACCATCGTGTTCAGCGTACAAAAACCTTTAAAATGAGGTGTCACTTGTCAGACTGTTTCATTTTGGGAATTTATGGGTAATTTCCCCCCCCCCCCCAAAACTCCCCAAAACTCCCCCTTAGAGTGACCCGATTCTGCCCATCCACGAACTCAGCCTGTCGATTGCCAAGACAGATTTTTCGTGCAAATTTGAACTTTTTATCTTTATTCTTTCGAGAGTTATCGTCTGGAATGACACACATAATATATATTAATTGCAACGCAATTCTTAGCCCGACCCCCAACTAGTTTTTTTGTCACGTCACACTTTTTTGTCCCGCGATACCGTCGCTAGGGAAGCTAATTTCTATGCTATTCATTACATTACATTCATTACATTAAAGTCCTAAGGAGGTATTTAGCCTCCTTAGGACTTTAACTTGACATTGCCCAGGCCCCGAATCAGCTGAGTGGCCCCTGAAGCTAATTTCTATGCTATTCACGCTATGAAGCTGTAATTTGGTATTTAGCCTCCTTAGGACTTTAACTTGACATTGCCCAGGCCCCGAATCAGCTGAGTGGCCCCTGAAGCTAATCTCTATGCTATTCACGCTATGAAGCTGTAATTTGGTATTTAGCCTCCTTAGGAATTTAACTTGACATTGCCCAGGCCCCGAATCAGCCGAGTGGCCCCTGAAGCTAATCTCTATGCTATTCACGCTATGAAGCTGTAATTTGGTATTTAGCCTCCTTAGGACTTTAACTTGACATTGCCCAGGCCCCGAATCAGCTGAGTGGCTCCTGAAGCTAATTGCGTTGCAAATTCCTCGTTCTATACAAAGTATAGAAGATAAGAGATTTGGGGTCCAGGGGGCTTGCCCCCTGGCGAGGCGCGGAGCGCCGAGTCTTCTATACTTTGTATAGAACGAGGAATTTGCAACGCAATTAGCTTCAGGAGCCACTCAGCTGATTCGGGGCCTGGGCAATGTCAAGTTAAAGTCCTAAGGAGGCTAAATACCAAATTACAGCTTCATAGCGTGAATAGCATAGAGATTAGCTTCAGGGGCCACTCAGCTGATTCGGGGCCTGGGCAATGTCAAGTTAAAGTCCTAAGGAGGCTAAATACCAAATTACAGCTTCATAGCGTGAATAGCATAGAAATTAGCTTCAGGGGCCACTCAGCTGATTCGGTGCCTGGGCAATGTCAAGTTAAAGTCCTAAGGAGGCTAAATACCTCCTTAGGACTTTAATGTAATGAATGTAATGTAATGAATAGCATAGAAATTAGCTACCCTAGCGACGGTATCGCGGGACAAAAAAGTGTGACATGTGACAAAAAAACTAGTTGGGGGTCGGGCTAAGAATTGCGTTGCAATTCTCCTTAGGACTTTAATGTAATGAATGTAATGTAATGAATGGCATAGAAATTAGCTTCCCCAGCAACGGTATCGCGGGACAAAAAAGTGTGACATGTGACAAAAAAACTAGTTGGGGGTCAGGCTAAGAATTGCGTTGCAATTAATATATTAATTGCAACGCAATTCTTAGCCTGACCCCCAACTAGTTTTTTTGTCACATGTCACACTTTTTTGTCCCGCGATACCGTTGCTGGGGAAGCTAATTTCTATGCTATTCATTACATTAAATTCATTAAATTAAAGTCCTAAGGAGGTATTTAGCCTCCTTAGGACTTTAACTTGACATTGCCCAGGCCCCGAATCAGCTGAGTGGCCCCTGAAGCTAATCTCTATGCTATTCACGCTATGAAGCTGTAATTTGGTATTTAGCCTCCTTAGGACTTTAACTTGACATTGCCCAGGCCCAGAATCAGCTGAGTGGCCCCTGAAGCTAATTTCTCTGCTATTCACGCTATGAAGCTGTAATTTGTTATTTAGCCTCCTTAGGACTTTAACTTGACATTGCCCAGGCCCCGAATCAGCTGAGTGGCCTTCGGGGAGTAATTTCGGACTCGAATTGCGTTGCAAATTCCTCGTTCTATACAAAGTATAGAAGATATGAGATTGGGGGTCCAGGGGGCTTGCCCCCTGGCGAGGCGCGGAGCGCCGAGTATATTAATTGCAACGCAATTCTTAGCCCGACCCCCAACTAGTTTTTTTGTCACATGTCACACTTTTTTGTCCCGCGATACCGTTGCTGGGGAAGCTAATTTCTATGCCATTCATTACATTACATTCATTACATTAAAGTCCTAAGGAGAATTGCAACGCAATTCTTAGCCCGACCCCCAACTAGTTTTTTTGTCACAAGTCACACTTTTTTGTCCCGCGATACCGTTGCTAGGGAAGCTAATTTCTATGCTATTCATTACATTACATTCATTACATTAAAGTCCTAAGGAGGTATTTAGCCTCCTTAGGACTTTAACTTGACATTGCCCAGGCCCCGAATCAGCTGAGTGGCCCCTGAAGCTAATCTCTATGCTATTCACGCTATGAAGCTGTAATTTGGTATTTAGCCTCCTTAGGACTTTAACTTGACATTTCCCAGGCCCCGAATCAGCTGAGTGGCCCCTGAAGCTAATTTCTCTGCTATTCACGCTATGAAGCTGTAATTTGGTATTTAGCCTCCTTAGGACTTTAACTTGACATTGCCCAGGCCCCAAATCAGCTAAGTGGCCCCTGAAGCTAATCTCTATGCTATTCACGCTATGAAGCTGTAATTTGGTATTTAGCCTCCTTAGGACTTTAACTTGACATTGCCCAGGCCCCGAATCAGCTGCGTTGCAAATTCCTCGTTCTATACAAAGTATAGAAGATAAGAGATTGGGGGTCCAGGGGGCTTGCCCCCTGGCGGGGCGCGGAGCGCCGAGTGTGTATATATATATATATATATATATATATATATATATATATACAGGAGATTCTGGTTTTGACCGTTGATATTCAGACTAGGTGAAGGATGGGAATCTTGAGTTTCGGTCGAGAAATAAAATCAGATAGACGTTTTGATGTATTTGTACATCATCTTCAGGGCTTATGTATCATTTGCAGTTGTTCACAGTGTTGATTATATGAACGGCTGATGAATTTTGATACTTGACTTAAATCGATGTTAAAAATATAATAATGAAGAGTAACGTGTGCTGACAGTGGATGCGCAAAGATAAGGAGGATATTAACATTAATATCCTCCTTATCTTTGCGCATCCACTGTCAGTACACGTTACTCTTCATTATTATATTTTTAACATCGATTTAAGTTAAGTATCAAAATTCATCAGCCGTTCATATAATCAACACTGTGAACAACTGCAAATGCTACATAAGCCCTGAAGATGATGTACAAATACATCGAAACGTCGGCCTAAACCTATCTGATTTTATTTCTCGACCGAAACTCAAGATTCCCATCCTTCACCTAGTCTATATATATACATATAATTTTTGGTGTCTTTCGGCAGTGAATGCAGGACGGTCTGAAACGGATTTTGGTATAAAAATCTTTCGGAAATTCGAGTTTTAAAAATTTTGGACCGAGAACAATAGCTTCTCTTCGAAAATTCGCTAAAAGGGTACAGCGGCTAACCCTGCTAATTTAATTAATAACGGATTTCTACACAACATGTTTGATTCGATGTCATATCGATTAAACGGCATAGAGGTAGACTTTGTACGAAATCCGGGAATAACATCAACGTTGAAAACGCTCGTATCGTATACTACGAATGATTTGCACTGGTTGGAAAATTCGGGATTTTCCAACCCGAACAATTTGGAACAGCTCGCTCCTTCAAGTACCGTTGTCGTGGCCAATGCTACCACAGGTGATAGATTTTTCTCCGTGTGTATTCCGCTCAGACTGATTTCTGGTTTTTTTGAGCACACGAAACGCGTAATTATTAACACGGCTCAAGAATTGATCTTGACTCGGGCCAGTTCTGATTTCAACGCACTGTTGGGGCAGCCCGACAATAGAACATCCTTGATAAAGCTCGAGAAGGTTTGGTGCGTCGTTCCACAAATCAAGCTCTCCGATAGTGAACGGAATGAGTTATAAAAGAAATTAATCGGCGACCCGGCCGTAGCCCTACCGTTCAGGGCATTTGAATTACACGAAAACCCGGCTTTACCGGAGTAGGGGGGGGGGGACTGTGTGGGCGACGGGGAGGGGGAGCCGAGTTTACAGGACAGCACGCGGAAGCTTTCCACCCCGGTTTACTCCCGTAAACACAATCATGTTCCATGTTAAAAAACGCTGCAAAGTCCTTGTCACATGGGTTTATTATTCTACTGGACATACGTACAGAAATGTTGGCTGTTCATTTATTGTTTCCTTCATGTGAAATTATTGAAATGGGTATTTTTGATGGTGTCCACCAATTTTGGCCCACAAAACCACGATCTCGGCTGGGCATTACCATTCAACAGATTATTTTTGTTCATTGATAGGGTACCATTTAATTTTCATGATTCACCTGTTGATACTACTTCTAATGTTATTTTGCGAATGTATGGTGATTTCAGACAATTTCCCATGTTTTTGACCAATAAAAAATGAATTTCGGGAGTTTAACCTTCGTTAAAACCTCAATTCATCACTCTTTGGTCAAAATCAACCAAATATTCGGTCTTCTCACCCTAAAAAACATGGAAAACGATACCTCACAAGCTCATCTTCACTAAAACTTCAAAAACCCCTCGAAAACCCCTAATTTTACCCTCATATTTCTCCCATAACACCCCTGGGTGTATGTCGATCGGGCTGCCGTGTTTCGGAGCACAACTAGGACCCAAATGTTTTCCCAAATGGGGGCCCGAACTGTGTGCGGAAAACGACGATTTTAGAACAAAATTTAACGTAAATTTAAGGCTGAACCTTCCTTAGGACATCAATTTTCCACTCCTTGGTCAAAATAAACTTCATAATCGGTATTCTCGTCCCAACAACATGGAAAAACGATAGCTCAAACGTTCATGTTACTAACATGTTACTAAAACAAAAAAAGTACCTATTTTCATACACATTTTCTCTCATAACACCCCTGGGTATATTCCGATCGGGCTGCAAAGTTTCGGGACACAACTAGGGCCCAAATGGAGCATGTGTGCGAAAGAACGAATTTTTTGGACCGAAAATGAAGCCTGTACACGTGATACGGCGTACGGCGGACGGCGGACGGCGGACGGACATTGCATTTTTGGAATCTACTCACCTTGAAACGGAAAAGAAAAAATTTTGAGGGGGTGTTATAAAAATTTTTTGCTGAGCGAATACATAGGTGTATTATTCACAGAATACTAAACCAAAACGCTGCAAAGTCCTTGTCACATGGGTTTATTATTCTATTAGACACACCTACAGAAACATTGGCTGTTCATTTATTGTCTCTTTCATGTGAAATAATTGAAATAGCTATTTCTGATGGTTTCCACCAATTTTGGCCCCCAAAACACAAATTAGGTAGGTAGCCTCCTTTTAATTTTTATTTATTTTTTTCAAATTATCTTTGATCATTGGTAGTGCCATTTATTTAGTGTCTTGATCCACGTGTCGACACTTTTTCCAGTGTTATTATACAAATTGATGGTGATTTCAGACGATTGGCCAGGTTTTTTTGCTTCATAAAAAATCAATTTTGGCAGCTGAACCTTTGGTAGAACCTCAATTTTCCACTCTTTGGTGCTTCATATTCCGCCTTCTCGTCCCCAAAAACATGGAAAAAGATACCTCAACAGCTCATGTTACTAACATGTTACTAAAACACGAAAGTACCTATTTTTATCCACGGTTTCACTCATAACACCCCTGGGTATATTCCGATCGGGCTGCAAAGTTTCGGGACACAACTAGGGCCCAAATGGAGCATGTGTGCGAAAGAACGAATTTTTTAGACCTAAAATGAAGCCGGTACACGTGATACGGCGGGCGGCGGACGGACATTGCATTTTTGGAATCTACGCACCTTGAAACGGAAAAGAAAAAACGCTGCAAAGTCCTTGTCACATGATTAGGGAGAGTGAGAGAGGGCCGGCATTGTGTAATAATTTGCCTTTTGAGTTTGGAGGACACTCACCCAATTTAAATGTATTTGTATTTAATTTTATTAAATGTTTGAAAACTCGCCTCGTAGTCAACTCGCGCCGTGAATCTCCTCGCCATGCTAACCCATGGCAGAGGGACATTCTCAAACCACCCCCCCTCCCCCCCTCACCGTGGCTCGTGTGTGGGGTTCTGGACCAGCTGAATTACAAGGTCGGAATATAGTATTTGAGTTTGTCGAGAGATGGCGTGGGAATGCCTCTTGACGCCGGGGTCCACCAGCCTTGTGGGTCCTGTTATTTCATAGCAGCCCTCACCGTGACCGCCCCTCACCTGTCCTGTCCGTAGTCACGTCGTGTATCCGCTAACGATGCAAGCGCCCACGTCCAAGCTGTCATGCGGGACCTTACCCCCCACCCGAACTATGTTCTTGCGATCGCCAAGGGAAAAAATCATTTCCCTCACAATAGAATAACTTAATCTAGTGGGCGTCGGGTAGAATGAAAACAAGCACATCAGGGGAAGACTACATAATTTGTTAATATACATCGCGCTGTGGAGTTAACATGGGTAGTGGGATAAAACCGGGGATAATCAGTAAAATGGAATGCGCTATATACAATATCCTTTGTGTGGTAACACCTCCTACGCCTGCCGTACACGGGCGTGTGGTAGAATGGCCCGTGCTCCCACCAGGTGGTCCGCTCGATAGGTTTTGTAGGTTGCTCTCGGGTTCGCTGATCTCGGCGGCCCGTGTTGAAGAGCCTCCACTCCGCGCGGCGCCCGGCAGTCTGGTATTTGTCTGGAACTCGCTATTGCTGAACTTGACGGTCCGTGTAGTGTTTATTGTGCCCCGCGAGCGTGGAATTGGCTCGCTGCAGGTAATAGCCTTATTGAGGGTCGATTCTAGAGATTGGCACAGTCGTTCAACCGTTGCTGGGGCGTCCCACCGGCGACAAGATGTTAAATTATTTGAAGATCTGTGTTCTGCAAACAGGAATGTAACGAAAATCACACATACAAGTTCAAACGCTGGAGCTCCTATTGTTAAAGCGTCATAGCCCTCGATAAGACAATGCGGTGGGTGTGGATGAATCCGCATCGTGTTTAGATGTGAAAGTTCAGCGGGGTCCATTGTCCAACCTCAATCTGCCCCGAAGGAATGATTGCCCCAGCATTTACACTCGTAAATCCACGGGTTCTAGGTGGAAATCAACCTTTCAGGGAGCCCACCTCGCCTCCACTCCCGTCCCCCTCTTCCAAATAATCCATTGATTCCATTTTTTCCTCCGATAGAAATTTCAATATCAGGAGGGACTTGAATAGCGCACAATTAATTCCGTACTTGCGTGGGAGTCGCTCGTGCGTGGAGCAAATTCCATTCTCATCTGCCCCTTCTCCCCTCAGGATTCTATATGGTTTTGAGCCAAAATCCTCGATGTTCATAAATATGAGATTCAGATCCAGGCCCGCGGCAATTCTCAAAGCCCGAATTTTGTCTACACCCTTCGTATAGAGGTGTGTTAATCTTCTATCACTCGAAGCATATCTTCGCAGGATTTCCCGTATTCGATAATAGGGCACTGTGCCGGTATTCGGCCTTAATCCGTGGATATTTCTACTCGCAAAACGAATTGCGGGTCTCCTCTCAGATGGTGGGGGAGTCTGAACACATGGTGGCTACGACGTCCCTCAAGCTCGCTGAAATCTTCCGAGACTGGGAAAATGGCCAATTCATGTATATAATAAACCCCCTGCGCCGATTGGGACATCGCCACGTCCAAAACGTAGCGAAAAATACCGCTTTGTGGGTTCATCTTCGACCGCAAGGCAGTAGACGAGTTGGTACTGCGGGCGAAACTAATCAAATTGCCGAATTCGTTCCATTTAAATAATCCCACCACACCCACTCCTTCCTAGAATTACGTCAGTTTGTTGGTGGATTTTAATTTTGATATTTGATTCTCAATTTGGTTCCTAAGTACCTCGAGTTCCTTCCTCACAGCCCGCAGATTAACTGCATCCATCCCATGCCAAGAGTTAGTAATAACCTCGATCTCTCGTTCGTCGTCGTCGTATCAGAGCCCCTTTACAATGAAATGCGTATCGTATCCCGAGAGGTTACGTATCAGGACTGGTAGAAACTTCGGGTTCTGACACCTCAGGTTGCAGCTATTATGTGCTGGACTCCGGTAGCATCATCAAGCGCAACCTCCCATCCGGCGGCGGTCGCCTCTAACCGAACCCCCCGCGGTGGCGTCGCATATGGGTGCCCATGCCAACCACGGATCACATTTCGACGTATGATATCAAAACCACTTCCTAGACGTACCTATACCTAGACGCACCCAGCCCTAGGTTTATGAGATTAATACACTACCTACATAAAAGACTAAATAAACGCGTTGCATATTGGACAAAAATCGATGAAACTACTACCCTGTCTACACGTACCTAAGTACTCACGTGGAAACACGATAGGTATAACTAAAATTTCAATTGTATTACTCATACAAATTTTACAGGTTAATTGCGTACAGCAAGTTGCACACCCCACTGTTGCACAATCATTATCATGTTCAACACATGATGGATGTATGAGACCCTCAGCATATACGTACGACGCCATACAAATACCGATTAAATGGAAATCAGGTAACGTAAATATCTGGCATCGCTCAATAAAAAGGACACGTAGGTTCGCATGCCAAAAAATGATCACCACGTCCGCCTGTATAAGATCATTTACATTCAATTCTAAATTACACGCAGAACAAACTATGGTGACATTTCTATACGAAAAAAACCATCCCTGGCTAGTTCATTGATACACAGTGAACCGCTATAGCTATTAAATGAAGCAAAAATCTTTGTTCTGGAGACATGGTCACAGAATTACGAAACGCTAAATCGCGACTGTTTTGTTGATAAATATGCTTTTTTACAAAAATGTTTAGTAGGGTATGGAGGTGTTTTATGACGTCACAAAGCCCCTACCCACTATAGGAGGGGTCTAATTTGAATTTTTCAGGGTGTTCTAATTTGAATGTGTTCAGGGTGTTCGATGCAAAAGGCTCTCGTTTTTAGATGGAATTCCGCTCTTCACTTGAAGAGTGCAAAACGTACAGACTGTCATAAGAGTTCGGTTGAAAGAATTTACATGCGGTGACGTCTTCCTTTTTCGTCGTCAGTTTTTCGAAAAGATATTAGGTCAGACTTTTACGGCGGTCGGGGCTTTGGCTCAGGGGTGGTGTGAGGTCCGATCGAAAGTGAAAGCGAAAGTTCTCCCAAACCCCGCCTCGTCGAGGTCTCTAGGTGAAGATCAACCTTTTCTGTGTCGGTTCAGGGGAACCCTCCGCGTTTCCGCTCCCGTCCCCCTCCCCGCCTCCCTCCCCCCCCCCCACCCCGCTGCTAGAACGATGAGGCTGACAGTTGGCTATATCCTGGGTCGGGAGGCGTACCGATGTTCTTAATTCTGACAGTATAGAATCGTGGGAAAAAGTTTTCATTATGGAAAAATTAAACTTAAATTAAATTGTGTGTGAGCAGCGCCTACAATTTTCCACAAGCACGTTTGCTTTCGATTTGCGGAGGGAGTCGGATGTAAGTGCTCCCCTTTAGAGGCAAATTTTTATTAATTCTTAAACGCAACCCTACAATATGATCCAAAGTTCACCCACTCTTTTTGAAATTGACTCTCATCCATTTCATTTTTCAGTGTTTCACTAAATTTATTAACAACATCATCGGTTGTAAGCGAAAATCATCAGAAATATTTTCGAGACGTTGTTTCCGTTGCATGTCCCGCGTTTCATGCCCCGCGTTTCATTTTCGAGTTTATGTAGCAAAGTAAAGACATAAAATGTCAAAAATATATTAATCAACGAAACAGTCGCGATTTAGCGTTTCGTAATTCTGTGACCATGTCTCTAGAACAAAGATTTTTGCTTCATTTAATAGCTATAGCGGTTCACTGTGTATCAATGAACTAGCCAGGGATGGTTTTTTTCGTATAGAAATGTCACCATAGTTTGTTCTGCGTGTAATTTAGAATTGAATGTAAATGATCTTATACAGGCGGACGTGGTGATCATTTTTTGGCATGCGAACCTACGTGTCCTTTTTATTGAGCGATGCCAGATATTTACGTTACCTGATTTCCATTTAATCGGTATTTGTATGGCGTCGTACGTATATGCTGAGGGTCTCATACATCCATCATGTGTTGAACATGATAATGATTGTGCAACAGTGGGGTGTGCAACTTGCTGTACGCAATTAACCTGTAAAATTTGTATGAGTAATACAATTGAAATTTTAGTTATACCTATCGTGTTTCCACGTGAGTACTTAGGTACGTGTAGACAGGGTAGTAGTTGCATCGATTTTTGTCCAATATGCAACGTGTTTATTTAGTCTTTTATGTAGGTAGCGTATTAATCTCATAAACCTAGGGCTGGGTGTTACTATCCACCTATATGCTAGCTGCGTGTTGGGGAGTGTTTCCTGGTTACTAACCGAACTTGTAGCCAATCGATCTATTTTGCCGCGTGATATTTGTATACCATCATATTCTACACATTCGTTAAGTGCCTATCGACGGTCCAGTGGTTAGGCATTCAGACTCTAAAGTGAGAGGTTCGGGGTACGAATCTCGCTGGAGGCGGTAAAGTTTTTTCACCGTGAAATTCGTAATCAGAAATATTTTGATCGCGGGTTTCACATGACGCCGCTGTGACGTCATCAGTAATTTAAAAGCCTCGCTCCAGAACCCCCCCCCCCCCACACGAGCCAAGGCGTCCCCTGTCGAAGAGGATTCACACAGTAGTCAACTTGTTGACCAGTTGCAGGCCTACTAATGGGATAGCAGACCGAAGCAAGATACCATCCCCGGACATGATGGAAGGAGGGCCCACCTGTGGAAACCAGCCTGATGTCTCAACTCCCACTCGAACCAACACCCATATGGGGGGTGGTGGTGGTTTGAAAATGTCCCTCTGCCATTGGATTGCGGGAGCGCGAGGTAAGGTTTATCAGCATTTCCGAGTTATTCATCTGAAGTCTCTCTCCAACGTTGTGCCATTGGGAGAGACTACACTCAACCCGGTAGGGCGGATAGAAACGACCGGTAGGACGAAGGTAGGTGGTATAACGAGGAGCTTAAACGTACAAACTACCCGGACTCGTACCTAATCGAAAAGGTACTCAGAAGATCCAATGGAAGAGCACTCGTGAGGTGGTTGGGTTTCTCACCAAAGTTTGACTCGTAGGTCCCGATCAAATCGCTTGAAAATTAGCCCGTTTAACGCCAGGCGAGTGGAGGTAAGGTTGTAGACATGTGGGGAGCGCCCCCAGGTGAGGCATGGTGAGGAGGGCGCGGGGGGGTTGTTCCAACCTCGTCTGAAGGTGCGCCGGCTCTGGGAGGGGTTCGGTCGAGCTAAGCCACTGGGTCGAGTTGTAAGACTCTCGAACCCGCAACACACCCAGGTTGTGTGGGTCAGCATGGCGAGGAGATTCACGGCGCGAGTTGACTTCGAGGTGAGTTTTCAAACATTTAATAAAATTAAATACAAATAAATACAAATAAATTTAAATTGGGTGTGTCCTCCAAACTCAAAAGGCAAATTATTACACAATGCCGACCCTCTCTCACCCTCCCTACTACTCACATGGGTTTATTATTCCATTGGACATACCTACAGAGAGGTTGGCTGTTTATTTATTGTTTCTTTCATATAAAATAATTGAAATAGCTATCTCTGGTGGTTTCCACCAATTTTGGCCCCAAAACACGAATAAAGTATGTACACTCCTTTTTTTTTTTTTTTTAAATAAACTATCTCTGATCATTGATAGTACCATTTAATCGTCTTGATCCACCTGTTGACAATTTTTCCAGTGTTATTCTACAAATTGATGGTGATTTCATACGATTTCCCAGGTTTTTGACTCATAAAAAATCAATTTCGGGAGCTGAACATCTGGTAGAACCCCAATTTTCTATTCTTTGGTCAAAATCGACTTCATATTCGGTCTTCTCGTCCCCAAAAACATGAAAAACGATACCTTAAAAGCTCATGTTACTAACATGTAGCTAAAACGCAAAAAGTACTTATTTTTACACACATCTCCACTCATAACACCCCTGGGTATATTCCGATCGGGCTGAAAAGTTTCGGGACACAACTAGGGCCCAAATGGAGCATGTGTGCGAAAGAACGACTTTTTTAGACCAAAAATGAAGCCGGTACACGTGATACGGCGGACGGCGGACGGAAGTGAATAGTCATTCCAGGCTGGGGCTTTTCATCCGACTGCTCTGCCAGGCTGCCAGCGTCGCGGAAGGGAGATCAGCTCCAATGAGAGGATCAGAATCACTGAGAATAGAATATACTAGAGCGGCCCTTCACGTGCAAGCCGCCTAGCGGAAAGTGTGCTCTGCCCCCCCAACCCCTTGGTTCCCCGAACCCGCCCTGTGGAGCATTACTCCTGTACTGTTGCGCCCGAACAATCCCGCCGATAGCCTCAATTTGCATCTAGATTTTTGCACATTTTTAGTTCAGATAATTTTGTTATACTGCGTACGAGTATTAGTACCTTGTTAACTGGCAGGGGGAAGGCTGAAGAATATGGGAAAGGAAGTATCAATCTTGGGAGTATTTTTTGACTTGGATCATAGACACGAGTGTGTATGACAACAACTCTAGGTATGATTATTTTATTTCTGTTTCAAACAATGAACAGAATCAATTGAAACAAAGTTAGGTGACCGAAACTTCATATATTCGGAAATGATGGTACGAGGAAGAATTTACTCAATCACTGAGTTAATAATAACCCAAGGTATTCTGTTTTGTTTTATTTTACGATAAAATACGTTTATTCAGAAAAATACTTTTGACGAATCTTTGCAACAGAAGAAATAGAATCAAAACTGAAGAGAGTCCTCAAGAAAGTTGAATAAAACCCCTGGGAAAATACAAAGCACGGCACATGTAACAATGAGATTTTTCACTGTCCTTTGAAATGAATAATTTTCTTGAGCTTCTGCCGTACGCGTTGTTCCTCGATTTTCTGATTCTGGTCCCGGAGGTGCTTTTTAATCCTGATGCTGAAGTAGGCCTTGCCAATGCTCTCAACCAACCAATTTTTATGGTTGTCTTCTCCTTCAATCGACAAGTGAGCAGAGTCAACAAAAATATTCATGTCTGAACAGTGGGAAATTAGCATTCTGGTGTAATGACTAAGGTTGCTGTTGAATTTGTTTTTTTAAACTGCCATCCTGAAAATTTTCTCGCTGATCTTGCATATGCGGGCAACATCCGATGATGGTTGAATCAAACCTCCACGGTTTTTCATTGAGATTAAATTTGAAGTTAAATTCAAGGGGCTGTTCTCTTCGTCGGTTATTGCAAGTAAACATTCTTCGCACTTTATATTCCTTCCCATCCCTCGCACAACGTATCCCACAATATACCTACTCAACGATATCCAGAATCAAGTCTGAAAAAACGGCGTCTCGTATCTCGGGGCATTCCTCGTATTCTCCAGGATCTTCGAAATCCAACATACTTGATTTTCGTGTAGATGAATTGATGAGTTCTTCACAGGGAATATTTCTTCCGAAGCTGATTCCCAGAAAGTCAATTTTGTCCAAAGGAATAGCGTTCCCGCTACTTGAGTCACTTTCATGCAACTGTTTATGCACGATTATTTTTCTAAACAAGTGGCAGAACTCGAAGGCACTTGGATTATCATTGTTTCCTCCTCTACGTCGGATGTAACCAAATAATCTTTCGAGATGATCTTGGCTGACCTTGTATATGGGTAGATACATCAGTACTTCGTCACGCTTCACAAGGGTTTCGTACATATTTCTCATGCTGTTAATACAAATGAGAAATCCCATTAACCCAGTTTTGCGGGAGCCATTGACAACCAATTTCCCACTTTTTTCTTTCAGATCACGTATGTAAGCTTCAGCCTTGTTGAGCACGTTAAAAACAGCAACTTCATTATTTTTGTGAACTGCCTGTTTCAGATATTTCTCTCTTCTTGAATTCAGGACGTCAAATAAATCGTTGAAAATTTTGATGAATTCGATTGTACCCTCACACTGCTCAAAACCAGGGATTTTTTTAATTAGACAATATTTTAGTGCATCTGCCACACTCCTACTCAACAGTTGGGCGGCCAACTTGACCTTCATTTTTTGGTTTTTGAAATAAACATGTTGTTTTTTAATTTTGTTACCTAAATTCAATCCTTCACTTTCTTGCAGACACATTAGTTGTTCTAAGAATATCCAACTAATCACTTGCCCATCTGAATCCACGAGCTCTTTCAAATCGTGGAGCGAATTACGAACCAATTTCAGCATGTGGCACGGGTCCATGAAAACATTCAAATGATGAGATCCAAACGTGAAATGTGTCTGCAGATTGTGTGAATCTTTCAAATTACATCCAAATCGCCCTAACGAAGCAAAATTGGATGACGTGCCATCGCAAGTGACAGAGGCAACTCTGATTCCAGTGTCAGATAGAAGTTGAAGGCATTGAGACATCAGGGAGTGGATTTGTTCCCCACTGATTCCTTTTATGAAAAAATATCCCAGGGGAATTTTCCATAAAGAGTTGATGCAGACGAGATGGATGACGAACACTTCATTGGCTACAGGAGCTCCGGCGTCAGTGTTTCCGCATCCCAAATCCATGTACCCATACAACTTCTTTCCGTCCCAATCAATATGTTGTCGAATAGCCATAGAATCAAACATTAAACTGCATACAAGGCGGCTTTGGTTTGGACATTTCTCTTTGAGAACTCTGAAAACTTCGGAACTGAAACCTGGTTCAGCATTTATGGATGAATACCATTTCGCAATTGTTCGACGATGTGGAAGGCTGGTCTGAAACGTATGACGAACGAAATCGTAAGCTTTGGGAGATAAAAAATGTAATGTTGTGGCGAAGTTTCTTGGACGCTCATCGTAAATTTTTCTCAATTTCGGGTTGACGTGTTTCTGGGATTCCCTTTTCATTAGACAAAAAGATGTCTTGGAAATATTGCTCAACAAATCCCCATGCTCCGACTGAATGAGATTTTTTTTGCAACTCCTTGATGATCTCCTTCAAATTTGCTACTTTTGAATTGAGTCTCTTCTGTTTTAGCGTGACGTTTCTCAACTGCTTTTTAGTCTCAATCAATTTCCTATGGGTTTTTTCAAGCTTTTCAGCAGTCAATTCTAATTCGGATTATGGTATCTTTTCCGGAACTGGAGGTGGAATCGGCGATGGGTTCCGCTTCAAAACTCGTCTTGGGGTTATAGAAGAGGAGGAAGAAGGCTGTAAATATGCTGGGAAAGCTGGGAACACGGATGGAATCGAATCTTTTTTCAGGTATCTCCGGAACGGCGACGAATTGTCATAATCATTTTCTTTAAAGTGTTCACTACACACACGACTGTAATCAGTTGGTTTCCAATTGTCCCTTCTTATAGCTCGAATCCATTTTTCCCTGAGTTCAGGATCACTGGGAAAACGATGAAAGGAAATCGATTTTACATGTACTTCCTCACTACCTCTTGACGCTTTCTTCTTGGGCTCCTTATTGCTACACCCATATGCAAAACACACCCATTCCCGCACAGGAAAAGAAAAAAACGCAGCAAATCCCTGCACAACGGTTTACTATTTTGTATAGAATACCCTTCTGTTACAGATCACAGCTCTATGTATAGATAACCCGTCTATATAATATGATATGTACTATTCTATACATATTATGTAGATCGCAGAGCCTCCGTAGGTTAGTACCTAACCCCGTACTCGTTACTAGGTACCTACCTAAATCACGAGTTAAATGTTGCTAAAATAATTCTGCCGATGACAAACAGTACCTAACAAAAAGAAACACACATAATGAAGTTCTGAAAAGAAATTGTTGATGAGGAGTGAAAAAAGTTGCAAAAGTACCTACCAACAAACTCCAGCCCCTTCTACGTAGATGGTATAATGAACCGTTGTGTAATAATTTACCGTTGAGTAATGATTTACCGTAGTAATAATTTACCCATCAATAATACTTCAACGTTTGTTCAAGTTTCACTACCTACCAACAAACTCCAATAGAGCCATCATTTTTCAAATGAAATAATATCACAGAACAACCAACTCGACTTCATACTCCGCCAATATAATCAGGTGACCCCTACCAATGATTGGCCGTATTCACAAATTCCTATTGTGGGCGCGTCTCTGG
Source organism: Leptopterna dolabrata (assembly GCA_954871275.1). Classification (NCBI taxonomy): domain Eukaryota; kingdom Metazoa; phylum Arthropoda; class Insecta; order Hemiptera; family Miridae; genus Leptopterna; species Leptopterna dolabrata. Next base: position 50,645,559 of record OX940982.1, read on the forward strand.
TTACGAGATTTGGTTTGGATTGTATACAATTTCATTCACACTGGAGTCGAAAATGCCTGTCGGTGCAAACTTCGGGGCCTTACTGTGAACGAACGGCTGGACGTACGATGCTCCGGATGGTCTAAAAAACTCGCAAGTTCTAGAACTATTTAAAACCGTAAAAATATTTACGTAAAAAAATGGTATAGGCGTTTTGAAAATTTCAACCCCTATTTTGAACCCCTTAGAGATGACTCACAGTAACGTCGAGCTTCGAGGACCAACTAGACGCCGAACGGAACCTATAACCCGAATTTCATCAATTTTTTTTTCATGGTAACTAAGAAAAGTGGCCCGTACGGCGGACAGACAGAAATATTTTTATTGCAGTTTTGGATTCTACATACCTTGAAACGTAAACCATCAAATTTTGAGGGGGGTAAGAATTTTTTCATGCTCGATTCCAATGGTTCATTATTGAAAATAATAAACCAAAAGAAACGACACGAAAACGATATGGAAAATGGTGCAAACACGGGGCGTAATGGCGTGGAGCGTGGACTGAGAGTACCTAGAAGGCAACAAGGCGAAGAAGTGTCTGGAACCAGTGAGTGGGGGAAGCCTGACACATCGTCGGGTCCCACTCGGCCGCTCTAGTATTATTCTATTCTCACTGATCAGAATTCGACCTGATCATTTCGCTCTTTACTTGGCTACTCATTGCCTCGCCCCCGTGAGTGGAGAGAGGTTCGCCCAACAGGTACATGGGACATAATTTGGACGTGTCACGGTGGTCACCCATCCAAGCACTAACCACGCTTGAGGTATTTTAACTTCGGTGATTCAGTAATTGATAAAAGTAACTAAGCTATGGATAATAGTGAATATATTTACTATATTATCATTTATGTAGTATATATTATTTTTTAAGGTTTTTATTGTATCTAGGGGCGCGGGAGTCCCTCCAAGGAAACCGAAAAACTCAAGAGCGACGAGAACGCTGTTTACACAACTTTTACATCCCCCGTAAAACGGCCCCCTGGGGGTCTCTGGCGTTGATTTTTCGTAAACCCATTTTCGAGGGGCTCCTGAGGACTTGTACCAAATTTCAACCCCCGGGGCCATCAAGTGCCGGAGTTATGGAAGTTTGAAATAGCAATTTTTCAAGTCCAATTTTTTCTAGGAAATAACAGTTTTTCTACTTCACGTTCTTGCTGTTGGACAGGGATCGCTGATGTAAGGGATCGAGCTGAAATTCTGAACACACGTTTGCCCATTGTGGGGGGGGGGGGGGGGTGTTGGAGTAGGTTAGAGTTTTATGAGCTGAAATTTTGCAAACTTGTTCACTGGGGCTTCCTGAGGAAGTGATCAAAAGGCAGGCGAAAAGCCTCCGCCGAACAACAGGATTGTTGTTGGTGGGGGGGGGGGGGGCTGCAAAACCCCAAGATGAATCCTCGCAAAAAAAATCCTAGGAGATCAGCGCGATATAATAATTATGCGTTAACCATAATTTTGTTAATAACTAGGTAAGCCCCTACGGTGTGTAGGTTTGATTTGGAATGATGTTCTATGAAACTGAAAACAGTGCACTTTCTACAAGTTTAATGACGTTATATGAAAACTTTGAACATCCCCATCAATTTCAGTCCTTGTTTTATTTTAGTGGTAAAGTGGTAAGTATTGAGGGGGCGTAGTAGGGGGTACGTTCGAGCAATACGTTAGTACTAGAGATATGGATAGGTATGTAATCAACAGAAGATACCATGATACACAGACTTTCTAGATTACTCCGTGAAACTATTGTATTTAATGATGTTAACTCACATACCGGCACTCGTCGGCGTGTATAATCATCATGACTGGCCGATCGTTCTCTTTGGCAGACTTGAGCGCTTCATCGTACGTCGCGTTCCACTTGATTTTGTTGGTGAAACCGTTTTTATTGAAATTCGAATCTTCGACGAAGTTCTGTAGGTCGACCAAGCTCGGGACTTTGGGCTTCCATTCGGAGATGTTCTCCATCCACCTGTCATACCATTCTTTCAAACCCATCCCAAATCTCTGAGTGATTTCTTGTCCTTGAACTTGTTGTGTATGATCAAGCACGAAACTGATTGTTGAATGTTGAGTGTGTTTGATGGATAGCCCCCTTTGATCACCTGAGATGGAATTTATTTTCAGAATATCTAAATTGACGGAGTGAATTTCAGCAGCTACATTGGATAGCTAACTATGATGACCATGTCTTATTAGGTAGCAATCTAAAACGGTACTAGTGCATTATAGGGACGATAAACGCGACTATTGAGTTAATCGAATATTGCGATTATATATCGATCACTCCTGTCAGAAATGGCCGGATCGGATTATGGTAAGACAAAAGGTAATAAATAGCCAAACCTCGAATGAAGTGAAATCGATATATAATCGCAACATTTGATTATCTCGATAGTCGCGTTTATCGTCCTCATAATTAACTAATACCTCTAAAATGCTTCATGATATGTATGAAGATCCACTGCTAGTCGTTTACCTCTTTCCTCCTATACTATGAGAGTTTAGTTATCGAACTAGTATGTGCAGGTCTTCATATTAACACACTCAGGATTACGTCTATGACGCAACTCCATTAGGACTTGGGCAATGTTTTCGTCTTCCTTCTAAATGTTATACGAAGTGACACTACGGGGTTTGTTGAGTTTACCTTCTCCCTAGCTGACTTTTCTATCACATTACCTACCAAAAATACCAAAACCGGACGCTTAATCATTTACACATGTTAACCGGGCCGGGCATCTTAAATTATTATCAGACCGCTTTTATGACTCATCAGTAGTTTCATCCCTTCAGATTGATAACTAAAGCAAAAGCTAATTTATTGATAGGGGTTAAAAAACGCTGCAAATCCCTGCACAACGGTTTATTATTTTGTACAGAATACCCTTCTGTTACTGATCACAGCTCTCTGTACAGATAACCCGCCAATATAATATAGGTAATATGTACTATTCTATAAATATTATGTAGATCGCAGACCCTCCGTAGGTCAGTACCTAACCCCGTACTCGTTACTAGGTACCTACATAAATCACGAGTTAAATATTGCTAAAATAATTCTGTCGATGACAATCAGTAACTAAAACGGTCAAAAGAAACGCAAATAATGAAGTTCTGAAGGAAAATTGTTCATGTGGAGTGAAATAGGTGCCCCTTCTGCGTAGATCACTGCTTTCTGTGGTCAATACCTACCTTCGTGGTCAAGTATAATGAACCGTTCTGTAATAACTTGCCCATCAATAATAATTCAACGTTTGTTCAAGTTGGAAAAGTACCGATCAAAAAATCCAGCCCCTTCTTGGTTGATGAACCGTTGTGTAATAATTTACCGTTGAGATAATTTACCGTTATGTAATAGTTTACCGTTGTGTAATAATTTGCCGTTGTGTAATAATTTACCATTGTGTAATAATTTACCCATCAACAATACTTCAACGTTTGTTCAAGTTGCAAAAGTACCGATCAACAAAATCCAGCCCCTTCTTGGTAGATGAACCGTTGTGTAATAATTTACCGTTGTGTATTAATTTATCATTGTGAAATAATTTACCGTTGTGTAATAATTTACCGTTGTGTAATAATTTGCCGTTGTGTAATAATTTACCATTGTGTAATAATGTAACCATCAATAATACTTCAACGTTTGTCCAAGTTTCACAAGTACCTACCTATAAAATACAATAGTCCATCAGTTATCGAATGAAATCATATCGCAGAACAACCAACTCGACTTCATACAGCCATCCTTGATTATAATCAGGTGCCCCCTAGTGATGATTATCTGGGCCGGATTTATACCGTTTGATTCACGATCGTGTTGACGAAGCTTTTTGTTGCACGCGAACGGCTGGACGTACTCGTACAATGCTCCGGGTGGTCTCAAAAAATTGTTTAGGTCAAGAAAAATTTAATAACGTAAAAAAACCATACCCTTCTATCGAAAGTTTTCGAGCTACTGCGTTCTTAAAATTTCAACCCCTATTTGTAACCCCTTAGAGATTGGCAGTAACGTCGAGCTTCGAGGACCAGCTAGACCCCGAACGGAATCTATAACCCGAATTTCATCAATTTTGTTTCATGGTAACTAAGGAAAGTGGCCCGTACGGCGGACAGACAGAAATTTTTTTATTGCAGTTTTCAAATTTTGAGGGGGGGGGGGGGGTAAGAATTTTTTTTTTTTCATGCTCGATTCCAATGGTTCATTATTGAAAATAATAAACCAAAATGAGTAAATAGCAGAGAGATTGATGTTTATTATTTGAATACTGGGAAAAGTCAGTCTAGAGTGGCTAATACAGCTCCTTGTTCCATCAGCGTTTGGGTTCTCACAGTTCCTCTCAAAAACAATGTCCTCAGAGCCACGTTTAATGAAAAATTCAGGTAGGTTCCTACTTATTCAAATTAGAAAATATACTTATTCATTATTAAACATACTTATTCAAATAGGAAGGAGGCGGTGGTTTCATTGGTTCGGAGTTCGTCAGAAATTTGGGTCGTACGAATTCGTCCCAATGAGTCACATTCGTTCAAATCAATACCATTTCTCACATGAGATAGGTCGTAGTTGCGACAGGGTTAATCCCGATGGGAACGTTATTATTATTTTCAATGCAGTTTTAGACTCTACTCCTCCTAAAACTTCGAGAAGATTAAAATAGCAGCGTTATAAAAGTCAGAATAATGACATAAAACGCCATTAAACTCGACGATTATCGATTGCGATGGAACAGTTAATCAGGCCGTCCATGACACGTCACGATCGCAAAATCCATTCTGGGGGTCCGATAACGTGACACACGAGCGATTAGCAGAGTTGGCGGACCTGAGAGGAACTAAACGAGAGCTCGACAGTATCTGGGATGCCTTTTTTTTAAGTTTTCAAATTGGAGGATAAGCAGAAATGGATGTGGAACATACAGTCGGTTGCACTTGTTGGAGTACTACTCCACAGGCATCGCACGCCACCGGAACAGCTTGACCTCGCCGCCTGCCATCGTGTGCGGGAAATGTGTGTGTGCAATGGTGGTATGGGTCACGAGGAAATCAGGTGAAAAGTGGCCAGGATTGTACAGAATGTACAAAAAGTCGCAAAATGATTTTAGTAATATTAATAGGGGGGAATGTTGTGGTTTGGTGATTGGTACTGGTGGAAGGGTTATGGGATAGGGTGGGGTTGATTGATTTCTAAATTGCCAGAGACCAATTAGACCGAATGGTCTGCTATCATATATAACGTGATGTCACAGAAGGCTAAATGGAACGGCAGCTGTGCGAGAGAGAGGGAAGATACCCAAAATATATCTCCACTACCGTTCAGTAAATTTTCAACTCTAAAAATATGTTTTTGAATTCCTCTCAGTTTATATTTTCAGAATATCATGAGAATGTTTTGTTTTTCTCGTTATCTTAGGATAGGTACCATTATTTTATTATTTCCATAATAATTCAGTTATGACGAGTTTTTCTTTCCGCAAAAAGCATACATCTCCCATTTGTACAGATGTTAGCTAGCTTTTAAATCTATATGAAAAAAAAATTATCGAGGTATTCCGTCGGAAAGAGAAAATTTTGGCCGAGAAAACGCAGCGCAAAATCGGAGTTGAGAAGCAAGACGTAGAGTGATGGCAGGGGGTTGGGAGGACGTGCCAGCTACGCCTAACCCTGACCCCATCTGACTTACACCCATCATTTGTTTTTTGTTTTTGTTTGTTTTTTTGGATTATCTACCCAACTAACAACACTGTTCCTAATTCGTGCTAATTCTGAGCGATATTTTCTGTTACTTCCTGTACCTCACCTTTCCATCATGACGAATAAGCGGTGGAAAAGTATAAAAATTTACCTACACAGCTAGCAGGAATACTAGGTAGGAATGGAAAAGGAAATTAAAGGATTTCTCTACCTACTTCCCGAGACACGCGATATGAAAATGTACGATTTTTCTTCGATAGCGATGGTTCACAGAGGGGTGATAATCGGGATTCACTCGAGGTGCGTACTGAATTATAATGCGGGTTAAAATTGCGGTTTTTGCGGAAATATAAAATTGTTAAAGCGTTATCGTCTGAACTTGACGGTAACAACGATAGGTGCGGACTGATTACACGAGGAGTGGGTGGGAATGAACGAAGTAGGCTCAGCTGAAAGGCAAGAGGGAGAAAGATCAGCGATAACTGATGTAAACAGAACTATCTTTCACCAAGAAACGAAGAAAATCACCACTTCTTTCATCCAACAAGTACCTAAGCGTAGCTTGTTCAGAACCACAATTTCTTTGATGTACTTCATCATGTTCATGGCAAACCATTCTGATACCTTGTCCATAATTAATTCAGTACTTGAATGAGCTTGCTGCCACGTCTTCTCCTTCATTATTATGGCCACGTTATCAGCGAATACAAAAAATCTGCCTCCAGTGTTTAATGAAAATAGGTCGTTTATGTGTATGAGAAAAAATAAGATTGGACTAAGAACTGACCCTTGAGGCACCCCATAATTTATTGGTTCCATGGTACTTTCTACATCTCGAAATCTGACAAAATGTTGCCTGGCTGATATGAGGTGAACTATCTGATGGCCACCTGATCGAGTCAGATGTGCCTGAGTTTGAGAACTAACCTGGAGGTTACAATGGAATCGAAAGCCTTAGTTAAATCAATGAATATTCCTATAATCTTGCTGTTTTTATGGAAACCGTTTGATATTTCGGTCCCTACATCTGCTGAGGCGTCTGGGTGCTCATATTTTGTCTGAAACCATATTAAAGGGCGACAGAAGATCGTTTGTTTCAAGGAAGTCTAGTAATTGTTATTTACAATTATTTGTCAAGAATTTTTGCATGAGATTGGCCGGTAGTTACCAACAGATGTTCTAGTTCCCTTCTGGTTTATTATCTTCAATAACGAAGCTTTGGAATCGAGCATGAAACCCCCCCTCAAAATTTCCATTTCAAGGTCTTTAGAATCCGAAAATGTAGTTAAAAAAGTGCTGTCTGTCCGCCGTACGCCGTAATCAGTACTTCGCACTTTTCTTAGTTAACATGAACCAGAATTAATGAAATTTGGTTTGTAGGTCCCCTTTGAGGTCTGGTTGGTCCGCGAAACACGGCGTTACTGTCTGTCACCTCTAAGGCGTGAAAAATAGGGGTTGGCATTTTCAGAACGCCGTAGCTCGATCACAAACTAAAGAACTTTTTGAGACCACCCAGAACATGGTACGACCAGCCGTTCGCTTGCACCAAAAACTTCGTCAACATGACCGTGAATCAAATGGTATAAATCCGGCCCAGATATCATCACTAGCGAACACCTGACTATATTCACGGATGGCTGTATGAAGTCGAGTTGGTTGTTCTGTGATATTATATCATTCGAAGAATGATGGATCTTTTGGGTTTCGTTGATAGGTGTACGTTTGTAACTTGAACAAAAGTTATGCTTGATGACTCACAACAAATAATTAAAGATTGAATTATTGAATCCCATGCATTTTTATGAAACTATGTTCCACGAAATTGCGTCATTCCCAGTTTTTCATAGCGCTGTATTTACTGTTTTCCACAATTTAGCTGAAGAATCAGATATATTTATTTGCCCGGCAAAATAGTCTCTAAGCTTGCTTCGATATCTCATGTAATTTTTACGTAGAATATCTGAGTCCCCGCTAGAAATGACGTATTAGGTAAATCGCCGAGTAGAAACTCAAATGCAGCTTGGAATGCTAGTGCATCACTTCAACTACGTGCAATGGATGGATGGATGGAACCGCCAATTTATAAATAAATTTAAAACGCTGCAAATCCCTGCACAACGGTTTATTATTTTGTATAGAATACCCTCCTGTTACAGATCACAGCTCTATGTATAGATAACCCTTCTATATAATATGATATGTACTATTCTATTATATACATATTATTTAGATCGCAGACCCTCCGTAGGTTAGTACCTAACCCCGTACTCGTTACTAGGTACCTACCTAAATCACGAGTTAAATGTTGCTAAAATAATTCTGCCGATGACAAACAGTACCTAACAAAAAGAAACACACATAATGAAGTTCTGAAAAGAAATTGTTGATGAGGAGTGAAAAAAGTTGCAAAAGTACCTACCAACAAACTCCAGCCCCTTCTACGTAGATGGTATAATGAACCGTTGTGTAATAATTTACCGTTGAGTAATGATTTACCGTAGTAATAATTTACCCATCAATAATACTTCAACGTTTGTTCAAGTTTCACTACCTACCAACAAACTCCAAAAGAGCCATCATTTTTCAAGCGAAATAATATCAAAGAACAACCAACTCGACTTCATACTCCGCCAATATAATCAGGTGATCCCTACCAATGATTGGCCGTATTCACAAATTCCTATTGTGGGCGCGTCTCTGGTTACGAGATTTGGTTTGAATTGTATACATTTCATTCACACTGGAGTCGAAAATGCCTGTCGGTGCAAACTTTGGGGCCTTACTGTGAACGAACGGCTGGACGTACGATGCTCCGGATGGTCTTAAAAAACTCGCAAGTTCAAGAACTATTTAAAACCGTAAAAATATTCACGTAAAAAAATGGTATAGGCGTTTTGAAAATTTCAACCCCTATTTTGAACCCCTTAGAGATGACTCACAGTAACGTCGAGCTTCGAGGACCAACTAGACGCCGAACGGAACCTATAACCCGAATTTCATCAATTTTTTTTCATGGTAACTAAGAAAAGTGGCCCGTACGGCGTACGGCGTACGGCGTACGGCGTACGGCGGACAGACAGAAATATTTTTATTGCAGTTTTGGATTCTACATACCTTGAAACGTAAACCATCAAATTTTGAGGGGGGGTAAGAATTTTTTTTTTCATGCTCGATTCCAATGGTTCATTATTGAAAATAATAAACCAAAAACCGGTCCTCAAAATCAAACCGAAGGGAGGTTCACAAAAAGTGGAAGCAAAGGTTCTTGAAGGTTGTTAGAAAGGTCTGCCATTTCTAATTTTGGGTTGTTGGCAGCGTTCAGAACCTTCTCCTCCAAAGCTTCCGCCTACTTGGGACCTGTAGCCAGTCAGATGTCAATAGACCTGATACGTCATTTCTTGCCGCATTTTGGTTTATTATTTTCAATAATGAACCATTGGAATCGAGCAAGAAAAAAAAATTCTTACCCCCCTCAAAATTTGATGGTTTACGTTTCAAGGTATGTAGAATCCAGAACTGCAATAAAAATATTTCTGTCTGTCCGCCGTACGGGCCACTTTTCTTAGTTACCATGAAAGAAAATTGATGAAATTCGGGTTATAGGTTCCGTTCGGGGTCTAGTTGGTCCTCGAAGCTCGACGTTAGTGTCAGTCATCTCTAAGGGGTTCAAAATAGGGGTTGACATTTTCAGAACGCCGTATCTCGAAAACTTTCGATTGAAGGGTATTGTTTTTTTTACGTTATTAAATTTGTCTTGAGCTAAACAATTTTTTGAGACCACCCGGAGCACTGTACGTCCATCCGTTCGTGTGGACCAAAAAGCTTCGTCAACACGATCGTGAATCAAACGGTATAACTTCGGCCTGGATATCATAACTACGGAGCATCTGATTATAATCAAGGATGGCTGTATGAAGTCGAGTTGTTTGTTCTGCGATATTATTTCATTTGACAAGTGATGGACTACTGGATTTTGTTGGTAGGTACTTGTGAAACTTGAACAAACGTTGAAGTATTATTGATGGGTAAATTATTAAACAATGGCAAATTATTACACAACGGTGAATTATTACACAACGGTAAATTATGACACTACGGTAAACTATTACACAACGGTAAATTATTACACAACGGCTCATCTACCCAGAAGGGGCTGGATTTTGTTGATAGATATACTTTTGCAACTTGAACAACCGTTGAAGTATTATTGATGGGTAAATTATTACACAATGGCAAATTAATACACAACGGTAAATTATTACACAACGGCTCATCTACCCAGAAGGGGCTGGATTTTGTGGATAGGTACTTTTGCAACTTGAACAACCGTTGAAGTATTATAGATGGGTAAATTATTACACCACGGTAAATTATTACACGACGGTTCATCTACCAAGATGGTGCTAGATTTTGTTGATAGGTACCTTTTCCAACTTGAACAACCGTTGAAGTATTATTTATGGGCAAATTATTACACAACGGTTCATTATTCTATCTCCGTAGAAGGAGAACCTATACAGGTAAATTATTACACAACGGGTTACGTAGGTACCTAGTAACGAGTACGGGGTAACGTACTAACCTACGGGGGGTGTAGAATAGTACATAATATGTTATATAGAAGGGTTATCTATACAGAGAGCTGTGATCTGTAACAGGAGGGTATTCTGTACAAAATTTTAAAAATATTCTCGTTTTTGGAAAGGGTCTTCAAACTAGCGTTTTTCCAAGAAACATTTTTTGACGAAAATTCCCAATTGCAGTGCGGCGAGAACCATATTTCCGGGAGTACAATGACCTTAGGTTTCGAAATCATTTGATCGAGGTAACATAGGAGTTGATTCCAATTAGCTTGAATGCTACGTATATTGATTTATAGTACCGAAAATTTTGATCCGGAGAAAAAGGTTTTTAATGCACCGATACCCTCACATTCAACGGGAGAAATCCCCGGTTCGCACATATCATCTTCAATTTCCATAGTCAGTACGACTGATTAGCCCTTGTCCTGCAACATCAGACGTTATTTGTGCAGTCTGCTGCTTATCAATCTTGTCAGAGTGCAGACAGTATTCAATTTCACCAATATCTACCACAGTTTGGAGAGTATATTCCTCCACAGTCACCGTCCTGACCTCCGGAGCGGTCTTGGTGAGTGTTATATTACAGCGTGGCCAGGCCAACACTGTGATCCAAACCCGTGAAACTACCTACCTCGTCAAACACCGGGCGCCGATTACTATTTTTTTCAGAAAGAACTGATGATGCGCAAAACCGAGTTGTATCCTCGTTGAGAACTGAGAGAGAACTGAATTTTTGCCACATTCTTACTTTTAATCACCCTCATTAATTTAAAAAACAACACTTATTTTATTCTGTGAATAATACACCTATGTATTCGCTCAGCAAAAAATTTTTATAACACCCCCTCAAAAATTTTTTCTTTTCCGTTTCAAGGTCGTCGATTCCAAAAACGCTGCGAAGTCCTTGTCACATGGGTTTATTATTCTACTGGACATACGTACAGAAATGTTGGCTGTTCATTTATTGTTTCTATCATGTGAAATAATTGAAATAGCTATTTCTGATGTTACGTTATATTATGTTACGTTAAATTATGTTACGTTATATTATGTTACGTTAAAGTAAGAACGAAAGGGTAGCTTGTAAGCGTAAGAATTAAACTATATTTCCAATCCCTCTACATTTCTCTGCAAGCCACGTCAGTGCGTCCGTTACTTACTAACGTACAATAAACGACTGGCTGAACCCTACAACATCCTCCCCTCATAAATTGAGCCGCTCTGGAGGTCGAATGTCCCTCCTTGGTCTTGGTCTTTGGGGTTCTTGAGGCAATGGGTCTTCGGATGAGTCTGGTGAGGAAGGAAGACGAATTAGATGGAATTGGTTCCTTCTAATCGTCCTCCCTCCGTCCAACTGAATCACATATGACCGCGGACGTATGTGAGCTTCCAGTACCGTGCCTGTTAGATTCAGGTCCCGTACTAGGACTTTAGTTCCTGGCTGATATGGAGGCGTTTCTTTGGTGGCTCGATGTCTCTGGTCATATCGTGTCTTCTCTTTCTCCCGTTCTTTTTCTTCGAAGTCCCTCAAGCTGGAGAAGTCTGGTAGCTTAGGCTGCAACGAAGATGGAGTTGTAGGTACGGTGGTTCTGAGGCGTCTTCCCATCAACAGTTCAGCTGGAGAGTACCCGTTGTGTAGTGGGGTGGCATTGTACATCATGATACCCTCTTTATAGTTGGCACACTTCAGTACCAGCCGTTTTGCCGTGTGCACTGCAGATTCCGCTTGACCATTTGATTGAGGGTAGCGAGGGCTGCTTGAGACCGATTGGAATCCCCACTTCTCAGAAAAATCCCGGAATTCCTGGCAATCAAACTGGGGACCATTGTCCTGCCGAACGACGTGAGGTACCCCATGCCGAGAGAAAACTGTCTGTAAAACGGAAATTATGGCTGTAGATGTTGTCGAATTCAATTTGAACACCTCTAGAAATCTGGAAAAATAGTCTTGAATGACGATGAAGTTTGAATTTTGAACGTACATCAAATCACAGCCAATCATGGACCACGGTAGACTTGGGAAGGGGGTTGGTAGCAAAGGATCTCGATGTGGAGAACGATGTACCGCACAAGTGTAGCAGTCTTCCACCTTCTTTTCAATATCCGCATTAATTCCTGGCCACCAGACTGATGTTTGTGCTAATCGACGACATTTCGTTACTCCCAAGTGCCCTGAATGAATTTTGTCTAATATGGCCGGTTGAAGAACTCTAGGGATAACAATGCGGTCCCCCATCAACATGATCCCATTATCGAATGATAAGGAATGGCGAAACTTGTAGAAGGGTGATGACTTGGGATCAGGATCGTTGTTGTTTGTCTTTCTCCAACCATTGGAAGAGTAGATTTTGACCTTCTGTAAGCGCTCGTCTTGTTCTGTGTGGCTTTTAATCTCACCAAGTAGCCGGTCTGATACTGGTAGATGGTTGTGAAAAAAAGTGACTGAAGTTTCAAAAACTTGGAGACTAATTTTGTCTTCCTCGCTGTACGGCAGGTTTTCAACACGAGAAAGGGCATCCGGAATGTAAAAACTTTTACCAGAAACGTGTGATATATTGAAGTCGTAGTGTTGTAACCTGAGACGGAAGCGTAAAATTCGAGGTGTTAGGTCGTGAATTGGTTTGCTTCCTAAAAGATACACAAGTGGCTTGTGGTCAGTGAGAACAGAAAATCGTAACCTCTTGAGGTAAACATCAAGCCGCTCACATGCCCAGCACAGCGCTAATGCTTCCTTTTCAATTTGCGCGTAAGCTTTCTCTGCGGGAAGCAAAGCCCTTGATATGTACACAACTGGTCTGAACGGATCTGGTGGGGCCAGCCTCTGCTCAAGAACTGCTCCCAATGCAAAAGAGGACGCATCCGCAGAGAGTCTAGTTTCGGCATTCGGGTTGAAAGGTTGAAGTACTGGTGGGGACGATAGAACGCTCTTCATTTTGCAAAAGGCTGCGTTTTGGGAGGGGCCCCATGAGAAGTCGGTATCCGATTTCAAGAGCTCTCTCAAGGGATGAGATATAGCCGAAGAGTCAGGGACAAATTTGGATACGTAATTGAACATGCCAAAAAACCGCTTCAGTTCAGTGAGATTCTTCGGGGCAGGGAACGTTTGAATAGCCCTTATTTTATCAGGGTCTGGTTGTACCCCTGAACCGGTAATTACGTGACCCAGGAAGTGAACAGAATTTTGGCTGAAAACACATTTCTCTTTGTTGAGGGTAACATTGTATTGTTGAAGACGTAAAAGTACACGCTCCAAACGAGAATTGTGTTCCTCCAAAGTCGATCCAAATACTAGTATGTCGTCTATCATATTTGTGCAACCCTCAAGACCGTCCAGGATGTCACGAATGCAGCGTTGGAAATGTTCAGGAGCAGACGAAATTCCCATTGGGAGACGTTTAAAGCAAAAGCGGCCTTGAGGCGTTATGAACGTTGTGAGTATTTTGGATGAGTTACTGAGCGGTACTTGCCAAAATCCCTGTCGGGCGTCCAGCTTAGTGAAATATCGAGCTCCACTCAATAAGGTTAAAACCTCATCACATGTTGGTAAAACATATCTCTCCCTGACAATGTACTCATTTAGTTTTGTGTAGTCGACACAGAGGCGTATGGTACCGTCTTTTTTCGGGGCTATAACGACTGGGGCGCACCATTCTGTCGCGTCTGTCACTTTTTCGATCACCCCCATGTCTAGCATTCTATTTACTTCTTGTTTCACTTTTGGACTAAGAGGGACAGGTAGTCTTCGTGGGGCTGCTATAGCGTAAGGAACTGCATCCTGTTTGAGTTTGATAGCATAAGGTTTGCATTTGAGGCTACCAGGGTTGGGCGAAAACAGAGAACTAAATTTATCTTCCCAGGCAATAAGCTGCACTGCCAGAAAAGCGTTAGGTGGAACATATTATGAAAGCAAGGACAATGCAATAGTGGCAGATCGCCCAAGCAAAGGTTGTTTTAAATTTTGGATAACAAAGATTGAGTCTTTGCATATTCTGCCAGATGATGTGGATAAGTTGGCAGTAAATGAACCATCACACAAAAGGGATCCCCTACCAGCGTGCTCAATTGTACCAGTAAACGCTTGAAGCTGGGGTTGGCCTAACTTCTTCCAAATCGCCGTGGGCATGCATGTTATCAGCTCCCGTGTCAATTTTAAAAGCGATTGGCTGGTTGTTAACTAGCAGGGAAACCATAAAAGGAGGTGTGAAATGGTTATTCTGGACCACCAGGGCCTGGTACTCTTATGTATCAAGGACAACCTCTTCAGCTTCAGCATCAGAAAACTCAGCTATTTCGTTTACGGCTTTCATCTTCTTCTTCCTACAGCACGATTCGAAGTGCCCAAGGATATTACAGAATTTACACTTCGATAAGCGAGCCCTGCAACTTTCCATCTTATGTGGAGTTGAGTCCCCGCACCGGTAACATCTGAATGATGAGGAACCTTTTTTCTTTGGCTGAGGCGTGTCCTTGTCCTTGGACACCGCTAGCCCTTCAAAGTGTTTGATGAAATTGTGTTGCCGTAGTGACGGCTGTTGGCCCTTGACTGATTCGTGCAGTTTGATCTGGCTTATAGCCGTTGCAAGGGTCAAGTTGGGATCCATTTGGAGAGATTCCGAAAGACGTTGGTCCCTAACGCCTATCACCAGCCGGTCCCTCAACAATTCATCTCTGAGAGGGCCGTAGTTGCACGATTTTACCAGCTTATGTAAATGCAAAATAAATTATTCAGCGGATTCGTTCTCGAGCTGGCTCCTTTTGTTAAACTGAGCGCGCTCAAAAATGATATTAACTTGCTTAGCAAAAAAATTATTAAAGTTTACAATAACTCGGTCGTAAGTCTGAATAGTAAGGTTGAATGAGTCCAATAAATCCTCTGCTTCATCGCCCATACAAAGTAAAAGAGTGCTCACCTGGACATCATCGCTTGCATGAACTAACCTTGAAGTTAGTCGGTACCGTTCAAACCGTCGAATCCAGGACTCCCAGGGCAAGCGGTTATCCGGACTGAAAAAGGTTTGAAGTGGAGGCTTCGAAAAAACGCTGCAAAGTCCTTGTCACATGGGTTTTTTATTCTATTGGACATACCTACAGAAAGGTTGGCTGTTCATTAATTGTTTCTTTCATGCGTAATAATCGAAATAGCTACTTCTGATGGTTTCCATTAATTTTGGCCCCCAAAACACAAGTTAGGTACGCTCTTTTTTTCTTTTTTTTTAAACTATCTTTGATCATTGGTAGTGCCATTTAATCGTCCTGAACCACGTCTTGACACTTTTTCCAGTGTTATTATACAAACTGATGGTGATTTCAGACGATTTCCCAGGTTTTTCACTCATAAAAAATCAATTCTGGGAGCTGAACATTTGGTAGAACGCAATTTTCCACTCTTTGGTCAAAATCGACTTCATATTCGGTCTTCTCGTCCCCAAAAACATAGAAAACGATATCTCAGAAGCTCATGTTACCAATATGTTGCTAAAACGTAAAAAGTACCTATTTTTACACACATTTTCACTCATAACACCCCTGGGTATATTCCGATCGGGCTGAAAAGTTTCGGGACACAACTAGGGCCCAAATGGAGCATGTGTGCGAAAGAACGATTTTTTTAGACCGAAAATGAAGCCTGTACACGTGATACGGCGGACGGCGGACGGCGTACGGCGGACGGACATTGCATTTTTGGAATCTATGCACCTTGAAACGTAAAAGAAAAAAGTTTGAGGGGGTGTTATAAAAATTTTTTGCTGAGCGAATACATAGGTGTATTATTCACAGAATAATAAACCAAAACGAAACGGTCCATATTGCTGGGCTTCGGAGGCAGCGAGTCTTCTGAACTTGACCGATCCCTCCTCACCTTCCTTCCTTTAGAGTTCTTTGATTGCTTTGGAGGCATAGTTCGTAACTTCTGACACCATGTTATATTATGTTACGTTAAAGTAAGAACGAAAGGGTAGCTTGTAAGCGTAAGAATTAAACTATATTTCCAATCCCTCTACATTTCTCTGCAAGCCACGTCAGTGCGTCCGTTACTTAGTAACGTACAATAACCGACTGGCTGAACCCTACAACAGTTTCCACCATTTTTGGCCCCTAAAACACGTATTAGGTGTACGCTCCTTTTTTTTCCAATTTATCTTTGATCATTGGTACTGCCATTTAATCATCTTGATCCACGTGTTGACACTTATTCCAGTGTTATTATACAAATTGATGGTGATTTCAGACGACTTCCCAGGTTTTTGACTCATAAAAAATCAATTTTGGGAACTGAACATTTGGTAGAACCTCGATTTTCCACTCTTTGGTCAAAATCGACTTCATTTTCGGTCTTCTCGTCCCAAAAAAACATGGAAAACGATACCTCAAAAGCTCATGTTACTAACATGTTCCTAAAACACAAAAAGTACCTATTTTTGTGCACATTTTCACTCATAAGACCCCTGGGTATATTCCGATCGGGCTTAAAAGTTTCGGGACACAACTAGGGCCCAAATGGAGCATGTGTGCGAAATAGCGACTTTTGGTTTATTATTCTGTGAATAATAAACCTATGTAATCGCTCGTGTTATGAGTGAAAATGTGATTAAAAATAGGTACTTTTTGTGTTTTAGTAACATGTTAGTAACATGAGCTGTTGAGGTATCGTTTTCCATGTTTTTGGGGACGAGAAGACCGAATATGAAGTCGATTTTGACCAAAGAATGGAAAATTGAGGTTCTACCAAAGACTCAGCTGCCAAAATTGATTTTTTGTGAGGCAAAAATCTGGAAAATCGTCTGAAATCACCATCAATTTGTATAATAACACTATAAAAAGTGTCATCACGTGGATCAAGGCTATTAAATGCTACCACCAATGATCAAAGATGATTTGAGAAAAAAAAAGAGTACCTAATTTGTGTTTTGGGGGCCAAAATTGGTGGAAACCATCAGAAATAGCTATTTCAATTATTTCACATGAAAGAAATAATAAATGAACAGCCAACATTTCTGTAGGTATGTCCAATAGAATAATAAACCCACGTGACAAGGACTTTGCAGCGTTTTTGAATCTAGGCACCTTGAAACGGAAAAGAAAAAATTTTGAGGGGGTGTTATAAAAATTTTTGTTGACCGAATACATAGGTGTATTATTCACAGAATAATAAACCAAAATTGGTAGAAACCATCATAAATAGTTAGTATATCAATTATTTCACATTAAAGAAACAATAAATGAACAGCCAACATAATAGTAGGTGTGTCGAATAGAATAATAAACCCATGTGACAAGGACTTTGTAGCGTTTTTGAAAACGGGCTTCAAACTACCGTTTTTCCATGAGTACTGAATAATTTTTTTTGTTTTTGTTTTGTTAAGTGTACGAGCGAATTCTCCATTCATTGGGAAAACAGGTGAAAAAAACTCGAAAAGAGTCCTCTTCTAAAGTAACTTTGGCATGACTAATGTAATATAAAAATTATTATACAATCCTCTTCACATCTGGGGTGATCGTTAAGCTTCCAGTCAACCAGGTCGGAAATAATACCACCCAAACTCCATAGGTACTATGCGAGATAAATCACTAAAATGCATTCATCCGTATTTCACATCGATCCGCACCCAAAAGCTGCCCACTGACAGCTCACATAAAAGAAATATAATTTATACCAACGGGTCGGTATAGTTGGTAGTCGAGAATTAGGGCGAGGGGTGGGAGGAGATTTACTGGGGATCTTACAAATGAAGTGGGCGGCGATATCTCAGCCTAATGCAAGGGTGTTGTTCTTCATAACAAATATCACATCCTCCAAAAACAACGGTCCCGAGCATTTCACTTTATCCGAATAAGGTTTCAATGATATAGAAACTGGGAAGGTGACGCTAGACAACCTTACGTATATTATGAGGATTACTCACCGGTTCAAGCTGGCTTTTGGAAACAAAATGCCTATATCGGTCTAGAACAAATACGCACGACACGTTCAATTAGAAGAGTTTATATTAAACTGAAATAACACTTCTATTTTGGTATACGAGATAGCTGTTGTAAAGAGAGAACGTAAGTGGCTCGAGAGCATAAGCATAAGACAAGATGACGAGAGCAAAGAATTAATCGTCAGATGAAACGCAAAACAAAAGAATCAAGTACAGCGTTACCAATACTACAAATCATTATAATCCATATAAGGACAATTATTTACGATCCGTGTAAGGATCCATGACGGTCTTATTTTGAATACCCATTTCCAATACACTTGCTTTTTGCTGTCATCTTTCGTCGGGGATCCTTTTGGTTTATTATTCTGTGAATAATACACCTATGTATTCGTTCAGCAAAAAAAATGTATAACACCCCCTCAAAATTTTTTCTTTTCCGTTTCAAGGTGCGTAGATTCCAGAAATGCAATGTCCGTCCACCGTCCGCCGTACGCCGTACGCCGTCCGCCGTATCACGTGTACAGACTTCATTTTCGGTATAAAAAAATCGTTCTTTCGCACACATGCTCCATTTTGGCCCTAGTTGTGTCCCGAAACTTTTCAGCCCGATCGGAATATACCCAGGGGTGTTATGAGTGAAAATGTGTGTAAAAATAGGTACTTTTTGCGTTTTAGCAACATGGTGGTAACATGAGCTTTTAAGGTATCGTTTTTCATGTTTTTGGGGACGAGAAGACCGAATATGAAGTCGATTTTGACCAAAGAGTGGAAAATTGAGGTTCTACCAGATGTTCAGCTCCCGAAATTGATTTTTTATGAGTCAAAAACCTGGGAAAGCGTCTGAAATCACCATCAATTTGTAGAATAACACTGGAAAAAGTGTCAACACGTAGATCAAGACGATTAAATGGTACTATCAATGATCAGAGATAATTTATTGAAAAAAAAAACCTAATTTGTGTTTTAGGGGCCAAAATTGGTGGAAACCACCAGAAATAGTTATTTCAATTACCTGTTTCATATGAAAGAAACAATAAATAAACAGCCAACATCTCTGTCCAATAGAATAATAAGCCCATGTGACAAGGACTTTGCAGCGTTTTTTTTTTATTGGGTCCGAACAAACTTGATTTCAGGGCTGTTGTACCTACATAAGTTGCCGAACACCTTGTGGCGATTTGTGAGCTGGGGCCAGTCTTAATTTGATTATGATTGTTCCACACAATCATTCTGTTCCAATTTTTCCGTATTGCTAAAGGTGTAATAACGATGCAAACCTGTCTATTCCTCTGTAGGTCACTTACAGCTCGTTCAATAATCGTTCACCTGTACGTTGGGAACTTCATCGTTTGATTGTAGTCTCATTGAAGTTTCTCTCTCATTCTCAAATTTGAATCACCATCAGAAACATTTGGCGATTCTATTCTTCCTTCTAGTTTGGTCAGCAATTGGTCACGAAACAAAATAAATTTTTCAAGTGGTAACGGTTTGGTGAGTAACGGTTTGATCGTCCGTACTAACCAGTGGACATGACGAGTGGAGTGTAACATTTCCCTTTGCGAATTCCTCCCGTACATAGTGGTATGAGAGCTAGCTATACAATACACTTGAGAGTCCGTGACTCATCTGTATTAGACAAGGCAATGTTGGCTTACAATCACTCAAAAAAAAACGTGTTAAGATCTTGAGCTTGGTTAAAAACCCGCACAGCCACCTTACACTCGTCAGTTTGTAGGCGCTTAGGAGATGATATTTCCGCGCCACATGTTTTCGTTCCCAACTTAGTTACCTTTGGTTGTTAACGCCTGATCGTAATTCTGTAATTTAATCTTGTATCTATGAACGCCGTGTTTTGTGAAAGGACGTTATTTGTGGAAAAAGTGATAAGTGAATGTGCTGTGACTTCAATCTTCGATAAATAGTCACCCGATCCGGAATCGACTTGCTGCAAATCCCCAATTGATTCCCGTTAGATGACGTCACTGCACGGCCGGATCGCCAGTTCTTCTCCAGCCACGTCGGCGATACCGCATGGTGACTACCATTTTCCGACGACCCTCTATTGGCAGCATTCTTTTGCTCTGAACTCTGAATTTGGGTCATCAGCATCCCAGTTCTCCCCTTCATCTTTCCACCCATAGTCTGACTTCCCGTATTGGTGTACCAGGTGATACCGCTACCTTCCACGCAGCATCGGGAACTCGCAACACTCCTCCCGCCGTCTACTGTCCATCATCCGTCTGCCCTTCGCCGGTGACTTCCCGGTGGTACGCCGACAGAAAGATCGCGAGATGCTGCGCACGTAAGCCTCCACCACGAAACGGTCAGACTATATCGTCATACTTAACCCTTTCACCGAAATTGACTTTTTTACGAGCTAAAATAGCTATCCAAATTTCCCGATAGTGACCTTTTCTGTAATATTGTATTATCGCATAAGTATATTAAGCTTAGAAGGAGCTCCTTAATTTAATTTATGTATTTTTCTTTTAATTCATCTTTCTCGTAAACTTGCCAAACGCCACTGAATATATAAGTTTTGTTGCCTGGGGTATAAGGTTACTTTTTTATTAAAACCTCACCTCTGGTACCACACAAAACATTTGGTAGCAGAGCGTGGTTATTTTGGCATTTTACTCAGTCTAATATCGTACTCTTCTTTAGGGGCTTTTATTTAAATACCTAAATTGCTTCAAGTCGTACTTTCGTCTTGTTCTTTTAGCTAATTTAGAGACCTGATAAGTTGGTATACTAATAATACCTACGTATGCACGGTTTCAAACGCCATAACATACATTTAATAGGTACCTATATTCTCCTCGATCTATTCGTGTCATTCTTTCTCATAGACGTTTTCGAGTTTTCATTCGAAATGCTTTGATGTAGGTAAGCAGATACAGTTTCTCTTACAGTTGTTATCTAGTTCATGTTATACAATTCCGTTCAGTACCTACAATAGGTATTATCATCACGGAGAATATTGCACGACTACTGCATACGATAAGCAAGCTAATTCCATCAAATACGGAACTTATCAAGTATTATCAATACCTATTCGATAAATTATCGATTGATTATTGCTTTGTTATTCCGAATCACTCTGGGTTTGTTTACCAACACTATCTACGTCATCATTATTTACGTCTGTTATGATTATGTTGTCGTCATAATAGCTACAGACGACCTTGACATTGGTGACCTAGATTCCCGTCTTCCTATTGTTCCCTTCCCGCATTCCTATCCAAATTGTAAACACAATGGAGGGTACAGCAAGAACCGTTGCAAAATTGAAGCGTAGGCTCAACACTGCAATTAATGAGATCACCAGCACTCGTACCACGGGTAAATCAGCTTGGGAAGAGAGGGACAAGTACTTGAATACTTTCAAGTCAATGTACTTATCCCTCGAAAAGTATTACTCGATGTACGAGGATAGTTTCGACGATTTGGCGGTACTTTCAGAGGAATCGGCGTCTGGGGACGGCGCCGTTCTAGCGTTCACTTTTCCTTCATCCTCTGATAGTGAAACTCAAACCAAAATGCGCAGGTACTACTATGAAATCAAATCAATGTACTTGACCTTCACCTCTCCTCCTTCACATGCAGCGCAGTCCACAAGCAAGTCATTAGAAACTACTGTAGTTCACGAAACATCAGTTCGGTTGCCAGAAATAAAATTGACTCCCTTCAATGGGGAGCTTTTGAACTGGCCCAAATTCCGTGATACTTATGTATCAATTGTGCATGATGATAGGACACTAACTCCAACTCAGAAATTTCACTATCTTATAACATCTTCAAGTGGCCCAGCACGAAGTATAGCTACAAAATATCAAATCTCTGATCAAAATTACCCTTTATGTTGGCAAGCAATTCGTGATGCGTATGACAACAAACGACTTCTCGCCACAGCATATCTCAATCAAGTCTTGAACTTTCATCCCATCAAAGAGGAACCAACGGTTGATTCGTTAAAATCCTTTCTAACATCTGTTTGTGACAGTGTATCTTCGTTTGAACTTTTAAGAATTGAACATGAGTCGACATTCATATTGTTTCATCTGGCTTACAGACTTCTCGATCGATCGACTAGAGAACAGTTTCAAAACGCCCATAAGGATGTAGAGTTTCCTACCTTTGAACAATTGTTCAGATTTATCAAAGATAGATGTTTCTCTCTGCAGTTATCTTCCGATACCGACTTTGATTTTTCTCCTTCAGTTAGCCAGTCGGCCAATAAAAAATCTAACAATAAAGGGAAAATTCAACAGCAATTTCAAAAATCCAAATCTAGCCTGGTGACTCAGGAGTCTAAGTCGAAACCGAGTCAAACTAAACAACCGAACACATCGATTCTGTGTACAATCTGCAATACTGAATGTCATGCTTTATTATCGTGTAGGAAGTTCTGTGGAGCGGACGTCAAGCAACGCAAGGCTTGGCTAGCCAATTGGAAAGGTTGTTTAAACTGCCTGTCAATAACACACAGAATTGAAAGTTGCAAATCGAAATGGGTTTGCCGTTGGTGCAAACAAAAGCATAACTCCATGTTGTGCGACACCAATGTTCAAGCCCGTCAAAACTTGGAATCCCCCTCTGCATCCAGCTCTAGCGGATCGTATTGTACCTCACCAGGTACCTACGCATCTATTGCTAAACATGTCACGTCATCTTGGGTACGGCACTTGTGGAGGTACGGGACGGTCGAGGAAATTATCAGCTAATTCGTATCGTAATTGACTCAGCTAGCCACTAGGTACTCCTTTATGACTTATGCTTGCGCTAAACGCTTAGGCTTGCCGACTAACAAGTGTAATGTCAATATCTCAGGTATTGGTCAAAGTTCAGGAGGCGTCAAACACTCTATCAACTGTGATATGAAACCTACAAACAAGGAGACACCTCTGTTGAACATGAAGGCTTTGTTATTGAAAACCATTACGTCTCATCTACCTACGTCAACACTTCCTCGTTATTTATGGGAAAAATTCTCTAAATTCCCATTAGCCGACCCAAAATGGTTTCAAAGTCAATCCATTGACGCTCTTCTGGGTGCAGACGTATTTTCTCAAATATGGCTTGGCAGTCCTGTTGAATTTGACCAAACTTCACCCAAGCTATTTCCAACTATTTTAGCGAATTTTCAAAGAAAATGAAGCTATTGCAATGGCTTCGAAATTTAAATAATATAAATTTTTGGAAATTTTCTTCATAGAAATCCGTTTCAGACCATTCTAAAACGATTCCTGAAATTTAACACTTTTTTATATGTATATATATATTTATATATATATGTGTCACTCCAGACGATAACTCTCGATAGAATTGAGATAAACAGCTCAAATTTGCACAAAAAATCTATCTTGGCAATCGAAAGGCTAAGTTCGAAGATGGGCGAAATTGGCCTACTCTAAGGAGGGTTTTGGCGCATTTAAAGTGCGCAAAAATTACCCAAAAATCCCCAAAATGTTATTTTCCAACAAGTGACCCCTCATTTTAAAGGTTTTTGCACGCTGAACACGATGGTGGAATCGGATTTTAGATATCTTGATCCGTTCTCAAATTAGAGCATTTAAAGTGCGCAAAAATTACCCAAAAATCCCCAAAATGTTATTTTCTAACAAGTGACCCCTCATTTTAAAGGTTTTTGTACGCTGAACACGATGGTGAAATCAGAATTGCGATATCTCATTCCGTTCTCAAACTGGAGCACTTTGAAGATTAAGGAACGTGGTTATTTCTTCGAAAATTCGCTCTTATAGCCATGCTGCATGACTGTGGTTTTTTTGGATATGTGGTTATCGGTCAGTTTTCCACAGAATCACCGCAGCCTTCGCAGGGAACGTCGTTAGTTGTTACAGGCCCAGGTATTGAAGATTTGAACTCCACTCTAAAACAATTTTGGGAAATCGAAGAGCCCAAACCCGTAGATATTGTCAATCCAGTCGATCGCTATTGTGAGGATCACTTCTCTGCAACTCACTAAGTACAGGCTTGATGACGGTAGGTACGGAGTCCGGCTTCCATTCCAATCCAACCCACCGGAGTTTGTTGGCAGTTTTGCGATAGCCCTGCGGCGGTTTCGTAATCAGGAGAATCGTTTAATAAAAAATGACGATCTCCGTGAGAAATATCACGAGTTCATGCTGGAGTATGAACAACTAGGACACATGACCATCTCTACAACTCCACCGGCCTACGTAATTCCTCATCACCATGTAATGAAGGTTGATCGTGGTCTACTAAAAATCAGGGTAGTGTTTGATGGTTCTTCTAAATCTTCAAATGGGTCTCTAAACGATTACCTACTGGTAGGGCCCAAACTACAAACGGACATACGTGATGTGCTGCTAAATTTCCGTACCCATAAGATTGCTCTCGTGGCCGACATTGTCAAAATGTACAGGAATATCATGGTTCATCCTGATGACCGGAAGTTCCAGACAATATTTTGGCGATTCAATCCTTTTGAAAATCTCAATAACTACTCGTTGAATACCGTGGTATATGGCCTCACGTCATCGCCGTTTCAAGCGTTGCGCGTCATCAAGCAACTGGTTAAGGACGAAGGTGCCTTATTCCCGGAAGCTAGTACCATTCTAAATCGGGACATTTACGTTGACGATGTGGTTACGGGAAGCGATAGTATTGAAAATGCACGTATCCTCCAGAGACAACTGATCGATTTACTGGGTCGAGCACAATTTAAATTGAGTAAGTGGGCAAGTAATAGTCCCGAACTCTTACGACATGTATCTGATTCCACAACTACCGATCAACCTATAAGCATCCTACCTAATGATGACACTTCCGTGAAAATTGTAGGATTACATTGGAATCCTAAGAATGATTGCTTCAGTTATAACCTGGAGACACCTAATCCGATATTCACCAAACGTGCTATTTGTTCCACTGTTGCGAAGATCTATGATCCGCTAGGCTTTATCTCGCCCTTCGTAATAATGATGAAACTATTCATTCAAGAATTGTGGAAATTAGGAAAGGATTGGGATGACCCGATTCCTGAGGACATTGCATCAAGATGGACATCGGCTCTAGAGCAATTACCGATTGTCTCGCAATTAAACATACCTCGATTCATCTGCTCTGATACCTCTTCTACGTACCAAGTCATAGGATTTGCTGACGCTTCGGAAATCGCTTACTGCGCATCTCTTTATCTCCGAGTGGATCAGGGTGGACAGATCAAAGTTAACCTAATGACAGCAAAAACCAAATTGGCTCCTCTACAAACACTGACCATCCCAAGGCTAGAGTTGTCCGGATGTTTACTTCTAGCCAAATTGTATCATTCGATATCATCCTTCCTCGAACTTTTGGGACCGTCCTCTGTAATTAGTCCCTGCTTTTTCACAGATTCGACCATAGCACTCAGTTGGTTACGCACTCCGGTGTATAAACTGAAAACGTTCGTATGCAATCGTGTTAGTCAGGTACTGCATCTCACGTCTGTATCTGATTGGCATCACGTTTCATCAACCGACAACCCTTCTGATGCTGGATCTCGAGGGTTTCTTCCATGCGAGCTTCTAACCAACAAACTATGGTGGAATGGCCCTCCTTGGCTGCAGAATCCTCAAGACACTTGGAAAAATTCCTCTCCGCCCATCGAACCTGATCTCCCTGAAATCAAGCCAAGTTCAGTGCTGGTTTCAGTAACTGAATCTCCTGCAGTCAACTCTTCGTTCATCATCGATCTCACATCAAGATTTTCGTCATTTCACCGAATGCTGCGTGTAGTCGCAAGAATTTTACGCTTTGTACACAACAGCAAACATCGAAATCCACCAAAACGTTTAGTTGGCATAATAAGGCATGAGGAAATTGATAATGCAAAAGTTTTGTGCATCAGATCAATACAGTCGCACTATTTCTTCAAGGATGACTTTTCAGTAAAACAGCAAGCTGAGGTGAATAAGAAATATGTCAAACTAAACCCATTTTTTGACTCAATGGGTATCCTCAGGGCGGGCGGCAGACTTTTTAATGCTGATCTGCCATTTAATCACAAACACCCTGTACTTCTTCCATCTGAAAGCCATTTGTCAACTTTAATAATAGACCACTACCACAAGATTTATTTGCATCCCGGACCTTCGTTGCTACAAGCTCTTGTGCAGCAAGAATACTGGATCCCGTCAGCCAGGCGTCTGATTCGAAGACGCACTTTCAACTGCCACCGCTGCTATCGGCTCAAAGCCAAATCGTTGATTCCTAAAATGGCTGACTTGCCTTCGTACCGCGTTCGAGCTGATCGTGCCTTCAAGAATACGGGCCTAGACTTCGCAGGTCCGTTCCTCATGAAGGAGTCAGCACGTCGAAAGGCCCATGTATCAAAAGTTTACTTGTGCATATTTGTCTGCATGACTACTAAGGCCATCCATTTGGAACTTGTAACCAACTTGACGGCCGATGCCTTCCTTGCTGCGTTAGAACGGTTCGTCTCCATTAGAGGTCTGCCGTCTGATCTCTACTCTGATTGCGGCTCTAACTTTTTATCAGCTGCTGGAAAGATAGCCGAGTGGTACAAGTGGTATGCTAACCAATATACACAGGATGAGTTAGCGGAAAAGCTCACTTCTTTGCATATAAAATGGCATTTCAACCCACCTCGAGCTCCACACTTTGGCGGCATTTGGGAAGCGGGCGTGAAATCCGTCAAGTCCCTTATGCTGCGCACTGTAGGAGATGCTGCACTCACGTACGAGGAGTTAGCCACGCTATTCGCTAAGATAGCAGCCGTACTCAACTCGCGTCCTATCTGTCCTCTGTCGAATGACGCTTCCGAGTGTGAATATCTTTCACCGGGACATTTTCTCATAGGAGAAGCACCTCTAGCCGTTCCTGAACCTAACCTCCTGGATGTCCAGCTAAATCGATTAGATCGTTGGCAGCTCATCAAACGCATGTCTCAATTCTTCTGGGATCGCTGGCACAGAGAGTACCTTTCCACGCTCCAATCGAGAGTGAAGTGGACTGAGTCAACTGCGAAACTCCAGGTTGGCGACTTGGTCTTCCTGAAGGACGACAATCTGCCAATCCTTCAATGGACTCGTGGTCGAATCATCGAGGTTCATCCAGGAAGAGACGGAGTGGTTCGAGTCGCGACTGTGAAGACTCCTTCATCAACCTTCTGCCGACCTGTCGCCAAACTTGTGCCACTGTTTCCTGAGAAATTCGCCAACACTTCATTAGCGGCCTCAGGAATCTCAACAAACTTTATCCTAACATTTTGGTCCTCCCAACCGGATCCTTCCCACATTTTGGTCCCTACACTCTTGCTCAACTCATTAATTCCTTTAACACCATGTCAACAATTTCACAATTTTGGCGGGCGGAAATGTTAACGCCTGATCGTAATTCTGTAATTTAATCTTGTATCTATGAACGCCGTGTTTTGTGAAAGGACGTTATTTGTGGAAAAAGTGATAAGTGAATGTGCTGTGACTTCGATCTTCGATAAATAGTCACCCGATCCGGAATCGACTTGCTGCAAATCCCCAATTGATTCCCGTTAGATGACGTCACTGCACGGCCGGATCGCCAGTTCTTCTCCAGCCACGTCGGCGATACCGCATGGTGACTACCATTTTCCGACGACCCTCTATTGGCAGCATTCTTTTGCTCTGAACTCTGAATTTGGGTCATCAGCATCCCAGTTCTCCCCTTCATCTTTCCACCCATAGTCTGACTTCCCGTATTGGTGTACCAGGTGATACCGCTACCTTCCACGCAGCATCGGGAACTCGCAACACTCCTCCCGCCGTCTACTGTCCATCATCCGTCTGCCCTTCGCCGGTGACTTCCCGGTGGTACGCCGACAGAAAGATCGCGAGATGCTGCGCACGTAAGCCTCCACCACGAAACGGTCAGACTATATCGTCATACTTAACCCTTTCACCGAAATTGACTTTTTTACGAGCTAAAATAGCTATCCAAATTTCCCGATAGTGACCTTTTCTGTAATATTGTATTATCGCATAAGTATATTAAGCTTAGAAGGAGCTCCTTAATTTAATTTATGTATTTTTCTTTTAATTCATCTTTCTCGTAAACTTGCCAAACGCCACTGAATATATAAGTTTTGTTGCCTGGGGTATAAGGTTACTTTTTTATTAAAACCTCACCTCTGGTACCACACAAAACATTGGTAAATAATAAAATCCATTCGAGTCCAGAAATTGATCAAGCGAGTTCGTCATTCAAAAAGATTAGTACAATCGTACAATTGGTGACCCCGACGTGATAAAAAGAAACGGAGAAATCGTACAATTGGTGACCCCGAACTAGAAAAAAAAGAAAGGAGAAATCGTACAGTGATAGAAAATGGAAGGTAAGAGAGTAATAATTACAACTACAACAACAGTAACGAAGAAACCCCGTAGTGGGGGTGTCAAGTAATAGTTTGCCCCTTAGTGTCTGGGACCAAGTATCCGAAAGATAAGACGAAAAACGCACGAGTAGTGAGGTCTCGTATCATAGACACTCTGAAGTTGAGCAATAAAAACAATAAAATAATTTAAAAAAGTAACCAACAGGACCGAAAAATCAACCGAAATTGGACAGACAGAAGCCAGCGTATATTATACTAGCCTGACCGCTCGCTTCGCTTGCTATCCGACATTCGCTGTACGCAGTATCGTGGAACCAACAAACGACGGAAAAATCCCATAGCCTACTGGGTATTTGTGCCCAATTTTATCAAAATCCGTCAAGCCATTCAGGAGTTGACCATGGTCGACCATATTTCCGCTATGGTCAGGGAATTAAAAATGCGCCTACGTTCAACTTCGGAGGCTACCGGATATTGGTGCCAAATTTGGTCGATATCCGTTGAGCAATTCGGGATTCGACCATGGAGGGGCCTATGGATGCGCTATGGTCGACTGCGGGGGTAGTCCGAAGGGTCGATCGTAGATAGAATTTCACGTAGATTACGAATACGCGATAAAAAATAGGGGTTACCATTTCAATTAACGAAGTTGACCATGGTCGACCATAGTTCCGCTATGGTGAGGGAATTAAAAATGCGACGTTGCACAACTTGGGAGCCTACTGGATATTCGTGCCAAATTTGGTCGATATCCGTCAAGCCATTCAGGAGTTGACCATGGTCGACCATAGTTCCGCTATGGTCAGGGAATTAAAAATGCGACGTTGCACAACTTGGGAGCCTACTGGATATTCGTGCCAAATTTGGTCGATATCCGTTGAGCAATTCGGGATTCGACCATGGAGGGGCCCATGGATGCGCTATGGTCGACCGCGGGGGTAGTCCGAAGGGTCGATCGTAGATAGAATTTCACGTAGATTACGAATACGCGATAAAAAATAGGGGTTACCATTTCAATTAACGAAGTTGACCATGGTCGACCATAGTTCCGCTATGGTGAGGGAATTAAAAATGCGACGTTGCACAACTTGGGAGCCTACTGGATATTCGTGCCAAATTTGGTCGATATCCGTTGGGCAATTCGGGATTCGACCATGGTCGACCATAGTTCCGCTATGGTCAGGGAATTAAAAATGCGACGTTGCACAACTTGGGAGCCTACTGGATATTCGTGCCAAATTTGGTCGATATCCGTCGAGCCGTTAGGCCGTGGGAAGACAGACAGACAGACACACAGACAGACAGACAGACTCACAGAGATTCGTTTTTATAATAATATATATAGAGATAGAGATTATACTAAGACACAATGACAGCAGACAAATTCAAGAAAGAAGACAGATTCAAGAAAGAAGAAAAATTCAAGAAAGAGGACAAAATCAAGAGAGAACAGAAACAGAACAACAACAAAAGAATGCAACAGTAACAAGAACCAAGAGAGAACGGTACCCGGAGAAAACGCTAAGGGGGGAGTGAAGGCGCTTAGGAGATGATATTTCCGCGCCACATGTTTTCGTTCCCAACTTAGTTACCTTTGGTAAATAATAAAATTCATTCGAGTCCAGAAATTGATCAAGCGAGTTCGTCATTTCAAAAGATTAGTACAATCGTACAAGTTCTTTACAAGCTGCGGTCATGGCGATATATTCCGCTTCTGAAGAGGACAACAAAGTGTGTCTGTTTTTGGGATTTCCAGGACACCAAATGTTCTATGAAGCCTGTGGTTCCCAACGACGCATCCACAAACCCCTCAACCTCTTCACTAATCCCAGTTAATACCAAATCCAGAGTCGCAGTCCCGTGCAAATATTGCAGGACCTTCTGGACACATTCCCAATCGTAGGTCGTGAATCCTACCTGTTTTCTACTTAGGGAATTCACAGCATACGATGTGTTTGGTATGGAGCAATTTTGCAAGTACAGAAAATATCCTATTACCTCTCGGTACGGAACCGCAGAGGACTCTTCATGGTTGTCAAGTTGACAAATTAAACTATTCATTTTGGGGAACTTGTCTGGGGGATTACTGAATTTATTTTGTCGATCAGGAACTTTCCCAAAATCTCTTCTATGAACAACTTCTGATTAATGAAGATTTTCTCGTTTGCTCTATCACTGAAAATTTCCAAACCAAGAAATTTTTTGGGTGATCACTATTGTTTATTTCCATTCAACATCAATTTTAGTAATTATTTCTTTTGTCTTAATAGGGCAATTCGCGGCGAAGAGACAATCATCTACATAAATCAAAAGAATGATGTATTTTTCCCCTTCTTTGCAGCAGAAAATACGTTTTTGATAATCATGCTTTGCGAATTTCAACTTCTGTAGGAATGAACTGAATTTCTTATACCAGAGATTTGGGGAAACCTTCAGATCGTACGTAGACCTCACTAGGCGACAAACGTGAGTGATTCTCAGATTGTGGGGAACTTGAGTGAGTTCCACTACTCCTTCTCGCTGGCTTCTCTCGTTACCCATGCAAAAAGGCAGTCTTTACATCAAGCTAGTGCAAATCCAAATCAAACTTGTTGGCAATCGATAGCACTAGTATTCTGACGTGCGTCACGGGCGCATATGTCTGGTTTAACTCGTAATGGTTAGTATCCGCAAATCCTCTTGCCACTAGCCTGCTCTTATGTCTGCAGTTTCCGTCTGGCTCTAGCTATCTCTTGTGGACCCATCTCGCCTTGATCACTTTTGCTCCAGACTCCATTTCTGATTAGGCACATACTCCCAGGTACCATTCGATTCCAATGAGCTCAGCTCGTCATGTATGGCATCATCCCACAGATCTGGCTCAGGACATTGTATGGCTTCGTGATATGAGTTGGGTTCAGCATACAACAGCTTTCCTGTGCTCATTTCTTTCGACTTCGCTTGAAGAGAGTCTCCGTCCTCGCTTTTCGTTTCAGATTCGTCTTCAGCACATATCTCTAATAGACCGGCCAATGGTTTTGGGTAGTATTTTGTCTTTTCCCCATAGACCTGATTTTCTATGCACTCACGTTGCACAATCTCACCAGAGTTTTATGCTGCTCATCAAACAACATGTACCCCGTCTTACCCACTCCAGCAAGTACGCCCTTCTCGAGTTCCGCAAAGACTTCGGTCCACGGCCATGCACAGGTAAATAAACTATTCAAAGCACTTCATGTCGAATTGTCGAATTTTGTTTTAGTCAGTGGTTTTGTTAGAGTATCAGCAATCTGTTTGTCAGTAGCTATACATCTGATTGTCACATGTCCTTTCTGTGCTCCTGTCGTACATAGAGGTAGGAGAGTCTGACCAAATGTTTTAGAGTGGATGAGTCATCTACTTCCGGCAAGCGGATAGCTGGTTTGGAGTCTTCATAAATCGTTAGTACCGTCATAATTCTTGCAATTGCAGACCACATTGTCGGTATTGACATAGGACTTGCAGGACATAGGATTTGCAGATCTAGTCACACATTTTGAGAAGTTGCTTTGTCCAGCAGTCTCCACAGTAGTTGCCAAACACTAATTTCTCAGTGTCACCCACCAGTCACAGCAATCAATATCGGAGTTTGTTGCTTCCCTGAAGAGCAATTTGAAGTACTGTGATTTCTATGTGGAGTGCCCTGCAGGAAGAAAATTTCTATTACAAACAACTTCCTTCGGGCTCAATTTATCCGGGGCTTGAGGGATGGCTGGGTACGTGAAGAGCTCCTCCAGGACTCATCCATCAAGGATAAGCATTTTGATGAGCTTCTTAAGAAAGCAACCGCCCTGGAAGCCTCTCGTTATGAATCAGGCCAGTTGAGAAAGCAACCAGATGGACCAGTTGACACACATCAGGTAGTTGAGCATGCCAAACCTCAGCAGGGAGATCGCAACAGTCACAGGCAACAGTCCCAGACTGGAAACTCCAATTGCCGGTCCAGCCCACATTCGCGCCACCATTCCCAGTCCCGTGGCCAGCAAAGTCCCATTGATTACAAGTCTCTAGGCCTCGATGGGCTCTGCCTGAATTTTGGACACTCAAAACATTAAGCACGTGAATGTCGCACAAATTGTGGGTCTCTGAAATGTACATCCTGAGGTATAGTTGGCCATGTCACCAAGGTTTGTATTACAACCTTGCTCAAGAAATCCAAGACACATTCTTTAGCCACTCAGTATGTACCAGATGAAGACCAACACTCGGAACATACATATGGCATTGTCAGGATTGAGGAGACTGAGGATCTTGATGAAGTTGGTCCAGACGCAGACAAGTATGTGGTCACAGTTTCACTCAACGGTAAGCCTCAGGGGTTTGAAGTGGATAAAGTTATTGTGTGTTACTGATGATGGTTTGATCACCGAAACCGGTATAACAGTGTTTTTTGCGTTTTTCGTGTATTAGTGGAAATAGACTATTTTTCAATAACTCCGTTTTTCTTTGAAATGGGTTTCCACGATTTCGTCGCTAGTGATTTAGTTCGTTTGAAGTGGATTCTGACGCCCATTTTTCCCTGATCTACAAGACAGACTTTAAAAAGCTTGGCCTGAATGTGTCAGTGCAAACAACCTCAGTTTCATTTCGATGTTACTCAGACCACATCATCAAACCAAAGGGGAAGGTAATGCTTTCAGTTTCCTATAAGGACAGATCTATGGAGGCACATTTGTTTTTTGTGCCATAAGGGCATGATGCCTTGCTTGGTCGAATGTGGATACGTTGTCTTGGAATCAGCCTCAGTGAGATAAACGGTGGGTGCCATGTACCTCTCAAGCCAGTTGGTGTCAACTCAGTGGCTTCGCTCAATGACATTTTACAGAAATACTCTTCTATTTTTGAGGGGAGAGTGGTATGTTTTCCAAACGTTGAGGTCAAGCTATAGATTAGAGAAGGCGTGAAGCCAGCCTTCATTCAGGGACGTGATGTTCCTCTTGCATGGCGAGAACGGGTGGAAGAGGAGCTTGTGGCCCTGGAGTCTCAAGGTGTCATCACCCCTGTTGCAACAAGTGACTGGGGCTCACCTCTGGTTGTCATTGCCAAGCCGGATGGAGGTGTGAGACTCTGTGTGGACTACAAGTGTGGAGTCAACCAAAGATTAGTAGCCACCACCCACCCAATCCGCAGGATAGACGAGGTGCTACATAGCCCCAGAGGATCAAGGTTCTTCTGTAAGTTGGATCTACATAAGGATTATATCTACCTGAAGGTAGACAAAGAAGGAAGCAAGATACAGACCATTTCAACCCATAAGGGCACATTCCGAATGAACCGCCTCAGTTTTGGGATAAAGACTGCACCGAAGCGTTCAACCGCATTTTTGTCTAAGCTTTTGAATGGTCTTCGCAAGGTGGAAGCCCACTTTGACGATATTATTTGCCATGGGTCAACCCTTGAGGAATACACCAAGAATCTGGTTGCTTGTTTGGAGTGGCTGAAGGTGAACGACCTCCACCAGAACAAAGGCAAATGTTCTTTCTTCAAAGAAAGCATAAGTTACCTGGGTCATATATTCTCATTCAACAAGACTGAAAAGTGCCCAGGAATGTGGATGTACTAAGGCGGTTTCTGGGTCTTGTCACGTACTATGCAATTTTATCCCTGACTTCCCTTAAAAAACGTATCCACTCCGCCGCCTACTCAGACGTGATGAAAAATTCCATTCCTATGGTCGGCTGATGCAGAAGCCTCATTGCTGGAGCTTAATTCGGAGTTGTGCAGCGACAGGGTCCTTATTCCATTTGAACCATCCTCACAACTGATGCCAGCCCTACAGGAATCCCCAAAATTCTTAGCCATGAAATTGATAGACATGAAAAGCCAATTGCTTTTGCTTCGCGGGCTCTCACTCAGGCTGAATCCAACTATAGCCAGCTGGACAGGGTGGTGCTTGCTATAGTTTATGCTGCAACTCATTTCTTCAACTACCTTTTTGGCAAGCGTTTTGTGCTTGTAACTGACAATGAGCTACTAGCCAGGATTTTTCACCCAGATAGGTCCTTGCCACAGATGACGTCAGCTCGTTTGTTGAGGTATGCCTCTTTCCTCATTGGAAAGAGGCAAGGAAAATGAAAATGTCTACTGTTTGTTGTGTGCTCCAATCTCTTTATGCCAGTCACAGGAAATTGCCATTGATGAAGATGTAAATGCCTTTTGCGCTGAGACTTTTACAGATCTCAACCTTGGCTATCACTGCTGACACCATTGCTGAAGCAACAGCAAAAGATCCAGAATTGCAAGTGTTGCTATATGAGCTCAAGAACAGCCACAAGGATAGCCCCTTCACGGTCTCATCCAACGTGATCTTCCGTTCAGATCGAGCTGTCATTCCAAAAGCTCTCCAAGCCGCAATTCTGGGAGAGCTACATGCATCAAACGTAGGTGTGACTAAAATTAAACAGCCTGCAAGGAGATATATATATTGGGAAGGGCTCGACAAGGATACTGAGCACCTTGTCAAGAGTTGTGAGGCATGTGCCAAAGATCATCATGGTCCTCCTAAAGCTGCCATCCATCCATGGCATCAGCCTGGAGAGAATTGGGAGAGGATCCACATAGATTTTTCAGGTCTGTTGGAAGACCATTTTTTCCTCATAGTAGTAGACGCAAGGTCCGAATGGACAGGAGGAGTGAATACTGCGGGATGCTCCGTCATCAGCATCAACCATCTCCCTTCTGGAGGACATCTTTTAGGTACACAGTTACCCCTCCGTTACGGTCTCTGATAATGCTGCGATCTTCAAAAGCGAAGAGTTCCTGGATTATTGCACTGAAAATGGAATCTTCCAAAAGTTTAGCGCTCCAAATCACCCTGCAACAAATGGGCTTGCTGAGCGCAGCCTTCAGACCCTCAAGCGGCGTCTCAAGGCTGCTGCTGATGATCCAGCCCCTCTTGCAACTAAACTCAGAGGCATTGTTTTTTGTTACTGTGCCATGCCATTAGCATTAGGTCAATCACCTGCAGAGCTCTACTTGAAGAGGCGATGCGCCTGGATGCTTTTCTTCCAAACAAGAAGGCATTGGTTCCAGCTAGCAGGAGTTTGGCGCTTGTCCATTCCCTTCAAGTGGGAGAGAGGGTCCAGGTCAGGATTCATCAAGGAAACCAAGACGTTTGGCACCATTACCAGGGAACTGGGTCAGCTACATTACCTTCTGGAGTTGGCCTCTGACCGCTCTCTGAAACACCACATCAATCAGCTTACTGCTTCACTTGTGCCAAAAAGACCAGTTACTTTTGCAGACACGCACACACCTCAGCCTAGGAAGGGAATCCCATTTGCCAAGGGTTCATCTGAGGTTTCAGGCCCAAATCCTCCAGGAGCTAGTCAGTCGCCAAGGCCAGCCATGCTGATTCCACCAACTGGTGGGTCAACTCCACAGCCGCAGGTGCCATCTTCACAATCAATACCAGCTGATCTCAGCAGGTCAGATCGTCACCGTCAAAAACCGCCCTACCTCAAGGATTATGCGGAATGAGTTTAGGCCTCTGACATCTGTCAGTCTCCATTCAATGTGTAACGCCTCCCTAGTCACTTTTGCTCACCTATTGTGAATTTACTTAAATATACAAGTTTCGTGCCACCTAAACACCGTGTCAGTGTAACTATTTCGCTTACCACACCACTCGCCACAACAGTCTCGGCTAGTGCAGACAGGGCTAGCGCTAACACGGTTCTCATGTTAGCGGCATTTGCTGAAGCCATAACGAATTTAAAAGCTCTTCACTTACCTACTCTACTTCCAGCGAGTTCTTTCATCTCCCGCAGCAAATGTATATGCCTTTTGTCCCCCAGTACGGTACTTTCAGTAGACGTTGCACTTCTTTGTCTTCGGAATCAGTGAGCACGTCGATAAGCCTCGTCTTGAGTTTGGTACTTGTCGGTATCAGGTGAATTTGCGAATATGTCACTTTGTGTTAAAGACGCTGTTGTCTAACTTACCTACTTACGACATGTCGCACTGGTCAGTGTCGTCTAGAAGGCATTTTACATGAAACCCTGACTCCAAACGATTGAACCAAATCGGCACTGCTGATTTCCAAAAAGGAGGCGGGTAGAAACGTGTGATGGCTACACGGGTTTGTGAAATACCATCCGTGGCAGCCCTAACTCCTCTGGCATTGCGCCGAGAATGCTCTCCCTGCAGGCATGAGTTCTCTTCAGACATCGGGTTACGTGATCATGCCCAGATTTGAGGCATCCTAGTGATTGTACCTATCGGTCTTTAGTTACAACAATTATTTTTTTTACTTCGGAAGATGCAAACTCTTCGAAAGCCAGAATAGAACTCAATCCGGAACAGTCAAGAGGGAAGACATTCACCTGATCAAAACAATAACCAAATAATATTGTAGCTGCCACCACAATCAACTCGAGCTCCAACTGTATATTCACTCAGTCAATTGCTATCAAGCACCGTCGAGGCAGCAAAACCTATAGGTACAGTATTTCCTGACGAACCAGTAAGGATACCGGGTACACTATACCCTCATATTTTCAAGTAGCAAGGTCCAATAGCTAGCCAATTTTTAGCGAATTTCAAAATAGCTCGTTACAAAATTTCAGAGATGCTCCCTGTGCACCAGAAACCCTCCAAAATCCGTTGTATAAATCGGAAATTTTCACTTTTTCTTATAGGTACATAATGTATATTGTGTATGTACCTATCACATTCCATACGATAAGCCCCTTAATTTCCAAGGTAAAAAATCATTATGCGGAGAAAAATCCGTCTCCGCAAGAGTAATGACGAGTTAGTGCCCGACCGCACTGTGCGCAGCAGTCCAAATATACAAATTGTTGGTCCAAAAAATAAAAACTAATTTCAGCAACGTAGGAATGTGGGGTGTTGTCAAACTCGTTTTTTGAGGCGCTGTGTCGATTACAAATAATAGTCCCAGCCCGATTAGGCGCACCCAGCGTACCAAATTTACAAAACTTTATTTCAAAATCCAAAAAATTGCATATTTTTGTACATTTGATGTGTCGTTTACCATGTTTTTTGGTAACTGAATCGTTGCGAGTAGTTTCAGCACGTTCAAACTGCATCGAGTGATCAAAATTACTTACTATTTTTTGTTCCTAACACCCAAAAATTATAATTTGTCCACACTACACACCACTATGATCTCAACAAGCGCCCGGTCAGGCCATAGAGTGCTCTGGCGGTCATGGTCATTCAGATTATATGGTATACTTAATTAACTAATGACTATTGAGATTCTTAATTTCCCAAACCATTTCTTTGAAAATTCGCTCCTTAAGCACGCTGCACGACTGGAATTTTGTAATTTCGTGGAGCCACTCAAGGCCGCTCCCTGGCGCCGTCGTGATACCCTAGCTACCTACAGCGAATTACGATGGTCCTCTACCAGAATGTAGGGAGCATTCAACTTTAACCAAAATTAAAAACAGACTGGTATTTGAGGTCTTAGGACGTCTCCCTGAATCCGGGAAGGGATGAGGTACACACAGCAATTAAATGTTAGCACTGATTTTTGATTGGGTATATGGAAAAAGGTTTGCTGTTTGGAGGTCGAATGGTGCAGCCATTCCCTCATTAGTAATTTACCAATGATTGTGGTATTACAACCTTATAAACGAACTATATAACCTACATAGGGAATTGAAATAAATCAACACGCATTAACAACAAAAGATAAAACTGTATTCATATTTATATGGCAATGATGAGAAAAAAGTTTTACCTTCGCAAGTTGTAAAATCGAAAAATCATTACAACAAAACTTTTAAAAAATCAATACAAGATAGAGAACTCATAAATAGTTTACAAATACTACTAGTACTACTAATAATACTAGTACCACTAATATTACTAGCACTAATAATAATACTAGTAATACTAGCTTACACATTTCAGAAGAAACATTCAGTTCAAAGGTGATGACTTCTAGGCGGCATAGATTTAGGAAGTCCAAAATAACATTAATACTGTTTCTAAATAGGTACCAAAACAGGTACTAAATAGGTACCAAAAAAAGCAATAAAAGGGAATACAAACTTAAATCTAATTTGTACGCGTAAAAATTGATCACAAATAATAATTATTGTTCTCCATCACTGAGTTTAATAGCCCATACTCGAGTCGTTGGCAAAGAAAGGTGAACTCAGGCTATCAACTATTCGTTGAATGAAACTTCATATTTGAAAAATAAAAAAATGAAGATCACAGCTCCATCAAGGGGTTTTAAAAGTCCTGAGTAGCCCTGCACCAAATAAAGAGGATTCAAACATGATCTCGAAGCAATAAACAGTATATATAATAGACAATTTACTCGATGTTGACAATTTCTAGTGGAGTATCAGAACACGGTAGGGAAGACCAAGAACTAGACGACAGAAGACGTGGTTAACCACGTCTAGTTCTTGATCTTCTCTATCCTCCTTAGCAGTATAGGTATCCAACAGGTATTTCGTTATAAAACGTGAAAAATCTAGTGCGTTTATTACCAGTAAGTAATACGCGAATAAGTTTTTCAGAAAGATCCTACAAACCACAAATATGTTTACAAAAGTAAGTTTTACAATTTATTGTTGGGAATCATCACCATGTGGTTCGGTTGGTGCACGTAACTTTTACAGTATTGTCGTGTCGACAAGACTGCTTTCTATGATTAGGCAGGTAAAGTAAATATTAATTTGAATTTCAAATGCCCATTCAATATCTTAGCTACATTCTTGGGCATGCAATCCGTGGATACTAAATGGCATAATATACATGGGCACTGGGAAGTAAACAATTTAATTATAATAAAAATGAATTAGGTACCTACGTAGTTTTTTCTTTTTTTCTAATTACACCACAACAGAACCATGCAAAACTAACATTAGGTTCAGCACTTGATGTGAAGGAAGATTCTGACAAGTCCTCGACATAAATTTTAAAAAATCCATCATGCTTATTGATTAACTTGACCTGATTGAATCCGTTCTTTTAGAAGTTCAAAAATTGACAATGGAATGAATAAAGCTACGTAGGTAGGTAATCAATTTCCAATAAATGAAATGAATACCTGCGATCCACAGTAATTCTTTGCCGACGAGAGAGTATGTTAAGGATGAATTAAAGCTAGATCGAAAATGAACAGCGGAAGATGAACTGAGAGCCGAGTTGTGTTACTACAAATATGTTCTATCTGAAGTGCACGAGTATCAAAATAAACGCTTCAAAACGCGTAGGTACAAAGTTTGTTGATTCCACTTGAAGAATTGTTTACTTCGATAGGTAATACACAATTTTAGGCCATTTTGGGAAGAGCACTACGGTTCGATTGTTCACACTTTTTTCTCTCAACTTTCATTGTTTTTCTCACAAAAATAAAAAAGGCACTAACACAACACTGGGTGACTTGCAACACGTAACCAAGCAGTGCAGAACGAGTTTTGGAAAATCCATTTTTGTACACTCAAAAAAGTGACAAGCACCAGAGATAGTTGAAAAAAGAAAGAACATTTTATTGGTAATAACAGGTAATATCAAAACGAGTAGCACACCTCAGTAGTACAACCACATACTTCCATGTTCAAATAGATTCAACTATTATTAATTTGAACACCGTATTCGTCTCGAATACAATTTGAAATTTGCTGTACAAGATGAGAAGTGAATAGTCAAAATAAATCATAATCATGATGAAACTAGACACCTTTCTAAAACAAAATTCATTAAAAAATAAATATATATTTTTTGTATAAATCAAATACAATGAGAATACATTACTATTCACAAGAATCGAATAGAGGAAAGGAATTTGGGCGACAGGGGCTTGTTGAATATAATTTTTATTCTATTTTCAGACAACAAACCTGAAAGAAACGAGTTGAGGAGAAGGTAAGAAGACAGCGAATTCGAAAAATCTAAGTAATGATAAGGAAGAGGATGTATGAAGAAGGGAAGGAATACACATGAAGATCTATAGATAAATTTTATATACACGTAACATTAGGCGAAAATGAAGAAGCCGAAGGTTTTTTTGCGGTTCGTACAATGACGAAAGCTCATATGTCAGCGAACAGAGGGGAGCCGATCATCACTGAAATAGAAAATTTATTAAACTTAAAGATGTGCGGGAGGGCAATTTGAAAAGATGAATGAACAAGACGAGATAGTGCGTGTAGTGATATCACCCGTGCCAGCCGGCATGTACCACAACATGTAGGTATGTGTTACCAGCAAAGTACAATCCTTTTTATACTTCAAACTACAAACCTTTTTATACTTCACCAAGACATCGTCAATAAAAGGGGTGTAGTCTCTGAAGTATGAAGTTGCAAGAACTCAACGTTTATTTATTTATTATGACACGGGCTGGTGCCCTGTTTACAAAAGCAAATAAGTTAAAGTAAATAAGAATAACAGAAATTATTGGATCGTTCCGTAAATTTTTCATGGAGCAAAGAAGTTAGCAAAAAAAAAGCCTTGTTAAAAAAAAAAGCGCGCTGTCCTCACTCACCCCTCCACGCCTCCCTCATTACCACTAGAAGGTGGATAAGTACATAATGTATCCACCAAGCTGCACTCCCATTAGTTATAGCAAAGATATCTGCGCGTTTTAAAATAACGTTTATCCATGCTGAGATCAGCTATCGTAGTAGGCGGTGAGGCAACTGGAATTTCTAAAAGCGAATCTGATTGGGTTTCAAGTAGATGTCAACCCTGTGAGGACGAAACAAAGGGATTGAGAGTTTATCAATTCATCGAATTTCGTTATATGCCTTATATGGTAAGCCATCTTGCGATGTGAAATAAACACAAAATAAATAAACCTTTAGCTTACCACTAATTTATTAAGTACAAAGCTATTCGCTCAACTTCTGAGCATTGTCGAAGTTGAGCGAAAAGCTTTGTACTTATTATTAGTGGTAAGCTAAAGGTTTATTTATTTTGTGTTTATTCCACATTGATTGAGAGTTTGTCTTCAATGTGTGTGCGTGTATTGCGTGTGTCCCCAGTTTCAGTTTCCCTTTCAGTCCTTGATATTTTGTAGTCATATAAAGTGCAATTTATAGTTATTTAGAACATAAATGTGGAGTAATGGGACTGCATTATATGCAGTCTGCTCTCTAAACCTGAATGGTTTGGCCGAAGTGCGAAAATTCTTTCTTTAGCACACATGCTCCATTTGGGCCCTAGTCGTGTCCCGAAACTTTGCAGCCCGTTCGGAATATAC
Source organism: Leptopterna dolabrata (assembly GCA_954871275.1). NCBI lineage: Eukaryota > Metazoa > Arthropoda > Insecta > Hemiptera > Miridae > Leptopterna > Leptopterna dolabrata. Next base: position 50,687,358 of record OX940982.1, read on the forward strand.
CCAGGGGTGTTATGAGTAAAAATGGGTATAAAAATAGGTGTTTTTTGTGTTTTAGTAACATGAGCTTTTGAGGTATCGTTTTCCATGTTTTTTTAGGACGAGAAGACCGAATATGGAGTCGATTTTGACCAAAGAATGGAAAAATTGAGGTTCTAACAAAGTTTCAGCCTTAAATTTACATTAAATTTTGGTCTAAAATCGTCGTTCTCAGCACACAGTTTGGGTACCCATTTGGGTCCTAATTATGCTCCAAAGGTTTTCGAGGGTTTTTTGAGGTTTTAGTGAACACGAGCTTGTGACGTATCGTTTTCCATGTTTTTTAGGGCGAGAAGACCGAATATGAAGTTGATTTTGACCAGAGTGAAGAATTGAGGTTGTAAACGAAGGTTGAGCTCACAAAATTCATTTGTTATGATCAAAACTGGGAAGTTGTCTGAAATCACCATAAATTTGTATAATAACACTAGAAGTAGTATTAGCAGGTGAATCAAGACGATTAAATGGTACTATCAACGATCAAAGATAATCTTTAAAGAAAAAAAGCACTGCCTAATTCGTGTTCTGGCGAAAACCATCAAAAATAACTATTTCAATTATTACGCATGAAAGAAACAATAAATGAACAGCAACATTTCTGAAGGTATGTCCGATAGAATAATAAACCCACGCGACAAAGACTTTGCAGCGTTTTTTAACGTTTTTAAGTTGATCTTGAACTAAAGCATTCTTTGAGACCACCCCCGGCGCACTGTACGACCAATCGTTCGTGTGCACCAAAAAGCTTCGTCAACACGATCGTGAATGAAACGGCCCCGATATCATTGCTAGGGTCAATAATAATAATATTTATTGACATATAGGACAGAGTCCCACCTCGCATGTAAAAATCGGATTTGATACGTTACTACTAATTCTAAGTAAATACGAAAAAGGGCCTGAGGGGCATTTAAAAAAAACAATCCAGCCTGAAGGGCACATGTTGAAATATAGCGGAAATACAGGTACCTACCTATCATTGAAAATAAAGATTAAACATATTACAATAAACAGATTAGAATATATTTATTAGAATGTATATCAGAGTATACATATCAGAATGTATATTAGAATAAACAGGATGAGAGAAAAGAAGAGGAAGAAAAGAGAAGAAAAGAAGAAGAGCGACTCAGTGAGGGGAGGGTGGAGAAAGGAAGAGGAAGAAAGCTAGCATAGAAGGAGAGGGTTCTATCGCTCGACAAGGAAGTGGCGCCCCTGAACGCACCAAGGGAACAGGCACAACGAATCAGGGAGTGAAATCCACAACCTCGCTCCTGCAACTGAGACCGACTTGCTCATGGCCATGCTAGAGTACAGAGATGGCAATATTTTTGGCACGATCCGAGCCAGGAAGAAACATATTATTGACGAAGTAGGGTAGACAGCTCTTAGTAGTGCGACAAATTATGCAGATGGATTGAACATAGAGGTATGTTATAATATCCATACCAAACCAAGTAGGTCGTCAGCATGGAGGGATAATGGCCAAAAGATTTGAGCCGGAAAACATAGCGGACGCAGGAACTGAACAGTACAGGAGGCGTTTGAGGGAGTTGAAATCAAGGGACTAAATGAAAAGAACAACAGCTGAAATGGGGAAGAATGAAGGATCGAAACAATTTGAGACGGATATGGAAAGGTTTACAGAAGGCTAGGTTTCGAAAGGAATGGAGGGTTGCGTAAACAGACCTTGATTTTACCTACATGGACGGTGATTCACGACGGAGGGATTATAAAAATTATAAAAATATTTTTCTCAAAAAAGAGTGGGTCAAATTTGACTATATGAGGGCCAAAACGGCTAAAAACAATTAAAAATTATATAACTTCAAGAAAAGTGGCATGGTTTCTTGCTATATCATCTTTTACATAATAGCACGACTATTTCTTGGATAATTCGTTCTTACAGCCATACTGCATGACAGGAACTTATATTTTGATTAAAATGTATTGAAATTATTACTATGTTGAAGTGTGCCTATTATTTGCGATCATTTTACAACCAATCTAGAACAACATCATCAAACTGAAATTATGTGCAAATGGCAACAAAAAAAAAAAATATATATATGACAAATGAAAGTGCGGGGATTTGTCTGGAAGCGTGCACTAACGTCAACTAAGGGTTAATGTAATTACGGGCGTTTCAAGTATTTCACGTTTGCGCATGCACAGACGAAAGTTACAGTACTTTTTCAGTGATTTTGGTATGGGACCATCTGTGACCCAACCCGGTGCGGGTAGGTGCTACACTCACAATTTCAGCCTATTTCGACCATTATTTCGAGAAGTCATGGGCGTTACAAGGAATTGATCACAGACAGGCAAACACACAGACAGACACGGAACCAAAAATGTTCCTTGATGTCTGAAACGCAAAATGGTAGTGGAAATTTTCATTTTGGAGGACATAAATTGAGCTTTCTCATTACTGGAAGGTAAAGACACTACCATTTTGCGTTTCAGACATCGAGGAATATTTCTGGTTGCGTGTCTGCGGACAATTCCTCGTAACGCCCATAAATCCCCGAAATAATGGTCGAAATGGGCTGAAATTTGGAGGGTAGGTGCGGGTTGGGTCACAGATGTCTCCAAATCAATATCATCGAAGAAGTACATACCTGAAAGGCCCTTAAATATCGTTGAAATGGGTTCAAACTTTGAGGGTCGATCAGGAATGATACTGTGATAGTTCCATATGAATTTCATTGGAATCGTACTGTACCTTTCGTCTGCGCATGCACGAACATGAAATGTTGACCACTTCCTTGTTACGCTTCTAGCTATGCAAAAAATAGTTGTAGAGAGCTGAAATCTTGTATACACGGGTTGGATCTCAGATGGTCCCACATCAAAATCACTGAAATCGTACCGTAACGTTCGTCTGCGCATGCAAAAACGTGAAATACTTCAAACGCCCATAACTACTTCAATTTTTTCCCCCCAAAGGGCCGGGTACCGAGCCCCTCGTCAATGAGACCTTAAGGATCTATTTTGACATCTGTCCCTATTTACATTTAAGAATCCGGTTGATGGCCTCTTCTCTCACAAAGTGGAGGAGGCTTGCGGGTGATTCTCCGGCAGCACCGGTGGCATTAATGAACCCCTTCTCGAAGTGCCGGAATCGTGTTGATGCTGCAGCAGGACATTAACATAGGATGTGCTCTGCTGTTTCCACTGACTCAGTACAGAGGGCCAGACATCAGTCCTGGCTTTGCCAATGTTTTTAAGGTGGTACCTTAGGGGGCAGTGGCCAGTGAGTAGACCGACGATGGTACCGAAATATTGATTAAATGAGTTCAAACTTGGAGTGTCTTCGATAGTTCCGTATGCGTTTCATTGGAATCATACTGTAATTTTCGTCTGCGCATGCGCGAACATGAAATGTTGACCATTTCATTGTAAGTCTTCTATCTACACAAAAAATAGTCGTAGAGAGCTGAACCTATCCTGTTAGTCCATGTGACCTGAGTCATTTAGTCATCAACTCATGCATGGATATACTCCACCTGTCCAATGTATTAACCTACTCAACTATTCTATACGGTCATGGGATTCAAGTGAGGAAGCTATACTGCCTACTCGCATTGGCAGACTTTAAAAAAAACTCAATCACGAATCCAAAGCTTCCCTACCATCCAGTAGTGAGAAAGCACAACTATATCCAAAACCACTTCAATAAATAAAATTGAGACACAAACACTTTCCTTCTTAGGCAGGCATTGCAACACATGCTGGGAATAGCTAGTAATTAATAAAAATAGTTCATAGTAACATGTATATTGTTTCACGTATTTTCGTCCACCCTATGACTCCCAGACAAGTTAGGCAGCACTGCAAATAAGTAAAAGCTCGAACTCTTCTGAAGCAAATCTGCTTCAGCGGGGACTGACGTCGTGTTATGGTTGGTGTCACCAACTACTCAAGTTGTTTACACTGGCTTGTCACCAGGCGGGTTGAGTTCTAGTCCCAGTAGGAGCTGAACCTCTGGGGCTCCTAGGAGCATAACAAGTACAGCGCAGTCCAAAAAGCAAGTAGGGACAGGCTCCATCCCACTGAGATATACCCATTGGTAGAACTCAAAGAAACGAGACTTTAAATCTGCTTCAGGAAGGCAGTCTAAAACCTTAGTACAAATCGGGCAACTTGAATTTTAGTTTCACGCATCCATCCATCTGGTTTCCATCTGGCAGAGTCAGTCAGTCTGCATGAAATGATTTCGGGAATATGAGGCCATCGAGCTCAGTGGGGTGGTCAGACTCAAGGAAAATCCTGGGTTTCGTGGATACATAATATCTTCCATTCTGGCAGAGGTCAGTCAATCTGCATGAAAGGACTTTGGGAACAGGAGCCCAGGGAGCTCACTGAGGAGGTTAGACTCAAGGAACACCCTGTTTTAGTTGCATGGATATGGAATACCTTCCAGAGGTCAGTCAGTCTGGGGAAGGTCAACGGCAGATCTACACCCACCGAGCGAAGAAATGATCAATGCCCCCGAGCTCGGATTTGTATATCAACACCCTGCTCCGCCACTCCTCCCGGGGCGAGTGTTGTATTTCTACACCTGAACCAGCATGATGTTCGTTCCATTGATGATAAGGTCGGCTTCTCGATTCAGTTAACGTGAAGGTATGGCCAACGGCAAAACTCTCTTTGTGCCCGGAGGCAGCAAACAAGGAAAAGAAGTGGTTTTTAGGGGCGATTTCAAGTTTTGGTTCCAAACACTTTTGGTATATGTGTCAGTGAGACAACTTCCGTGAAGAAAGACGTGGTGCCACAAAAAAGAAGAGGAAGCGTGTCAAATCCCTTATAAGGAAGTTAGACGATGGACAAATAACTGTATGTCAAGTACCTTTCACCAAAACTGTCCATACACGCTAATTGAAAGGACTTCGGGAATAAGAAGCCAGGCATATGGACTACCTTTCCCTTCAGTAAGCACTTCTAAACTACATCACTCGCGATGAAAGCGTGGAAACCCATTTTAAAGAAAAACAGAGTTATTGAAAGGTCGTCTATTTCCACTAATACACGAAAAATACAATGTTATACCGGTTTTGGTGATCAACCACCGTCAGTAACAAACAATAACTGAAGGCACATTGGCGAGGTGACCTTATAAATTGTCCCAAAAGTGAAAGGTTGTCGATTGGGATTGATTGTAAAGATGAATGGTGAAGGGAATAAAGTGAAGGAGGTCAATTCTGATTGGCCCTGGAAGTGAATGCCAAAAAGTGAAAGGAAGGTAAGGCTGAAGGGGAGGAACCAAGCTGTTACAGAAATTAATGCAATGATGGAGAGAAACTTAAAGGAATTTCATCTTTCAAAGATTTACCCAACCTACCACTCTTATAATTTCGAATTTTTCAAGTACATCCAACATGCTCCCTTTTGGGCAGAAAAGAAGATCAACAAACTGTCTGTATGTAAGATCAAAATTGAAGCCATGACTGGGTTCATTCAAGTGATGTGCAAAGGCCGCATCACCCTTATTATCCCTGTAATCTTTTTCATGTTCCTTTATCCTTTCTCTGAACTTCCTACGAGCTTGGCCACAATAGTCAAGTCCACAAGAACACTTCAATTTATAAACACCCTTTTTATCCTGAACATTAATTTTATCTTTAACTGAACTTGATGAAGATCTGAGATTATTTTTAGTTTTATATCCTACTCTGAACCCTTTAGAAGTTAATATTTTACCAATTTTGTCAAACTTTTTCCATAATACGGTATACTGATCCAATCTTCTCCTCAGTCGTAGCTTCCCAAACTCCTTCCCTACTTTTTCCATAATACGGTATACTGGTCCAAATGTTCTCCTCACTCGTATCTCCCCTAACTCCTTCCCCATTTTTTTCCTAAGAATCCTATTCCATATTGTATCAATGAGATACAATAGCCATGATTCACTGCTATACTTTTAATAGTTAACATTTCTTTTAATTTGTCTAATCTTTTCTGTTAATCATACTAAGGAAAGCAGCACGTTTGTGGACTGCTGGATAATTTGAAGCACTATGAATGGTGATATCGCTAATTCTAAGGTGAATTTAATTAATGAATCTACATTATAAAAATTATTACAGTCGTGCATCTAAAATAATGTTGGTCCTAAATGGTGCAAAAGTAAGTGGTGGTTGTGTAGCTCTTTACCTGCACATTTGTTGTTTATCTTCATCAATCTTAGTGAAATCTGTACTACTCCTTTGACGTTTTTATTATACCCTAATATAGTATATCAGAAAGTTGTTGCTAAAATGTTGTTTCCACTTCCAATGAAAGGTTTATTGTAGAACTACCAGCTACCAGTTCAACGTCGCTGCACCCACTTCTCAATAGTTCTGCTAATGATTTGCAATATTATTTTGCGTTTTATATTGTTTGCCGTTACAATGCTATATTATACTCTTCCATTTATATTAGTTTATATATTTTCTGTTCACACTATCACGCCTTTGTATCAATGTATTCATATCATGTGTTGGTTTTAAAAACTGTTATGAAATCATCCACTTACAATATAATTGTCATAATCTTCTCAATGATGCGACACTGAGAGAGGAATGTTTAGATCTTCTGGTCGGTTGAACTGACATCGGCGCAATGTACTGGGTAGGAGGCGGGGATGCGTTGGCTAGCTCCTACAAAACATAAACAGAAATATCAAGAGGTACTTCCTAAGCCGAGAAGATACTTTGGATGTTCAAGACAGGAATTCATCGATCATCGAGGTAGGTGCTAGTCGTGTTCAGTAAAAGAAACACGATAGTGAATTGTCGACTATTGCTTGTTCCGTAGGTAAATCTCATATTGTCATCGAGACAATGTACTTTTAGAAGTACACTGTAAGCAAGGGGACCTATACATCAACATAGGACATGATAAATAATGGTGGGAGAAAAAAATTAAGAAAGAATTAAAGTGGTAAACTAATATAATGTAGAATAAGTAGACTTTAAGGAAATTACAGCATTAACGTTATTAATCAGAAAGAAGCTTACCTTCTGAATTATTGTTAAAAGAAATATTACTTCATGCATGTAATTGTGAGGAGTAGGTATCTACAGGAGAGAAATGAAGATGAGTCCGTGAGATGCATGCGCGCTCATTTCTTCTTGCCATGCAATTGAAATCGGTAGGTTTACACTAAAGAGTCTACAGAAATGAAAGAAAAAGAAACGGAAGCGTTATTAGTGAGAATTAGGGGAGGGGAGTGGTAATGAGCCTTGAACATGTAATAAGCATTAATGGAGAATAGAATGCCTGGAAAACCTTAATGGATCGTAACAATTTAAAAATAGAAGGGACACGTCTACCTACATGTTAGCAATGACAATCTTACAGGCTGCAATTGAAAATATTGTGTCGAATCCATCGACGTCGTTGTGTCGTCTGGAGACCAAACGAACCCCCAATCATAATGAAATTCTTAAATGCGACCCTAAGGGATAAACCTTTGTGAATTTTCATTGATGACAATTGGCAAGGCAAACCTTTTTTTTGGCTTCTTGGGAGAAAAAGGCAATCTTGCCAAAAACAATGGCATACAGCCTGTACCTTTGTATAATTGGAAGCAAAAGAAGGGGGAGTGATAAGTACATAATAATAAATATAAATAGATAGCTCCATTAATTTATAATAGATATATCATAATCATGCTTAGGACAGCTAAAAAAAAATGGTGCATCGATGAAGCCCAGTCCAACAATGATATCTGTTGTGTTGCAGGTGTACATCCTTGCCATCAAAAGAATCTATTGAGAATCGTGTTACCTACTAAATTTCATGAGACTGTATCTTCATCTTGTTTTTCTGAATACGCTGGAAATATATTCATGTATCAATAATCTTAATTAGTAGATACATATCAACTGTTAAGGTGGATAGATTTCCTTTAGAGGAAATCTACTTTGTCTTCTGATTGCCCACTCCTGATGGTCAATAGGAACTCGCTGGCCAGGGTGAATGAAGGGTGGGAGCGTGGGCACGTATTAGAAGAGCACCCACCGGCCTACCCTCTGCATAGAGCCTTTCCCTACAGTTGGCGTTTCCAACCTATAGGCGCCACTGTCGTCTAGCCAGCAGGTTCCTATTGGCCATCTGGTGTGGGTAATCAGTGGCACCTATAGGTTGGAAACAGCAACTGTAGGGAAGGACTCTATGCAGAGGGTAGGCTGGTGGGTGCTCTTCTAATACGTGCCCATGCTCTTGCCGCGGCCCACCCATCATTCACCTTGCGACCATACCTCACCCGTTAGCACCCAAGGCAGAAAAATATTTTCTACCGTGTTTACTTAGATAGTGGAGGGTTTATATTTAGATAGTGGAGTTCAAAGGTATTTTAAGAACGAAATCCAGGCAGATTAACGTGAGGTTTTCCATCATGTTCAGTCTTTAGCCAGTATTTATTAGGTTCCGGGCCCGTCATCATGCTGTTGACGGAGTTCTATTCCCGTGTCGGTCTTTTTGTTGGAGGCAGCAAAAGAGATACCGCAAGAGCAAAAGAGATCTGTTAATAGCATTTTTTCGTAGCATGATTTTAAAAAGCTTTTTGTACGTGTGGGCGCATATTAGAAGAGACCCGAGAATAAGTGGGTGCACTAGAAGAGATACTGTAGGGGTGGGCGAGAACCAGAAAAGAAACATGCCCGGTGGGCACATATAAGAAGAGCACCGGCTTGGTCCTCGAGTTCTAGCTCTTCTCATTCTGTTTTGTTGGATAATTATATCTGTGGGACACTTGAGAACGTTTACATGTAGTAGTTCCCCGGACTACCCTTCGACAGCCTGTTTTAGAGAAATTCGAATAAGAAAAATTCGAATCTTTTGCCCACTCAAAAATATGAGTGATTTGTCACTTCGACATGAAATGTCTTGTAGAATCCGAATCTGCAATACAAAAATGACATCATTGCGTGACAAAATATCCCAAATCGTGAAAATGTAGGTAGTAGTTGAATTTAAAAAAAAAAGGTTTGTCACGTTTTACACACATTTTTGCAAACTCAAAGATTTGAGTGACGGGTCACATCTTCAAAAATTTTTACGTAGGATCCGAATTTTCAATAAAAAAGGGAGTTCCCATTTTTTTTAAGTGCCACAATTCCAAATTTGTCCAAATTTTCATGAAATTTCAATTATGGATTTGGGATCTACGTATAAATCATGAGGAGTACTGCTCGGAATTTTTTCTGACTCGCTTCCTAACGTAAAGGATTTTGAAGGGCGTCAGATTAGATGACAACAATTCAGAATTCAACACACATGCAAGTTCCCTATTCAACTGGCGGTTAAGCTTACTGCATACTGTTCAACCGTTTTTTTAGGGCTTCATTTTTAGAGACATGTAGATGTAAGGTGCGTAAAGCCCGACACGAAATTGCAAGCTCGGCTTCCAAAGGGCAGCGAGACCCGCAATGCGTTGCCTAACCGACCGACCAAATGAAGGAATTTTACAGATTTCATTTTGCTTTCCAGTTGTAATAATCACTTGTAGTCACTTTTGGGGACAAAAACTGACATTTCAACTCGCGTTTTGCGTCTAAGACCTCTCCGAACAAATCTGGTATCGTTTTTCGTCTGTCTGTCCGTCAATCCTTGTCCAAGACAAAATTCCCACAAAGTGCATCAGAATTTGATGAAATGTCAGTTTTTGTCCCCAAAAGTGACTACAAGTGATTATTACAACTGGAAAGCAAAATTAAATCTGTAAAATTACTTCATGGTCGGTTAGGCAATGCATTGCGGGTCTCGCTGCCCTTTGGAAGCCGAGCTTGCAATTTCGTGCGGGTCACGCCCTAGATGAATTTAATGGCATCCGAAACTATATCAGCTACTGCGCATGCGCAAACGTGAAATCCTACCTAGGCACGCACATGATATTTCAGCTTTCATTCGATTCCACTTGGATTTGGATGGCAGTTGGTGGCTAATGTATAGACGGTCCCAATACATTTCATTTCATTGTGATCATCTATTTCTTTCTATGCTCCATACAGAATTATTTATACATTTAAACGATCAATGCAATCATGTTAAAAATACGAGGCCTTCCTCACTACCAAAGGTAGGGAAAGCTTTATATTAATATGTATTGGATTTCGCAGAAATTCGGAAGGTAGTTCGGTAGTGATCTATAGATGGTGCTCTATGAATTTCATTAAATTCCAGTCAATGGTAGTGCCACGTGAAATCATCGAAACCCCGATTCCTCAGGTTCTAATGGTCGATTTAATAATAATATAATGATTTTTATTTGCCGTCATAAAATTGCACTGACAATGGTCATATTTACCACACCGGTAAAGAAAATAATAAATCAATTAATAAGGCATGATCATTGCACCATTGCGCATTGCTATATAATGTGGCTTAGCATGCCTCAGCTGGGCTCACATTTTTGTGTTGGGGACTATAGTACTCTTCATGAAGAATGTACACAGATCACCTTATACATTTCAGTTTGCAAGGCTTTGGTTTTTCAAAGGATATTGACCTTCAGTCTTTGCTACTCCCAGCACTTACCCTCAGGACAGTTACACGACTTTCTTGATTGTGGACAACGATTTTTCCAAGTCAGAGAAAACTTTTTCCAGGGGTCATATGGATGAAACAAAAATTTTGAATCAGGAGCTACAACTGTCTTTTCTGATGAGTTTTACCATTTTATGGCACATAATCATCAATATCTACCGATCTGATGTTTACTGTGTCAACATTCCACCTCCCTCCCATAGCCCTACACTGCTACTGATGCACTGAACCCTCTGCAAAGGGGCTTCTGGTAGATATCCTACTACCACACATATCTGGAATATAGCCGACCATAGGCATATGCTGACTATATCTGACGCATTGCTACAATAGAAACGGGGGATACCCACATATTTCTTTTTTTTTTAATTTTAAAGTAGACACGGAGAGGCGATGGTACATATTTCTCGTTTGTACGAGACACGAGTAGTTGAGGCGAGCATATCCACGTAGGAGGAAAAAACGCTGCAAATCCCTGCACAACGGTTTATCATTTTGTACAGAATACCCTCCTGTTACAGATCACAGGTCTCCGTATAGATAACCCTTCTATATAACATAATATATGTACTATTCTACACATATTATGTAGATCGCGAACCTCCGTAGGTTAGTACCTAACCCCGTACTCGTTACTAGGTACCTCCCTAAACAGTTGTGTAATAATTTGCCTGTATAGGTTCCACTTCTACGGAGATAGAATAATGAACCGTTGTGTAATAATTTGCCCATCAATAATACTTCAACGGTTGTTCAAGTTGCAAAAGTACCCATCAACAAAATCCAGCCCCTTCTTGGTAGATTAGCCGTTGTGTAATAATTTACCGTGGTGTAATAATTTACCGTTGTGTAATAATTTACCGTTGTGTAATAATTTGTCGTTGTGTAATAATTTGCCATTATGTAATAATTTACCCATCAATAATACTTCAACGGTTGTTCAAGTTGCAAAAGTACCTATCAACAAAATCCAGCCCCTTCTGGGTAGATGAGCCGTTGTGTAATAATTTGCCATTGTGTAATAATTTACCCATCAATAATACTTCATCGGTTGTTCAAGTTGCAAAAGTACCTATCAACAAAATCCAGCCCCTTCTGGGTAGATGAGCCGTTGTGTAATAATTTGCCATTGTGTAATAATTTACCCATCAATAATACTTCATCGGTTGTTCAAGTTGCAAAAGTACCTATCAACAAAATCCAGCCAGATCGCACACCCTCCGTAGGTTAATACCTAACCCCGTACTCGTTACTAGGTACCTACCTAAATCACGAGGTAAATGTTGCTAAAATAATTCTGTCGATTGCAAACAGTACCTAACAAAAAGAAATGCACATCATTTTTCAAATGAAATAATATCACAGAACAACCAACTCGACTTCATAGGTACCCCACCAATAAAATCGGTTTCACTACCTATCAACAAACTCCAATAGAGCCATCATTTTGGTTTATTATTTTCAATAATGAACCATTGGAATCGAGCATGAAAAAAAAACGCTGCAAATCCCTGCACAACGGTTTATTATTTTGTATAGAATACCCTTCTGTTACAGATCACAGCTCTATGTATAGATAACCCGTCTATATAATATGATATGTACTATTCTATTATATACATATTATGTAGATCGCAGACCCTCCGTAGGTTAGTACCTAACCCCGTACTCGTTACTAGGTACCTACCTAAATCACGAGTTAAATGTTGCTAAAATAATTCTGCCGATGACAAACAGTACCTAACAAAAAGAAACGCACATAATGAAGTTCTGAAGAGAAATTGTTGATGAGGAGTGAAAAAAGTTGCAAAAGTACCTACCAACAAACTCCAGCCCCTTCTACGTAGATGGTATACTGAACCGTTGTGTAATAATTTACCGTTGAGTAATGATTTACCGTAGTAATAATTTACCCATCAATAATACTTCAACGTTTGTTCAAGTTTCACTACCTACCAACAAACTCCAAAAGAGCCATCATTTTTCAAGCGAAATAATATCACAGAACAACCAACTCGACTTCATACTCCGCCAATATAATCAGGTGATCCCTACCAATGATTGGCCGTATTCACAAATTCCTATTGTGGGCGCGTCTCTGGTTACGAGATTTGGTTTGAATTGTATACAATTTCATTCACACTGGAGTCGAAAATGCCTGTCGTAGAGGTGTGACGATACCGATCTTTATCGGAACCGTTCCCCGCTGTTCCAGCTCCACGACTGGAACAGTTCCAAATTACCGGTCCTGTTCCGCTTACCGATCCGGCGGGGGGGGGGGGGGGACTAGAACAAGGTATTCCACCTCTCCCCACCGCATCAATCTCCTCTTGCTAACGCTCTTCTCCTGCTCCTGCCTAGGGTTCATTCGAATTAGGACTTTTCGGACTTCTTTCAGTGGGTATTTACCCAGTTGGGTATTTCCAGGATTATTCGTAAATAAAGAAGTCCGAGAAGCCCAAAGTCGAATGAACCCTAAATCCTGAAAAGACGCTCAAATTCGGACTCGGGTCAAAGGCGGAGGGAGAAAGAGGAGGCAGCTTGTCTTTTTTTTTCAGTTTGCTTTCTAAGTTCCTCAGTTTTATTTCTAATTATTTCTGATGTCTTGTACATTTTATGGAATCTGTTTACTAGTTTTGACCAATGAAGGAACCCAATATGTAGGGATTTCAACCTGCTTAAAATACTTAAGGGGAAAAAGAGTATTAGGCATCACTTTCATAGTAAGAAGCAAAGGGAAGTCTGGTAAATTCAATCAAAATCCCTGGAGCCATTTAAGAGAAGGGTGTAAATATGTACCAAATGCCAAACAAGGCCGGTTTCGTTTTTACTTTTTAAAGGTAAGCACCTAGGTACATTATATTACTTACTTCATTGAAAATTTTGGTACTTACCAAAATTTTAATACCAAAATTTTTAATTGCGTTAAAGGTTAGGTACATGTCGTATGCATTCTCAAAAAATAAAGGTTGGATATAATAAATTATGTGAGGAATAATAATGAATTTAATTTAAATAATAATGGCGAGGGAAATGTTTTCGGAATATGATCGCTAAGGATCGACAAAGCGCCAAAGCGGTCGAGTCGGAGATCGGTAAGGGATCCAGTTCCGAGGACCGATAGGGCGGTATGGTTAGTTAGAGGATCGAGAACAATTTGAACGAGTCTGGATCGGGAAGGTGGAACTGGATCGAGAAGGTGGAGCACTGGAGCTGGCACACTTCACCAGACAGTCTTCGGATCGGTAGGACCGGTAAGTGAAGCGGCCTGGAACAGTTCCGGAACAGTTCCATTGTGAGACTAGGTTCCACATTCCCGATCCGGCGGTATCGGCACACCTCTAGCCTGTCGGTGCAAACTTCGGGGCCTTACTGTGAACGAACGGCTGGACGTACGATGCTCCGGATGGTCTTAAAAAACTCGCAAGTTCAAGAACTATTTAAAACCGTAAAAATATTTACGTAAAAAAATAGTATAGGCGTTTTGAAAATTTCAACCCCTATTTTGAACCCCTTAGAGATGACTCACAGTAACGTCGAGCTTCGAGGACCAACTAGACGCCGAACGGAACCTATAACCCGAATTTCATCAATTTTTTTTCATGGTAACTAAGAAAAGTGGCCCGTACGGCGTACGGCGTACGGCGGACAGACAGAAATATTTTTATTGCAGTTTTGGATTCTACATACCTTGAAACGTAAACCATCAAATTTTGAGGGGGGGTAAGAATTTTTTTTTTCATGCTCGATTCCAATGGTTCATTATTGAAAATAATAAACCAAAATTCTTACCCCCCCTCAAAATTTGATGGTTTACGTTTCAAGGTATGTAGAATCCAAAACTGCAATAAAAATATTTCTGTCTGTCCGCCGTACGCCGTACGCCGTACGGGCCACTTTTCTTAGTTACCATGAAAAAAAATTGATGAAATTCGGGTTATAGGTTCCGTTCGGCGTCTAGTTGGTCCTCGAAGCTCGACGTTACTGTGAGTCATCTCTAAGGGGTTCAAAATAGGGGTTGAAATTTTCAAAACGCCTATACCATTTTTTTACGTAAATATTTTTACGGTTTTAAATAGTTCTTGAACTTGCGAGTTTTTTAAGACCATCCGGAGCATCGTACGTCCAGCCGTTCGTTCACAGTAAGGCCCCAAAGTTTGCACCGACAGGCATTTTCGACTCCAGTGTGAATGAAATTGTATACAATTCAAACCAAATCTCGTAACCAGAGACGCGCCCACAATAGGAATTTGTGAATACGGCCAATCATTGGTAGGGATCACCTGATTATATTGGCGGAGTATGAAGTCGAGTTGGTTGTTCTGTGATATTATTTCGCTTGAAAAATGATGGCTCTTTTGGAGTTTGTTGGTAGGTAGTGAAACTTGAACAAACGTTGAAGTATTATTGATGGGTAAATTATTACTATGGTAAATCATTACTCAACGGTAAATTATTACACAACGGTTCATTATACCATCTACGTAGAAGGGGCTGGAGTTTGTTGGTAGGTACTTTTGCAACTTTTTTCACTCCTCATCAACAATTTCTTTTCAGAACTTCATTATGTGTGTTTCTTTTTGTTAGGTACTGTTTGTCATCGGCAGAATTATTTTAGCAACATTTAACTCGTGATTTAGGTAGGTACCTAGTAACGAGTACGGGGTTAGGTACTAACCTACGGAGGGTCTGCGATCTACATAATATGTATATTGTATATAATAAAATAGTACATATCATATTATATAGAAGGGTTATCTATACATAGAGCTGTGATCTGTAACAGGAGGGTATTCTATACAAAATAATAAACCGTTGTGCAGGGATTTGCAGCGTTTTCAAATGAAATAATATCACAGAACAACCAACTCGACCTCTTAGGTACCCCACCAATAAAATCGGCGCGTCCCTGGTGACGAGATTTCGTCTGTTGTATACAATTTCATTCACACTGGAGTCGAAAATGCCTGTCGGTGCAAACTTCGGGGCCTTACTGTGAACGAACGGCTGGACGTACGGTGCTCCGGGTGGTCTTAAAAAACTCGTAAGTTCAAGAACTATTTAAAACCGTAAATAGATTCACGTAAAAAAAGGTATAGGCGTTTTGAAAATTTCAACCCCTATTTTGAACCCCTTAGAGATGACTGACAGTAACGTCGAGCTTCGAGGACCAACTAGACCCCGAACGGAACCTATAACCCGAATTCCATCAATTTTTTTTCATGGTAACTAAGAAAAGTGGCCCGTACGGCGTACGGCGGACAGACAGAAATATTTTTATTGCAGTTTTGGATTCTACATACCTCGAAACGTAAACCTTCAAATTTTGAGGGGGGGGGTAAGCATTTTTTTTTTCATGCTCGATTCCAATGGTTCATTATTGAAAATAATAAACCAAAAGCATCTGTTAGGTATGGATCTGGAGCATGGATAACCCAGGAAGTATTTTCCCTTGCGCTATGGCATGAAGGAAGAAGATGTGACAATGACGTCATTTCTACATAATCTTGGCAACCGATCAAATACCTTGCCATTGCGAATAGATCAGATTTTTATCATCAATAAACATCACAAAAAGCAAAGTTGGAAAAACTATAAATTCCAGAACCATGGGTAACCGCCATTAAATGCAATAAACTAGCTACTTGTTTGTAGTGACCACCCATCTTGTCTTCTTGTATACTGCAAGTCTTGTGTTAGTTACCTATGCATGGCATTCCTGCCAAAGGGCTGGTTGCACTAATGAGAGTTTCTCTAGGACTAACTCGTCAATCAGGGGAGTTAACTATTGTGGTTCATACTCACATTGATATTTGTGCAACTCGCAAGCCTCATTTGTGCCAGTTGCGTAGCCGGCGTCAGGTTCGTCGTGGATCCGAAGGGTGACATCATTGTCGACATTGCTCTTTTCAATTTGCTTGGCGTTTTGTTGAAACTCAGCGCTCGACCAACCTTTATTCTCGTCCGCGTCGCGAATCTGCAATGAGATTTTCCAATTCTCGATGTGATAGAAATAACAATCCACTAAAAAAAGCCCCGCACCAAGTTGTCTTAAGCTTTTGCAGCTTAAGACAACTTGATTTAGAAAAGTAAGATGAGGGTGAAGGGAAAGGTGAAGATAGAAAAAAGAAAGAACAGCAAAAAGAAAGATTTAATCTATACAACAATCATACTTTGATACAAACAAGAATTAAAAATAAGTCAATTGTTGTAAATAACAGAACCAAACATCATGGGTAACAATATTAAAGCATTCCAAACAACTCTCAAACTTTCATGACTACTGAGAAGAAAACGAATTCAATGTATAGCTATGAAAAATATATACGAAGAAATAACAATGAGTAAGTTGTAAAGCGATGGTTGAAATGGGGAAGCAAAGCATCAGGTTTTGAAAGCACGCAAAAATCAATTCATTAAAACTTTTACGAACTTGAAGGCTTTGCCGAGAGTTCCAAGACCGACGTCACTGGTTTCTATGTCAAGCAGACTGGCGTCGATGGTGGCCATGAACGAATCCTGAAAATTTAAAGGAAGGAGTTGCAGAGAACAGCAGCACCTGCTTGTATGGATATCACTGTACTAGTAAACCTACAACCTACACCTAAAGGTAGAACATTTGAGGTGGGGCAGTACAAGGGACGGGATATGGGTAGGCTTGGAAACCGTCCCACCAATGATTTGACTGTACGCTCTGGAAGTGAGGTTATGGAATGGAAAGGGAAACGACTTCTGCTGATGCTCTCGCCTAACAGGGGAACAGCAATGGAGCAACGCGACGTACCTGTTCCGTACAGTGGTGTTAAGCGAATAATTAAGAACTTTATGACGAGCAAGACAAAAGACTACGTACTAGAAAAATGCCGAAGAAGTCAGTGGGCCTCCCTGTCTCAACCTAATGGTCAGATTCCTATCACCGCACCATGGCATCAGTAGCTTGCTTCCCTTTGGCTAAGGGCCGTGACTTTTCAAGGACGAATCTTCACCGAATTGGAATTACAACAGCCGACCCAAGACGCACCCTCTGTGACACTGGCGAGGACATGGCTTGACTGGGACACACCTGGACACGTGCCCTGGACTAGAGGACATAAGAAGAAACCATCGTGATGATAACCCGCTGAATCGACGGTCTGAAACTTACTGGGCAGCTAGAATGCGTATGGGGGATGAGCCTCACAACGCAGTGACATAAAGGGGAAGAAACGGGGAACATCCAAGCTGGGATAAAGTTCTGTGGCCTTCTGTACGTGGGAATGTACAGTGAATGAAAGGGTGACACCCACGTTACTCCCTGACGAGGAAAATGTGGACCCTTCGCTCTGGCGAGGGGGACACGTTACTCCGATAAGAAGTATCGGGGATTGCCCACGTTACTCCCGTAATATTTGGGGTCCTCTGGGGTCCACGCGAGGAAAATATGGACGGTAAACACGGGTAGACTTTTGACCCCCGAAAATATGATGCCAGAACAATCTCTCTTTTTACGTTCATGAAACGGGTTTCGGGGAATTATCGTCCTCGTATAGAAGACGACTGATTTTTTCTTTAAATTAATTTTCTTGACTTATGCTCGTCGCATCAACATTTAAGTACTTGATTTAGTCTGTAGGAACCGATATTTGGCAAAAAAAAAAAAAACATATTTCTTTGAGCTTTTCATTAAATTATTTTTTCATCCACTTAACTGCAGTTTTTGTCTTTTCTCCTTGGGAACACGGGAGAATATGCTAGGGAGTAAATTGTCCGTCAGGTAGTTTCCTAACCGGACTAAAATGGCCTGCGGAGTAAGGTGACCTCAAATATTGCGGGAGTAAACTGTCCACCATTTTTCACAAGCGGAGCAACGTGGGGAAGTCCCGAATGAAAAATGGCGGAGTCCAGTCTGTGACCTGTTTCACCCAAGTATGCGTGCATCAAATGGTAATTCTAAATGGTAATTCTACCCCAGCAAGCAAGAACCGATTCTGCAAATTCGAGTAAAATAAGGTTGTTGGATTCTTTCTGCCATTCATTAAGGAACTGGTGAATAGGGGTTCCTACAGAAACTATGTAGCACTCTCCTCGCTACACTGTATTTCTGATACACACGAATCATTATTCGGTACCTACCAGGCTTTCAGTTTCCAACCCGCCTTCTTGAATAGGGGGGAGGGATTCATTCACCCTCGGCCGTTTTTGGTTTATTATTTTCAATAATGAACCTTTAGAATGAAGCATGAAGAAAAAATTTGATGGTTTACGCTTCAAGGTATGTAGAATCCGAATATGGAATAAAAGCGCTGCGAATTATTATACAAGGGTTTATTATTTTCAGTTTAGATTCCCCTTCTGTGCAGATCACTCTTTTATGTGGTCAATACCTACCATCGTGCTCCCCCCAGGAAGCCCAAAAATCGAGTAACCACTTAGAAAATGGAGCCGTTCAGTAGAATGGCGGATGAGGTTGGGAACTGGATAGAAGAACCGACGTGTTGAGAAACAAAAGCTGGCGCCTCAACGCGAAATCCGAGGTATTCGAAAGGCCAATCAAAATTTTGATGCTGATGCGCAGTAGTCATAGAATGATCCAAGCGTTTTAAAATTCACAGCACTTTGCCCTTCACCACCTCCACCATGTACAACACTCCTCTGCACATCACAATAGGCACACTAGGGATGTGGCGTTCAGCACTGAATGTACCTTTCAGTTGAACGTATCCCAACTGAACGGATGTCCAAAGAGTTGATGTTCTCACTGAACGGGGCGATCCTATCCTCACTCCATTTTCACAACTCCTCATATCAGTCCCACCAGTTCATCCGTTCATCAACTCCTCTCTTCGCCCCTCTATGTTTGTACCGTTCTTCCCTTCCCCCCTTGCCATTCCCATCATTCTTCCCTTCCCCGCTCGCCATTCCTCCATTTTCATTCACCCGTTCATCCACCCCTCCCGCTTCCCAACCTCCCACCATTTTCACAACTCCCCAGTTCACCCGTTCTTAATCCTCGCCCGTGTCCATAACTCCTCACGTTCACCTCCCAACACCCATCAGTTCATCCGTTCATCGGCCCCTCCCTTCACCACTCGTTGCTGATCATCAGTGAGGCTTCTCAATTATTAGATTCCAGCGACATTTGTGACATTTTTGATTGTGATGAATTTTCCAAACACTGTGATTTTGTATGAAAATGTATATTACTAAACTATTAAATTTGTATAACTTTTTATTGAATCAAACCTATCAAAAACCGTTTTCGTGATTTTTAGGTCGGGATAATTAGAATTGGGATTAGGGGCTCGGGTGAACGTGGCCCAAAGAACGCATCTCAGAACTGAGTGAACTGGTGGGAGTTAATTCTGGAACTGAACGCATCTTACATACCTCCAAGGCATAAAGACTATTATTCCCCACTTAAATCAGCCCACATCCTTCGTTTCCAAAGGTTCGTATTGAAAATAATAAACCTTCGCACTTTTCTTAGTTACCATGCATGAACCAAAATTAATGAAATTTGGTTTTTAGGTCCCGTTTTGGGTCTAGTTGGTCCGCAAAGCTCGGTGTTGCTGTCAGTCGTCTCTAAGGGGTGAAAAATAGGGGTTGAAATTTTCAGAACGCCCTAGCTTGAAAACTTTCAATAGAAAGGTATGGTTTTTTTACGTTTTGCTTCCGAGTCTGCGAAGCAGCCTTGTGTTCACTTTCGTGAGCCAAAAAATTTTTGTCTTCAGAAATCAAAATTTCCACTTGCATTTTGCGTTTCAAAGCCTACTGAACAAATTTGGTTCCGTGTCTGTCGGTCTGTGGGTCCGTGAGTCTGTCTGTCCGCATTTCCTTGTTACAGCCATAACTTCCACGATTTTGAATTGATTCAGCTCAAATTTTGAGGGATGTTGCGGATAAGGCCCCTTGAGGTCCCATACAAATTTCAACATGATTGATCCAGCGGTACGCCCTGCGCATGCGCTAACGTTAAATTCAACAAACACGCATAACTTTCACAATTTTGATTCAATTTCGCTCAAATTTTCAAGGGTTGTTTGGACAAGGCCTAGTGAGTTCCATATGAATTTCAGCATGATCGGACCCTCGGTGCGCTCTGCGCATGCGCTGGCGTGAAATAGATTCAATTTCCTTGTTACAGCCGTAGTAACCAAAGATTTCACCCAATTTCAATGTAATTCTCAGGGATTAAGCTGGTAGGGCCCATTGAGGTCCCATATAGATTTCAACATGATAGAGCCAGCGGTTCGCCCTGCGCATGCGCTAACGTGAAATTCTTCAAACACGCATAACTTTCGCAATTATGATAATGGACGTAATGTATTATGGACGTAATGTTGTGTAATATGTGTATATTTCATGTAATGTTATGTAATGTTATGTTATCTAATGTAATGTTATGTAATATGTATATTTCACGTTATGTAATGTTATGTAATCCTCTATTTTATAATGGGTCACTGTTCTATTTTATAATGGGTCACTCTGATTGTGACGAGGAAGCTCCTGTGCCATCACCTTGGCAGTGTATTTAAATTGCTCTGGAACTAAAGCATTTTTTGAGACCACCCGGAGCATTGTAGACCAGCCGTTCGTTTGCACCGAAAAACTTAGTCAACATGATCGTGAATGAAACGGTACGAATCAGGCCCAGATGTCATTGCTAGGGATCATCTTATTATAATCATAGATGGCTGTATCAAGTCGAGTTGGTTGTTCTGTGATTTCATCTCAAAATGATATTTTTGATAGGTACTTTTGGAACTTGACCAAAACCTTATGCTTCATGAATAACAACAAATAATTAATGATAAAATGTATCAATCCCGCACACTTTTATAAAATGTGCCTGGGCTGGCTCCAATACTCGATTTAGATCTTTCCTGGGGGAGAACGAGGGTAGGTACTGACCACTGAAAACAGTGATCTTCGCAGATCAATACAGGCAAATTATTACACAGCAGTTTCTTACACAACGGTTTATTATTTTCCTTATGCTTCGTGAATAACAACAGTTAATTAACGATTGAATGATTGAATCCCGCGCACTTTCATGAAACATTAATTCCTGGGCCGGCTCTAGTACTCTAGTACTAAAGCAGAAGGGGCATCTATACAGGTAAATAATAAACCGTTGTGTAATAATTTTCAGCGTTTTAAACTCAAACAGATACTTTCTGGCAGCAGATCGAAACTGTTCATTATTTCTTCTGGCTTTGAGGGGCTGTACCACCAGTTCTAACTGAAATGTTAAAAAACGGCATGATTTCCTCCTCTACTACCACCCAACAAATTTAAAAAAAAGTAATCCATCAATACCGTGATCAATATTGTACTGCGTGAACCGAAATCCTTGTTTTGTGTCAGAAATCCTTGTCTTGAGAAAACGATATTTTTTAGTGAAAAGCGAAGAATACAGCCTGATAGGGATCTCTTGCTTCTAGAATTCTGCTTCTTTCTTCCACGTAACGGTCCAGCTGCATCAATGGAAGAGCCCCAAAGGGCCATAGGAAAAATGAAACTCAGTAAGGCTGCAGGAGAGGCCGGAATAACACCTGAAATGCTCAAGTATATGGGGAATGATGGCCAGCAGATGCTTCTACAGGTACGGAATCTGGCCTGGAAGACTAAAAGCATTCTGTCAGATTGGGAAGTCTCCATCATTATCCCGATCTACAAGAAAGGCGATAACAGAGAATGTTGTAACCACAGAGGAATCTCCCTGCTTTGCCTACCGGGTAAGGTCTACTCTAGAATCCTGGAAACCCACCTAAGGGAGGAAGTTAAGGAAATACTGGAAGAAGGCCAGTGCGGCTTTTGATGTGGACGGGGAACCCAGGACCTCACTTTTTCTCTAGATTTTTACTCTACGAGATCAGCCAGAAGGTGCTGGAGCACAACGGTACAGCACACATTTCCTGGAATTGGAGAAGGCTTTTGACCGGGTAACCTGGAACGAGTTGTGGCGTGTTCTGGAAAAGAGAGCGTCACAAGCCACTTGATCAAGGCCATCCAGAATTTTTACCAGACCTACCGGAACAAGATTCACACTCAGAATATGGCGACAAGTGATAAGAAAACGAAGACCATGATCCTTTCTCGCACCCCAGCCAAGCACGCCATATATCTCTCTGGTCAGTTCTGCTGGAACAAGTTGATAGCTTCAAATATCTTGGAGCTACAATGAGGCATGATGGTACTTGTGGTGATCGGCTGCTCCCTATTAACAATGTAATAGCGTCACTTGAGGTATAAGCCGCGTCTTGGCGGCTTCCCGGAGCGGGGTTCCCCTACCCCCCTCCGGGTCTGTAAGAAGGGGTATAAAAGGTGGTGTAATTTATGAATAAACAGTCAATCAAGTCACAAACCGACTACTGAGAGTCTCGTGCACTTATTCCTATCTATAGCTCCCGCTGGATCATCACAGTACTATTGACCAGGAAATAGGTATGGGCAAAGCTGCTGCAGGATGCCTATGCCATGGTATCAATCGAGGCTTCGTTTGAAAGAAAGAAGTAAGCAATGCCTCCAAGATGGTTGTGAACATAATTGTGTACACACCCACAGAGCTCAGATTCCAGGACACTCACTTCCAAGCATAGGAGTCGGCTGCTGGCCGTGGAAATTCGCTATCTGTGTAAAGTAAAAGGGAATACGAGAACGGACAGAGTGCGCAACCGGACTACCAGAAGCAGCTTGAACGCACTTCCATTGGTAACAAAGAGAAGGCCCAGCTAAGATGGTTCGGCCATGTAGTCCATATGCCTGAAGCGAGGTACCCTCATAGAGCGTGGGAGGCCACATATCAGGACAACACATCCTCGGGTAGACCACGGACCAAGTGGGAGGACAATGTCTGCCATGCTCTGGAGGAATGTGAGATGCACTGGAGACAGGGCTGCTCCCGAGCCGAAGACAGAAAGGATCTGTAAAACCTCAACAACACAAGGTACAACAGGAGGATCGAAAAAATAAGTAAGTAAGTCTTCGATGTAAAGCTTTGTATCTCTTCGCAAGTCCTTCGTCGGTTTCACTTCTGTGCGTTTTGAAACTTCAGTGTTTCTCGAGTTAGTTCTTGTGAGTTTCCGGTTGCCCGGGCGATTTTTTTTTTTTCATGCCAATAATCCATCTTTGAATCCAAATTCTGCTATTCATTCAGGTATCTCAACCTGTCCACTGAGTCTACTTTGTTCATTTGGATACAGTGAATGAGGCCCATGACTTCTGTTTATATTACTTTCCCATTTTCATATGAAAGCAGATTCCATTCTAAGTATTTTTTGTTTTTGAGACCCACCGCACTCCCCTACGATGAATAGTTCTTATTCTATGAGCTTTCGAATTTCATAGAAAAAGAACTATTCATCATAGGAGAGTGCAGTTGGTCTCAAAAACCTTAGAATGGAACCCAATTTCAGTTAAAAATATAAACGGAAGTCAGCGGTACTCCTCACTGTCGTTGAGGGAAGGTAATCTGCTCCTAGAGCATCTAATCCCCTCACAAATCCAGCCAACCAGCTCTTATAGTTCATTTATAGTCTTTTTCCTAACTTTTGGATTTAAAATAAAGGAGGCACTGTCGTTTTCATCTCGTGATGTTCTTCCGCAGTATTCTGCATTTAATATTGAAAATTTCCATCGTTCTTTTGCGAAAGGGAGATTGAGTCACTCTCCAGTAAACAACATATATGTTAACACAAGTTGAACAAAACATGATTAATGTTCGTTACCAAGCTTTTTCCCATTCAGTCCTAAATTAGATTTTGCCAGATTTTCCAAAAAGTTATAGAATATACAAGTGTTTAACTTTATTCCACTGCGTACATCAGTCTTCATTCCATAGATAGGCCTCAAAAACACTACTGACAATGAAAGACACAACCAAGTGCCACAAGTACCTACCTAATAGCGCCGACAGAAAGAATACACGTTTGCTATTGCTTGTCTTGATTTGTGATGTGAATACTTACGCAATCAGCTCTGTAGGCGTTGTTTGCTGTGTGCCGACACAGCGTTCTGATCCAGTTGAGTTTATCGACCTCCTCATCTGTTATCGTGAATGAGTAGAGTTTCTCCTTAAGATCTTGAGTGGAGCGACACATCAGAGCAAATACGTTGTGGCAATCTGGAAAGCAGATAAAAACAGACACTGACTTTTTTTTCGCGAAAACGAGTCAGTTAATGAGGGGGAAGGAAATCATAATTAACGGACTACATTACACAAAATAAAAACTGAAAACAAAGCTCTGAGCATGCCGATTGGCTCGAATCAAAGGTCGGGTTGACCTGTGATTTCTGCCAAGTTTCTGGTGTCTATTATGAAGTCATCCACTTTGGCGATAACTAACATTCAGTATCAATTCAATGGTACTTTATACCTACCTATCGACACGTTTTTATGCTTCAAGGACTCGCGTTCTCCATTTTCTATATCGTGAATAGTTTCTTCCTTTATTAATGGATTGCCTAACAAAAGCACTCGTTGATTGCTTTCACTGTCAGACGGCCCTGTTCTTAAATTTCATTTGACCTTGTCGCGTCACGGTGTCATAACACAATCAAATGAAACCCTGGAAAATACTAAGGAGGAAAAAATAATTAAAAATAAAATAAAAACACACTTACCATCAGTCTCTTTGATGTCAATGACTTTCCTAATGGTGGCGAGAGGCATCAGCTTGATGTGTTTATATGGCTTTCCTTGGTTGGTGAGTTTGCTGGAGACTGTCGTGTTAGGGCTTTTAATTGAATTAAAAACTTTGGACCGCTTCTTGCAAATCTGAGGAAGAAAAAACGCTAACGTAAAGAACAAGCATCCTATTCACAGGAAAGCAAGCTGGAAATGACACTTATTATGGAATTCATTTCATCATTTTAGTAGGTAAAGTGAAACTTCAGAAAAGAAAAATTCTAAATACATTCTTATAGATCCTCCTCTTCATTTTGGTATACGAGTCCATTGTATTGTATTTGTAATAGAGTCCATTTTGTTTATGTACTGGTATTACACCAACAAAATGGACTGTACTACAAATTAATATCTTGATTAATGGTTCCAACATAATAAAATAAAATAATACCTTCTTCTATACAACACACCACTCGACATACAAACAAACAATACGATTCACCCAACTCCGCCCATCCATCAGTCTCTCCCACATCATCAGTCCACATCATGGTTTCCCCCTTTCCTTCTTATGAGGCCTTCCAACGTTGTCATGACAATGAGGCCCCTCACCTCCATTGCATCAACCAGGAACCCTGAGGAATCGAAATGCCATCCTCCTGTCCTCCGACCTAAGCCAATGAACCACCTGGCCAGTAAAAGGGAGCTGTGGCTGCACGATCAGCTTAGTATGGGCCTCCACAAGCATTCATCACAGCAACAACACGTGAACCAAGTCCTCCTTCTCGTCGAAGATGGAACAGCTCGAAGCCGGGTCTGTTCTAACAGTCCAACAGACGGGTGGCATCATTCTTACTTACACCCTCGTTCCTGCCAGGAACAAAGGCCAACTGCCAACAAGATAACTGGCAACCGCGGAGTCCTCACAGAGCAGTCCATAAATATGTATACTGGAGAATACCTCGAGTCCAGGCAGCTCTGCCAATCCAACACAGCACCATCTATCAGTAGGGCCATAATGTCGGCCAGTGTATTGTAACAATATGACGAATCGGAACCAGACCAACCTCATTTCTTAGCTCTCTTGTTCATGTAGCTATTACATTTATGATAATTAACCAAACATTTCATTTAGATATTTCGTTACCTTGATGATCGTCAATCGAAAAACTGACCTCACCTCGTGATTAAGCATAAAAAATACCCCGAAATCATGATAAACATACGTGTTAATTGAATACCTCCACAAAACAGGGTTTTTACATGTTTTACGCACGTTTGCGTAACTACGTTTTCGTGCACTCAACAATTCGAGTGATGGGTCACTTTCCATGCAACTTCACGTACAATGCAGATCTGCAGTAGAAAGTAGTTTCTCATTTGAAAAAAGTTGAAAAACACGTTTTTCGCATGCGCATCTGCGAAAACACATAATTTTTGAATTCTATGGAACAAATCATGAAGGGTAGCGTTTTGATGATTTTCCTATCTGCAGGATAAATAAAATCTACCAAAAAAGCTACCAATCTATGGCCTGGACTGTACTGAATCGTTTCAGATCTATTTTAGACCAAAAAGTAACGAAAATATAAGGCTGACTCTTCGTCAGAACCTCAATTTTCCTCTATTTGGTCAAAATCTACTTCATATTCGGCCTCCTCGTTCCAAAAAACATATAGCACGATACCTCAAAAGCTCATGTTACTAAAACACAAAAAATACCTTTTTTTCATATCATTCGTTCTCGCATTCCAGGCTTTCTTTCAATTTATCTTCCCAGTTCGCTTTTTAAAACGTCTTTAATGGATGAGGTAATAGAGTACAGTACGAGTTTAGATGAACACCTAACTCGCCTCAGGAAAGTTTTTGACAAACTTGACAAATAAGGGAAGCAAACTTAAAAATTCAATTATATAAAACAGAATTCTTAAAAAGAGAATGTGTCTATTTAGGACATTTAATAACGCCTGATGGAGTGAAACCGAATCCTCAAAAACCTAAGCTATCAAAAAACACCCAAACCAAAAACGCCAAACGAAATAAAAAGGTTTCTAGGTCTTTTAGGTTATTTCAGAACAAACAATTTTGCCCAAGTAACTTAACCACTAAAGCTATACCTTAAGAAAGGGTCACTAATCAATAATCAAGACCCTAAATATACAGTGTTCGAAAGATGCAAAACATTACTTATGAACCATCCGATACTTCAATACCCAGATTATTCCAAAACTTTCATCTAACTACTGATGCATCTAACGTTGCACTGGGAGGGGTTCTAAGTCAAATTAAAAATGGGGCAGGTCTACCAATTTCCTTTGCTAGCCTATCCACTATAGAAAAATAATACTTAGCTTGTGTATGGGCAACGCAATACTTTCGACCCTACCTGTTTGGAAGAAAATTTACTATTTTCATTTACCACGAACCCTTACGGTTGTTCTCGTTGAAAGAACCCAACTCTAAATTGTTTACGTGGCGCATTATATCTGTGGGACACTTGAGAACGTTTACATGTAGTAGTTCCCCGGACTACCCTTCGACAGCCTGTTTTAGAGAAATTCGAATAAGAAAAATTCGAATCTCCCGCCAAAGACAAAACTTCTCTGTGGGCCGAAGCTCCACGGAACGCTCTGCCAACGGCCGGCCCGCGCTGTTGGTAGCATTGGCGTTCCCCCCCAGCTCCTCACTTGTTCTTTGGCTTCCTTTCGACAGTTTGGTTCGTCCGTATTTTCTACACTTTTTGTGACATTTTCTCAGATTTACAGCAAGTTTTACTCTCCTACGTTTTGCTGCGTCAAGGTAAGCGTGTTGTTTATCAATTTGAGATATTTTCGACGCTTCGGACTTTCGTGGGACGACGTTTTCACGATGTTTAGTCCGCGGTCTCCACGGCGACCACATGGTCCCGTCTTCGACGTTCTCGACCCAATTTACGACGCGCGGAGATCTCGGGGGGTAATCGAATATGAGGAAGAGGAACCTCGGTATATCCGTACTCGTGTGGATCGGGATACCGGTGAATTTTCGGGTCGGAGGTATCGTCCGCGATCCCGATCGCCTTGGAGGCGCGAGGTTACCTTCGTCGAGAGATCGCATGTTTCGCGTAAAGATTCATGGGATGCTCACCCGGATCGTGAATTTGGGGGGCATTCCGTCGGTTCCGATCGTCAGTCGAAGAGAGCTCACCCAAATCGAGAATTTGGGGAGCATCTTGACCGTGATAGCGATCGAGAATCGCTACACGGTATCACAGCGGATGATTCGGACCTTGGCGATGAGGGGCCGGATATTCCGCCCCATATACCCACGTCGACGGGAGATCTCACCCGAGAGCCGCCTGTGACGTCGGGATCGCCAGATTTTGTAGGATTTACCCCACCTGCGGGAGATACGGTCTCGGAGCCAGGCCCTGACGCCGGTTTGGACCCCCAGGTGCTTATGGCCCTGGGTGATAACCCCACCATCCCTCCACCCCCGGCTCCGCGAATTCATCCGAGCATTGCGGACAGATGGGAACACCATTTGCGAAATGGTGTCCCGTTGGATGTTTTTAATGACCTTCGGGCTAAGTACCAGATCCCCGCAAATTTGCCGGCTCTATTGCCTCCCAAGATGAATCCGGAAATAGCGGCGTCAGTAGGGGCGAGCCATAAGTCCGTGGACGCATACTATGTCGGCGTCCAGCGACAGTGCGCCACGGCCATCTCGGCCTTAGGAATGGGTCTCTCATCCGTTGTAGATCGAGGCGGTGCGGCCGTCCCCGCGATGGGGAACAGCTATACTAATATGTTTGATGCGGGGCGGGCCATGACGGCCTTATTTTACGATATTAATCGTACCAGACGGCGCCTACTGTTGGCGGTATGTTCCCAAGCCCTGGAGAGGATCTCCAAGGATGTCCCTCCCTCGGAATGGCTTTTTGGGGACAACCTCACGGCGCGTTATAAGGAATATCAGGGGATGAGCTCCAGTGCCAAGGGCCTGGTGTCCTTGAGGAAACCGCCTCCGGCGCCTCCTCGCTCTCAGCAGCCCTCGGGGCCTGTAAGTCTGCAGGGAAACGAGAGAGGCCGAGCTGCCCGTCGGGGGGGGCAAGCTCACAGATCGGCCACCAGATCCCGAGGGGGTCAGTCCTCCGGCCGTGCTCAACGCCGACCGTCCAGGGGGACGCCCGGACCGTACAGCAGGAGCTGAGCTTGACGTTGTCACAGGTAATTGATACCCCGTTAGGGGGGAGATTATTTCGTTACACGGAGAATTGGCATGTTGTTACAGATAATCCTATAATTTTTTCTTGGTTAAAGGGGGTTGAGATACCTTTCCACACGGCGCCAACCCCCAACCCAAACTTGCGGCCACATCCTTCGGATGGGACGTTTGTTAGCCAAATGTCCATTATTGTGAACAAGATGGTGAGTGGAGGTATAGTACAAAGATGTGCCTCTCACCCAAGTCAAGTTGTTTCCCCATTTTTCTTGGTCGAAAAATCGTCAGGGGGAAGACGATTTATATTAAATTTGAAACACCTAAATTCATTTATAGAGGCCCCCCACTTCAAATTGGAGGATCATCGCACTATGCGGGATCTCATTGAGCCTGACAGTTTTGGGGCAACTATCGATCTCATGGATGCATACTATATGGTGCCAATTGCAGACCAATCCCGAGTTTTTCTCAGGTTCTGCTTCCGGGATCAATTATATGAATTTACGTGTTTACCCATGGGCATGTCGGTATCGCCATATGTTTTCCATAAGCTTATGCGCCCCATTGTAGAGTGGCTTAGGTCACGGGGTATAAAGTGTGTCAACTATTTGGATGATTTTGGGGTCCTCGGGTCGTCAAAGGAGGAATGTACGAGAAACATTACAATCTTGTCAGGCCTGTTGCAGCATTTGGGGTTTGTTATTAATGACGCCAAAAGTAGTTTTGTCCCTTCTCAACAGTTCGTCTTCCTGGGGTTTTTGTTTGATACTAGGAACTTGACAATTTCGCTGCCGCAGGAGAAGTGCTTGCGGATCAGGGCGTTTTTATATAGTTTTTATAAACTAAAAACATGCTCGGTACGTTATCTAGCTGGTCTCATAGGGACTCTAGTGGCGGCATTGCCAGCAACTCCCTACGGAAAACTTTATACAATGCATCTGGAGATGATCAAAGTGGAGGCGCTGAGGGCCAACAATCAGGATTTTGATGCGCAGTTTCAATTACCATTATCCATTCGGCCGGATATTGAGTGGTGGGTTTCCAATATTATGACCTTGTCTAATCGGCTGCATAATGACGATTTCTCTCTGACAATTGCTACAGATGCATCTTTGTCAGGTTGGGGAGCCACCACTGAGGATAACACGATCAACGGTTGGTGGTCAGTAGCCGAATCTGGTTGGCATATTAATGCTTTAGAGTTGAGGGCAGTTGAGTTAGCCCTCCAGCATTTCTGTGACCAGGAAAGGGACCGCCGCATCCTTATTAGGGCAGACAACACTACTGCCATCAGCTGTATTAATAGACAGGGGTCTATGGCTTCCCAGCTGCTGTTTGACATATCTAAGAGAATTTGGGGGTGGTGTGAACAGAGAAATTTGGTAATTTTTGCATCGTACATCGCCTCCAAGGATAATATGGTGGCAGATGAATGTTCTCGAGTACTTCCGGGGGAGACTGAATGGTCGTTATGTAATGATGTATTTCAGTGTATTACAGACTGCCTAGGGAGTCCCGACATCGATCTGTTTGCCTCTGCGGCGAACACAAAGTGCGACAGGTTTCTGTCTTGGCATCCAGACCCTAGGGCGTGGGGGGTGGACGCTTTCACGTTTTCGTGGACGGATTGGAATTTTTACGCTTTTCCACCCTTCATACTAATTCTTAAAGTTCTCCGTAAGATCATCGCGGAGAAATCCACGGGAATAGTTGTGGTACCTGACTGGCCTGCACAACCCTGGTATCCCACCTTTTTTGAGTTATTGATCTCAGCCCCCAAGTATTTTGGCCCTAACAGAAAATTGTTATATTTACCTTTCAGGGACCAGACCCACCCGCGGGCGGACAGGTTGCGATTGATAGCAGGGAGGTTGTCCGGCAGGCGTTCATGAGACAAGGGATCCCCTCGCCAGCGGTGGACACCATGTTGGCCGCTCTGTCTCCGGCAACGTACACCCAGTACCGCGGATGTTATCGTCGATGGTGGGAATTTTGTAGGGATCGAGGGTTGGACCCGTGGGATCCCAAACCCAAAATTGTAGTTCATTTTCTACAGACCATTCTTCAGACCACTTTGGTGTCGTATTCAACTTTCAACACTTACAGGTCAGCCCTGTCCCTTATTGCGGTGGAGCCGCTAGGTTCTGACCCCTTGATTTCCCGTTTTCTCAAGGGGGTAGCGCGTGTTCGCCCGCCTTCTGCTCGGTACGATACCACTTGGGATCCCCAGGGAGTACTACAATGGTTGGAGAAACCCTTACAGGGATTGCCATTACTGTCCCAGAAGTTAGTTACCCTTCTGTTATTGGCAACTGGACAGAGGCTGCAGACTATGGCCTCCATTAAACTGGCGGAGGTGCAGATCCGGCCAGGGCAGACCTTGGAGATACGGATCTCTAGTCGGTTGAAGACTTCGGCTCCATACAAGCCCCAACCATGCCTCACCGTGCCCTTTTTTCCACAGCGGCCTCTGATATGTGTAGCGTCCCTCATGTCAGAATATCTAAGGTTATCAGCTCCTTTGAGGGCCCCAGGAACAGAGGCGCTCTTTATTATTACCAGACCCCCATACACAGCAGCGTCACGCCAGACAATATCGGGTTGGGTGACGAAGGTGTTAAGAGAGTCGGGGGTTGCTGAGCATTTCACGCCACATTCAACGCGGCACGCATCAGTGTCGGCCGCAAATAGGGCAGGGGCCACTTTAGACACGATTTTTAGGGCGGCAGGGTGGACAAGGAGTTCCGCGGTGTTTGCCCATTTTTACAATCGGCCTTTGGCTCACGATGAACCGTTCAGTTCCCACGTGTTTGCTCAAGCAACGGTTCCCTAATCTGTTCCACTGTTTTTCCAGGTGGACAGGAAGAGGCTGCGGGTCCCCAGCTCGGACTGCTCGTCAGGGGTTTGATTTAAAAATTCTATTTTGTTTTCACTGGTTCTGTGATTACGCGCCACAATGTTCATCGTGGCAGTATTGTTTGTGGGTGGTGTTGGGGTTTTAATTTTGATTACAATTCTTCCTTTCCAGTTTACCATGTGTATTATTTTCTTTCCCCGAAGTTACAGAGACGTAAAAATTAAGAACATGTTTTTGGTTGAAGGCACATTATGGCCTTGGTTGCACCTATCCCCTTATATCAGGTGGGAGGTGAGTGTTCCAATCAACCTCCCCTGCCAGTATGTGGGGGGGGGGGGGGTACTACATCGGGGAGTAGACTAGCTAGGCCAAGAACGGGGGTCTGAGGAGTGATGGGTTGGGCCCTGGTGGCTCGGTACTTGCCACTTCCCACAGTCCAATGACGGGCTTGGTTTTCCCCTCTTTTCGTTTGGTTCTCAGTTTCTCTAGAGCAACTGCCTGGCTTGGTTTGGTTCTTTAAACAAACTACATGTAAACGTTCTCAAGTGTCCCACAGATATAATTGATGAATAAACGAACTTGTGAAGTTCATTTGTAATTATATCTAGTGGGACACTTGAGAACGTTTAGGACCCACCACACCCTACCCCTTTGTCTTGAACATGGCTGGCAGTTGCTGGGGGTTCTGTCTTTCAACGAGTGAGGAGCTGGGGGGGAACGCCAATGCTACCAACAGCGCGGGCCGGCCGTTGGCAGAGCGTTCCGTGGAGCTTCGGCCCACAGAGAAGTTTTGTCTTTGGCGGGAGATTCGAATTTTTCTTATTCGAATTTCTCTAAAACAGGCTGTCGAAGGGTAGTCCGGGGAACTACTACATGTAAACGTTCTCAAGTGTCCCACTAGATATAATTACAAATGAACTTCACAAGTTCGTTTATTCATCAATTAAACCAGAAGAATACAGCTATGAAATCCACTATAAAAAAAGTCAACTAATTAAACGGTGATGCTCTTTCCAGAATATAACTCAATCACAATGGAACTGAAAACACAGAAGAAACTAACCCTAATCATTTGAACCCTGATTCAGATATGGTAAGAGGAGGATCCCCCAATAATGTTGATGGAAGCCATTGCTAGTATTGCGTTGCCCACACACAAGCTAAGCGTTCTTTTTCTATAGTGGACAGGTTCCGTTCACAGTCATTCAGTGTGTGGCTAGCAAAGGAAATAGGTAGATCTGCCCCTGTTAGATCAACTTAGTTGAAAGATATAACGTATTAGAAGGAATCCCTCAAATCAACTCAAACCCACTTCCAGGACCAAATTTGTCAGTTGTTGCTAACTTGGACGGAAAATCTCAAGGATATGCAAATTCAGATCTAACTATACGTTCAAATTTCGATGGCAACACTACAATCCAGATTCCAATCAAAGATGAACCCATCAATTATTGTAATAACCGAACTTTAATTAGAACGACCAACCGTGCTTTGAATAAACCAAAAATTTCAGAACTGTATGATTCAAAAACTCAAATACAGATCGAACGTACATTACTGTAAGAATAAAATATGGCATATATTTCTTTCATGGTGAAACAGTCCACAGTTTGTACGTACTAAGATGTAAAACCTTCAGACACTCAGAAAAACATTTCACAAAAATTCCAAGAAACTATTAGATGGCCCCTATGAAGACGATCATAAACGACTACCATCTTGGCATCCTAGAAACTTATGAGAACATTAAATAGCCGAGAAGAGTTTAAAGAAGATACAAACAGAGCCAAGGTGAACACTACGCTTTACTAGCATACAATATCACTCACTATTCACTCCGTTTCCAAATTGACCCCTAGTGAACTCTTATTTGGACATATACACTCAGACACCCTATTAGACGCTGGAATATTACAATGACCAACAATTATTTAGAAAAACAGATAGAAAATGGACATTACGGAACAACCAGGAAGAGGTTAACATAATATAAAGAGACAACTATAGACAAGAGAAACAAAAACCGTGAGGATCTCCCCGAAATCCCTGAGGAAATCTTTGTGAAAACAGTCCAAAACAAGAGCAAAACCGAAACGAACCACAGAACCATATAACAAGGAAAAAATCCAAACAATAGATACAACTCTAAAAGTAGCAAACACTGAACCTAGGCAACACGATACAAAAACTAAAATTCACCTTTGCAACATAAAACGACACAGAAAGTCACAAAAGGAACAAGATATGAATAACTGTGATCCTGATGAACCTGTTGCAGGTTCCTCAGGATTGTCAGCTGAGGTCAGAGATAGATATTACCTCAAATCTAGACTCCTTCCGGTTCAACTAGGAACAGCTCGAACCATTCAATTTCACCACACCATTACTCAATATTACGACCTAAAAGGCATAAGGTGGCCAACTGCAATAATTAGAGACCATGTTTGGGAAATATGGGAAATCATAAAATCCGACCCAGAAACTGTTCACACAAGATCCCAGTTTGTAAATAACACTATTGGGATGATTCATACGAAAATTGGTGATTTTGACGGGGAACGACAGAAACTCTCCATCTCCCACCCAACAACCAACCTCGAGTGGGCGATGGCAGAGCACTCCGTGGGAGTGCGTCCCCGCAGCGAAGTTTCGTCTTTAGCGGGAGATTCGAATTTTCTGATTCGAATTTCTCTAAAAACAGGCTGTCGAAGGGTAGTCCAGGGAACTACTACATGTAAACGTTCTCAAGTGTCCCATTGATATAATAAAATATATAACGGGCAATCTAGACACAGCAGATGGTAAAAAGCACGAAGAATCATTCGATTCCTTCAAGATAGTCAAAATGAACTTAACAAACAAGCACCAATATTCGTTGAAACTTATCTATTGGAAAACATCAATAAAACTTTGGAAAATATTCAAGTCAACAACAAACTGGTCGAGAATGAAATCCCCCGACTAAGAGAGACCAGCTCCTCGGAAACGCGTATCAGAGAAGTAGAGACAACTCTCACTCACCAACCAATTTTATTACAACAATTAGGACACAGAAAACTCTATTACTTTCTACAGATTGGATAAATTACACCCAAGTATTATTAAGCCAAGTACATATTTTTTATAAAGAATTAATGGAATTATCCAATTATTATAGTGGTAAATTATTAGACTTTAGCGGGGAAAACCTCAAGTGTGTAGAAAGTGTTACATTTCTACTGAAGAAATAACTTATTTTCTTGATGTTCCAATAATTGATTCAAGTGAACAAGATATCTTCCTCTTACAGCCTATTCCTACACTTCACAATGGAGATTACCTTTCTGTAGCCCCATCAGCTAATTATTGTTGAAACCTAAAAATGACGTAGGACTAAAACTTTTGAAAAATAATTGTGGACAGGAGAAACATAAGTCCTGAAATTATGTCCGTCCGCCGGCGCCGTGTCATCGATATCTACCTTAATTTTCAGTCTAAAAAAAATCGTTCTTTCGCGCTCAGACTCCAACTGGGCCCTAGTTGTGTCCCCTTTGGGCCTTAGTCGTGTACCCTATCTCCGCAGCCCGATCGGAAAACACGCAGGGGTGCTATGGGTGCAAAATGGGTGAAAAATTAGATATTTTTAAGGTTTTAGTGCACTTGAGCTCGTCAGGTATAGTTTTCCTGACGTTAGGTTTTAGGGTGAGGGGAACAAATATGACATTGATTTTGACCACTGAGTGAAGGATTGAGGTTCTAACGAAGTTTTAACTTTCAAAATTCAATATTGATGGGTCAAAAACCTGCGAAAATGGCTGTAATCACCAGAAATGTGTATAATAACAGTTGGGAATAATAAATCCATGTGATAAGGACTGCACCGTTTTTGTACTTTGTTGCTGTTCTTTGACAGGGCTACAGCCTCGCAGCCACAACGGATCAAGCTGAAATTTTGAACACACGTCTGCTATGCTCCAAGGAAGTGACTTGTGCATTCCCCCCCCCCCCCCCCCCAACACCATTTTGAAAAATTTTAGGTAAGTATGAGGTACTAAGAAAAAATGTTTATGTATGTACTGGGAAAAAATGTTTACTTCATCAATCAATGCAAAAAGAAGAAAGATGTGATATCATCCCCCCCCCCCCCCCCCACATCGTTGTTTGGGAGCAAAAAGCTGCCCGCCAAACAGCGTTGAAAGAAATTTCAAGGTTTGGGGGGACGGAATAGGTTTCTATACTCATATCCAACAGAGGGGGAAGGAACAGGTTTCTTTATGCTCACCTAAGCACCGATCTGGATCTGAAAACCTGCTACTTCGACAGGCAATATGGATATCCATCCTTTTTTGGCTGAGGAGGTTTTTTTGGTGGGTAAATTTTTACAAAAGGGTTGTACCGGGGGGGAGGGGGGGGATCACACATTTTTCCATTGATCAATCCTTTTTGCGTGGCTGAGGTTTTTTTTTTTTTTTTGGGCGAGTATGACCTTCTGGTGTAAGGTCAAAGAGGCAGCTGAGTTAATAATATACCTCTTGTAGAATGTGTAATGTCATTAACATGACGCACCAGGGTAAGAACACAATAATGGCCACAGCATCATTATTCAGACCCCAGAACAATGAATCTGATGGAAAGTCCGAAGGTAAAATAACTGCAGTAAAGCATATTCCAATTTTAATGGCTTTCTCTCATGCTAAGACCTCCCGCAAAAGAACTATACTGAATACTGTTTACCTCTATAACATCCGAGAACAAGAACAGCACTAAGTGGTCTCCTCTGCCACTTAAACCCTCACTCAACTCCATCACTTCGCACTTTTCGATGAAGTTTCTATGGGATGAGACGAGGTGTGGCTGAAAACATAACATACCTTTGCTAAAAACAATAGAATTTCAAGTAATAAGTTTTATTCGGTTCTAACTCAAATCAATGAAGACTTGGAAGTTAACCTTATGCGGTTACTACCTACTATAGCCTGCGTCGCGAAACTGCGAGCCCAGCTGAGCTATGCTGACCTGCATTGCATAGCAATGTGGGCTGAGCATTCACGCATGCGCATGCTGCACTGTATGTTGCAGGCGCAGCGGTCCAAGGTCACCAACTTCCCTCATAATTCGAATTAAATTTAACTAACTGTGAAAAAAACATTGGCATTTGTAGAATTTCACATTTGCGCATGTGCTGCGGCTACCATCAATTCAAATAATATTAAATTCATAGGGGGCCATCAAGGCCTAGTAAGGTTCTTTCAATTGGTTGGTTAGGCACAGCGCTCCTAGGTCCATCACCAACTTCCCTCATAATTTGAATGAAATGGAACTAATTTTTTTTAAATATTGGCGTTTTGGAATTTCACGTTTGCGCATGCGCTGTGGCTACTATTAATTCAAAGAAGATGAAACTCAGGGTACCATCTAGGGCCTAGCTAAATTTCTTCAACTGGTTAGTTACGCTCAGTGCCCCAAGATCCGTCAACAACTTCCCTCATAATGCAAATGAAATTTGACTAATTTTTTTAAAATATTGGCGTTTGTAGAATTTTACGTTTGCGCATGTGCTGTGGCTACCATCAATTCAAATAATATGAAATTCATAGGGGGCCATCAAGGCTGTTAGAGTTAGGGTTTTAATTGAACAGCAATATTTTAACTGTGGTTATTTTTTAATATTATCACGAGGCACACATACAACAACGGTTTCTATTTTACAGTGGTTCTTCTTCTTCATATTTGTGATCGATATACAATCACTCACTCCAACCACACGCAGGCACGTGTTGGCCAGCCATGGCGGACAGCAATGCTAAAATTTACTTCTTCCAACACACCCTCTTAAATTTTAATCCAAATTTCAAACACTTTTATAAGAAACAAATCATTTTATAACAACATTTTTCAACTTTAAATCTAGCTAGCAGTATCTCAATTAGTCTTAAAATTATCTAGTTAACATATATCAAAACGTTATTTCAAAATAGAGATCACGCATGCAAAGGTATCACTCAAAATTGTTTTAACAAAATAATATTAATCAACTAATTTTTTCTTGAATTTTTCAAATTTCTAAAATGTTAATGGTTTAGTGAACACATCCGCTATTTGTTCATTACTTGGACAGTATTTGATTTTAATCAATCCTTCATCATATTTCTCTTTAATATAGTGAAAACGAACATCTATATGCTTGCTTCTACGATTTAAGATACCATTTTTAATTAACTGCATAGCACTTTGATTGTCTATGTTGATTGTTGCTTCAATGTTCTTATTGAGTATCTCTTCAATCAAATTCTTCACAAATATCAGTTCACGACAGCATTCTGCAGCAGCAATGTACTCCGCTTCACAAGTTGAAGTAGCAATAATTGGCTGTTTTCTGGCACACCATGTTAGTGGACCATCTGAATAATATATCACATATCCAGTTGTACTCCTTCGTGTTTCAGGGTCGCCTGCAAAGTCTGCATCACAGTAGGCAATCAAATCAGGTGTTCCGTTTTTACGATATTTTATTCCAGCATTGGAACTTCCTTTGATGTACCTCAAAATTTTCTTCATATTTGCCAGGTCTTCAGTTGTTGGCTCTTCGACTCTTCTACTGCACAGACCAACAACAAATGCTAAGTCTGGTCTTGTTCTTGATGTTAGGTATAATAGAGAACCGACAGCTTCACGATAGGGAAATGTTGATGTTGACCTATCTGGTTTTTCATGAGTTGATATTTGAACAGTTGGCGCTCTCATTGGGTTACAGTTTGACATACCGTACCTTTCCAGAAGTTGTTCTGTATAAGAAATCTGAGACAGTTTGACATGACCTTCCTTTACTTCCAAATCAATTCCATGAAAAGAGGATGGTTCATCAGATCAAGTCATCTCAAACTCTTTATTCAAAGTTTCAAGCAACTGTTTCATTTTACTTTTATGTTTGGCCAATAGAAGTCCATCGTCGACATGAATTGCTAGTATTAGACTTCTATCTTCATTTATGAACACACATTGTTCAATTTGTAGTGACTTTAATCCATGGGTTTTAAGAAAAGACGTGAATCGTTTGTTCCACTGCACTGGAGCTTGTTTAAGCCCATACAGTGCTTTTTTCAACTTGCAGATTTTTGAGTCTTCTTCACAACCTTCAGGTAAATACATGTAGATACACTCATCCAAGTTTCCATACAAGAAAGCTGTTTTTATATCAAATTTTGCCATAAGATAGTCTTCTCTTGCAGCAATAGCTAGGATTGTTCTAAGTGAAGTACTGCTTACAACGGGACTATATGTTTCCTCGTAGTTGACTCCCAGACGTTGCTCACACCCTCTCACGACAAGTCGGGCCTTATATTTACCGTCATCTTTTACTTTGAATATCCAACGATTTGTCAATGTTTTTATTTTTACCAGCTTCATCGGAGTCTACTACTTCCCAAGTCTCATTTTTCTTGAGAGACTAGATCTCATCATTGATTGCAGATTTCCACTTCTCCTTCTCTGGACCTTCAACTGCTTCGTGATAAGTCAAGTATACATAGTCTTTAAATTTACTAGGCGTTTTCTTATTTCTCTTTCCTCTTCCTTCTTCCATTTCAGGTGATTTCATCGATTCTTCTTTTTCTTTTTCAGGTGATTTTCCAGCGGGTTCCTTCAGAGGTGTTCCTCCAACTGCATCTTCAAATTCAAGAATGGTGTCACCATCATCTGATGTCCTGGACTCTTCATCAAAGGCAGCGCCACCGTTGTCCTGGTCATCGTCGTCCAACGACACATCAAACACACTGGGATTTTTTCTTACTTGAGGAATATTATTTGTGAACTCAGCATCACGAGAAACAATTATTTTCCTTGTGTTTTTATCCCAGTATCTGTATCCAGTTGATGTATAACCAACAAATATTAAAGTTTTACTTCTCGATTCAAGCTTTTTTAAATGACCTTTTTTATTAACATAAGCTTCTGAACCAAATAACTGCAAATGTTTTAGGTTTGGGGGTTTCTTTGTCCACATCTCATACGGGGTTTTATCTTTCAATGCACTGGTGGGACTTCTGTTTGCTAAATAAGTAGCAACAACAGAGCTTCTCCCCACATATCACTAGGCATGGTTGAATCATGAAGTAGAGCACGAGTTTTCTCCATCAACGTACGATTTAAGCGTTCTGCCTTACCATTGAGCTGAGGTACATATATGGAGGTGAGAAATCAAATTTGATTCCACGTTCTGTAGCCCACTTTACAAATTCACTAGGCGTATTCTCTCCAGCATTATCACATCTCAACGTCTGTACCATCAAACTCCATTTGGTTTCAAATTCGGCTATTATGTTTTTAATGATTGATGACAACTCGGATTTATGTTTCATCAATGCAACAACAGAATAATGTGTGAAATCGTCCATCACAGCAACAAAATATTCGTTGTTATCCCACGTAGCTTCTATTGGGCCGCAGGTGTCAAAATGCAGAAGTTCTAGAGGTTTTGACGATTTTCTACGATCATTCTGAAACGGTAGGTAGTCTTTTTAGTTTGGCGTTGGCACATGTCTCACAAGAAGTTTGACCATCGGAGATTTTTAATTTCTCCATTCCCTGACTGATCGATTTTAGCTTTTCAATGTTTTTAAAACTCAAGTGCCCAAGTTTCCTATGCCAGATATTGACATCACTCCTATCATCTTTTGCCAGACAAGATATGTAGTCAAAATCAGGACATAGTTTTACTATGAACAGACCAGCACTGTTCCTTGATCCTATAGCACAGAATGTGTCCTTTCTGATGTGCACCTTGTCAACAGAAAACACAACATTTCCACCTGACTGCAGGATTTTACCGACCGACAACAGGTTTGTTGACAATTCAGGGATGTAAAAAACAGCTTTTAAAATGCACATTTTAAAATTGGCATCGCCCATCTCTCTCGCTACCATTTTATCATCATCTTTTGCCAAACTGATTTCAGCGCGTATTTTACGTAGGTTAGAGAGAAGCGATCTGTCATTTGTCATATGCGACGTGGCTCCAGAATCGTATACCCAGATCGAACCAGAGTTGTCACTGTCTGAGTCAATTTTTGTCATGAAAGCCACTTTTGAACTTTCACTAGAGGATTTTGGGTTTTCATGCTTTTTTCGGAAAAAACAATCTTTTGATTCACGGTTCGTCTTTTTACAAAATTGGCACGGAGATCGTGAGTTCAGGGGACAGTTTTTAGCAATATGACCTGTCACCTTGTTACATTTATAACACACGACACCAGTTTTAGCATTGGCACCAAATGCCACATTTTTAGGAATATTGGATGATGTTCCATTGTTTCTACGTTCCTCTACCATAAGTCTGGTTGTTAGGTTTGTCAAGGATTGTTCAGTTTTAGGGGCGGACTCCCAAGAAGAAATGAAGTAGTTATAGGAGTCTGGAAGTGCAGATATTACTCGCTGAACAAGTTCATCATTAGAGATTTCGTGACCCAACGATTTTAGTTGCATAGCAATATTTTCAAGGTCAGAAATGCCTTTGACGTCTGTTATGCGGAAATTGAAATATTCCTTCAACAGGTTGTTCTTTGACCTCTCGGTATCTCCTTCATAAATTGCAACAATTTTAGTGTACATTTCATATAAACTCTTACACGACATCACATGATGTAGATTTTTACGATTTAGGGAAGTTATTATAGCCTTTTGGGCTCTGGCATCCTTCCTCTGGAAACCATCATCAGGAGCCGGGACTGTTTTAGTTGTTACTGCCTCAAAGATATTGGCTGATTATAGAAGAACATGCAACTGAAATTTCCACAGAGCATACGTCTCAGGACCATCGAGTTTCTCAATGAATCCTGCATCATCGCAACTATCATGTTTTGAAGTCATTTTTATGGGTATTAATGGTTTTGCCTTCTTTCAGAAGAAATGTGCACCGTACAACTAGATTTTACTGGATTGGCGGGAACCGGGGTTTTTTACTGACTTCGCACAAGTTTTACAACAGGGTCGCGACGAAACTCACTTTGCTATTCACTTCACAAGCGTATCTGGGGCCCATTAACCTGTTAGAGTTAGGGTTTTAATTGAACAGCAATATTTTAACTGTGGTTAATTTTTTAATACGATCACGAGGCACACATACAACAACGGTTTCTATTTTACAGTGGTTCTTCTTCTTCATATTTGTTATCGATATACAATCACTCACTCCAACCACACGCAGGCACGCGTTGGCCAGCCATGGCGGACAGCAATGCTAAAATTTACTTCTTCCAACAAAGGCCTAGTAAGGTTCTTTCAAGTGGTTGGTTAGGCACAGCGCTCCAAGGTCCGTCACCAACTTCCCTCATATTCGAAAGAAATGGGACTAATTTTTTTAAATTTTAATATTGGCGTTTTGGAATTTTACGTTTGCGCATGCGCTGTGGCTACTATTAATTCAAAGAAGATGAAACTCAGGGGACCATCTGGGGCCTAGCTAAGTTTCTTCAACTGGTTAGTTACGCACAGCGCCCCAAGATCCGTCAACAACTTCCCTCATAATGCAAATGAAATTCGACTAATTTTTAAAAAATATTGGCGTTTGTAGAATTTCACGTTTGCACATGTGCTGTGGGCACAATAATTCAAATATGATGAAATTCACAGAGGACCATCTAGGACCTCGTTAAGTTTCTTCAATTGGTTGGTTAGGCACAGCGCTTTAAGGCTAATGTGGATGACTAGGTGTGCGAGAGAGAGAGAGTGAGAGAGAGAAGATGGAAAAGTATTTAACGT
The DNA here is from genome assembly GCA_954871275.1 of Leptopterna dolabrata. NCBI lineage: Eukaryota > Metazoa > Arthropoda > Insecta > Hemiptera > Miridae > Leptopterna > Leptopterna dolabrata. The sequence goes on from OX940982.1 coordinate 50,730,335, forward strand.
TTTTCTCGGCAACCGTTCAACGTTTTTTAAATCTGAAAAATGGTTTATTCCCAGAGAATGAATACAAAAGAGGCCAACGAAAAAAAAATTCAAAAATTTTGTTTACATTTAATGTTATATTGTTAATAAATACCTTTTGTATAAAAAGAGGTATATCCCGGATCTGGGTACTCATTACCTAATCATGCATTATTGAAAAAACCGCCTATGTAAAAAATAGCATCGGTAGGTGGTTGAAAAGATCAACTTTTGTGAATAGTTGAAAATCTACATTTGAAGGGGAGAACGAAGGCGAATGACCTTTTCCTGAAGCCTACCCGTGCCGTAGGCAGGGTGTGTTCCGCTTTCAAGATTGGAAGGCACCACAAAACATTTTTGTAAATATGTGCAGTGTCTATGGGTGATGAATGTGTGTTTTAGAAGTCGTCGGAAAATTTCTTCGAGAAGATACCTTTTTCCTATGATTCTACATGCTGACATCAGAATCCGTGGAAATGCATCAGTGAACTGGAACAAAGAATTTTGATTTTTTGTTCTCGTTTAAATTTTTTATAAAAATAAGTTCTTCCGCACGATAACTAATTATTTTCCGATAAAAATTCGCTTGCAGGCCAGCTGTTTGGACAGCTATTCAAATATACAATTTAATGGTTCAAAATTAAACAAAATCCATGCTCAACCCTTTGGGCGAGTGGGGTGTCTTTGGACAAGTGAAAAAATACGATTTATCGGTAAAAGGAATGTTGAATATTGTTTAATTTTGTGTTTTGAACAAAACGGATCATTTCCCCCAACTTTCTCAGAAAATTGGCTCCTAAAGCCATGCTGCATGAGGCATCTGCTCTGCTTCTGACATTAGTATTACAGTACACAGCACTCTCAATTTGGGATTTTCTATCTTAGAATTGTGGAAGCTATAATTAAAAATACACTGCCAAGGTGATGGCACAGGAGCTTCCTCGTCACAATCAGAGTGACCCATTATAAAATACGTAGAACAGACTCGGAAGCAAAATAACATAACATTACATTACATTACATAACATAACATTACATTACATAACATTACATAACGTGAAATATACATATTACATAACATTACATTAGATAACATAACATTACATAACATTACATGAAATATACACATATTACACAACATTACGTCCATAATACATTACGTCCATTATCATAATTGCGAAAGTTATGCGTGTTTGAAGAATTTCACGTTAGCGCATGCGCAGGGCGAACCGCTGGCTCTATCATGTTGAAATCTATATGGGACCTCAATGGGCCCTACCAGCTTAATCCCTGAGAATTACATTGAAATTGGGTGAAATCTTTGGTTACTACGGCTGTAACAAGGAAATTGAATCTATTTCACGCCAGCGCATGCGCAGAGCGCACCGAGGGTCCGATCATGCTGAAATTCATATGGAACTCACAAGGCCTTGTCCAAACAACCCTTGAAAATTTGAGCGAAATTGAATCAAAATTGTGAAAGTTATGCGTGTTTGTTGAATTTAACGTTAGCGCATGCGCAGGGCGTACCGCTGGATCAATCATGTTGAAATTTGTATGGGACCTCAAGGGGCCTTATCCGCAACATCCCTCAAAATTTGAGCTGAATCAATTCAAAATCGTGGAAGTTATGGCTGTAACAAGGAAATGCGGACAGACTCACAGAATCACAGACTCACAGACCCACAGACACGGAACCAAATTTGTTCAGTAGGCTTTGAAACGCAAAATGCAAGTGGAAATTTTGATTTCTGAAGACAAAAATTTTTTGGCTCACGAAAGTGAACACAAGGCTTCCGCTGCTTCGCAGACTCGGAAGCAAAATATTACTAACTTGTGTTACATGAGTATATTTTTCTCAAATTTTATTGAAGGTCATGTCTCCCCGAGTGGCGTCGATTTGCATTTCCGGGGAACCACTATCTCGGGTAGAATCAAAAAAGTCGCATCAAAAAAGCGGCTAAGTTTTGGGAACATATTTTTGGCCCTCTGTCTCTTTTGATGCGCTGAACATGGAGAAATGAAGGTGCCCAAACAACAAAGTCGCAATACTCGCGGTTGACAATTTCAAGCTGGCCCTGTATTTGGTGGAAAAAGTTATGGTTAGGCTTGAGTTGTTTTGATTTATTATTCTGTGAATAATACATCTATGTATTCGCTCAGCAAAACATTTTTATAACACCCCCTCAAAACTTTTTCTTTTCCGTTTCAAGGTGCGTAGATTTCAAAAATGCAATGCCCGTCCGCTGTACGCCGTCCGCTGTATCAAGTGTACCGGCTTCACTTTCGGTCTAAAAAATTCGTTCTTTCGCATACATATTCTATTTGGGCCCTAGTTGTGTCCCGAAACTTTGCAGCCCGATCGGAATATACCCAGGGGTGTTATGAGTGAAAACGAGTATAAAAAATGCAGCGTACGTGCGAAAGAAAATATTTGTTAGACCGAAAATAAAGCCGGTATGCGTGATACGGCGGACGGCGTACGGACATTGCATTTTTGGAACCTACGCACCTTGAAACGGAAAAGAAAAAATTTTGAGGGGGTGTTATAAACATTTTTTGCTGAGTGGATACATAGGTGTATTATTTACGGCATAACAAACCAAAAGGAGCGTACCTAATTCGTGTTTTTAGGGCCAAAATTGGTGGAAACCATCAGAAATAGCTATTTAAATTATTTCTCATGAAAGAAACAAAAATGAACAGCCAAAATTTCTGTACGTATGTCCAATAGAATAATAAACCCATGTGACAAGGATTTTGCAGTTTTTTTTTTTGTTGAGGCAAGACCATTTTGGTTTATTATTTTGTGAATAATAATACACCTATGTATTCGCTCAGCAAAAAATTTTGCAAACATTTTTATAAAACCCCCCAAAATTTTTTTCTTTTGCGTTTCAAGGTGCGTAGATTCCAAAAATGCAATGACCGTACGCCGTATCACGCATACCGGTTTCATTTTATGTCTAAAAAAGTCGCTCTTTCTCACACATGCTTCATTTGGGCCCTAGTTGTGTTCCGAAACTTTTCAGCCCGATCGGAATATACCCAGGGGTGTTATGAGTGAAAATGTGCACAATAATAGGTACTTTTGTGTTTTAGTAACAACATGTTAGTAACATGAGCTTTTGAGGTATCGTTTTCCATGTTTTTTGGGACAAGAAGACCGAAAATGAAGACAATTTTGACCAAGGAGTGGAAAATTGAGGTTCTACCAGTGGTTCTGCTCCAAAAATCGATTTTGGTTTATTATTCTGTGAATAATACACCTATGTATTCGCTCAGCAAACAAATTTTATAAAACCCCCTCAAAATGTTTTCTTTTCCGTTTCAAGGTGCGTAGATTCCAAAAATGCAATGTCCGTCCGCCGTATCACGTCTACAGGCTTCATTTTTGGTCTAAAAAATTCGTTCTTTCGCACACATGCTCCATTTGGGCCCTAGTTGTGACCCGAAACTTTGCAGCCCGATCGAAATATACCCAGGGGTGTTATGAGCGAAAATGTGTATACAAATAGGTACTTTTTTGATTTAGTAACATGTTAGTAATATGAGATTTTGAGATATAGTGTTCCATGTTTTTGGGGACGAGAAGACCGAATATGAAGTCGATTTTGACCAAAGAGTGAAAAATTGAGTTCGACCAAATGTTCAGCTCCCAAAATTGATTTTTTATGAGTCAAAAACCTGGGAAGTCGTCTGCAATCACCGTCAATTTGTATAATAACACTGGAAAAAGCGTCACCACGTGGATCAAGACGATTAAATGGCACTACCAATGATCAAAGATAATTTGAAAAAAAAAAAAAAAAAATGAGCGTACCAACCTAATTTGGGTTTTAGGGGCCAAAATTGATGGAAACCATCAGAAATAGCAATTTCGATTATTACTCATGAAAGGATCAATAAATGAACAGCCAACATTTCTGTAGGTATGTCTAATATAATGATAAACCCATGTGACAAGGACTTTGCAGCGTTTTTTTATAAGTCAAAAACCTGAGTAGTAACTGTCTGATTTCACCATCAATTTGTTTATAACACTAGGAAAAGTGTCAACAGGTGAATCAAGACAATTAAAGAGGCGCAAAGACTTTCGTACTTTGTACTCACTGGCCACTGCCCCCTAAGGCACCACCTTAAAAACATTGGCAAAGCCAGGACTGATGTCTGGCCCCCTGTACTGAGGCAGTGGAAACAGCAGAGCACATCCTATGTGAATGTCCTGCTGTAGCATCAACACGATTCCGGCACTTTGGGAAGGGGTTCATTAATGCCAACGATGCTGCCGGAGAATCACCCGGAAGCCTCCTCCACTTTGTGAGAGAAGAGGCCATCAACCGGGTTCTTAAATGAAAATAGGGACAGATGTCAAAATAGATCTTTAATGTCTCAATGACAAGGGGCTCGGTACCCGTCCCTTTAAGGGGAAAAAACCTCAATTAAATGGCAGTACCAGCGTTCGAAGATAATGGGGGGGGGGGGGGGGGGAGGAGCGTACCTAATTGGTGGTTTGGGGCCAAAATTGGTGGAAACAATCAGAAATATGTATTCAATTATTTCACATGAGAGAAACAATAAACGAACAGCCAACATTGTTTCATTAGAATAATAAACGCATGTGACAAGGACTTAGGTGTTTTGTATAATAACACTAGAAAAAGTGTAAACTAGTGAATCAAGACAATTAAATGGCACTTCCAATGATCAAAGATAATTTGAAAAAAAAGGAGCGTGCCTAATGTTTTGGGGGCCAAAATGGTGGAAACGATCAAAAATAGCTATTTCAATTATTCCACATGAAAGAAACAATAAATGTACAGCCAACAATTCTGTATGTTGTCCAACAGACCTGTTGAGGTGAATTTCAGTCCCTGGCGCCTGAAAAGGTCATTCGCCTCCGCTCTCCCCTTCAAATGTAGATTTTCAACTATTCACAAAAGTTGATCTTTCAACCGCCCACCGATGCTATTTTTTTACATAGGCGGTTTTTTCAATAATGTATGATTAGGTAATGAGTACCCAGATCCGGGCTGTACCTCTTTTTGTACAAAAAAGGTATTTACTTACTTACAATTATTAACATTTAAATGTGAAAAAACTCGGCGCTGCGCGCCTCGGCGGGGGCTTCGCCCCCTGCACCCCCGGATGACTTCCGCTTAAAGCCTGACGGCTAAAATGTGGTGTACCTGACCCTTCAGGTTTTTGTCCCCCTCGCTGTATTATATAAGCTTTAGCCACGCTTATACACATCGAAACAACCAAGTGACAACCAAACAAGCGTCATTGTTTACTATCGATTTATAACATCCATTTATATAGTTATATTATGAAACTAGGAAATAAACACCAAGAACAAATACGAAATAAATGCGTGATAAATCAAGAGCTTTCCAACGAATGGAAATCGATTTTTGTCCGATGAAAATGAAAGAAGTTTAATTTCCCTAGCAACTACTCGGTTGTACGTGAAAAGCATAAGAAAATTTCGCGCTACTTTTATCTCACTATTTGGTCAAACAAGCGTCATTGTTTACTATCGATTTATAACATCCATTTATATAGTTATATTATGAAACTAGGAAATAAATACCAAGAACAAATACGAAATAAATGCGTGATAAATCAAGAGCTTTCCAACGAATGGAAATATTTTGTCCGATAAAAATGAAAGAAGTTTCATTTCCCTAGCAACTACTCGGTTGTACGTGAAAATCATAAGAAAATTTCGCGCTACTTTTATCTCACTATTTGGTCTCACTTTTTCCTGTCGTTTTTCGGCGGGGGGTCCCATCGCAAAAACCTGAAGGGTCAGGTTAAAAAGTTTTGAAAGAATTTTCGAATTTTTTCGTTGGTCTCTTATGTATTCATTCTCTGGGAATAAACCATTTTTCAGATTTAAAAAATGTTGAACAGTTGCCGAGACAATAGTTAAATGAAATTGGGCGATTGCACTGCCATCTCTTACTGGAGAATCACACTACTAGCCACTGGACATTAGCCTTAAGGTACGTCACCAACTTCCCTAATAATTCGAGAGAAATGGGACTACTTTTGGTTTACTATTTTCAATAACGAACCTTTGGAATCGAGCATGAAAAAAGTTTTAACCCCCCTTTAGAATTTGATGGTTTTCGTTTCAAGGTATGTAGAATCTGAAAATGGAATACAAATTTTGTCAGTCCGACGTACCTCGCACTTTTCTTAGTTACCATGAACCAACATTAATAAATTTTGGTTTGTAGGTTCCGTTTGGGGTTTAGTTGGTCCGCGAAGCTCGGCGTTACTGTCAGTCATCTCTAAGGGGTGAAAAATAGGGGATGGCTGGTCGATTAGTTTGGAATAGGGGTTGGGTTGGAAAAATGTCGGTTTCTCGAAAACTTTGATAGAAGGGTATGGTTTTTTACGTTTTTAAATTGATATTGAACTAAAGCATTTTCTGAGACACCCGGACCATTGTACGACCAGCCGTTCGTTTGTACCGGAAAGCTTCAACATGATCGTCAATGAAACGGTATGAATCCCGTCTAGATATCATTGTTAGGGAGCACCTGATTATAATCACAGATGGCTGTATGAAGTCGAGTTGGTTGTTCAGCGATATTATTTCATTTGAAAAATGATGGATCTACTAGATTTTGTTGGTAGGTACTTTTGAAACTTGAACAAAGTTATGCTTCATGAATAACTAAAAATAATTAATGACCGTAAATAATGAACAGTTGTTGAAAAAATATTGGCGTAGAATTTCACGTTTCCGCATGTGCTGTGGCTACCATTAATTCAAATATGACGAAATTCATAGGGGTCGTCTGGGGCCTAGGCTTGTCACCAACTTCCCTCACAATTCGAATGAAATTGAACCAATTTTTGAAGAAAAAACATTGGCGTTTGTAGAATTTCACGTCTCTGGATGTGCTGTGGCTACTATCAATTCAAAGAAGATGAAATTCATAGGAGACCATCTAGGGCCTAGTTAAGTTTCTTCAGTTGGTTGGTTGGTTGGTTAGGTAAGGCATCGTGGGTCTAGCTGCCCCCGGGAAGCCAAGCTCGAATTTCGTAACACGGACTATAGTTAACTTACCGGACAACCAATGATGACGTTGAAAATATCGAATAGGGCCATCTGGCCTTCAGTCTTTCTTTTGTCTTCGTTTATGTGCGTCATCACTTCCCGTATGGCTGCCAAAGCCTTTTCCAGGGCGTTATGATCTGGATTATTTTTATTTGTGTGTTTCAGTATATCTGGAATGGCAAGGTATGTGATAAACTTGACATAACAACTATTACAGTCAATCAGGACAAAACGGTGCAAGTGGTGATAGTAGTAACAGGGATTTAAAAAAAATTATCCCAGTGAATTAGGCAAGTTTCATGACTGGTGTCTACAAGAATTGAATGGCGAGACTTCGGTAAGCACACAATTGACGCCTAAGTACACCAACTGACGGCTTGGTAAACAAACCAGCTGGTTCCCTGATGATCTAACCAGCTGATGACCAGGTAATCAAAACCAGCTGATGCAACTAGGCACACCAGCTAACGCCCTGACAGGAACAGTCGTTGCCTACAAACCTACAAATTGATGCCAGACTGGCAGACCCAGCCAGTTTCAGTTGGTTTGGTCCAATTATGCAAAAAGTCAAGATTCCCCCACAGAGAGCAATGCTACGATTTGAGTTGCTAAATGAAATAATAGCTTGAAATTTAGATCACGCAAGTATAACTAGCCCAGTATACTAACAATAGGTATGTATTAATAAATTAATAATGTTAACGCATTACCTCCAAGTAGCAGAGATATGCTAGGGAGCCGCTGAACGGGGCGGATGAGGAGTTCTGTGAGGCTTTGACGCCCACACTCTGGTCGGGTCTGTCGGGCCTTGAGAAACGCGTGGAAACGAGGTTTGGCGATATCACATTTCTTGATTTCTTCTCGAGTGGTATCGAAGAAATTGACGAAAGGAGGGTAGGCTTTTTCGAAATCAGAAGCCTGGAACACAATATAGATCAACTTTAATAGGTTTAATATATGTATAATTTGGAACCAAAACCACATTTTTACTTCCTGGCTATCTGGTAGAGCTTTTCATATCATAACCATAATTCCCTAAGCCCGAACCATCTAAACTACAGTCACTGGTAAAAGACAAATGATGAGCCTTTTTGGACCTTCAAGCAAACCTGATATTGAAATAACAATAAAAACACTGTGATTTCTGACTTTACCAATCCTGGTGCGGGACGCTAGTCAGAAACATGAATTACGACGTGGTGCTCCTGTCTCTACTGCTGCTATGGAAAAGGTTAATTCCATGAACTCCTGAAATCTCTAATAGTTTCCTTAGGGAACCCAACACTTTTTACCAATAAAGCAAATTCTGGCACACAGCTTTCTGGTATCCACGATTTGACAGCCCAACATTCATAACCGAAAAATTATCAGCATATGTTAAACACACTTCCATGTATAAAAAAATTTAAAAAATAAATAAAATTAAAATTAAAGAATGTAAAAAAATAAATAAACTAGCAGTGTTGAGCCCAGGATATTGAGAACGCCACCTAACCACCGAGGCAGTGAGCATGCCAACCAAAGGGAAGGGTCCCTCGACACCTGGACAGTGTCGCCCGTTGCTGTTGGTCGAGCGTCCACTGGTAGGATGGCCACTAGACACAACTCTGCCCTCAACTGACTCGCTCCTCATAGCGTCACCCAGCACCTCCGCCTACTAAGTCCATAAGTAGGACAGGAGCCAGGATCAGCAGTCAGTTATCTGAACTCACGGCTGTGTGCCATCTGGTTGTTGATAGTGTTACATTTGTTGAAGTACGAGTCCGAGTCTCAGTGAAGTGGAGCAAACCTCTCAAGTTGTGTCTGACTCAAGTATCTCCAGTAAAGGGTCCTCCCCAGTCTGGAATTCTAAAATTCCCAGACTTTTCCCTGGATGAATCAGGATTTCCCTGACCTACAAATAGAATTATTCAAACACATAATTTTTCACATTCTGAACGCATAATTTTTCATAACTAACTGAATGAAATGAAGAATAGAATTTTTTAACAGTTTTATTATAAAAATATACAATGTGCCTGCAGACACGTCTGCAAGAAGCAGTAATCCGGTTTCAGGTCATTTCTGATCAAAAATCCAATATTTTTTAAACCCATGGTTTTTGTGTTTTTCAGCATTTCAAGTTTTTTCCGTTAATCACGTTTTCCGCACGTAACTGGCCATAACACCCATTTTTTAAATAACAAAAAACAATTGGTGACTACTGTTGAAAACCTCACTGAAGTTCCTTTCAGAATATGCTAATCTGAAGAATTTTTGAGTGGTCGGAACCCCTGAAATCATCGCCTGAAAATAGGAATTTGGCGAATCTAGAAAATACAAAAAACTTCAAAGCCCGCTAGCTCAGAGAGGGCAACCCAAATTTCACCTGTCCACCACTGAACAACTTTTTCAAGATATCAGCTTCCAATGGTATGCTCATTTGCAAATTGACTACTAATTCGAGGGAGAAAATTCTCCGGACTGGGTGATGCCCCGCAGTAGTAATCTGTACAGTTCTACCTTTCGAAATCAATACACATACAAAGAGAGCCCTTCAAGACCCCAACAGTATAACAGGCAGCGATCTATGTACCGTGAGTTGCTACTGGCTATTAGAAATTTTGATAGACATTGTTAAGAGCTGAGTATTGTGAAGAACTGTAAGATAAGTTTTGTTATTATGTTAAATCTTGCACAGCCAATGCAGAATTTGATAGTCTGCCGACCTGTGTCGACCCCTCTAATTTGTGTACCCTTGCACCGTGGCAGGTTCTCTAGAACTCCATGGTTCAAATCTAATCACCAATTACTTAGGAATAGGGTTACTTCATCTTAAAGCCGTATCACTCTCTCTCTTATGTCGCTGATAATGACCATAATAACGCAGAATTTCTTTAGTCCACCGACCTGTGTGTCGACCTTCAAATACTGAAACGCAACTGGAGAGTGATCCGTCAGACTGATATTCAGGATAGCAGACTTGGAGCGCTTGAATGCGTCCCCAGCAGCATTAACCATTATATGACCTAAGCAACTATTCTCTCTCGTAGGTACATTTATCCATCTGACAAACCCAAATTCGCGTAAAAATCGTAATATTCTGTAATTTCTACATTTTACTTTGCTTATAAATTATTCACGTTTATATCCTCCGTAGTAATTCCTGCGCTCGATGCTTGCAGCTCTGCTTTAAATTCTTTGACAAATTCTATTATAGTAGTTACATGCTACCAATACATGTTGTGGGCAGACAACACTGTGGCTCGTAAGGAGATGACGATCCGGAAGGCGACGTCACCCGGCTGATAAGCGACGTGGAAGGAAAGGAAGAGGAGGGGGACGGACCCGTGTCGCGGTTCTGTAGGCTGTGTGCGTGGAGCTATCCTTGTGTGAGCAATACACCGTAGAAAGACCACTACCTGTTTTTTCCTAAATTACCTATTACCCGTTAAGTTTCTTTAAATTAGTTCCTTGAGTAGGAACGGTAGTTCTCGAAGAGAACACCACATACATACTAATGAGTGTAAATTCCTGTGAGCCAATTTAGAATTTTGTAATCATCACTGATGCGCCCACTATGTTCCACTCTATCTGTTCACTGACGTCGATTTCTTCCACTGTGCAGAGGAGGACGCCGCAGGCTTTTTTGAAGGTTGTTATGCTTACGCAGCTGTTGTATCCGGCAGCCCGGGACCACAACCGCTGCCCGACCATATTTCCGAGAGCACAATGACCTTAGGTTTCGAATTGACGGCTAGTACCGAAAGTTTTGATCTGGAGAAAAAGGTGTTTAATGCACCAATATCCTCGCACATATCAGGTTGAATTTCCATACGACTGATTAGCCCTTGTGCATTGGGGTAGCTGGGACAGTTTTTGTCGTTTGCCCCATGATCATGCGTCAAATTGAATTTTTTGCAGTTAATGCATTTTGGCCGAGTGTTATTTTTATCACACGTATTGGTATCATGATCTCCTGCACATTGGGCACTTATGTTTTTGAACATGTGAAAATCCATTACATTTGTAGCAACGTAACACTTGCTTATAATCCTCAACCCTGCAAGAACTCGACCCAAATACAGCCTGGTCAAACTCAATAGTTTTTTTTTTTTTTTTTAATAACGTAACTCCGGAGAGACCTCTGTAGTCAAATTTTCCATTAGTTTAGTGCAGAGGAGCCTCAGTATGACTGGGGAGTAAGAATGACGAGGTGAGGGCCCTCCCTAATTAGCTGAGTGAGCCGGGAGGCTGAATTCACTCCTGTTTGACGTAAGAGGATGGAAATCGAAATGGAACCTCTGTAGGACTGAAGAGTAAGAATGACGAGGCGAGGGTCCTCCCTATCTGCTGAGTGAGCCGGGAGGCTAATTTCACTCCTGTTTGGCATACTGATGAAATTCGTAGTGAGCCTCTGTAGGACTGGTGAGTAAAAATGACGAGGTGAGGGCCCTCCCTAATCAGTTGCGTGTGTGGTGAGGCTAAATTCACTTCTGCTTTGATCTACGATGATGAAATTGGCAGTGGAGCCTCTGTAGGATGGCGAAAAAGAATGACGAGGTGAGGACTCTCCCTAATTAGCTGAGTGAGCCCGGAGGCTAATTTCATTTCTGTTTGACCTAAAAGGATGAAATTCGCTCTGTAGGATTGGTGAGTAGGAATGACGAGGTGAGGACCTTCCCTAATCAGCTGAGTGAGCCCGGAGGCTAATTTCACTCTGTTTTGACCTGCAATGATAAAATTCGAAATGGGGCCTCAGTAGGACTGGTGGGTAAGAATGACGAGGTGAGGACCCTCCCTAATCAGCTGAGTGAGCCCGGAGGCCAATTTCACTCTGCTTTGACCTGCAAGGATGAAATTCGAAATGGGGCCTCAGTAGGACTGGTGAGAAAGAATGAAGTGGTGAGGGGCCTCCCTAATCAGCTGCTGAGCCCTCCGCTAATTTCATTCCTCTCAGACTTACGAGGATGAAATTCGAAATCAAGCCTGTGTATGACTGGTGAGTAAGAATGACGAGGTGAGGACCTCCCTAATCCGCTGAGTGAGTCCTGAGGCTAATTTCCCTCCTCTTTTGACCTTTGATCATGAAATTTCGAAGTTTCGTCTTAAGCGGGAGATCCGAATTTCTCTAAAAACAGGCTGTCGAAGGGTAGTCCAGGGAACTACTACATGTAAACGTTCTCAAGTGTCCCACTAGATATAATTACAAATGAATTTCACAAGTTCTTTTATTCATCAAATTAATTTTATCCTCCTCTTATTTTATATATTATTTTATGCTAGAAATATATCCATCGATTAAAAGCAAAGGTATGATGGAGATCTGATCACCGTGAGGTACCTGAATGTTAGTAAATATTCATACCTGGATATTAGTAATAATTCCGAGGGTATGAATATTAATAATTCATACCTAGGTATGAATTAGTAATTCGGCATGAAAATGCATACCGTGTTACTACTAATACGGTATGAATATGGTATAAATGTTCATACTGTATTAATAATTCATAGCTAGGTATGAATATATGCATATGTATATGTATGAGTATATTCATCTTGGGTATGAAAATCATACTAGGTATGAACATTCATACCATAGGTATGAATATTAGTCATTCATGAATAGTAGTATGAGTGTTATTCATACCTGAATGTTAGTAAATATTTCGTAGGCACATATATTAGTAAATATTCATACATTAGTAAATATTCATACCTACTTACTTACTTAAGATGATCTTCCCAAAATTACATAGATTTACGGGTGATTGATATTACAGCCCTGTCTCCTCATCAGGTCGAACAACTTTTTCCAGGTTTCCTGGCTAGTTGGCTAAACAACGAACCATTTTTCTGGCGATTTAGCAGTTGAGCTGGCACAGTTTGGGTGAACTTTTTGATTCTCATAATCAATTCTGAATCACTAAACAATTCCCTAGGAGGGACATTTGATTATATGCCCAATTATAATTAAAAATCGACCTAACTGTCTTAAGAACCAAGAAAAACCTAAAACCGTTAAAACACACACCTAAAATGCCCTTTTCTGTACGTTTCAAATACCTAATTCGATGATTTTTTCACATAAAAATCCAGAGCGTAGTGACTATAATCAGCAGTTCCCTAGCAATGATATCTGGGCTGGATGTATACCCTATGTACCCCCCCCCACCACAAAAACTCACCTTACCTTACCCCTTGGCACTATAGACCATGGAGGGCCCTGGCCTCCTGCCTCACAAACACTGGTGTGGAAATTTACCCGCCAATAAAACTATTTTACCCGCCAAATTAGCACACTCGAAGTTCTGCACTTCGCTCTTCCTCAGTTCGGATGGATTTCAAAAGGTAAAAAAAACATACCCTTCTATCAAAAGTTTTAAAGCAATCAAAAGTTCTGAAAATTGCAAACCCTATTTTCACCCCTTAGATATGACTGACAGTAACATTTGAGCATTGCGGTCTTGACCCCAAATGAGACTTACAAACCGAATTTCGTTAATTTTGGATCATGATGTCAGAGAAAAGAGCGAAGTACTATGGACAGAAATGTTTTATTCCATTTTCGGACTACGTACCTTGAAATGGAAACCATCAAATTGGCGGTGGTAGTGGTGGGGTGGGGGTGGGGGTACCCATTTATCTATTTATCTATCCTCGATTCCAAAGGTTCGTTATTGAAAATAATATAGCAATATAGAAAACTCACGTATTGAAGGAATATTTGGCCGATAGAGACTTCTTCAGTCCACGATTGATATGCTTGTCTAAGACTTTCTAGCATCTTGCAGTGTGCGTGATAAATGGGAGGCAGGTTGCCAAAGATAATGCGAAGCTCAGTGGCGTTCAGGAGTTGGTCTTCACCATCTAACATTTCTTCCAAAGGCGCCTTGAACAACTTCATGTTGAGAAAATTAGTTACAGTAGTAAAAAGAGGTAGTTATGTATGAAACGGGCCTCCATAGAAAAAACTTACAGTCATTATTGTCTTGAGAATTTCTACGTAATTAGACTCTGTTTGCAGGAACTCCAGGAAAACTTGGTGTCTAGCGCTAAGATTCTTCTTTGGCGACTCAGCACACTCAGTTTCAGCCTCTGTAAAACGATGTACATTGTATAGATTGAAACAAATGATTCAACTTGGAGAAATAATTTTCATCAGGTTATTAACATCCCACAACACGGGATGGATCCTATAATCATCAATAAACAATAACTTTTCTTCACTGGTAGACTGGGAAGCTGGCATTATTTGTCTGACTTCAGTGAGTACTGATTGACTAGCACATGTAAAGTGGAAACAATACCCACCCGGGTCGGGAAACCTTGCCCTCTGCTTGCGTCAAGGCGTGCGCTATGGCAGTGGTTCTCAACCGGTGGTACGCGTACCACCAGTGGTACGCGGGGACATTTCAGGTGGTACGCAGTCATATATTAATAATAACAATAAAAACTGTTACGATGCAACATTTCCGCGTTAAGAATACAATTCCTCCATCTGTGTGACTGATGATATCACTAGTCATATGGAAGCCCTTCAAACGAGTTTTGATAAATATTTTAATTAAGATTTTTCTAAATATGAGTGGATTAGAAATCCATTTTCAGGGGAATTTCCTAGTCACTCAAAGGAGTGTTTCATCGACCTTACAAGTGACAGCTCAATGAAAGATTCGTTTAAAGAAAAATCTTTAATAGACTTTTGGATGGGGACAAAAACTGAATACCCATCAGTGTTCAAGCAAGCAATAATCTTTTTACTTCCATTTGTAACCTCGTACTTATGTGAATCGGGCTTTTCAGAACTGCTGTACATAAAAAATAAATACAGAAACCGCATTAGTGTTGAAGAGGACTTAAGAATCAAGTTGAGTTCAATCGACCCAGATATAGAAAATTTGGTCAAGGACAAACAACAACAACGAGCTCATTAGGATCTGTTTAAATTTAAATGACTGTGTTCAATGAACTAATTTGAGATTGTTTTTAATGTAAGATACATTTCATTTTGTATCTAAGTAAATTCTATGTACATACATACAGTTGTAGAATGCATTTTTATTTTCCTAAACATGACCAAAGGTACGTCAAAATATCTGAAAATTTCAAGTGGTACGTGGTTACTAAAAGGTTGAGAACCCCTGCGCTATGGGATTCGAGGTCACTGACCCAGCAACACGCTGCCAACAGCGCATGCCTCTCGTTCCTTCTCCCGTGTGCTGTGTTGAAAGTTAAAAGGAAGAGGAAAGCCCACAGGTGTGGACAAGGCTTTTCTCTCGCAATTTTGCGCATCAAATTACTTTCCCGCGTCGCCTACGACAATACAAGCACCTACCTACCGTCAATCATTATCAAGTGATAGGCTCCCTCAAGTTCCCCACCCCACTATCAGTTAGTTATCCCTGTTGCCCACTGCCTGCAGGTAGGTACCCATCCCGAAATACCCACCTTTCACTTTAACCCCTCCTGCTTTGACCACCCCCCCAAGGCGCCGTACCAGGGAAGGTAAGGTCTAATAGTATTTTATGTATCTAGTTTATCAGCTACCCTGGTCCTTCATAAGCTGCGGTTATCCCACTGATTACATGCAAACAATCGATGATTTGACAAAATTAAATTAAAACTGATGTTCTGAAGATGGGATTTCGAATAAATACAAATAATTCATCACATGATGTTATTTTCCAAAGTGCCTGAACCCTACTCGTAATTTTGTTAAGTGTCTAGAAATCTCAACTAGTGGGTTCACTGACCAGTAGCCTCACATATCTCCAGTAAACGAATACAATGTGTGCCCATCCCAAAATAGCTTTTTTGGATTTTGCGGTGCCAGCAAAAACTAGCGCCGCCATAGTACAGAAATTTCTGGCAGTCCTAACAGTATAATACTCTAAAAATGTTAAGCCGTAGGACCCATTATTACATATGCTTTGGCTCTTGAGGCGTAATTCTTGCGCCTTGGCGCCTCTTCCTGATTTTGTCAAGACACCAAAACTATAAAGCAAATTCGAAAGGCCCAACGAGTCTACCTTCAAAACTGCAAGTTAAAATAGTCAATATTGCGGCTTGTAACGCAGTACAGACATATTATATACCCACCCACAAATATCAAGCAAGTAGCCTCACTGACGTTCGGCAATTATGTAGCAATTATCATGCAGTAGTAAATTTGTACATCACCTTCAAGCTCATTGTGGGGAGTGTCAAGGAAAGATCCGCTGCAGCTAAGTAGAGAAGAATCGGTTATGGATGATCGGCGTTTGAGTGGCTCAAGGGGAGGCGACGTAGGAGACAGCGGACCACTACCACCAAGCAAGCGAGCTGCTGCAGTCCTCAGCCGCTTCCTCTTTCTACCCCTAATTGATCCGGGCGTGGACCCCACCGACACCCTAGGTGTCAGGCGCCCCACATTCTGGAAACACCATTATACAACAATTAGCATAAACACTAAATGAGCTGCACAGTGGGGCTTAACATTCATGCAAATACAGCAGGTTGACTCAAGAACCTTACATACCGGGGAGCCATAGACTATGATTAGTACTATGCATCACTTTGCATGAACCTAACGTTGGCTGGTTTTCCAAAAGTCCATCCAAGTAGAAGAAAACACTCGTTATACGGAAGAATCAGTGTAGTGCTCTTTCAACATGATTACTTCAACCAAGGTGCTGCAGGATGACAGGAAGATTTTCCTAACCCTGGACAGTACTGTTTTCATACACAGATGTATTATTTGGGTGAACAGGATATCCACTTCTTGTCCTGTTAATTTGGACTCAAGAGGATGGATGTGGCTGGTCTTCTAATCACATGGGGTTTCACCAGACCATACCAGGGACATCAAACCCCACAGTCCACACATCATGTGCTATCCACCAAGGGGCCAGGGGCCATACCTCTGTGGGACCAAACCGTCACAATTCCTGGACAATAATACAACCTTTGAATACCAACTGAGCCGAACTGAATCACGCGCCATGATATTTGGAAACCCATTTTCAGTGGACAACCTTTCATAACTCTGTTTTTCATTTTGAAACGGGTTTCCACAATATCACGGCGAGTGTATTCGGCTCAGCTGGTATTCAAATGTTGTATTATTGTCCAGGAAATGTGAAGGTTTGGTGCCACAGAGGTATGAAAAACAGAGTTATGAAAGGCTGTCCATTGATACACACACAAAAATCTCGTATTTATGGGTACCAGTTTCAGTGATCAAACAATCTTCAGTAACAAAAAATATCTGTTATTGTTTGTTACTGATGATGGTTTGATTACCGGAACCGGTAAAAAAGTATAATTTTCATGTATTACTGGAAACAGAAAACCTTTCAGTAACTCCCTTTTTTTATTTGCACCAACTGAGCTATGGACTTTCTGTGTACATTTCAGCGTGACAGACCGACCATTTCGGCCAAAATCCGTAAACTTACATGGACATCTCACTTTCAACCACTTTTTGACACCACATCAACGTCATTTAGCTGTAAGCCTACAAAATGTTATACCCATTGACATATTTTTTGCTGTTAATTAGCGAAATCGAATGCGATCGAGTTCAAAATCAATAGGCATGATATGGACACCCACACGGACATTTTGGTATCAACCACACCAATTTTGGTCCATTTTTACGGCAGTTATAGTTGAAAATCGAAAAATTAGAAGTCCCATCATAACTTCCCCTTATTTTTCCAACCAGCTCGTTCTTATCTGCAAAAATACCGCATTTTGAGGAAGTTATGGACATTTGAAATTCCTACATAACAGGGCGATATCTCAAACGGAAAACCGCCTAGAAACTCGTTTTGAGTATTTCTGAGCAAGATACAGTATCACCATACTCCCATTCCTATATAATAGGAACATGGAAGTAATAATACCGTGACTGTTCAGGTGCGTACAGGATACTATAGCAGCTTTTGCCTTCCCTGTGCTACCTTCAATTTCAATCGATCGAACATTTTCGAACACCCCGGCTACCTTTTTTGAACGAGTTGATGACGCACCTACTTGCCCACGAACGGAAGTCAAAGTTTGTCGGCATTTCCCTTACTCTCGACTGGGAACATCGAGGACCTTCGCCACTCATTCGGATGTCTGGGGCTAGATAATATATATGCACGAGCAAAAAAATTATTCTGTACAGAACTGGTGAATGTATCGTACATTTTTGTTAACATTTGCACTTGAAACTTCGTACATATGATAAAATAATTTTTGCAGTACAATTAACATTAGCAATTTCATTTATTTCTTGATCGCCTTCAGCACATATACCTGCCCATCGTAAATTCATATTATTTTCATTCCAGATACAATATTAGGCACTCCCGTATTCCTTCTGTTACGAGCCAGTTCGACGGAACTGCTTTGGTCAGCTCGACCCAGTTTTGCCGAACTCCCCTCAGGACATCGCCCTCCGATTCAGTCGGCCGTAGCACGTTGTACGCGACTCACACTCTAACTATACATCTTGTTATTAATCCAATAACCAATAAAAAATTAATACTGTAGTGTTCCATGTGGGATTTATGAGTATCATCCTACCCAACCCGCACATACCTTAAATCAACGCGAGGAACATTACATTTGGCGCAGTCGGTAGGACTCACGGACTTTAATACGTTCCCAATAAGGAATTCCGTGGTTAATTATCGTGAGAGGGAGGTAATGGTGTAGTTGAAGGACACGCTGTCTCAAAGATGTAGGGAGTACTATTTTCCACCCTGAAGGTGTAACCCTGCACAAAAGTCCATTAGAAGACACCCTGAACAGGTCTGAGCTACCCAGAAGGGCTTTGAGGTCTTTGTCTGTGCTTTGTTTCTCCTTGAGTTCACTACTTGGAGAGTGGGCAAATGCTGTGCTTCAGATATGAAGCGAATATAGCATCGAGACAGTGCATCTGCATTACCATGTGCAGTTCCCGCCTTGTGCTGGATGGTAAAGCAGAACTCGCTGAGCTTTAATGCCCACCGTGTATGTAACACACATGTGTGCCTGGAGTTCAAATCTCTGTGGGTGTTGAGATACCAGAGGGCAGAATGATCAGTTATGACAGTGAACTCAACGCCCCAGAGGTAATGCCGTAATTGGTCTATTCCATAAATCAGGCCAGCCAGCTCTAGGTCTGTCGCACAGTATGAGCGTTCCTCTACATGGCTTGTCCGGCGGGAGGTGTAGGCCACTGGATGTTCTACACAATCCACCACCCTCCTTGCTACCATCTGTTGCCAGAATGAATGGCTTGGAAAAGTCAGGATAAGCAAGGATTGGGGGTGAAATGAGCTTCGATTTGAGTGAGTGGAAGGCTTCCTCACACTGGGGTGTCCAAATGAACTCTACCTCCTTCTTTGAGAGATCGTTCAGTGGCTTCGCTATTTTGGAGAAGTTCTCCACAAATCTGCGGTAGTAAGAGCACAGCCCCAGGAATGATCGGAGTTGCTTGAGGCCGCTGGGCTGTTGAAATTAAGCTACCACACGAAGTTTTCTGTCGTCGGGCCTGATGCCTTCTCTTGAGACGGTATGCCCAAGGTAGCGTACCTCGGATTGTGCAAAATGGCACTTTGAGAGCTGAAGGGTGAGGCCGGCAGTTTGCAAGACACTGAACATTTGACGAAGATCCTGGATGTGTGACTGTAAGTCCGGATGGAAGAGGATCAGGTCGTCTAGGAAGGCCAGAGCATGCGGTGAACCAAGTTGCTTGATTAGCATCACGGCCAGGCGTTGGAAGGTTGCGGGAGCCCCTTGCAACCCAAAAGGAAGCCTGGTGTACTCGTAGCAACCCTCATCAGTCACAAAAGCAGTGTTTGCCGCATCCTCAGGAGCCATGGTAACTTGGTAGTATCCGCTCTTGAGATCAAGGGTGGTGAAGAACTTTGATCCACCCAGCTTATCAAGATATTCATCAATTCTAGGGAAGGAATAGAAAGACGGCTCTGTAACGGTATTGAGCCGGTGATAATCAACACACATTCTCCAAAGAAGGCCGTACCCAGATTTTTTTGGGACTAGAACAGTAGGTGAGGACCAAGCGCTGGCCGACTCTGATCACACCCTGTTCTAGCTGCTCCTTCACTAGCTGATGAAGGATGGGTTTCTGGACATGAGCCACCCTGTAGGGGCGTGCTCTCATTGGAGGGCTTGTCCCTGTGTTGATGGAATGGGTTACTAAGTCTGTGCAACCAAGGATTTCATGCCCTTCAAAGCTAAAGATGGCATCAGAGTACTGAGAATGGAGTCTCTGTCACCGACAGGCAAGTGCTGTACCTTTGCTGCCGCTGCTTCCTTGAAAGCAGATATCCTAGCACATGCCGCAGTGTCGAGCTCCATACGTTCACCCTCAGGAACAGTAGCCATGGAACAAGTGAGGCTGTTCGAGGTGGCTTCAGTGGCTGTGTGGTCCAAGTCCTCAAGTTCTCCCAAAGTTGAGTTTGCATGAAGCACCACCTCCACCTTGGAGGGGTTGAAGGCAAGAGCAAGAGGGTTTAGGTTATTGCAAACAGTTCTCACCAGCAACAGGCCTTCACAATTTGTGGAGTGTGGGGTGAAAACTGTTGCCAGCGGTGGGGATCTATCATGAGAAGGGGAGGTGCAATGGTCGTCTGGTCGTGGACACGGCTGCAGACAGATAAGAGCAAGCGAACTTGGGAGTATTTTGACCTCTGTGCTCAGTATAGCACCAATCTTTCCCCCTGGAAGTGTGTGGAAGTTGCGCGCGTTTCTTCCTGGGGGTCAGAGGACTGCTCATCTACCTCCTTGTAATCCCATGTGACAGTCTGGGCCCAAACATTGATGAGTATGGCCCCTCTCTCCTCTAGGACATCACATCCCGAAAAGAGAAGAGCAGGGCGGTTTAGGCTACATACAGCTGCTCTTACTGAGAATGGTTGTTCCCCGTCTAGTTCCACCTGTACGGTGGTAGACCCTAGGGGCTCGATAGGCGAGTCGCCAATTCACAGTATGGTCACATTGAGAGGCTCGAGTGGACCAGTGCAAATTGTGGGGTCCACCAGAGTGATTTGAGACCCCGTGTCCACGATGATGGTTCCATGCTGGGAATTGGCGACTCGCCTATCGAGGCCCTAGGGTCTACCACCGTACAGGTGGAACTAGACGGGGAACAACCATTCTCAGTTAGAGCAGCTGTATGTAGCCTGAACCGCCCTGCTCTTCTCTTATTGGGATGTGATGTCCTAAAGGAGAGAGGGGCCATACTCAATGTTCGGGCCCAGACTGTCACATGGGATTACCAAACTTAACGGCGTTAGCACACAACGGAATTCCTTATTGGGAACATATTAAAGTCAGTGAGTCCTACCCAACCCGCACATACCTTAAATCAACGTGAGGAACATTACATTTGGCGCAGTCGGTAGGACTCACGGACTTTAATACATTCCCAATGAGGAATTCCGTGGTTAATTATCGTGTTTCAGTGTTGTGTGCTAACGCCGTTAAGTTTTTGTGACTATGCTGTTTCAGAACAACGTCGAAATCTCATCAGAGGGCATAGGTTGTGCTATACATTTAATACAATGGAAACACCTAGTTGAAGGGTTGAAGGCCTTTAATCCGACTTCAAGCCCCCATTCTTTAGCTTCTCACTACAGCCGCACTCTACAGAAATTGGATAGGAACTTAGATGAACTTATCCAATCCCTTCCAAGCCGGTTGGTCATTTCACAAGCGACTGAATGGGTAAAACGTGCACTCACGTACCAAGTCGACGCCCATACCCTCATCAACAAAGCCTCTGGATCAAAGACGTCCATTTCAACGAAAACACCCAACCATCACACGCACCACCAGAACGCTCATCCCGCCCGAAATATCACATCCTCTTCATCCCCAGGATCACTGAATTTTGCTTGCAAAGTTTGCGGTGGACATCATGCCCTCCGTAAATGCAAAACATTCAAAGGGATGACCGTTGAGGAGAGATGGGATGTGATTCATTCTAATGATTTGTGTGCGAACTGCTTTGCCTCTACACATAATTTAGACATGTGTACTTCCCGATCTGTATGCCAATGTCACAAAGCACACAATTCGCTGCTTTGTAAAAACCCATTCAACTTCGCTAGAATTCGCGAAGTTGATGACTTAAAACGGGACTCTGAAGTACCTTTCCTCTCCACCTGCGTTCAAGGATCGAGCACGTTGTGAGGAATCTACTTTGAAGAACTTCGCTCCCCCCTCACTTCCACCTGACAGATATTCTCAAACAGCGGATGGAGAATCAGCAACAGAGAGCCTGTATTCAATGATAAAACTCTGCCAGTGTTCCAGCTTCCCACCTAGGTTGAATTTAATGTATACACCTGAGGACAGGTGCTCCTCATAGGAGGAGGTAATGTTACGAGCCAGTTCGACGGAACTGCTCTGGTCAGCTCGACCCAGTTTTCCCGAACTCCCCTCAGGACATCGCCCTCCGATTCAGTCTGCCGTAGCACCTTGTACGCGACTCAAACTCTAACTATACATCGTGTTATTAATCCAATAACCAATAAAAAATTAATACTGTAGTGTTCCATGAGGGATTTATGAGTATCATCCTACCCAACCCGCACATAACTTAAATCAACGCGAGGAACATTACACTTCAAAGAAACAATAGGTAACAAGGTATTGAAAAGTTATATATCCTGAATAATTATTCAACTTATAAACCAACAAACATGGATTTATTTTTGTCAAATATGACAAAAGCAGTAGATTACCAATAATTATTTACCTCTTGAAATTGATGATCCTTCTCACTGACACAAGCTTCGTTCTGCACTGAGGACCAAAACCACTCCGCCTTGACGATGTTTGCTTTGCTCCGCAATTCATTTGGTGCTGAATTGGTTGTAGATTCATCTACCACCTATTAATTCATCAACATAAATATTAACAATTTCGAAAATATAGCAAATTATTCCACTTAACAGCTGATAGTGTAGTGCGTAAGGCATCCTCAAGGACTAACCAACAATTAAGTATATTGGAAGTCAGTATCAACAGTTGAGTTCAGTTTCAGACAATGTTTCATTTGTATTTATTTATTTCATTTGTTTACCATTACTAAACAAATACAAAAAAGATTGTCTTTTTGAGAGCACAGAAAGAACAAAATTTAATATGAAATAATTCAAACTTGGTAGTATTGTAATACCAACTGAATGTTTTAAAACGTCATATACCAAACAATTATATAGATGTACTGAATGTCTACATTCGGCAAATAAAGTAGAATAGTCGGCAAATAAAGAACAGGATATGAACAAAAATTTCCGTTTTGGCGGAACGTAATAACAAGGAATTCCTACTTCCAAAGAGATTCAAGAATTAAGCATTTACAAGGATTTAACGGAGTTCGATAAATACAATATTTTGCAACCCTGCTAACAGGGTTTGTCAGCGCCGCCTTCAAGCCAATTTTATATCAAGTCAGATATCGAACAAAATTAAGAATTTTATAGATAACCGCCGAAAAAAGAAAACTATGTTGATCATGGATACTTTGAAGTATGTTTTGTATGGATACTATGGTCTCAGAAGCCTGTTAAATGTGATATACATTTTTTTCATTGAAGCTGTTTTTAAACTATAGGAGTAACTGAACCACAGAAATCACACAGGACTTAATTTAACCCGTGGATTTCTGAAAATACTGACTCGAGTTTCAACATTAAAAGTATGGAAAACGAATGAGAATAGAACTAGGACTAGAATAGAACTTTGATGAAAATAGAACTAGGTACTTGGTGTTTCAATTGGAATTTAGCGACAACATAATTATATAGTTAGAACGTTTGTTTGGGACTGGACCGTAGCAAAGTGCCGTCTACGGAAGTGTTTCACAACTTGAGATAAGTAACACCAAAACAGAACCGTGGTTTAGAAAATCATCCTGCGAATGTGAAGAAAATTAAAGGAGTTCCAGTCATGCAGAATGGCTCAAGGAGCGAATTTTCAAAGTTTGGGAAATTGAGAATTTAAATTAATGGTAATCTGCCAGAGCACTCATTACAGCGTGACTGGGCATTTGCTGGGACCAGAGTGGCACGCCGTGCAGGAAAACGATGACAAAAAAATCATTTTCGGGTGTTTTGCAGTCTGAACGTGCTAAAACTACTCGCACTCGATTCAGCGACCAAAAAAAAAAAACATGGTAAACGACATCTCACATGTCTACATAAAAAATATGCGTTTTTTGGATTTCGGAATACAATTTTGTAAATTTGGTATGCTGAGCGCGCCTAATCGGAATGGGACTAGTTTCAATCGATTCAGCGCCCCAAAAAACATGTTTGACAACACCCCACATGGCTATGTTGCTGAAATCCTTTTTGTTTTGATTTTCTTAACCACAAATTTGTAAATTTGGACCGCCGCGCACAGTGCGATCGGGCTGGATAACGAACTCACCATTACTCTTGAAGGATTTTTTTGCGCAAGAACGAATTTTTCACCGTGGAAATTAAGGGAGTTATCATGCGGAATGACATAACTATATACATAAAACGGATTTTGGAGGGTTTTCCGGTGCACAGGGAGTAGGTACCTCTGAAATTTGGAACGGGCCAAATAGCTACATTTTCTCTGAAAATTCGCTGACAAACACATGCACTTCGTTCGGAATTGAACTCTACATACCTACAAGGTTATGAACATTACAAATACTATTATTAATGGATTAGTATTTATTACTCATTGTAAACGGTGATGTATACAATCAAAATGAGCCATGCTGCGTGAAACCATTGCACTGCAAAAGCGAGGAGCCAAGCTATACAATATGACAACCCGTTCAAGAGAGAAATCAAATTAGGGTTAGCGAAACGAGTCCGCAAAATCAGTGATACAATGGAGTGATAAAACGGAAGATAAAATTCAATTTAAACAAAAAATCAAAAATTTTGGCAACTTGAAATAAGGGTCAAGCCTACACCCTAGTATAATATGTAGGTCTAATATCTAGGGATGTGGGAGCGTCCCACCCGCCAAAAAACCGAAAAACTCGAAGCGACCAAGAACACTGCTTACACAACAGTAAAAGTAGGGTAAACCCCCCCCCTCCCCTCACATCAGTAACAAGGCCCCCCTGGAGTTCTCCGGTGTTGTCTTTTTCGTACACCAATTAACAACCGGTTCAGTAGAAGCCGAGTTTGAAAACGCAGCAAATTAAGGTCAAATCAACTAATTTGTCCGGGTTTTTCTTTGTTTTACATTTCACTTGGAGCACTGTAAATTTTGCGTAACCTATTATAATTTTCTACAACGCTTTCTAAAAAGAGATGAAAACCCAATTTAAAGAAAACATTTTCAGCAAATTTTTTCCAACATTTTTTAACGATTTGTTGAAAACATTTAAAACAACATTTTTAAAACGTTTCAAACAACTAAAAAAATTTCAAAGAACATAGAATGAACCAGTTTTATTGGGAAAAAATTTTCACAGGAAAAAAATTTCTCCTGGGAAACAATTTTTACTGGGGAAAATTTGCTAGTACTTTTAATTGAACTTCATTGAATAGTATCAGAATGGTGCGGTATCAAAAATTACCATAAAACTATCAATCCAAAAAGAAGTGCTATCCCTCCAAAAAAAAAGCCGTGATGTGAAAAGTAGCCGCCAAGAAAACCTCCTCAGATGCAAAAAGGATAGGAACATACTTGAAAAATTATGACAGTGGATATTATGAAGTATTGTACTTATTGAACGTATTTGTAATCAAACTGAGTAACGACTTTTTTTTACCGAGACGATATTTTGGAATGAAGATAATACGTATGATGAAATTTTGAATGAATTTTTGATTTTGAAATTTTTTGAGGAGTTCGAATTTCCAACTGATTTTGTTACTTTGTTATTTGTTACTGACGATTGTTTGATCACCGAAACCGGTATAACAATGTTCTTCGCGTTTTTTCGTGTATTTTAGTGGAAATAGACCATTTTTTCAATAACTCCGTTTTTCTTTGAAGTGTGTTACCACGAGTTCGTAGAAGAGATAAGTTTTATTTGTTTTATAATCGCCATCTCCCGAGGTACGATCCTTAAATTAAATAATTCAACTAATTATATAGCATTCTTCCCTTCTGGTGGTTGATACTGGATTTATCGTCGGACGTATGGACGTTCTGTCCATACGACTTGTCAGGACGTGGAAATTTGTATGATCAACCCACCACAGTGAGGCCCCGACGTTTTAGCCATTATTAATAACAACTCTTGAACTGGTTTTCACGAAAAATAATTCATCAAAAAGAGTGGGATATATAACAAGTGTCACACTAGAACGCAGCGCCCATTCAACGAGCCACCCAAATGTGAGGAACCAATTGTGAGGTTGAGCGGGGAGTAATTTAAAAATACAGCAAATTATTACACAACGGTTTATTATTTACCTGTACAGATGCCTCTTTGGCGTATACCACTGTTTTCTGTGTTAACACCTACCCTCGTACTTCCCCACAAAAGCCCTATATCCAGTACCTGCTGGAATCGGCCGGGCAATTGAAGTTTCATAAATAGGTGGGACCTACCTATGCGGTGGATTCAAGAATACTATCTATAATTATTAGGTATTTGTTGTTATACATGAACCATAACTTTAAAAAAAAAGCTGAACGGAAATTCCTCCGCGCAGTTTGAAGAAAAGTTCCTGAAAATTTCATCAAAACCGAGTCACTGGTTCATGAGAATTTGAGTACCCAATACCTCGTGGTCATACCTAGTGAGCCGAGCGTTTTCAAATTCATACAGGACCATCTTTAAGGCCCGTTTACACGAGCGGACCGGGACGGATAAATCCGAGGAGTACAGTAAGTGCGTACTTCAGCCCTGCCATGTAAACGCTCCTCCGGACCGGTTATGGGCGTTCCCACTTGCTAGGGAGGCCTGATGGAAATTCCTTCGGATCTAGGGTCCCCCCACCGGACGATCCTACTCTCCCCACCCGTTTGCCCTGTCACCCTGTGGTGTAAACGCATATCCGCTCAGGATCTTCTCCATGACTAGGTACCTACATCCCTATAAACATGCATATATGTAGTTTAAAAACGCTGCCAAGTCCTCGTCACATGGGTTTATTA
Organism: Leptopterna dolabrata; assembly: GCA_954871275.1. Classification (NCBI taxonomy): domain Eukaryota; kingdom Metazoa; phylum Arthropoda; class Insecta; order Hemiptera; family Miridae; genus Leptopterna; species Leptopterna dolabrata. The sequence goes on from OX940982.1 coordinate 50,757,501, forward strand.
TTCTATTGAAGTTCTAGAGATTCTTGTTGGCAGTTAAATTTATTGTTTCTTTCATGTGGAATGATTGAATTAGCTATTCCTGGTGATTTCCACCAATTTTGGCCCCCAAAACATGAAATAGGTACACTTTTTTCCCCCCCAGATCATCTTTGATCATTGGTAGTGCGATTTAATGGTCTTGATTCAGCTGTTTACACTTTTTCTAATGTTAGTATACACATTGATGGTGATTTCAGACAGTTTTCCAGGTTTTTGACTAAAAAAAAAACAATTTTGGGAGCTGAACTAATGGTAAAACCTCAATTTCCGCGTCTTTGGTCAAAATCGACTTCATATTCGGTATTCTCGTCCCCAAAAACATGGAAAAACGTTACCTCAAAAGCTCATTTCACTAACATGTTGCTAAAACGCAAAAAGTACCTATTTTTACACACATTTTCACTCATAACACCCCTGGGTATATTCCGATCGGGCTGAAAAGTTTCGGGACACAACTAGGGCCCAAATGGAGCATGTGTGCGAAAGAACGACTTTTTTAGATCTAAAATGAAGCCTGTACACGTGATACGGCGTACGGCGGACGGACATTGCATTTTTGGAATCTACGCACCTTGAAACGGAAAAGAAAAAAGTTTGAGGGGGTGTTATAAAAATTTTTTGCTGAGCAAATACATAGGTGTATTATTCACAGAATAATAAACCAAAAACGCTGCGAAGTCCTTGTCACATGGGTTTACTATTCTATTGGACAACCTACAGAAATGTTGGCTGTTCATTTATTGTTTCTTTCATGTGAAATAATTATTAAAATAGCCATTTATGATGGTTTCCACCAATTTTGGCCCCCAAAACACGAATTAGGTACGCTCCTTTTTTTTTCAAATGATCTTTGATCATTGGTAGTGCCATTTAGTTGTCTTGATTCACCTGTTGACACTTTTTCTAGTGTTATTATACAAACTGATGGTGATTTCAGACATTTTTCCAGGTTTTTGACTCATTAAAAATCAATTTTCGGAAATGAACCTTTGGTAAAAACTCAATTTTCGCCTCTTTGGTAAAAATCGACTTCATATTCGGTCTTCTCGTTCCAAAAACATGGAAAACGATACCTCAAAAGCTCACGTTACTAATATGTTATTAAAACACAAAAAGTACCTATTTTTATACACATTTTCACTCATAACACCCCTGGGTACATTCCGATTGGGCTGCAAAGTTTCGGGACACAACTAGGGCCCAAATTGAGCATGTGAGCGAAAGAACGACTTTTTAGACAGAAATTGAAGCCGGTATCGTATGCATGATACGGCGTATGGTGGACAGACATTGCATTTTCTGAATCTAGGCACCTTGAAACGGAAAAGAAAAAATTTTGGGGGGTGTTATACAAATTTATTGCTGAAGATAATAAACCAAAACGGTGGAAATTGTTATACAACTGTTTATTACGTTCTTGTCTTCGGTCCGGTCGTGTAAACGGCTGCCCGAAGGGAAGGAAGCCCCGCCCCCCACGGAGCGAGTCAGGAGGCTCCTAGCTAGGAGCATCGGAGTATCCGGCCCGGTCCGCTCGTGTAAATGGGGCTTTAAGCTACACTCAACTACCCACCGAATTTAGCAAAATCAGAAATGGATAACACCGGATTCATGTTTGCACATGCTCAGCGGTCGTACCAAAGATCCAAACGTTCTGTAATTCTGAGGCCCAACCAGCATGATCCCTGAAGGTACCTATCAGCAAAATCGGATTCGAATTGAGGAAGACACGCGCGTGGCAAGATTAGTGGACAACAGAGAGACACCGAACCAAATTCGTTCAAGTAGCAGAAGTGCCTACCTATCAACAAAATCCAAAATAACCATCTTTCTTCAAATACAATAATATCACGAAACAACCAACTCGACATCATAAAGCCATCACCGTCAGCATCATAATCGTCGACATCATAGTCGGCTGTTCCGTAGCAACGATATCTGGGTGCTGGATATATACGCACCCTATAATTCTGTTGTATAGTCAACACTGTTAGTTCCAGTCCCTGTTACTTGTTCCCCCTAGTTCTCAGTTCATTTAGTATCAGTCATGTCGTCAGCCTGTATAGAAGCCTTACGTCTTACTATTCAACTTGTGCGTTGTAAAACAATAAAAGTTAAACACAGTTTCTATATCGCGTGTGATATTGTTTCTACCCCAGCATCACAACAGTTGGCGACAAGGATTAAAAACATCGAACGTGCAAAGTCAAGTGCCGAATCGTCAATTTGTTGCCGGCACCGCTTCCCTGTTGTCGATCTCCGACGGTAACGTGCCGCACTCTTTTTTTTCCCAAACGTAAGCCACAAAAAAAAAAGACTTTTATAACTGCCTCATTTTCTTTTCTGTGTCATCAAATTGATAATTTCGTTGATTATCCGTTGGAATTGCGTTGGGGAAAACTGTTGAGTCAATTTGGAATTCGCTGTTTGACACAGAAAACAGATTTTTAGACGCCATTACCGAGTCGTGCTCGTGACATCACTAGCTTATGCACGTTGCTACTTTTTGTCACTACTGCGTCACTCAGGAGAACCGTTCGTTACTTTCACAGTAGTGCTGTTCCAAAGTCACCGTTATTGCGCCGAAGTCACTGTTCCTACTCCAAAGTCACCGTTATTGCGCCAAAGTCATTGTTCCTGTTCCAAAGTCACCGTTTTATTGTTACAAACTCACTGCTACTGCTGAAAGTCACTCATTTAGTTCCAAAGCTGTGTTTTTCAACCAAATCTTGGTCTCTACACTGTTTTTCAAAGCAATTGCCTCCTCTGAAGCACTGTCAAAGTCAATAAAATATTTTATCAAGTAATCAACCCAGCATTTATCTATTGATTCAAATCAATTTGAAAAGTTTTTAGCAGTTCTGACATCTGCCCTTGAAAATCAAACGCCTCTTTCTGCATCACAGACGCACCTTTTGAAAATTACGACGCAAAGAATGAAAAGTTTTTGTCCTACCTGGAACGTTTTGACAACTACTGTGAACTTGAGAGCATCAATGATGACGTTAAAAAGGCCCAACTTTTACGTTCTTCAATTGGGAAAGAGCATTACAACAATTTAGCAGCTTTCCTAGGCCCTGATAATCCAATTAAAGAAATCGATTTCACCCCATTGAAAGGTCACTTTACTAAAATGTTAGCTCCTTCAGTTTCAACTGTTGTATCACAGCATTACTTTCTCAGCATTTCTCAAGAGGCACATCAATCAATCTCAGATTTTGTGGCATCTTTGAAGGGGAGGTTAAGTGACTGTGACTTTTATGCCACATGTCCAACTGCAAACTGTTCAAAGAAATTCTCCATAGCAGACATCTTCCTTCGAGCACAGTTCATTAGGGGCCTCAAAGACAATTGGATACAACAACAGATATTACAAGATACAAACCTCACGAATTTTGACGATTTTTTAAAAAAGGCAACAGCCTTGGAAGCATCTCGAATTGAATCAGGTCAACTGAGTAAACCACCAGTTAACCCAGTTGATTACTCCGAAGACACACATAAAATTGACCGTCGTAAAGCAGGCAGTTCCAGCTATACACAACATAAAACTGTACCACAATCCAGCCCCCGTTTGTGACAATATTCCCAACCTCGTGACTCAAGAGGTCGTATAGATTTTCGAGCTTTGGGGATAGAAGGTCTTTGTCTTAGTTGTGGGCGTCCTAATCATAGGTCACGTTATTGCAGAACAGATCGTGAATCACTCAAGTGCGTGGCATGTCAGAGAACGGGCCATATTGCTAAAGTATGCCTTACCACCCTGCTCAAGGACTCCAAGACCAACACCCTCTCCTGGCAACCTTTTCAGGACGAAGACAATTCTCAATCTGACAACTCGTTTGGCATTGGTTGCTTGAGGGAGATTGAAGACCTATACGAAGTTAGACCAAATAATGACAAATATATGACTACAGTATCAATAAACAAGAAACCACAACTGTTTGAAGTCGATTCCGGAGCCCGATTCTCCTTGCTATCAGAAACTGAATTCAAACAGCTGAATCTTAACGTACCCTTGCAACCAACTTCAGTATCATTTCGCTCATACTCTGATCACATTATCAAACCAAAAGGAAAAGTTACTGTGGCAGTTGCCTACAAAGAAAATTCCATGGAAGGAGACTTATACATTGTGCCAACAGGGCATGATGCCTTACTCGGAAGAATGTGGATTAGAGGGCTAAAAATCAACCTTGAAGAAATTGATAATCACAAAGAAACACCACTTCGATCACACCAAATTAATTTCCTTGCATCACTTGATGACATTTTCAAAGAATTTGCAGACATTTTTGAACCAAGGATAGGTTGTGTCCCAAATGTAGGAGGGAAGGGGTGAAACCAGTCTTCAACCGCGAACGCGCTGTTCCTTTTGCCCTGCGGGAAAGAGTTGAAAAAGAGTTAGCAACTCTTGAACACCAAGGAGTCATTAGCCCCATTACATCAAGCGACTGGGGGTCACCCTTGGTTGTTATACCAAAACCTGACGGTGGAGTGAGGCTATGTGTAGATTATAAGTGTGGAGTAAATTCCAGACTTGTAGCGTCAAACTACCCCATCCGCCAGATAGAGGAAGTCCTGCACAGCCTACGAGGCTCCAGGTATTTTTGCAAATTGGACTTATACAAGGCTTACCTTCATTTGAAGGTTGATGAGGAGGGAGGCAAGATCCAAACAATAACAACGCACAAAGGCACATTCCTCATGAACCGCCTGAGCTTTGGAATCAAGAATGCACCATCAGAGTTCAACCGCATTCTGTCCCAGCTATTGAATGGTCTCACAAAGGTTGAGGCATATTTTGATGATATTATCTGTCATGGGTCAACCCTTCAAGAATGCACCCAGAATTTAATTGCTTGCTTGGATCGTCTCAAGTCTAATGACCTGCACTTGAACAAAAACAAATGTTCTTTCTTCAAGGAAAGCATCAATTACTTGGGTCATCTCATTTCGTACAACAAGATTGAAAAATCTCCAACAAAAGTACAAGCAGTTAGTCAAATGCCTCGTCCAAAGAACACAGATGAAGTAAGACGTTTCATTGGTCTTGTTACCTATTATTCAAAGTTTATCCCAAATTTTTCCTCACAGTCATACCCAATCCGCCAATTACTCAAAAAAGATGCCAAATTCCTATGGTCACCATCAGCTGAAGCCGCATTCCTCAGCCTCAAATCAGAATTATGCAGCAATCGTGTTCTAACTCCTTTTGATCCTTCCAAACCAGTAATTCTCACTACTGATGCCAGCCCCACAGGGATTGCAGCAATACTCAGTCATGAAATTGACGGTTGTGAAAAGCCAATTGCTTATGCTTCTCGTGCTCTCACTCCAGCAGAATCAAACTACAGTCAATTGGACAGAGAAGCTCTAGCTATAATTTATGCCGCCACACACTTTTTCAATTACATTTTTGGAAAACAGTTTGTGCTTGTAACGGATAATGAGCCTTTATCACGTATTTTCCACCCTAACCATTCCTTGCCTCTCATGACATCAGCTCGCCTTCTGAGATTATGCTTCTTTTCTCAGCGGCCTTGATTACACTGTCCGCTGTAAGAAAGGAAAAGACAACGAAAACGTTGATTGTTTGTCACGCGCTCCAGTCTCATCAAGCCACCCTCAAGAAACTTCCATTGATCAAGAGGTAAATTCACTGCACGCCGAGACAATCCAGCAAATATCCAGCCCAGCCATCACAGCAGAAACCATAATGGAAGCCACAGCAAAGGATTCAGAACTAAAGGGGCTATTGAAAGAGCTGAAGAACAGTTGTAAAGACAGCCCGTATACAATTTCATCAAATATGCTCTTCAAGTCTGATCGAGTTGTCATTCCCAAGTCTCTCCAACCTGCAATTTTGAAAGAAGTACATTTGTCACATTTGGGAATAACCAAAATGAAGCAGCTCTCACGAAGATATGTATACTGGGAGGGCCTTGACAAGGACATTGAGAGACTTGTCGAAGGTTGTGAATCATGTGCCAAAGTTCGCCACAACCCCCCCCCCCCCCCCCCCCCCGAAGCCATTGTTCATCCATGGGTTCAGCCAGAAGAAAATTGGGAAAGAGTTCATGTCGATTTTGCTGGTCCAATGGACAACCATTATTTTCTAATGGTGGTTGATGCCAAGTCAAAATGGGTTGAAGTACGAACCCTCCGTGAGGCGCCATCTTCATCATCAACAATTTCTCTTCTGGAAGACATTTTTTCAGTGCATGGGTTCCCATCAGTCATGGTCTCTGACAACGCCGCAATATTTAAAAGTGAACAGTTCCAGAAATACTGCACAGACAATGGCATTTTCCAAAAATTCAGTGCCCCAAACCACCCAGCAACAAATGGTTTGGCAGAACGAAGTATTCAAACCATCAAAAGGCGCCTCAAGGCTGCAGCGGGCGAACCAGGCCCCCTTACCCAAAAACTCCGGAAAATTCTTTTCCGATACCGGGCAACACCACTGGCATCAGGAGATACACCAGCTGAACTGTACTTGAAGAGGCAATTGCGCATCCGCCTTAACGCGTTACTCCCCAACAAGAAGGCGTTGATTCCAACACATCCATCCAGCTCAGGTTCTGTTCGTTCACTAAAGGTGGGTGAGAGAGTCCAGGTCAGGATATTCCAAAATAATCGAGATTCCTGGGAATTTGGAGCAATAAAAAAGAAGCTTGGACAATTTCATTATATTGTAGAATTGGATGGTGGCCGCACATTAAAGCGCCACATTAACCAACTAATATCTTCTCTGGTGCCAAAGGAAAACATCCCATTTGCTGTACCTACATTACCTCAACAAAGAGGTATTCCTTGTCTTGGGGAGGAAAAATCTGCAGAACCATCTCCACCAGCCACTCAATCTGCAGAACCATCTCCGCCAGCCACTCCACCGCCTCGACTTCAACCTCAGAATTCGCGCCGACGACAACCACCGCCATACCTACAAGACTATGTCACTTACCAAATAGACTGAGCTTCATTGTCAAGTGGGGGAGAATGTTGTATAGTCAACACTGTTAGTTCCAGTCCCTGTTACTTGTTCCCCCTAGTTCTCAGTTCATTTAGTATCAGTCATGTCGTCAGCCTGTATAGAAGCCTTACGTCTTACTATTCAACTTGTGCGTTGTAAAACAATAAAAGTTAAACACAGTTTCTATATCGCGTGTGATATTGCTTCTACCCCAGCATCACAACAAATTCCCTCTCCACTCATGTTGTTTAAGCTTTTCGGTTCAATATTACTTCGAACGAACGGTCGGACTAACAGGTGGTCTGAAAATATCCCCGAGTTCGGAATCAATATTACAACGTCATAATTATATTGTGTAAAAACGAACATCTCTAAAAAACGCCTATCGCAAGTTTCCACCTACGGCGGTTTGAAAATGTCAACCAGACTCAGAATGGCAGTCCAACTAGACTCCGAATGGGACCTGCACACCAAATTTCATTAATTTTGGCTCCTGGTAACCAAGTGCGATGTACGGCGTACGGTAGACGGACAGCAATTTTTTTTATTCCATTTTCGGATTCTACGTAGGTACCTTGAAAAGCAAACCATCAAATTTTGAGGTTGGGTCCCCCCCCCCCCCCCCCGCCCGATTTCAAAGGTTCAACTGAGGTAGTATTGAAAATAATAAATAGAAATTGATGAAATTAGTGGTTTGGACAGCCCTGGTTGGAACTGCGTTCTGAAAATGAGAGGATAGAACCCTCCAGGACTGAGTCTAACACGTGTCTGCCCGAACACGGGCTGATGATTCCAAACAGATAAAAGCTGAAGCACTGTAACATTCCACATAAGCTGAAGGTAGAAGCACCAAGTGCGCATGTGCAGGATCAACAGTCCTCGAATCCAGGACTGACAGAACTAGTCCCAAACGGTCCTGGACTGTTTGTCTCTTAGAGAGTAATTACGGTGGTGCGGGTTGTGAAATGAACATTGTATTTGATAAATAATATTTTTGTGAACTTTCTCTGTGGAAGATTAGAACGCGGATGAACAAAAAACGCTGCAAAGTCCTTGTCACATGGGTTTATTATCCTATTGAACATACCTACCTACAGAGATGATGGCTGTTTATTTATTGTTTCTTTCATATAAAATAATTGAAATAGCTATCTCTGGTGGTTTCCACCAATTTTGGCCCCCAAAACACGAATACGGTACGCTCCTTTTTTTCGAATTATCTCTGATCATTGATAGCACCATTTAATCGTCTTAATCCACCTGTTGACTCTTTTTCCAAGTTTATTCTACTAATTGATGGTGATTTCAGACGATTTCCCAGGTTTTTGACTCATAAAAAATCAATTTCGTGAGCTGAACATCTGGTAGAACCTCAATTTTCTATTCTTTGGTCAAAATCGACTTCATATTCGGTCTTCTCGTCCCCAAAAACATGAAAAACGATACCTTAAAAGCTCATGATACCAACATGTTGCTAAAACGCAAAAAGTACCCATTTTTACACACATTATCACTCATAACACCTCTGGGTATATTCCGATCGGGCTGAAAAGTTTCGGGACACAACTAGGGCCCAAATGGAGCATGTGTGCGAAAGAACGATTTTTTTAGACCGAAAATGAAGCCGGTACACGTGATACGGCGGACGGCGTACGGCGGACAGACATTGCATTTTTGGAATCTACGCACCTTGAAACGGAAAAGAAAAAATTTTGAGGGGGTGTTATAAAAATTTTTGCTGAGCGAATACATAGTTGTATTATTCACAGAATAATACACCAAAACGGTAATTGTATTGGATAGTCAACAACAATACAACAGGTGACCGTCCACTGGAGTCAATCTCCAACACTCCCCCTCACGGAACTGCTAAGGCCGAGTTGGTTTCCAAACACACGAAACTTCGGTCCTGTGGAATGTGCATATATGGTTTACAAGACACCTCAAATGCTTTGCTTTGGGCCTCGCATTCGCTCTCTGCTGTAGACTTAGCGACCGTTCTCTGCTTTCTGGACTCCCAGCTTATGGCAATTCCACCAAACTGGAAACAGTACCCGGTGATGCCACCCCAAGTAGCATCAGAGAATCAATCGGGTTAGCTCTTCGGTACAGGTCTTATGAAACACCAGGACGAGTGATATGGTGCCTTTCAGGTATCGCAACTCTCTTGTCGATAGCATGCATTGAACTGGGACAATTAGCTAACGGCGTACATAATGCCTGGCCTCGTTGATGCTGCTGCCAGGTACATTAGTGATCCAATCAAACTTTGGTATGGAACGTTGGGTAGCTTCCATGGGAGCCGCTGCTGTTCTAGCCTGTTCCAATCTGAATTTTCCGAGTTGTCTGCCTACATACTTTTCTTGAATCATCAGGATTTTCCCGTCGGTGTCTGTTGAGAACTCTATCCCTAGACAATATGACAGATCACCGATGTGGCGCATTTCGAAAACTATGGTAAAGTCTTGTTTCAGTCTGTTTACACTTTCTGTATTTGATGATGCGATTATCAAATCATCTACATATACAGCGAGAATTACTTTCTCTCCCCCTTTGCCCTAGGTATATGTACAGACACGGATCTGCAGTTGAGGGTTCGAATTTCAATTCTTTCAGCCTTGAATCCAATTTCTTGAACCACTGTCAGCCGGCTTGCTTTAGTCCATAGAGGGCTTTCTTCAGGCTGCATACTTTGTCAGCAGACCCTCCTTTTTATAGGTCTTCAAGCATTTTCTTGGTCTTCGTGTACTGTTTTATCATTATTTTTACTTTCATCTTTCAGGATTTTTGTCAGGTATTCCTCCAGTCCCTTCGGTAGTTTCATGAATATCTCTTCGTCAAAGTACCGTTTAAACATGCTGTAGTCACGTCCAACTGGCTCAATGTTAGATTTTGTTCAGCTGTTATACCCATCAGTAATCTAAGACATTTTGAAGCAACCAGGCGCGCATTCCACCGTTCAAGTGTGCTATCATGATTAAGTTTTTCTTTAAAGATCATCCTGTAATCCACCATATTTCGGTCGGCTGGTTTTTTTACAATTTCCCATGTACCATTTTTCACATGAACCATTATTTCAGCTGATAGCCCAAATTTCCGGATTTTCCTCTGTTTCATAGGATGATTCACCACAGGCATAATTCAGAAGTTCAAAATCCTGTAACCAAGCTGGTGGACGTCTTTCGTTGGCAGATCTAAGCTGCATCCGTTGTCTCATGCTCATGCAGTTCCCGTAACTTCTTAGAGAGTGATTACGGTGGTGGAGGTTGTGAAATGAACACTGCATTTGAAAAATAATATTTTTGTGAACTTGTTCTTTTTGAATCTTTCAAGATTTTCTTGATCTTGAGTTGGGGCTTGATCATTTAAAGTTGGTAGATCGATATCATACAACTCTGTCTTCTTTTCTATACCTTCACACAATTCTACACTTTCTCCTTTTGACTAGTAAGGTTCGTTGATTACTCTAACATCTCTAGCTATAACTACCTGTCTTTTATTTGGTACCCATATTCTGTAGGCTTTTGATGCTTCAGAATAACCTGCAAATACGCCACTTATAGCTCTGGGTTGAAATTTGCCCTTATTGCGTTTGTTCAATATGTACCTATGCCTTTGCTCCAAAAATCTGCAGATGTCTAACTGATGTTTTCTTTCCTACCCATCTTTCGAACGGTGTATCTCCATCTATCAACTTTGAAGGCGAGTACAATAAAATGCTTCTGCCCATCTTGAACAAACGTTATGAACATGTTGAAAGTTGGTCCGTCACAAAAATTCGGGAAAAGTCGGTAAAACATGTTCAGCGTAGCTATTTTTTGGCAAGGACATTCGGCCAGGAGTGTGGTGTCGTGGGACAGTTTGGCGGAGGTTTTTTTTTTCTTGTTCTGAATCGTTTTTTGAATCGTGTTCTGAATCGTATTTCAAGTTGTTTATAGTTTAATGGATGCTACCGTTGTCGAGGGATACGCATTGGCATCGCCCAGGGAATGGCCCTAAATTCACAACGAAACCATGGGCTCTTGTCTCATCGCAGTCAATCAGGAATGGGGGATGACGCCTCCAGAGTTCCGTGTCAATACTGCGAAGGGTGGTACACGCAAAGAGGGCTTGAGGAACCACATCAGGGCAGCTCATCCAGGAAATTACGTCCCCCAAATGCCCCACAATGCGGGGAGGCTGTCGAGCGTAGCAAACCCCACACTCACGCATAATCATGAGGAGAGGCCTTCCGCACAAGAGCATGGAGTCCCAGATCATATTCAAGCCCTGTTTTTGAGAGGATTTGGGGCGCCGATGCTAAACAGTGAGGGGGGACGCGAAGACTCATCTTGGTATCTGCGCTGGCGGAGTGTGGTGCACCTCCAAGGAAGACAGTACCATCTCCCTCAGGGTTCGGTAGGAAGAAATTTCGTAGCTGCTTTGGCGAACGAAATACAAGCGGTGGTAAATGGAACTCATAACTCAGAAAAGATTTTCTTCTTTTGTGCCACTATTCTAAAACGCGGCAGAGGGGTGATGGCGGGGACCAACATAAGAAGGCTGATTCAGAGATGTATGAACCTGTGGATTGACGAGAAATATGATGAGCTACTACAGGAAGCACAAAGGTGTGATCGGCGACTAAAGAACAAAGTGGAGCAGGATGGTCATGCATTGCGGATTTTCACTCGCCTAGAGATACAGGGTAAGGTTCAGGACGCGACCAGATGGATCACAGGCCGGTCGGGAGGCGGGGTACTACAGCCTGAGACCATACTAGCTGACGGCAAGAGTGTTCTTGAGATACTAAAAAGTAAGCATCTAGTGGAAGCTATTCCAACGCAGGAAAACTTCATCACCGGTGATCCTCTTCCACATTGAGACTGTGGCTCGAACCCTGTGGGGTCGAGCTGGCCCCAGTGGGACCACCGCGGAGCAGTGGCAGAATATGCTGCTCAGATATGGTTCACACAGTCGGCAATGTCAGATATGGTTCACGAGGCAGTCGCTTCCCTCGTGAGAAGAATGGCCAATGGAGTGGTCGATTGGCATCAGTTAAGGGCGCTCTTGGCGAGACGAAGGGTCGCCCTTGACAAATGTCCAGGCTTACGTCCGACTGGTGTGGGTGAACTCCTCCAGCGCATCTGTGCAAAGACGATGGCATTGCTCACAGCCGAAGATCTAAAAGAAGAGTGTGGGTCGGAGCAGCTCTCTGCAGGTATAAAGTCTGGGATAGAGGGGGATATACACGCGATGGAGAGTACCTATGTTTGCAGAGGAAGAGAACGAGTGCATAATTTTGGTGGATGCCAGCAATGCTTTTAACCACGGCTGGCTTCAGAGAAGGCCGAAGCAGTAGAGAATTGGCAACGTCGCACTTCAGGCCGGCCGCGACACCACCCACCAATAAGCCTAGGTTTGTTTATTTCCGGGTTTCGATAGTTTACTTATAGATCTTCTCGAGAAAATTATTTTCAACAGTAATATTGTTAACACAAGTTATTGTTTTTAATGATAACGGAATTCAGGAAAATGGTGTCGTGCCAGAGTGCAAAAGTAATTAGGAATGTACAAAAGAATATGCGACTTCGTTTCGTTATCCCAAGGATGAAAAGAAGAAGTGGATTCGTACGATTCCCCGTACTAATTGGGAACCACAACCTAGGTCAGTGGTTTGTATTTATAACATTTTTCCGAAAATGATTTAGGTACAGTAGATAAGTAGGTACCTTCAACAGGGAGAATAGAAAGAATGGACCCTTGAAATACCTAAAGATACGTACCTACCGTGCTTTCCATCATTCAGCTACAGTGATGGTATGACAATAGAATATTCTATGACATTCATCATTGAATATTATGAACATTTTAATCTCTCAAGAGTTCGAGGATAAGTTTTTGAAGGCTCCTAACCAAAAAGACATCGTAACATTTGTCTCAGAGAGATAGCATTCCAAATTAGAAGACAGCAATAAGTGTGGTCAATGTGATTACGAACCATTATTCCAAGAATGTTCGTGATCAAAAATCGAAGAATGCTGCGAAATCCTTGCCACGTGGGTTTATTATGTATTCTATTGGACATCTGTGTAATATAATATTGATATAGCTGTTTTTGGCATTCTTCGCAAATTTTGGCCCCAAAAACTCGAATTAGGCTCCTATTTTTGACAAATTATCGTCGATCATTGAACTTCTAATTGAATTGTCCGGATTCACTTCTGAGTTATCATACAAATTTCTAGTGATTACAGAATTTTTGTTTTCATGCCAGATTCCAAAGGTTCATTAGTGAAAATAATAAACCTAAAAGCGAGAAAAAAAGGATACAAAAATACTTTTCTAACATCAACTATTAACCTATTTCAAGTTCGATCTTGAATAGACTAAAATGAAGTTCTATGTTTCACGCTCCTCAAGGCCCTTATGAATTAGGCAGAGGGACTATTCACCCAAAGCGCAGTGCTTGGCGTTTTCTTTTGATCTTTGTCAAAGCTTTTTTCATTTTATTTTACTATTTTTAGTTTAAAAAAACGGACGGTAGACCTCCGATTCTACAGTCAGATCATTTAATAAAGATTAACGTTTGTTTCGCCAAAATTGCCGTCAATGGAAACTTTGCAGCTCATTAATGCATCAAAAGTTGAAAACGTTTTTGTTTCCCTCCCGTCAATTTCCTAATATTATTAGGTTTTGAGATTTCTCGCACTTTAGGCATAACGAAACTATTTTTCTAGCCTCTTTATTTATATCGTTTTGTGACGTTCGCAACCACCATAGTCACGTGACGCTCGCAACCAACATAGTAACGTGATGTAATTTCGATGGTGCAATTTCTTGTGCCATGAAGTGACGCTCGCTCGTGACGTTCGGAAAACAAATGGAAACGTCCTGTTAATCATTATTAAATGATAAAAAAACTTCTAATCAATTCGCATGCTACTCGGGTAAAGTAATTTGTTATGACTAAAAATATATCGTGGGACAGTAATTAATTAATTAATGTTATGGTTTTGATAAGTGATTCATGCATTGTCATCAAAGACAGAGATAAACTGCAAAACGTCTGCTTCTTTTCAATCAATTTATTCACTTATTTATTAGGTAATTAATTAAGGTTTTTAAGATTGATGTATTGTCATTGGAGACATATGATTATGCAAAACTTCAGCTCGACTGGAAATCGGGAAGTGGGTGAAAAATCGATTACAAGATTTGACCACCGCAGACAGAGCAAGTTAAATAAAAGTAGAAAAAAACAAAAACATCGCACATAGAGCTCTGAGCTAATATTACTCTCCCCTCGCCCTAATAACGCTCACTAATCATCTTACAAAGAAACTACTCAGGTTCATTCTAGGTAAAATTCAATGATTAACTTGATTTTAAAGAAAATGTGTCATTACTGGAGGTCGTTCCGGAAGCTGCCATAGTTGTACATCCGCCATAATGTACATCTTTGCATAATCATGAAACAACAAACCTAACCTGTACTATTTAATACGAGTACAATACACTGTGTCTAAACTGTTCTTTCCGACTTGAATCAAGTTCCTTACATTACTGAATACTCTCAACCCTTCACCACTTACTTGGAAAACTTCACAGAAAAGCAGCTCGTTGATTGGGAGCAGTTAGAAAGCGTAAAGGTAATATATTTTCTAGATGTAGTAATGAAGAATGAATTTAGGAAGTAGGTAATGTGATCGATTATTAAAATTGTAATAATGAGGAAAAAACAAGTACCAATTTGCTCATGCCACAATCTTCTTTCATGTCAGTGTGAGTGGTACATTCAGGTTTTGGAGGTTCTGAGGGGTGGGAGGAGGAATCGTGCCTGCTCACCAAGCTCACATCCAAACTCGATATCCATTTCGTGAGGACATTGGTAGTTTTCAGTCTAAGAGAACGCCTTACGATGTTCAGTCGGGTAGGGGTCTTGAAATGACTTTTTTCCCTTTTAGGGGACTCAGTCCTACATCTTTTACTTTGATTTGACATAAAATCATCGTTATCGGCAATCAATTTAGCCAGGGAACCGTCCATGGTCATTACTTCGCAAATGTCTGTCATTACAGTTGTATCTGTTTCAAGTACAGGGGCATCGGAGATGGTACTCGCGTTCAGATGTGACTTGGGTGTAGAGCAACTGCTCGGATCCTGGAGGAGGGAGCAGTCGAGGGTCGGGGGAGGGGAAACGTGCGAATCACAGCGCCGCCTTTTAGCTGCGAGAATAAACTCCGTTCTGTACAAGTCATAAGTTTCCGCGGAGTCCAAAACCTGTAATGTTTAGTAAAAACAAAGACAGCAAAGCTTTATGGTCAAACAGAACGTTTAAAAAAATGAATGAACAAAAGCAAGCGGGTACCAAAGCCCAAGAAACGCAACACTATGATGTATTGAAATAGGTACTTCTGCATCCCTTTCTCCTCAACTAACGCATGTCTCCTAGTGATGTGTCCTGTTTATGCGCAATAGTTCAAGAAGTGACCCCTTGTATATGACGTCCCAAATTTCTCCTAGATTGATTCACTGGATTTACCATTGCAAGAATTCCCAAATTTCCTTCTCCATTGATAAATTCAACGTGTAACTACTCTTAATATTATTAACAATTGTGGCAGTGCGTGGCTAGAGGTCCTGGGTTCGATTCCAGCTCCCACGCCAACTTGTTTTAAACAATATTCCTATCTGTTTCTCCAACATATTATAATTTTTTCTAAAAGAACCGACTGAGGGACCTTTCTACTGAACATCCAGACAAAATGCCAGACATCCGTACAAAAGGGTGATCTTCACCCATAAATGAAATGATTTTGATTGGTTTTGTTGGTCGACACAAATATCTTGAAATACGTATGAACTTATATAACTTCTCATACTTGCATGACCAGTTTCCTATTGGCTGCCTTCGATAGAGTCATATGAAATATTCTCAGGGACGAAACCGTCATATTGATCTTCAAATTATAGTAATTTGCCACTTATAGCAATATTTTATTGGATCAAATGGTAGAAAACCGTTTGAATGAAATGCTGGAAGGGACAATCATGATAACGAATTAAATCGAGGGACAAGACGAAATAATCCTGATCTCAAATCAATCGATCAAGAAAAACCTTCAAGTTATGGAGCTAAAAACTGAAAGTTGCAACCCCTGTTATCCTAAGTCTTGAATCGTAGCCCGATTGCGGCTCTGCAAGCCAACTTTCATTGTTCTGGCCAAATGCCTAAGGACAAAGACTGTGCCCGCAGCAAACAAACGCGACTTTTTTAATATTATAAAATTTTCAGGTTCTACCTAGAAAAGTAAACTATAACATTTTAAGGAGAGGTTAAAATGAAATTTTTTAACAAATCATGCAATTTTGATCAATAAATTTGCAGGACTGACAAAGTTGTGATTTTTAACCAACGACATTTTTTAGGGTAGGTTGTGATTATATCAAGATCATATAGTGCAGGAAATCAGAATCAAACCGTAGAAATGAACATGCAAGGCAAAAACTGTACTTGACGCTTTTCTTAGGCTTTGGGGGCACAGGAATATGTGTATGTTCAGTGTTAAATCATCCCCATCAGTCCATGAATGCACAAAGCAAATCAACAAGGAATTAAAAAGTTAGTGATGAATAATATGGGAAAGAGTGGAGAAAAACCATTTGCTACTGGAGGGTGGGCAGATGAAATGAAAATGCCAAATGATTGAACAGCCAACTGAAATTGTACTTACGACATGGGAGCATCCTGGGTCTTCTATGTCGGTCGGGGTGCCACCATTTTCAACCAAAATGTCCGCCATGTGCTTCCGTTCATCTTCTGGGAAGCCGAGGAAGCAGACTCTGGCGCCATGGAAAGGCTTGAGACGGTCGCCAGCCTGAGGGAGAAATGAAAACAGATTGGATATAAAGTCGGAAACCTCTTCATGACGAGCATTTTCAGTTTCTTGAACAACCACGATCAAGTCTTCGGACAAATTAAACTGTTCAGCCCACCCAAGACCGGCCATTTCGCCCGTCTAAAACCTGATCATAACGTTTCAACGAATCGCAACTTTGGGTCTGATCTCGAAGGAAAACTACATCACTAGAAAAACAGAAGCATGACTCTCGTACATCACGCCCAACCGCACATGACAGGACTGCCAGAATGCAAAGGAGAAGTAATGCGCTGAGAATAAACATGAAGTGAGACAAATTACCATGCGCGGACAGCAAGTTATTTACCAAATATTACAATAGACAATGAGCGATCCATATGTAGCAGGGGATTCCTACAAATAAGATGACGAAATTAAACAAAAATAGGAAAGAAATAGCTACAGTGTGAGTGGTATTGGTTGTATGAAAAACCTAGAGGTAATCTGTCTGAGACTGCAAACAGTAAATAAAGCAACAGCCATTTCGGCTGGGGCTAATCGTCCAACTGTCCTGCCAGCGTCACGGACAAGAACAGCTGTCCTCCAATGAGAGGACCAGAATTCGATCTGATCATTTCGCTCGTGGCTCCTCACGCCCTTAATAGGAGAGGGGTTCGCTCAACAGCTACATGGGTCATACTTCGACATGTCACCATGTCACAGTAAGGGGGTCACCCCCCCCCCACCCATCAGCCAAGTCACCCCCTACCCACCAGTCGGCAGTCCACCAAGTAGATACTAACCGCGCTCGAGGTATCTTAAGTTCGGTGATATCAAGGGGGGGAACCGGTTTATTCCCCGGGCGTTGGGCGATTGTAAACAGTTTATTGAAGCAACTTTAGTTTCTAGAGTGTTGAGCTATTCCTCATTGGAAGTGACGACGATTTTGAGGGTACCTTTGAGAATGGCGGGACCTATTTTTTCTTAATCATCATCGATACTCCTTTTTTGCGACTAGTAAAGTATAAATACAGTGTCCTAATTTGGTTTTTTCCTGGAATTAATAGACTTCTGGAAAATGTCCAGATCTGGACAGTCCGCCAACAACGTACGCCAAGATAGACTAACTGCGCCACCAGGACTCCCTGCTACCTAGTTATAAGGTCCCCTGTTCGAATCCAGTTTAAAAAAAAAACTTTGATGTTTTTCTCATCTTAACGTTGTGACGGAAGTCGTCGAAGGAATGTTGTTTCACAACGCGAAGTAACAATAAATAGTGTATTAACATGAAGAAAACGCTGCAAAGTCCTTGTCATATGGGTTTATTATTCTCGAGTGAATACGACAATTGGGACCTCAGTGAAGAGACCCCACAATGCTATATTTTTTGACGGTCTCGAATATTAGGTTACTGTTTCTGATAAATTATTTTCGATCAGTAAAATTGTCACTGAATTTATCACCTGTTAATACTACCTCCTGTGTTAACATACAAATTTCTGGTGATACAGCCGTTTTCACAGGTTTTTGCCCCATAAATATTCAATTTAGAGAGTTAAAACTTCGCTAGAACTTCAATCCTTCACTCAGCGGTCAGTATCAACTTCATAATTGGTCTCCTCGCCCTAAAAAACAAGGAAAACGATACCTGTTTAGGTAATGTATTATTTTTCTTCCGAAGCTAAAAGTTGTGGGTGTGTGCCGTCTACCGGGAGTGTTGTTTACTCAGTGCACAACAATAGCCAAGATTTTTCAAAGCGCGTTGAAGGCACCATTCCCTCTACCTATAGACGCCTTCCCCACCAGTCTTCTCTTCGAGCTCAGCCACTTCGCATCTTTTCTGTAGGTCGTCAGTATCCTACACCTTTTTTACTTTCTCCATTAATTGGAATCCTTGGGTCATCAGCATCCCTTTCCTCGATCAACCAAACTCATCTGTAGCATCATATCTGGTGAGTATTTTAGACCATGATACAGCGGCGTATTTCATGTTTTCATCTTGATGCGATTTCCTGACGTCGAGACTCTTTCCCTTTGCAGCACAGTTCGGCATCTGGGGAAGCGTACCTCGTGCTGCATACCTCATGCTTCACACGTCCTACTCTATACTTCATACCTCGATCATCATCAAGTTTCACATCAGCTGCTGTCTTCATACCGGTTGCTGTGCAGATTCAGCACTTCCTTCTCATCCACCGTGGGATATTTTCGGTCAGATCAAATCTTTTTTTTTTTAATTAATTTCATCCATCATCAGCATTGGACATTTTAGTCACTACTCGTAATGATAAGTTTTACTAGTTTTTAAAGGAGCTCCTTTTCTTTCTATTCGCAATCAGTTGTATTTGTAACGATTTATTTTCAATTACACCCATTTTTCATTCAGCTAGGTTAATTCGTTGTGCTAATATTTAAAACAACCCCTACCTACGCTCAATACTATGTTTACACCGATATCTCAAAGAACATTACAATCCATTGGTAGCAGAGCGTGGTTGGGTGTTTCGTTATAGTAGGTCTCAAGAACACTTATACCTCACGAAATTGACGCCTATTGAAATACTCAATCAATAATTCGATAATTTCAGTAACTCACTGAGTTACCTACCTACTTATTTCATTTTACGAATTTTGTACTTCGGCATTGTTATTTAAGAATTTTATTCTATACCTACTTTTACCTTGTGGTTAGATTTAGTACCTACATTTTGTGCAAATTAGAGGTTTCTCAGATGCTGATTAAATTTACAATTAGGTACCTGTAGCTTAATTCTTTTAAAACACGTAGTTTATAAGCTTGTTATTCTATGTATCGTTCTAGCTGATTCGGTATTTTTAATTTTGCTCATTTAACCGCCATTTATCGCCGATTTTGATAGGTGTCTCTTACCAGTTTTATCCGAATCTCCCATTATCCTTGATTTTTCCCCATCACTCGACCACTAGGTAGATATAGCCATGGCAGAGTCTCATGACTTCTCATTTTAATTTTAAAGAAAACCTTGAATAATTCAGCCAAGGAAATTCAACGGATTAACGAAGAGGGTAGAAAGGTTAACTCCGATCCTAATTTTATTCCTTCTTTCAAGGGTATGTTTCGTCCCTTGAAAGGTACTACACCTCCTACGAATCATCGTATAACGAACTTTGTAGTATCTATGAACTTTTTGAAAAGTTAACTGAGTTTCCGAGGGATGCCGATAAAGCAATTAAAGAGAACGTTCGTCGGTACTATTATGAAGCTAATACGACGTTCGAAACAATAGCTGCTCCGGACACCGATTTCAACTCAGCCTCCTATTACTAGTAGAGCAGGTGAATTTCTCAATTCTACTATCATAAGCGATGTTTCTCAGTCATTACCCAAAATTTGATTTACCTAAATTTAATGGCGAAATTTTAAATTGGCCCAAATATCGAGACACTTTTGTTTCGATGATTCACCGAGACAACAATATCCCCGTTATTAGGAAGTTTCATTATATGAAACTTTCTCTCGTTGGCCCAGCTACGATTAGTCATTTACCAATGAACGATGCTAATTACAGTCTTGCTTGGAAGGCGTTAGAAGATACGTATGACAATAAACGTATGCTTGCCTCTGCGTATTTAAATCAAATTTTGAATTTTCAACCTTTGCAAGGAAATGTAACCAGCCAATCCTTGAAAGCATTTTTGATGAGAATCAACTATAGTGTCTCTTCCTTCAAGTTACTTGAAATTCCGGATCAATCATCCTTCATTTTGTTCCATATTGCGATTAGATGTCTTGATTCGAACACTCGCAAAAAGTTTGAATTGGCACATAAGGGAACCCCATTTCCCACGTTCGAGCAGTTGGTAAAATTTGTGCAAGAACAATGCACTGCGCTTCAACTAGCATCTGGTGACTTAGTTTTCAATAAGCCCGACAGCAGGTCTCAAGTTGCTAGTTCTAAGGGTACCAATTCGAAAAAACCCTCCAACAAAGACAAAACACCAGCTAGCCTCATAACGCAAACTTCTCCAAATACCTCATCTCTATCTTCAGTTTGCATAATTTGTAGAAAGGAATCCCATTCAATTTTGGCATGCAAAATATTTCATGATTCTCCCGTTCAAAAACGCTGCGATTTTCTAAGCAACTGGAATGGTTGTAGAAATTGCCTTAGCTCCCACCACAAAACAAACTCTTGTGGCTCCAAATGGAATTGTAGGTGGTGCCAAAAACGGCACAACTCCCTTTTATGTCTTGCTTCTGAGGCTGTATCTTCCAAAGGTTCCGCAACAATTTCTTCTACGCCTAGTCAGAATAATGTACCTATCAACCATACTGGATCCGCCCTCAGCTCTACCTCGCCCAAGGGATCCGACGTTCTCTTAGGTACTGCTTTGGTTCACATTAAGGATGGTAGAGGTCTGTATCAAGACGTTCGTTTGGTTGTGGACTCCGGTAGCCATTATTCTTTTATGACTCAGCGCTGCTTGAAGAAATTAGGTCTGCAATTTTCCCGCTGTACGAAGCGCATTTCAGGCATAGGACAATCCTTATTCGAGGGCGCAAAGAGTCAAGTAGAATGCATCATACGTCCTAGAAATCATGAATCTCCAAATCTCGCTACAACAGCTTTGGTTGTCAAGGAAATCACCACATTCTTGCCAACTGTTTCGCTTCCCTACTCTCTCTGGCGCCAGTACTTGTCGTTCCCACTCGCAGATCCCAAGTTTTTCGAATCGGGGCCGGTTGACTTCTTATTGGGGGCTGATTTGTTTGCTGACATCTGGGCTGGATCTGCAATCACGATTGATGATCATTCTCCGAAGCTGTTCCCGAGCATATTCGGACATTTGATAGTTGGCAGATTTTCTTCATCTACATCACCTGCCGATGGTACAGTTCTATTGGCTCTCAAGAACCAGGATGATTTGTCTGCCGATCTTCGTAAATTTTGGGAGATAGAAGAATTAGGTACTTCGGAATCGGAAAATCCCGAAGATCTTGCTTGTGAGTATCATTTTTCCTCCACGCACAGTCGCCTGAAAGACGGTAGCTATTCAGTCCGTCTTCCTTTCAAAAGTTCTCCTCCTGACATCCGCAATGTATCGTCAGTTGCTCGTCGTCGATTTCAAAATCTCGAGGAAAAACTTCGAAAACAACCTAATTTACGTGAGCAATATCACGATTTTATGAAAGAATATGTGGATATGGGTCATATGAGTCCTGTAGATCCCTTATTTCCTAAGTATACAATTCCTCATCATAGTGTCGTCAAAGAGGATCGTAACCAGATCAAAATGAGAGTAGTCTTTGACGCTTCGGCCAAATCTCTAAACGGCTCTCTCAATGACTATTTGATGATGGGTCCTAAACTTCAAAAGGACATCAAGGACATCCTTTTAAATTTCCGTTCCCATGCCATTGTTTTTGCAGCGGATGTGGTAAAAATGTACCGAAATATATGGCTACACCCTGATGACCAGCCATATCAATGTATTTTGTGGCACTTTTCAGCTACCAATTCTGTTGAGATGTATAAACTCAACACTGTGACGTACGGTCTTTCGAGCTCTCCATATCTGGCCCTCAGCGTGATGAAGCAACTAATACTTGACGAAGGTGCGGATCTCCCTGAGGCATCAGCAGTGCTAGAGCGTGACATTTACATTGATGATATCGTCACAGGCGCTGATTCCATATCAGCAGCTCTTCATTTACAAGATCAGTTGATCACCCTCCTCAAAAGAGGCTGCTTCTCTCTAAGTAAATGGGCAAGTAACTGTCCTGAGTTGATGGAAAAGGTTCCGCACATCTCTGAATCTGAACCCATTGCTATGACATCTAAAGAATACTTCTTTGAAGATTCTAGGTCTTCAATGGGACCCAGTTTCCGACTCTTTCATGTACAACATCGTTGCACCATCGAATGCTGCAACCAAGAGAGTGATATTATCATGTGTGGCCAGGATCTACGATCCTTTGGGGTTCTTGGCTCCATTTGTCATAGTTATGAAGTCCCTGATCCAAGAACTTTGGAAAATTGGTTTGGATTGGGATCAAACTATCCCTCCTCATCTAGACCAACAATGGAAATTAGCAATTGAGGATATTCAAACCTTATCACAACTTCGCATCCCTCTTTTCGCATGTTGCGCGGAGCCATTCCAATATCAAATCATCGGGTTTTGCGATGCTTCAATGATATCATATGCGGCTGTTCTTTATCTGCGAACAATCAAAGACTCAAACGTGCAGGTTCATATTCTCACAGCCAAGACGAAGTTATCTCCACTCAAATCCCTCACCATACCACGTTTGGAGCTTTCTGGAGCATTACTCCTCAGCAAACTATATTCCTCTATATCTAGATTCATCGATATGCTTCCACAATCAGACTTGGAACCTCTCTTTTTCACTGATAGTACACCATAGTCCTAGGTTGGCTGAATACCCCAACATATCGATTGAAAACATTTGTTTCTAATCGAGTATCGCAAATCACAGAAATCACTAGTCCTTCTTTGTGGCATCATGTTGATTCCGCTGATAACCCTGCCGATTGTGCCTCGCAAGGACTAACCCCATTTGAGTTGCTCAACCATCCTACTTGGTGGAATGGACCATGCTGGTTGTCTCAGCTTGAGCACCAATGTCCGCCTTCGAACTCGCCTATGCAGGATTTAGACCTTCCGGAGCTAAAACACCAAGTGATTCTCCATGTTACTTCTCACGATCAGTCTATTCAATCGTCATTTATCCATGATTTTAGCACAAGGTTCTCCTCTTATGATCGTCTCTTGAGAGTTGTTGCTCGAATTCTTCGATTGTCCCGCAGAGCACAACATGTCCCGTTCCCTTCAGGTCCTCTTCACTTGTCTGAACTCGATGCAGCTCTCACAAGATGTGTGAAGCTGGTTCAACTACACTACTTCTTTAAGGGAGACCCCAACAACTGCCAGGGCACTATGGCTAGATTCATCAAATTGAATCCTTTCTTTGATTCTGTGGGTGTTCTCAGGGCGGGCGGAAGGTTGTACCATGTAAACTTGCCATTCAACCACAAGCATCCAGTTCTTCTCCCTCCTGATTGCCACTTTACCGACATCATGGTGGATCATTTCCACACACTCTACATGCATCCGGGCCCATCACTCCTCCAAGCACTGATCCAAACGAGGTTTTGGATACCTTCTCTTCATCGCATAGTGCAGAAAAGAACATTTTTGTGCCTTAAATGTTACAAATCCAAAGGACAGGCTAATTCACCCATGATGGGAGATTTGCCAGCCAGTCGTCTCCAGGGTTTTCGAGCGTTCCTTCGAGTCGGTGTTGACTTCGTAGGCCCCTTCCTTCTTCGAGAATCATTGTGAAGAAAAGCTGCAGTTTCCAAGGCCTACATGTGTCTCTTTGTTTGTATGGCTACCAAAGCTATCCACCTTGAAGTGGTCTCCAGCCTGTCTGCTCAGGCTTTCCTTGCTGCATTTGACAGATTCACTTCCAGAAGAGGTCGTCCATCAGATGTATTTTCTGACTGCGGAACCAACTTCATTGCAGCTGCTCGTCACTTCAAGGACTTGTGGAGATGGTTTAAGGAATCACAGACTCAGCTTGCGGTTACCGATCACCTGCTGAAGAAGGGGATCCAATGGCACTTTACCCCACCTCATAGTCCTCATTTTGGAGGGCAATGGGAAGCTGGAGTCAAGTCAGCGAAGAGACTCTTCAGGAAAGCTGTTGGAGAGACTGCTCTCTCATTTGAAGAGATTTCTATGCTACTGTCAAGAATTGAAGCTGTGCTCAATTCAAGACCTCTTTGTCCCCTATCTGCAGATCCCGCCGAATGCCAGTATTTATCTCCCGGACACTTCCTTGTTGGGTGTCCTCTACTGGCCCATCCAGAGCAGACTTTACGTGACTGCAGCCTCAACTGTCTAGACCGTTGGCAATTGGTACAGCGGATGAGCCAGTTCTTTTGGCAACGCTGGAGGACTGAGTACTTCTCAACCCTGCAATCTCGCATCAAGTGGAACAAAGGTGTTCCAAATCTCAAACCAGGCGACTTGGTACTCTTGAAAGAGGACAACACTTCCATGCTGCATTGGCCGACAGGGCGCATTGAAGACATCCATCCAAGACATGACGGTGTGGTCAGAGTCGTCACTGTAAGGACTCCAGTTTCCGTCTACAAGCGACCTGTGGTCAAAGTGATTCCTCTCTATCCTCTTTCGTCCGATCCTTATCCTAACTAACTCCATCCTAATTTGTTGCACAAATTGGCGGGCGGTATGTTTAGGTAATGAATTATTTTTCTTCCGAAGCTAAAAGTTGTGGGTGTGTGCCGTCTACAGGGAGTGATGTTTACTGCAGTGAGGGCGAGGGGGGTCAAAATGTCCAACTCTCAGTGCACAACAAGGATTGTGCACAAAGAACGTTGAAGGCACCATTCCCTCTACCTATAGACGCCTTCCCCACCAGTCTTCTCTTCGAGCTCAGCCACTTCGCATCTTTTCTGTAGGTCGTCAGTATCCTACACCTTTTTTACTTTCTCCATTAATTGGAATCCTTGGGTCATCAGCATCCCTTTCCTCGATCAACCAAACTCATCTGTAGCATCATATCTGGTGAGTATTTTAGACCATGATACAGCGGCGTATTTCATGTTTTCATCTTGATGCGATTTCCTGACGTCGAGACTCTTTCCCTTTGCAGCACAGTTCGGCATCTGGGGAAGCGTACCTCGTGCTGCATACCTCATTCTTCACACGTCCTACTCTATACTTCATACCTCGATCCTCATCAAGTTTCACATCAGCTGCTGTCTTCATACCGGTTGCTGTGCAGATTCGGCACTTCCTTCTCATCCACCGTGGGATATTTTCGGTCAGATCAAATCTTTTTTTTTAAATTAATTTCATCCATCATCAGCATTGGACATTTTAGTCACTACTCGTAATGATAAGTTTTACTAGTTTTTAAAGGAGCTCCTTTTCTTTCTATTCGCAATCAGTTGTATTTGTAACGATTTATTTTCAATTACACCCATTTTTCATTCAGCTAGGTTAATTCGTTGTGCTAATATTTAAAACAACACCTACCTACGCTCAATACTATGTTTACACCGATATCTCAAAGAACATTACAATCCAATACCTGACAAGCCCAAGTTCACAAAAACCTCAAAAATACTTAATTTTGCACCCATAACACCCGACTGGGTGTTTTCCGATCGGGCTGCCCAGTTAGGGGACCCAACTAGGGCCCAAATGGAGCCTGTGTGCAAAGGAACGATTTGTTTAAGACCGAAAATTATCGGTCTTAATATCGATCGGTAGATATCGATAACATGGCGGACGGAAGTTGCATTTTTGGAATCTACACACCCTGAAACGTAAAAGAAACAATTCTGAGGTGTACCAAACAAAATTCCGAATCGAATACATAGGTGTATTATTCAGAGAATAATAAACCAAAACCTCGGAAACCCCTATTTTTACACCCATTTTCACCCGCAACACCCCTGGGTGTATTCCGATCGGGCTGCCAAACTTCGGAGCTCAACTAGGGCCCAAATGAAGACTGTGTGCGAAAGGACGTTGTAAGTTTTTTGTCTGTTGATCCTGAAATTTCTACCCTCTGTCACCAAATTTCATATATCACCAAGAGCGTTTTCCCGTTTTCAAGTTTGCATATATATACTCTGTATTCCCCTGCTAATTGAGGGAAATGCCACTAGATGGCCTATGAACCTCCTTTCCATGTGAGGAATATCCTGATTTGGGCTCTGCCCTCCTGTTTACGGTCGCGGAGGTGTCGAGATGAGCAGAATCGTTGGTAGTTCAGTTCAAGTTAATCCTTCACACAGTCCATCTTTGCACGTCCAGTCGGGTCGCTGTCCGAACATTCATCCGGAGCCAAGCACCTGGGAAGTTTCGGGGGTGGTTTTGCCATTTTCGAACCAATCAAATTGCGAATTAGGTAGGGATTTCCCACCCTTTACATCCCTAGCCGGCTTTCCTTATTTCCGAAACCCAAAACCTAATTTGTACAACAACTAATTTTTGCAACAACCACCTGTAAATTGGAGATCGCTGAACCAAAAGGTAAGGTTGTTTCGAATCTCATAGTTCCGGACATCCGTCCGTTGGTCCTTCAACCTATTTCGTTTTTTTCTAGTTTCATACTATTTCTTCTGGATTCGTGGGAACCAGCATGGAGCCGTTACCCAGGGGGGGCTCGAGTTAGTTAATCGTCGAGCCGGGATTTCGTTTAGTTTTACAAATTTTGAATTTGCAAATAATTTATTGGATTTACCACTTTCGTGCAATATCTTGGTTGAATAGCTGTTCTTGTTCACATATTGTACTGTGTCTTGGAATATTAATATCACTTGTGAAGTATTAATTGTCATATGTTTGCATCGTATCTAGGAACCCGTTTGAATTTACAATATCACCTTTTCCATAATTATTATTCAGTTTGATTCCGACTAATAAAGTCTACTATTTGGTAAAACATTCTTACGGTTTATACTACATTCAAATGGAGTGGCCGCGCTCCAGAGGGTCGCTGATGCCACCATCAGGGAAGAAGGGCTGAAGGATACTTTTGCTTACTTGGACGACTTGACAATATGTGGGAAGAATCAGAAGGAACATGACCTTAAACCTGGAACGATTTATGGAAGCAGCTTCCAAGTAAAACCTTACCGTGAATAATGAGAAGAGTTATTTCTCCCTTCGAGCTACATACATTCTTGGACATGCTATCAGTAACCATACAATACGTCCCGATCCCAGTCGGCTCAAGCCTTTATTCGAGTATCCCCTACCAATGGACCAGGGATCTCTGAAGAGAGCCCTTGGGATGTTTTCCCATTACTCAAAATTTACCGAAGTTTTCTGAACACATCAGACCCTTCGTAAACAACTCATTTCCACTCTCTGAGGATGCAGCACAAGCTTTCACAGATCTGAAAACAGCCTTAGCAGACTCTTCTCTCACTCACATCTACATAGAGAATGACGTTCCATTCTGCGTAGAAACTAATGCTTCTGACACTACAATTGCAGCCACACTTACAGAATCTGACAGACCTGTTGCATTCTTCTCTAGGACATTATCAGACTCAGAAATACGTCACTCAACGATCGAGAAGGAAGCTTATGCCATTGTAGAGGCCATTCGATTTTGGAGACATTTCCTAATGGGGTGGCATTTTACTCTTGTTACTGACCAACATTCAGTACCTTTTGTGTTTGACTTGAAGCATTCAGGGAAAATCAAGAACGAGAAGATTGTACACTGGCGCATGGAACTATCATGCTACTCCTATGACACAACATACCGGCCCGGAACACAGAACCACGCAGCAGACGCTCTCTCAAGGGTATGCCACATTTCAAACAATCTCCCTCATCTTCCTGACCTCCATCGTTCACTCAGACACCCGGGAGTAACAAGAATGAACCATTGGGTTTGAAGCAAGAACTTGCCATTTTCTTTGGAAGACATACGCAGGGTCACTTCGTCATGTAGATTCTGTTCTGAAGTGAAACCGCAATTTTTCAAGTACAAAGGGACTCTAATAAAAGCCACAGCCGCGTTTGGGAGACTTAACATGGATTTTAAAGGACCCCTACCTTCAAGCTCTAGAAACCGTTTCTTGCTAACAATCATCGACGAATATTCTAGATTTCCGTTCACTTTTGCTTGCCATGACGTCAGCTCTGAGACTGTTAAGAAATACCTACAACAGCTTTTCTCTATCTTTGGGGCAATATATCCATTGGTTTCAAGGAGAACCCAGCCCAAGGCTTATGGTCTCCCCGCTGCTGCAAGCAGACAGGGAAGGCCTCGTAGGAGGCGACTGTAAACTCAGTCAGTGTCCTTGGATATGCCCAAGTTCCTGTTACCTACAGGTGGAGGCGAGTGTTCTAGCTCACTCTACCAACTTAGCAGGTTGGTGCCCGAGTTATTGGTTACCCACATAAACTCACATGCCGGAGCCTACCCAATGAACCCATACAGTCCATGGGGGGGGGGGGGGGGGGGACATCTGGATCAATTCCAGTGCTTGGGTATCAACCACAACCACCACAAATCCAACCTCAACTGGGGGGCAGACAGGTGGCACTTTGCCGAAGCTGTGTGCCTGTTGCCTGGGGCTCCCCTCGCCCGTGGTACCGGTTTTGGTGTGAGCAAGATCCCAGTTGCCTGGCTTTGCACCACATCCAGAGGCCAGACCGGTCGCAGGCCCGCCATCAGAGAAGGTGACTCTGAGGCTACCGCTCTATCCCCTATCTGCGCATGCACAGCCCGAGCGAAACGGGAGCTAGGGGAAGGGAGACACTAGGACTCCTCTCAGGGCTCTTGATCCCTTTGATTCATGGTCCTATGTGTACGACGGCACCCTTGCTATTTTTGGGGCAGCTGCATATATTGATACTGACTGGTGTGCATCATTCATGTCACGGGGCTTGAAGACTTTCCTGGCTGAATATGGAACTGCAACCAGCCGAACCACTCCATATAATCCACAGGGAAATGGACAAGTCGAACGGTTAATGGGACAATGTGTAAGACAATCAAACTTGCCACCAAGGAGAATGGCTTCTATGTACGCCAATGGGAAATGGTCCTTCAGGATACATTGCATGCCATACGGTTGACGCTTTGCACATCCACTAACTGCACGCCTCACGAACAGATGTTCAACCACCCGTGTCCTTGGCTCCTGAATCCGCGACAAGTTTTATTGAGAAAGTTTGATCGCCGTTCGAATTTGACCCACTTGTTGAATAAGTTACACTGTTGGATGGTGGACATGACTACGCACGAATTCAGTATCCTAATGGTCGAGAGACTATTGTTTCCTCCAGACATCTTGCACCATTCGGCATGAGTTCCCGAGCCATCTGAAGAACCATTCATCGAAGCTGACGACCCCTGCGTCGAAAGTGGTGAAGCCTTAGAAGCCCAACCCCCAATGCCAACCCCCTTGACACCAACTACCCCCCTGCCCAAGCACCCGGGACCTACCCCAGGAACGCCTGAGTCCTGTCAGGCAACCCCTCCTGTTCGGAGAAGTACCCGAGCTCGGAAACCCCCAGGATACCTGGCTATGTCCTATTCTGAAGGATGGGGTGAATGAAGAGTATTAATTTTCATATGTTTGCATCGTATCTAGGAACCCGCTTGAATTTACAATATCAACTTTTCTATAATTATTATTCAGTTTGATTCCGACTAATAAAGCCTACTATTTAGTAAAACATTCTTACGGTTTATACTACAACTTGGATTTTATATTCACACTGGGATTCGTTTAATATTCCGATGATATTTACTGAAGTTTAGTAGTGCTATCGAAAGGCAAACGTTCTCTTTATCCTTGACGGTTCTTGTAAGGGCGATCTCGTAAGCAGGTCAGTTAGAAATATTGGGTTGGGTTCGGTGAAGTTCATCATTCGGCTCCTTAGTTGCAACTTTATATATACCTACAAAATCTTGTGAAGATTTAATATAACCCCTTCCATTAAGTAGGCAACTGAATCATGCAGTGAACTGATCAGGTCTATTAATTTGAGTATTCGGATGATGACCTTGTACTGCAGTAGTGATTGAAATTGAAGGCAGTCGATCACAGTTTACTTCTATTCTACTGATTAATAGCCGGAGGTTTATTTTGGGAAACTTGGACTCGACCGCGACTTGCCATCTCGTTCCTCTCTCTTCTTCTTAATTCGCCGTCTCCAAACGAAGGTTGGCGATCCACATTGCTAGCTCCTCCCTATCTACAGCCGCTCTAAATATTTCAATGGACGAGCAGTTATACCACCGTCGCAGATCCTTCAGCCACGAATTTTTCCTCCTTCCAACCGAGCGTTTTCCAGGAATTCCTCCGTTCCTCTACCTAGTCATTTTTTGTAAGGACTGTGATATTATTCGCATTGTTCGTTACTCAGGCTGACTCCGCTGTTGGCATGACAGGCAATTATATATGGAACTCGCCACTGAGCTAGAAGAGGCCCGATTAGAAATGGATGAGACCTATACTCCAAATTTGACTGGTGTGTCCACATTTTTGGACTTGGCCCATGAAGTGCAAACGAGTACTTAAAGAAGTACTTGGGGACGAGCGGTTTCGGGTCGGGGACCAGTGAATGACATGGTTCAATCAGAACCGGCTACTTGTAGAGTGAATTTGGAACCGATTAAATTGATGAATTTCGATGGTTCGCTCTAAAACTGGGTTCCTGTCATTTAATCATTCACAAATTTGATTGATAAAAACGAATCCCTGTCCGATCTTCAGCAAGTGAATTATCTGGTTTCCCACTTGGTGGACAGTGCTAAGAGCATAGATGCCGGCATTCCACCGACCGAAGGAAATTACCCAATTTTATTAGCAACGTTGAAAAAGCTATTCGAGGACAGCAGGGCATTGTCATTATTATTTGGACAAACTGCTGAATTTCAAACCTGTTTCTCAAGAATCGGAGAAGCGGTTGATGAATACATTTTTGGAGGGCTTTGTTGGATTGGCAGCCATGGTCAAAACATTAAAAATTTCCGACCTTTTCGATTTTTTCCTTTTACACATAACAGGAAAGACGTTGGACAGCAGAAAAGACGTTGGACCTCGATACGTTACGTCATGTTGACATGTAGTATCGTAGTGAAGAAGTGCCAAAATTTGAAAATTGGTATCTTTTGTAAGGGGCCAAGTCAAAATTTTGGATTGTTCGAAAAATCTGTGCAAATAATCTTCAAATAAAATGGATGGTGCAACAAGTAAGAGTCCCCAAGTGTAGGTGGCTCAAAAAGCCCCTGCTCAAGCGAAAATTGACGGTAAAATCGATAACTTTTCATTTTGTAAAAAACGCTGCAAAACCCTTGTCACATGGGTTTATTATTCTATTAGACACACCTACTATTATGTTGGCTGTTCATTTATTGTTTCTTTAATGTGAAATAATTGAAATAGCTATTTATGATGGCTTCTACCAATTTTTGCCCCCAAAACACGAATTAGGTACGCTCCTTTTAACACAGAATGTGTTTTAGCCATGGACTAACTAGCCAAAAAAGCTAACGACATTTCGTAACGAAATCTGGGACGACAACATTTCTAATGATTTTCACGTACAACCGATTCGTTGCTACGGAACTTTAACTTCGCCAGTTATCATCGTACAAAAATCGTTCACCACTCGTTGGATAGCTCTCGATTTACCTAACCATATTACGTTAACCACTGCGGAGTGCGTGGCCGACAAGCTGCGGTATGAGCGTGATTGTTTAAATAATTGTTTACACACAGGTGATCATTCTCAATAATTTATATTGTGAACACGATTGCAAGCTTTATATAAGTAAAGACATAAGACCAAACAACCGATAAACGAATTATCTCTTGGAGATGTAGGAGTCTTGGAGATGAAGCTCGGACTGTGTTTATGTTTAACAAAATTTTTATGAAGTGCACTCGTGAGTGTGTGTATATAAGAAGCTGTGTATAAGGCACCACCAGTTACGACGAAACATTAGTGGGAGGAAGTTAACCAATCTTCAACCGATGATTGAAGACGGGTTTATGTGAAACGCGTGAGCTAAAACACATTCTGTGTTTCTATAATTTCGTCCGAAGTATGTAAATAGAGGTAACCGGGGGTCCAGGGGGTTGCCCCCTGGCGAGGCGCGGAGCGCCGAGTTTTTTTTAAAATTATCATTGATCATTGTAATGCCATTTTTAATCGTCTTGATCCACTTTTTCTAGTGTTATTTATGGTGATCTCAGACGATTTCCCAGGTTTTTGACTCATAAAAAATAAATTTTGGGAGCTGAACATTTGGTAGAACTCAATTTTCCACTCTTTGATTGGCTTTATATTCGGTCTTCTCGTCGCAAAAAAACATGGAAAACGATACCTCAAAAGCTCATGTTACTAAAACACAAGAAGTACCTATTTCCTTATACATTTTCATTCATAACACCCCTGGGTATATTCCGATCGGGCTGCAAAGTTTCGGGACACAACTAGGGCCCAAATGGAGCATGTGTGCGAAAGAACGACTTTTTTGGACCTAAAATGAAGCCCGTACACGTGATACGGCGTACGGACATTGCATTTTTGGAATCTACGCACCTTGAAACGGAAAAGAAAAAATTTTGAGGGGGTGTTATAAAAATTTTTTGCTGAGCGAATACATAGGTGTATTATTCATAGAATAATAAACCAAAATCAACCTCTCATCCGTTGCATCAGTGCCATGCCTTTTTGAAGTCCTCTCCGAGACAACGATTTGAGTTCGTCAAAAGAACGAGACATTGTTATAGGTGCTTGGTGAAATCACACTTCACTCAGGAGTGTGATGCTTCTCTGAGATGTTCAACTGTGATCAGAACCATAACAGCCTACTGCACCTTGGCAATGATGGTTCCTCGTCTTTGTCACCTACCATTTCAACATCTCATGTCGCTGCATCTCCTGAGGTCACCCTATCATTAACGACAGCCACGTCGAGTTTACATCGCTCTAGTTTGGTTCTGTTGGCTACGACCCAGGTTAATGTATTCGACCGTCATGGGAAACCTGCTGTATTGAGGGATTTACTGGGCGGAGGATCACAATCTCACTTTAACTAAGGCCTGTTGCTATCAATTAGGACTCACTACAAGACCTTGGAACGTTTGTTAAATGTCTAGGGAAGGGAACTGCCCAGTAGCGGTGCGTGGGCGCTGAAAATGGTGGGCCACCAAACCGGAACACAAATTAACAGCTTTTTCTACAAAATATATGTAAATGTTTTCCAACAGTGGAGTCTTCTTATGAGAAATGGGTGGATTTTAATCAACCGCAGCTCTTAGCGGGTGTTCATTAGTGCTGCCCCCCATTTTCAAAGCCAGATTTGAAACCCTAATCTCAACCGTTTTGAACAAATGTGTAGTGCTTTTGAATCGTCAAAATCTCCTCTTTCCGTCTATTTAAATCCGAAACAAAGAAAATTCGAATTTCACTGTTTTAAAAGCATTCGAAAAAAGTGCGTGGGCAGCACTAAAGTTTTTGACTGGTGTAAAACTTTAGTCCTGCCCCCCACGCTCTTGGCAGGTGGGATTGTGATAAATTCATCAGTTTTTATTCCGCAACCCCGTCCACTTGATCTATATGTCCAACTAATCTATATGGTACCAATCAGTTGATTGGGGGATGTTTTTATTCCGCAACCCCGTCCACTTGATCTATATGTCCAACTAATCTATATGGTACTAATCAGCCGATCGGTTGTTTTTGTTGCGCTTGTAAAAACATGAAACGTGTCCTACATATCGCGTCTCCCCTTCGCCGTTTATCAGACACTTCAGTGCAAAAGACCTGTGGAAAAAGTTAGTAGGAACCGAAATACCACGTTGACAGTTGCCATGAGGCTCGAAGAACTTAACGGCCGGTTGCAAAGTGACGAAAGTGCGGTTGAGTGGCTTACAGCAGTAGGGCTGATCGCACCAGCTCCTACGTGTCCGGTTTGTCAGGAGACCATGTCCCTCCGAATACATATCGCGTCTCCCCTTCGCCGTTTATCAGACACTTCAGTGCAAAAGACCTGTGGAAAAAGTTAGTAGGAACCGAAATACCACGTTGACAGTTGCCATGAGGCTCGAAGAACTTTACGGCCGGTTGCAAAGTGACGAAAGTGCGGTTGAGTGGCTTACAGCAGTAGGGCTGATCGCACCAGCTCCTACGTGTCCGGTTTGTCAGGAGACCATGTCCCTCCGAATTCGCAGTGATGTACATCGTAAGTCACTCGAGTACAGATGCCGCAAAAGAGGAAGTACCCCTCATGATAAATGCGTCGCTGTTTTCAAAGGGTCATTTTTTTCGAAACATGTGGCATTATAAAAAGATCCTGGTTTTGACGTATTATTTCAGTCACAACATCACGAATTATGATTTCCTCGTCCATGAGACGTCCGATCCTTCAGCTACTACTTCAACAGCCACTATTGCTGACTGGCTTTCCTACTGTCGGGAAGTTTGCGAGGCCTGGGCCGAAAACCAAACGTCAGAGCCACTTGGTGGGATAGGGACAGTCGTAGAAATTGATGAATCTAAAAAGGAAGTACCACCGAGGCAGGGTAGTTGAAGGGCAGTGGGTTTTCGGCCTGATTGAACGGTGTTCCAGCAGATTTCGCTTCGAACTTTGCCCTAACAACAAGCGAGACGCGGAAACACTTTTGCCAATGATATTGAAACACGTTAAACCAGGGACAACTATTATTTCGGACCAGTGGAAAGCGTACGCTAGGATTTCAACACTGAATTATTCCCATTTAACAGTCAACCATTCATTAAATTTCGTCGACCCGCAAACCCTCGCTCACACCCAGACCATCGAATCAACATGGCGTGCCATGAAACGGAAGCTACATGGAGGAGGAATTCAACATCTTCACTCACATCTGTGTGAATTTTTATGGAGACGAAATGTCTGCATTAACAACGGGGACCCGTTTCTAAAGTTTGTTGAAAACATTAAAAAACTTTACAATCCTCTTGCTGTTGATGACATTTAATGTGCATTTGTAATAAAAATAACTTCTTCAATTGAGTTTTCTAATGAATTTATTACAATCCCACCTGCCAAGAGCGTGGGGGGCAGGACTAAAGTTTTAC
The DNA here is from genome assembly GCA_954871275.1 of Leptopterna dolabrata. Lineage (NCBI taxonomy): Eukaryota > Metazoa > Arthropoda > Insecta > Hemiptera > Miridae > Leptopterna > Leptopterna dolabrata. Next base: position 50,793,003 of record OX940982.1, read on the forward strand.
ACCAGTCAAAAACTTTAGTGCTGCCCACGCACTTTTTTCGAATGCTTTTAAAACAGTGAAATTCGAATTTTCTTTGTTTCGGATTTAAATAGACGGAAAGAGGAGATTTTGACGATTCAAAAGCACTACACATTTGTTCAAAACTGTTGAGATTAGGGTTTCAAATCTGGCTTTGAAAATGGGGGGCAGCGTTCTATAGCTTCATACTGACTAATACTCAGCAAAGGCCTATCTCTTCCTAAACTTAATCATCACTCTATCTTCGTAGGAAAACGTCGAAAATTTCGACTGTAAGTTAGCCACCGAATTCATGTGGTACAAAAATACAGAAGCAAATAAACTAAACAACAACTAAAAATGCGAACTAGACTAACATACAACGAAGTAATGACCCGCCGGCCAGTACCTACTTGGATGGAGAATCAGACTAGAAGCTAGGTACTTATCAGTGTATGTTGACGTCGATCAATCCACAAGACCACAGACAGGACACAACGCACTTAATTATCGCAAATCCAAATCTGTCCCGGGAACTCGAATGGGAACATACAAAATTCGAAACGTAAGCAGAAAATTGAAAACTCAACATAGGAACAGAACGGCGAAAGTGATAAGAATTTTTAGGGGGGGACAGATAGAAGGACAAGCATCTCGTATCGAGATAACAACATGAATTGAAACAATCCAATCGATTGTGAACACAAACGATTTTTGGATGGAAATGTTGGCCCAGGGCCGAAAATGGGCGGAGCTAACCGAATTTTTACTCTACTGAGCTTGCGCGGACGGGCCACTTTTCTCCGTTGCCATAGTAACACCCGGTCCTGGGACCTATTAGTTTCAAAAACTTAGGTTTCGATTTCGATTGCAAGACATCGATTACTGTAGCTATATTCCGATAAAGTGCTCGAATATCCATAGCCAGAGAACTCTGTCTTCTTCTTCTTCACAGTTACTTGTCTTGGCCACAGCCATGCCAGACATAGGTTGGGACAGAGAGAGAGAACTCTGTCGAGTCGCTGTTGAACTTCGTGAAAAATGCTAGGGTAAAGTATACGGAGGGAAATTCGAATGCCAGCTGAACCAATGGTTGGCATTTTTTTGGAGTTTTTTATGTTTCTGGATGCCGGGGCAGTGGCCCAAGTGGCCTTATGGCCGCAACGCCCCTGGTACTGCCACAACTCGAGAGCAAGTATCCTTCACATTTCATTCGATGGCGCGTCCTGGTGTGAAACATTTGACTGATGCCTTAGTAATGAGTGAACTGATGGAAAGTATGCCTGTTATTCCAGTTAGTTTGGAATATTTGTCACACATCACACCTCTTGAGTTTGCTGATGAAACCTTCGACGTGCCTGGCCCGACTGATCCGCTCATTGGTGCTGCCTTTTGGCCGATGAACGTTGGCACAGGCAGAGCAGAAGGTCCTGCTCAGACCCCATATGCTTTAGAGTCGTCGCTTGGCTGGTTGGTGATGGGTCCGCTCCAGTTTCATTGTACTGCCAGGCCCGTGGCACCTTCTTCACCTCAGCTGCTGAGGAGGAACCACTTAATCAGCTGTTGGAAAAATTCTGGTCAATTGAGGAGCTGCCTTCCACATCAAATGTTGATCCAGAACCAGATGACATGAGATGTGAACCACATTTTTTGCAGTATGTTGAACAAAACTGTGAGGGTAGGGTCGTAGTTTCGTTGCCCTTTAGAATGTCATCCTCGTTACATTCTAATGAGGGTAACTCAGAGGTTTCTGGCGCTGGAGAGGCGAGTGTTGAGGACGTCTGATATGCACCAACGGTACAGCGATGTGATGAGGTCTTATTTGGAGCAAGGACACACGGGATTGGTTTCGAATGATGAACTGGCCCTAGATCGAGAATCGTACTATATACCACATCACGGTGTGGTCAAAGTAGAGAGTACAAGTACGCCACTGCGCATTGTTTTGGATGCCAGTACACAAACAAGCACCAATATACCGTTGAACAATATTCTATACGTTGGCCATAAGTCGCAGAAGGATCTCATACAAATTTTGTTGAATTTTCAGTTCTATTAGTAGCCTTAACCTCAGATATTCGCAAATGTACTTGCGTATCTTGATGAAACCAGAGGATCGTCAGTTTCAGAGAATTCTCTAGAGATTCTCTCCACAAGAAACCATTCAAGTGTATATAACATGAGTTGTATTTGGGGTTTCTTCATCGCCTTACTTGGCATTATGTTCAGTTCAGTACTTGACTGAAAAGGAGGGGCCTCGGTATCCATTAGCAGCAGTCGGCGGCAAGGGATCTTTATATGGATGACTATCTGTCTTCAGTTCATACGGAACAGGAGGCTTGTGACTTGCAGAGGGAGCTCCAACTGCTGTTTGCCGCAGGATCGTTTGGGCTAGCCAAATGGTGTTACAATTCAGAGGAGGTCATGTCAAGGACTCCGGAGTCGAATCGATCGGTTTGTGCCCTGTGTTTTGATGAGGAGCAGTTTTTGAAGATTTTAGGCCTTAAGTGGAACCCGCTAGATGACACATTCTCTGTCCATGTCAACGTACCTGCCGCAACTTGTACCAAAAGAGCCATGCTTTGCCATCCTCTAGGTTTTTTCCCCCTTTAACTGTAGTGGCTAAGGGGTTCATTGGGAAACTCTGGTCACTTAATTTGGAGTGGGACACCCCCAGAGCCGATCTGTAGGGAGTGGGAGCATTTCGTCTCGGAGTTGCCTCTTTTGGATTGGAGGATTCCTTGACATTCACTGATCGCTCCAGGAGACTATAAAACAGCCTCGTCATCGAACCGATGGAGTGTATGCTTTCACTGATTCTACAGTGGCACTCCAGTGGATTTCGGCCTCCCCTTCTAGACAGAAGGTTTTGTGGCCAATAGGGTCACACAAATCCAAGGCAACATTGGACCTAGCCACTGGTTTCACATCCGAGGAGCAACTAATCCTGCCCCCTTTCTACAAAAGCCTGGAGCTAGCATCTAACTTGTCGACAGAATGCTGCCTTGCAGCGTTTCTTCGGTTCCTTTCAAGAAGGGGTCCGTGTCAGTTTAGATGTTCGGACCAGGGCACAAATTTCAATAGACCTAAGAACTTGTTGAACGAGCTATATAAGTTTGCCTCATCTCCTGTTTACAACAGTTTGAATGGATGTCAGTTGAGCAACCCGGGCATCGAATGGAAGCTCAATCCACCAGTATCTCCTCATTTTGGAGGCATCTGGGAACGAAGTATCCGTAGTATCAAAACACATCTTTCAAAACTTGTTGGAAACGCCCTGCTTACTTAAGAGGAGCTGAATACAGTTTTGGTTCAGACTGAAGCTCTTCTAAATAGCGGACTTCTGTGCCCTAAGTCTGCTGATCACACTGGCCCAACTGCTCTCACACCGGCCCACTTCCTAGCCATGGGACCACCACTGGATCATTTCCCTGTGGAAGATATTGCCCATGCACAGTCGCATCGTCTGGACCAGTATCAGCGAGTCACTTCCATTGTGCAAGGATTTTGGAAGAGATGGCAGACGGAATATCTCCATACTCTTCAAGAGCGCTCTAAGCGGACTGAAGAAACTCCCTCATTTGCTGCAGGAACCATAGTGGTGGTGATGAAGGAAAACGTACTTCCCCTTCATTGGCCACTGGAGGCTGGGGAAGAGGTTTGTGCTGGAAGAGATGGCATAGCAAGCGCAGCCAAACTGAGGATGACTAGAGGCGCTATGGTCCGCCCCTTAGTGAAGCTCTGACTGCCTATCACAATAATTTATTTATATTAGGTATATAATTTTACCCTTTGTACTTGTTCGTCCTAAAATAGTTCATCTATAACCTATTCACAATATTCGGGACACTGGCTTTCATCCATTCAGATCTAGGCACATCTTTCATATTCAAAGAACTTACAGACTTCTTGCATGCTCACTTGATTGCCACTAGTTCTACGATACCACACAACCCCGAATGGAACGGGTTAGTTGAACGATACAATGGCATATTATGAAAGACCATTTCTCTAGCCATGAAGAGCAAGAGGGTGAATACCTCCCACTGGGAAGAAGTGCTACCTGAATCGCTCCATGCAATACTATCACTTCTTTGTACATCCACGAACTTCACACCACATGAAAGGATGTTTTCTCATCCTCGACGTTCAACTAATGGTACTGTAATTCAATCTTAGCTCACCAAACCCGGTAAAGTCGTCATGAAATGTCACGCCAGGGCATCAAAGTATAGCCCTACAGTCGAAGAAGTCGAGCTGATTGAAGCAAATCCTGATTATGCAATGATCCGTAAACCAGACTGAAAGGAAACCACAGTTTCACTCAAACACTTGGCTCCAAGAGGTGACGAGTCCATTGCTGGGCATCAGGAATCCCAGGACAGCCCTTCTGCTCAAGAGCAAGATACACCACACGAGAGCCCTTTAAGCATTCCTGAACCTTCACCATCGTCTGCAGAAGAAAACTTGACTGTAAATAATAATGTGATGCTTCATATGCCACATCCCTCACCTGCCAAGACATGCAGCTTCTTCATGCAGGAGACCTCAGAAGACCCAGCGGTCGCCGAAGCCCCTAAGTCCCTATGTTTAAGACTTACTTACTGTTAACAGTGTATTTTTCGTGTATTGGTGGAAATAAACAACCTTTCATTAACTCCGTTTTTATTTTTTGGAATGGGTTTCCACCATTTCATTGCGAGTGATTTTCATTCCATCAGGTAAGAAAATGCACAACTACCTTAAACTCACCTCAAAAAGGTTATTCAAACCAGCCTTAGCACGTTCGGGTAATGGAGATCTGGTTAATCTAGATCCTATTGTATAGATAATTATGTATATATGATGTGTGATGTACATATGATGTCACTGACAATATCTCCTGTCAAAGAAATGGTACTAGAATATTTTTTGTCAACAATCGAGATGGGTAAGCGACACATCGTCTCTCAAACCAAGCGTTGTCTCCAGATGTATCGAGAACGGAGCATCTCTGCTTCGTTCGTACTCCACACCACCCAAGGGAGGAGCATACCAGGGGCAAATTACAGTGATGTAATTTGCATCGAGGGGTTTTCGATGAACAGCAATGGGGTTTAACACTGATACTGATGAAGTCCCCCCCCCCCCCCCCCCCACCAACACATATATAATGTCTTATTTTGCTCTCACCGAACAGATGACTGCAGAATAGCCCACTTGAGTCCTCATCGCCCAGGAATTATGAACCCAGTCGGCAGACATTATGGGGAGACGGAAGAGAGAAGCATACTGGTATTTTTCGCCGCCGACGTTGTTAGCGATCAGGTGAGTCGTCTTGGAGCAGACGTCTTTCCTGATGCTTCCACCCATATGGTGGACGAGCGTGATCATGCGACCCTACAACCATAATCAGAATGTGAACAAAGGCAATAATGATCATCAGTACCAAACAAAGAAGTAAGAAAAGGGAGATAAAGAAGGCAGTGGCTAGCAAACTGCCAGACCTAATGGGGGATAGAAATTACCATGGGCAGTGTTGGGGTGAGGTAGGTACGGTCCCCAATATGGCCAACAGTTCTTTCTAGAACGTACGCTTTGTATACTATTTCATCGAGTTACTGGGAAATTTGATAACTAGAGGTTTTTATTAAGACTGCCAGCTTTCCAACCGATTGTGACGATAAAAGAGGGACACTACCTAATTGACAGTATGGTTACTAACATCGTTTTCTTATTTACTAATATGGAAATCTTAGCCCAAGTTACGAGTATTTCTATGAGCATGAATGATTATGAACTGTTCGACTGGGAATTTGGCAACAAGCTGAGCTTAACAAACCAACTTGATGATGCAGGTGCTCGACATTAATTTTGGTCATACTGAAGTTCTACAACAAATATAAGATAAAACGCCGTAGCTTGAGAATCATACTCAGCTACCCCCGTTTTTCGTAACTTGCAGAAGGAACAAAAAACCAACTACTTATCTCTTTGATTGGCTAGCACTGAAATAGCTGGTAGACTTTGGTAGAGTTGAGTATAGGTTCATGATAACACTGAGAAACTCCAGTTGAAATGAAACAAATTATGACCAAGAAACCTTTTCGATGAGAAGAAAATTTAAATGTAGGCAACGCTGAGGAATATCTGTGTAATTAAACTAACTTCAAGAACTTCAGTTATAATTAGGTATGTAACCTAAGCACTCTAGTATAAACACAAAGTAGTAGTCGTAAGCATACGCAAAACAGCAAGTTGACTAAGTCGACAGACTCGCCAAAAGCGAGTCTACAGGGTTAGGATATGAGGCAGAAAAGGAAAACGCTGCTAATTATTAAACTGTTTATTATTTACCTGTATATGACCCTTCTGCGTAGATCACTGTTTTCTGTGGTCAATCGTCCTTCCCTCAGGAAAGCCCGAAGTCGAGTACAGGAGCCAGCCCGGGAATTACAGTTCATAAAAATGCACAGGATTCTATCATTCAACCACTAATTATTTGTTCTTATTCATCAAGCATAACGTTTGCTACCTATCAACAAAATCAAAAAGAGCTGTCACTCTACAAATGAAATAACATAACACAACAACCAACTCGACTTCATACAGCCACCCGTGATTATAATCAGGTGTTTCCTAGCAAAAATGATATCAGGGCCGGATTTATACCGTTTGATTCATAATCATGTTGACGAAGCTTTTTGGTGGACATAACGACTTTTCGTACAATGCTCCAGGAGGTCTCAAAAAATTCTTTCGTTCGAGATCAATTCAAAAATAATAAAAACCATACCCTTCTACCGAAAGTTTTCCAGCTACGGCGTTCTGAAAAGTTCGTCCCCTATTTTTCACCCCAAATGACTGACAGTAACGCCGAGCTTCGCGGACCAACTAGACCCCAAACGGGACCTACAATACAAACCATATTTCTTAATTTTGGTCCATGGTAGCTAAGGAAAGTGCTAAGTACGGCGTACGGAGAGAAATTTGTTTAATTTCGGATTATACATACCTTGCAACGGAAACTAGATCAAATGGGGGGGGGGGGGGATTATTTTTTTGCATGCTCGATTCCAAAGGTTCATTATTGAAAATAATAAACCAAAAACTTCTGTCTGTCCGCCGTACTTCTCACTTTTCTTAATTGCCACGAACCGTGTTAATTAAATTTGGTTTGTAGGTCCCATTTGGGGTCTAGTTGGTCCGCGAAGCTCGGCGTTACTGTCAGTCATCTCTAAGGGGTGAAAAATAGGGGTTTAAATTTTCAGAACGCCGTAGCTAAAAAACTTTCAATGGAAGGGTATGATTTTTTCTTTTTTTTACGGTTTTATATTAATCTTGAACATTCTTCTTTTATATTAATCTTGAACATCTTGTGCATTTTTTGAGACCACCCTCAGTCTTGTACGACCAGCCGTTCGTTTGCACCGAAAAGCTTCGTCAACATGATCGTGAATGAAACGGTATGAATCCGGCCCATAATATCATTGCTAGGGATCACCTGATTAAGATGGCTGTATGAAATCGAGTAGATTTTTCTGTGATATTATTTCATTTGAAAATGATGGATCTTTCATATTTAGTAGATAGGTACTTTAGGAACTAACGTTATGCTTCATGAATAACAACAAACAACTAACGATCGAATTATTGAATCCCGCGCATTTTTATGAAATCTAATTCCCGGGCTGGCTCTAATACTCGATTTAGGGGAGCGCGAGGGTAGGCACTGACCACAGAAAACAGTGGTCTATGCTGATATATACAGGTAAATTATTAAACAACGGTTTATTATTTACCTTATACTTCATGAATAACTATAAATAATTAATGACTGAATTATTGAATCCCGCGAATTTTTACGAAACCTTAATTCTCGGGCCGGCTCCAGCACTCGATTTAGGGCTTTCCTGGGGGGAGCGCGAGGATAGGTATCGACCACAGAAAACAGTGATCTACGCAGAAGAGGCATCTGTACAAGTAAATAATAAACCGGTGTAATAATTTGCAGCATTTTATTCTTGAGGGGGGAGTTCAAAAAATGTTTTGCTGAACTGATACGTACGTGCATTATTCACACAATAATAAACCATAATATTTACCTGTGTAGAGCCCCTTCTGCGTAGATCACTGTTTTCTGTGGTCAATACCTACCTTCGAGCTCCCATCAGGGAGGCCCTAAATCGAGTAGGTACTGGAGCCGAGCCGGGAATTAAAATATGCTCAGGATTCAACAACTAATTAATTATTTGTTGTTATTCATCAACCATAACGTTTGCTCAAGTTACAAAAGTACCTATCAACAAAATCCGAAAGAGCCACCTTTCTACAAATGAAACCACAGCCACAGAACAACCAACTCGACTTCATACAGCCATCCGTGATTATAATCAGGTGTTCCTTAGCAAAAATGATATCTGGGCCGGATTTATACAGTTTGATTCACGATCATGTTGACGAAGCTTTTTGGTGCAAACAATGTTCCGCGCGGTCTCAAAACATTCTTTAGTTCGAGATAAATTTAAAAACGTAATAAAAACCATACCCTTCTATGGAATGTTTTCGAGCTACGGCGTTCTGAAAATGTCGTGGACCAACTAGACCTCAAACGGGACCTACAAACCAAATTTCATTAATTTTGGTTCATGGTAGCTAAGAAAAGGGCGGAGTACGGCGTACAGTGTATGGAAAGAATTTTGGTTTATTATTTTCAATAATGAACCATTGGAATCGAGGAAGAAAACAAATAATTCTAACCCCCCCCCCTCAACAATTTTTTTCATTGCATTTTCGGATTCTGTATACCTTGAAACGGAAACCACCAAATTGGGGGGGGGGGGGGGGGGGGGGTTTAAAAAAATGTGTCATGCTCGATTCCAAACGTCTATTATTGAAAATAATAAACCAAAAGCAGCCTTGATCCTTCTTCTGTTGTCACCGACCCTGTGAGGTTCCCACTAAGCAGGTTATGCTACCAAACTTCAGTATGAAAAGCAGTAGGAAGTTTTTACACCCCAGGGAAGGTACAATGGGTGGGATGGTTTATACTAGAGTGCTTAGGTTGCATAATTACAATTAAACTTCATGAAGTTCGTTTAATTATACGATTATGTAACCAGTAGCACAAAGTTCTAGTATAGACACAAAGTTCTTGAAAAGAGTAGCTCGAGCTACAACATTTTGATGACCACACCAAAATCTCGGCACCTTCGAAAAAATGCTTCGAGGTCTTTCTAATGTTCCTCTTCATAAGAGCCGGCTCATCCCATTGACAAAACGCTGAAATTTCTGACCAGCATTCATCAGCCCGAAGGAATCAGGGGCCACATGGAATTTGGTGGTACGCTTTGAGGTCTATTTTTGAAAAAATGGTTTTCCCTTGTAGGTCTTGCACTAGATCCTGGATGTTTGGGAGAGGGTACTTGTCCGGGACTGTCACCTTGTTTAGGGCCTTACAGTCGCCACATGGGCGCCAGTTCTTGGGGATCATGAGCAGGGGGCTCGCCCTGCACCCTGCAGGGGGACTTTTCAATGGCCTACAAAAATCCCTTGTTCCACCATGTAGTCAGATTCTTTTTTTTGCGATTGCGTACTTAATGGGATCTAGCCTACGGAACCTAGCTGTGACTGGTGGGCCAGTTGTCAGGATGTGGTGGACAACTTTGTGTTTGGAGACTTACTTATGCAACAAGGCATGGTGATGTCCTTGAATTTGGAAAGAAGATCGTGGTATGGGGATGAGTCACCAATAGTGATCACTGGTGGTACATCAGTCCTGACCATCAGAACCATTGGCCTTGTAAATGGTTTTCAATGAGGTGAGCGAGTCTTGTGTACACTTGGTCTTTAGGTCAACAGTGTGTCGAGTGTGCTGTAGGACTCTTCAATTTTTACCACCAGTTCGTACATAGAGCCGCATCCATCACCTCTCCCCTCACAGAGCTCTTCAAAGGCCATACAGGTATAAACAGGATTCTGAAATCCACTGGACCACAGGGACATTGAATGCATTCCAAAGCTGCACGGAGGCCCTTAGGACCTCACTTATTAGCGTATCCACAGTCTGACGCACAATGGTCCATCATGGTTGAAGCTTCTGACACAGCCATTGGGGGCAGCATGCAACAAATGGTTAACAACAGCTGGCAGCCCTTAGGTTTCTTCTCTCGCAACCTCAGCCCAGCTGAGAAAGAGTACAGCATGTACGACCGTGTACTTCTTGCGGCATTTGCAGCGGTCAAGTATTTTTGGCACCTCCTCGAAGGTCGCAGTTTCATTTTGTTCACCAACCACAAACCTTTGACTGGTGCGTTTGATCAGAAGTTGGACAAAGCGGCTCCATGCCAAGCCCGACAATTGGACTACATTGGCCAATTCACGACCAACGTTCAGCATATTTCTGGTAAGGATAAGGTTGTTGCTGATTATCTCTCCCGCTTGGAAGGAATTGAAGTCCTTGACTACAATAAGCTTGTGGAGGCGCAGCAAGGTGCAGAGTTACTTCTAACCATTGAAAGCTTTTACACTTTTGTGGAAACAAGTCAACATGCTGGGAGTAGCATTACCTGTGTATTGTGACGTTTCGATAGGTTTTGTCCGCCCTTTTGTGCCTCTCCAATTCCGACCCACAGCATTTGACAGCATCCACAACTTGGCTCATCCAGGGAAAGCTGCTATCTCAGATCCTTGAAGCAACGTTTCGTCTGGCCCGCCATGGCTAAAGGTAGTGCCGAACGGGTCTAAAGTTGCATACCCTGTCAGAAAGGCAAGGTTCTGCGGCATCCTCATGGCCCCACGGGTGAGTTCACACCTCCATCCGACCATTTTTCCACGTGTTCACTTAGACCTAGTAGGTCCACATCCCCCTTCCAGGGGTTAAACGTATGCATTGACCCTCACGGACAGGTTTACGCTATGGCCAGAGGTTGTGCCCCTCGCAGATATTTGAGCCCAAACCATAGCAGAAGCCTTTTTGTTTGGGATGGATTAGTCGGTTTGGCACACCTCAAAAAATTGTGATCGATCAAGGGCGGCAGTTTGAGTGCTCCCTTTTCGCAGAGCTTAACAAGCGGCTTGGCATAACCCATTATTTTACCGCTGCATACAACCCAAAGGCGAACGGCCTGATCGACCGATTCACAGGCAACTCAAGTCAGCCATTCGATGCCATGAGATGGAGAGATGGGTGGAAGAGCTACCTCTCATTCTGCTGGGAATTCGTGTCGCTCTTAAGGAGGATTTAGGCTTTAGGCTTTAGTTCTGCCGAGCAAGTTTATGGTACCATGCTTCGGCTACCTGGTGATTTTGTTGAGGCATCGCCAACACCATGTGCGCCCACTCACAAGTTTCTCATTGTGCTGGAGACGGCGACGGACAAGTTGAAAGCACAACCTGCAGCTCGTCACGCTCCACGTGCCCTGTTCATACACCCCGATCTTCATGCATGCACCCACGTAACTGTAAGAGATGATGCAAAGCGCAACACCTTGCAGCCACCATACCACGGTCCACATGCCATGGTGAAACGTGGGGTGATGACATTTGTCATCCGGGTCAAAGGGCAAGAGGTGCCAGTGTCATTAGACTGGTTAAAACCAGCCTTTCTGCACCGTGAGACATAGGATTGGGAAACCCAGCCTTTAGCAACCCTTGTTTTCACACCGCATGCTGAGCCAAGACCAACGGTAGATCCCCAGATGGACCCTTCACCAGAAGTCCGCCAACCACCTCCGCCACCAGATCCCAGCAGCACCCCAGCAACCTTGGATAGCCCGGCTGAAGACAACATACTGCGGGCACCAAGTCCGCTTTCCGGTGCGATTCCAAGACCCCCAAGTCTTATATTGAGGAGGGGGGTATTTGCCGCCCCACTCTAATTGTTGCTCGTTGCTAACGTTGAGTTATTTCCATCGAATTGCATGTGTGAATAAACCAATTCAGTTTTGATGTGTGAAAGATTCACGTCTTATTCATTCAAAACAATTATTATATACATCGAGTTAGTTTAATTAGGTTATCGAGTCATCAACAGTTCTAACATGATGATGAGTAGGAGGTGTTCCTCTGACCGCCAATTAGGGTCGGGGAGTATATAATCTGGTATGGGAATTATAGAATCATAATTTTCACCATGTTGGGCAAGAGCTCCCACCTTTACTCTCTCTAGGTGTTTAACATTTATCCAACTGTATGGAGTGGCTGGGCAGACAGAGACTAGAAGTCCAATAATACCAGCAAGCTCTCTGATGGTGCAATTATGTTTTTTGAGAAACAGATCAATTGAGGTTTTAATTCTTAGTTTTTTATCAGAGGGTAAGGAAATTAAAAGATCAAGTTAAACTGAAAATCTAAAAATGAAAAGATCTGAGCAGGAGATCCACAGGGACCCCGGCGCTGCTAGCACAGGATGACGGAGATCCTGAAAGGATTAAAAAATCATTTAGATAATTAACACATTGGATGCCCCTTGAGTGAAGGTATACGAGGATTAGTTTCATCAACTTCACAAATGAATAGGGAGCCGAGGACAATCCAAAGAGGAACAGAACTACAACAGATTACCATTTTGAGAAAAACGTAAGGTATGTTTACCCTCTGGACGGATGCTTATGGCATAATACACGTCCATATATCCACTACTGAGCCCCAGGCTCCTTTCTAAACTAAATGACGGACAACGCTGTGACCTTCCAACCTGAAAGTTGGGGGATTAACGAACTTGCTCAACTTATGAGGTTGAGAACAAGCCTTTACCTCCATTTGGCTTATCCACCAAGAAGATGAATGATATGAATGGATCTGCCCTTGGAGAACATAGTACAGTAACTCCTGATCTAGCTAGTTGAGCTATAGCTTCCTGCATGAAAGGTGGCCAACTCCTGAAAAAAATTGGACAAAAGAGGAGTAATTTGAAACTGAGTCGCACAAAAAGTAATTTTATACAATTTTACCCACCGTGACAACACCGGATTGCCGGTGATTTTAACCCAGTAATCGAAAAAAAGAGGTAATGTACCACGCTAAGGGGGAATAGAACTTACCTTCACCACTGTTGCTGGCTCCCTCTCTGCTGCTGCTGAGGTCAGGCCAACTGGGCTCCTCTTCCTCGTTTGTTGCGGCCCGGCTGTGACATGTTTAACGAGTCAGGAGCAGTTGACGACGTTGCCTTTTGGGTCTGTGTGGCTTGTGGGGGCTTCTTTTGGAAGCTTGTCAGGTAGAAAACCCTTTGCCACTTACTTGAGCCCTTGTACGTCCTTGACTCTGGTGCAAAGAGCATGGTCAAAGAGCCAACTGGTTGCTGGGACTCCCACAGATGCCTTCCGCATGGAAGCATCGAAGACATTGCAAATCAGCGACGCCTGGTCTGGGTAATATCGAACTGTAGTGCAGTAAGGGGCCGACCCGCATCACACACTGGTTGTAACACCGGTGAAAAAGCGTCGCTTAAAAGTATGACATTTACGGCGGACTCCACAGCCGACAGGGCTGTGGCCACCTGACGCTGGTATGACACTTATTTTTCAATGTTCCTTATTTTTCTGCCCAGTGGTGAGGGCAACCACCAATTTGGGATTTAACTCAGGAAGGGCTAAAGTAGCCAGATTTTTGGGTGGCGGGTACGATGCACTCAGTTGGAGGAAGTCCTCGAGGGACAGACCCTGTTGCACCCAGCTGCCCCATCGATACACCACACTTCCGTGAAGGGCGAAACCCACTGGTTGGGATGTAGAGGGGTTAACCCTAACGCTGCTCTCGTCGATTCTGGTAGCATCAGATTGGGATCACCATCTGGTTGATCTGTTACACTGTCTGCGGCAGTGAAAATAGAGGGTGGTAAAAAGCCCTGGAACGGTGGGGATACTATTGTACGTCGACGGTCCCTTTCCACAGAGGGTTCGGGTGACCGGACCTGTTCAACAGGTGAACAGCAGTTCCACTGGAAACCGTACGTGGTGATTATCCCCCGTGACAGGAGAAAAAACATCGGACGCAGGTGACAATGAGCTCATGCGAGACCGCCTACTCAACCTATGAGAAGAACGGGATCTTCTGTGTTTCGTGGAGTCCTGAAGAATGGGATCGTGAAGATCGCCAACGCTCTCAAAGATTTCTTTCTTTAAATTCCCCTCATAAATTCGAGGCAAAATTGACTGGAAAAACGACTGAGGATCTCGAAAACGACCGAGATGGTCGACGATTGTCACACTGCCAGAAGGAACAGAAAGCGACTGGAGACTTCAAAAATGCAAAAAACGAAGAGAAAATTGGAAAATTCTTACCAGAATGTATCGGCTTGATGTATTGGGAGCATGAAAAAAAAATTCGAGTCAGTAGCATAACAAACCTGCTTAGTGGGAACGTCACAGGGTTGGATGACGACAGAAGAAGGATCAAGGCTCCTATTTCTTTTCTGCCTCATACCCTAACCCTGTGGACTCGCTTTTGGCGAGTATATCGGCTTAATCAATGTGCTGTTTTGCGTAGTGCCTACAACTACTACTTGGTGTTTATACTAGAGTGCTAAGGTTGCATAATTAAGAACTGAGATGGCTGGATTTTCCTAAATCTACTAAACGGCTCCAGGTCATGAAATAACGATTTCTGTTCGAGATTTTTAACAGAGACCACCATTCGATTTCACACAAAAATTCCTTTCAGAATGGACAAAAACCTCAAAATGACCAAAAACTCACGACGGCTGATTTTGATTCTCAAGTGACAGTTGGACATCAATCTCACCAATTCCTCTTTCTTCCTGAATCCTGTGAAACACGCCGACACGCCTTTCATGGCCAAGGAGTACTGGGGCCGCACATTGTCTGGAAGTGGACTCTTCTCCAGAGCCAGCTCCTTCAAGGCTGTAGGTCCTAGTATTCTGTGGGAGGAAAACGTCTGATAAATTATGCCAGTTCGTAAAAGGGTTGATTTATAATTCTATTCGAACCGAGTTTGGTCATCTGCTCGAGCAGATGGTGGCTGAGACGCAAATCGTCAGCTCCAACGTGTATAGGGCTTCATCAAAACTCAAATTTCATCGTCTAATCCAGTGTCATTTGTTGATGATATTTCCCCTTACTGTGGAAAACATCGGAGCATCAACATCCACTCATTCTTTCTTTCTTGAAATGAAACACACGATCTTCAGTTGGGTACATAGTTTGCTGTCATTTTTTAGACTGCAACTCACAACAAATTTAAATACATTCTTATTTACAGGTCATCACATTGTAGTGAATGTGACTTAAAATCAACAATCATCGAACTTAGTCCTTTTCTTGTATAAATCTGAAATATTAGGCAAAAGAAATCATCATTTCCACTGCAACACCCACTAAATGATTTAACTCAACTTTTCAGGAGAGACGAAAACCCAGTTTCAATCACTCACCGAGATTTTCATTCCATGATTTTTGTCACTGGTTTATTCTTGCATACCCCAGTGTATTTTTTAAATATGCTTAATTTTGTTTCTTAGCTTCTGAATTATCACTCTAATGAGTTTATAACAAAACAACAATTAACTGAAGAAAAAATAAACTGCAGTAAACATAAGTGCAGTTAACAAAGTTGCAGTTGACAATTTCCAAGAAGATGACCAGGTAAAGCGACAACACAACACAGGCAATTTCTATGTTATTTTACGAACTCCCGTAGTACCAACATCACTCTTTCTTTAAAAATGAAATCAATGATTACAACATATCAAGATGAAACTAATGATCCGGAAAAAATACTGAAACATAGGCATATGTGCACAATTAATTAAACAAACTACCTAAAAAGTGGAGAGCTCGTGACAAAACAGTTTTAGAGGGAAAATGATGGGAACATCGCCAGTAGTGCGACAGTGCCAGTTATCGAGTCGTTTGTTTTTCCGGTGCAGATGCAGTCGTTTTGGCTGAAGCCTATCGATATCCCTCATTAACTGATGATGATCTCGCTCGTCTAGGAGGGGAACTGTGGAGGGTCCACCATCACTCTCCTCACACTCTTGCCACATGGTAGCACAGCGTGGTTTGGTAGTAAGCGCTGAGCAATTCACTATACCCCGACAACATTTTGTTGGTTTACTAGAAGGATAAGCCCAAAGGTTTCCAGAAGGATTCCTTTACAAAACATCCTGTCCCTTGTATAATGCATACATCCCCCCCTCCGCCAACATGCTAGACAACAACCTCTGACATTTTTGGTTTATTATTCTGTGAATAATACGACCAATGTAATCCCTCAGCATAAAAAATTTTATAGCACCCAATCAAAATTTTTTCTCACACGTTTCAAGGTGCGTACATTCGGAAAATGTAATGTCCGTCCGCCGTATACGCCGTACGCACCATACGCCGTATCACGCATAACTACTTCAATTCGGTAAAAAAGAAGCCATCTGCTCCATTTGGGTTCTAGTTGTGTTCCGAAACTATGCACCCCGATCGGAATATACCCACGGGTGTTATGTGTGAAAAACGCTGCAAATTCCTTGTCACATGGGTTTATTATTCTTTTGGACTTTTGGACATACCTACAGAAATTTTGGCTGTTCATTTATTGTTTCTTTCATGCGCAATAATCGAAATAGCTATTTCTGATGGTTTCCATTAATTTTGGCCCCTAAAACACAAATTAGGTACGCCTTTCTTTTTTTTTTTAACTATCTTTGATCATTGGTAGTGCCATTTAATCGTCTTGATCCACGTGTTGACACTTTTGGTTTATTATTCCGTGAATAATACACCTATGTATTCGCACAGCAAAAAATTTTTATAACACCCCCTCAAAATTTTTTCTTTTCCGTTTCAAGGTGCGTAGATTCCAAAAATGCAATGTCCGTCCGCCGTCCGCCGTACGCTGTATCACGTGTACAGGCTTCATTTTCGGTCTAAAAAAATCGTTCTTTCGCGCACATGCTCCGTTTGGGCCCTAGTTGTGTCCCGAAACTTTTCAGCCCGATCGGAATATATCCAGCGGAGTTATGAGTGAAAATGTGTATAAAAATAGGTACTTTTTGTGTTTTAGTAACATAGTAGTAAAATGAGATTTTGAGGTATCGTATTCCATGTTTTTGGGGACGAGAAGACCGAATATTAAGTTGATTTTGACCAAGGAGTGAAAAATTGAGGTTGTACCAGATGTTCAGCTCCCAAAATTGATTTTTCGTGAGTCAAAAACCTGGAAAATCGTCTGAAATCACAAGCAGTATGTATAATAACACTATAAAAAGTGTCAACACGTGGATCAAGACGATTAAATGGCACTATCAATGATCAAAGATAGTTAAAAAAAAAAAAAAAAACCACAGTCATGCAGCATGGCTATAAGAGCGAATTTTCGAAGAAATAACCACGTTCCTTAATCTTCAAAGTGCTCCAGTTTGAGAACGGAATGAGATATCGCAAATCTGATTTCACCATCGTGTTCAGCGTACAAAAACCTTTAAAATGAGGTGTCACTTGTCAGACTGTTTCATTTTGGGAATTTATGGGTAATTTTCCCCCCCTAAAACTCCCCAAAACTCCCCCTTAGAGTGACCCGATTCTGCCCATCTACGAACTTAGCCTGTCGATTGCCAAGACAGATTTTTCGTGCAAATTTGAACTTTTTATCTCAATTCTTTCGAGAGTTATCGTCTGGAATGACACATACATATATAAATATATATATAAATATATATATAAATATATAAATATATATATATATACATATAATTTTTGGTGTCTTTCGGCAGTGAATTCAGGATGGTCTGAAACGGATTTTGGTATAAAAATCTTTCGGAAATTCGAGTTTTAAAAATTTTGGACCGAGAACAATAGCTTCCTTTTCTTCGAAAATTCGCTAAAAGAAAGGCGTACCTAATTTGTGTTTTAGGGGCCAAAATTAATGGAAACCATCAGAAATAGCTATTTTGATTATTACGCATAAAAGAAACAATAAATGAACAGCCAGCATTTCTGTAGACCAATAAAATAATAGAATAATAAACCCATGTGACAAGGACTTTGCAGCGTTTTGGTTTATTATTCTGTGAATAATACACCTATGTATTCGCTCAGCAGAAAATTTTTATAACACCCCCTCAAAATTTTTTCTTTTCCGTTTCAAGGTGCGTAGATTCCAAAAATGCAATGTCCGTCCGCCGTACGCCGTCCGCCGTACTCCGTATCACGTGTACAGGCTTCATTTTAGGTCTAAAAAATTCGTTCTTTCGCACACATGCTCCATTTGGAACCTAGTTGTGTCCCGAAACTTTTCAGCCCGATCGGAATATATCCAGGGGAGTTATGAGTGAAAATGTGTATAAAAATAGGTACTTT
Organism: Leptopterna dolabrata; assembly: GCA_954871275.1. Classification (NCBI taxonomy): domain Eukaryota; kingdom Metazoa; phylum Arthropoda; class Insecta; order Hemiptera; family Miridae; genus Leptopterna; species Leptopterna dolabrata. Next base: position 50,811,290 of record OX940982.1, read on the forward strand.
TTGTGTTTTAGTAACATAGTAGTAAAATGAGCTTTTGAGGTATCTTTTTCGATGTTTTTGGGGACGAGAAGACCGAATATGAAGTCGATTTTGACCAAGGAGTGGAAAATTGAGGTTGTAACAGATGTTCAGCTCCCAAAATTGATTTTTTATGAGTCAAAAACACGCGAAATCGTCTGAAATCACCATCAATTTGTATAATAACACTAGAAAAAGTGTCAACACGTGGATCAAGACGATTAAATGGTACAATCAATGATCAAAGGTAATTTGAAAAAAAAAAAAAAAAAAGGAGCGTACCTAATTCAAGTTTTGGGGGCCAAAATTTGTGGAAACCACCAGAAATAGCTATTTCAATTATTTTACATGAAATAAACAATAAATAAACAGAACTATAGACCAATAAAATAACAGAATAATACACCCATGTGACAAGGACTTTGCAGCGTTTTCCAGTGTTATTATACAAACTGATGGTGATTTCGGACGAGTTCCCAGGTTTTTCACTCATAAAAAATCAATTTCTGGAGCAGAACATTTGGTAGAACTCAATTTTCCACTCTTCGGTCAAAATCGACTACATATTCGGTCTTCTCGTCCCCCAAAATCATGGAAAACGATATCTCAGAAACTCATGTTACCAACATCTTGCTAAAACGCAGAAAGTACCTATTTTTACACACATTTTCACTCATAACATCCCTGGCTATATTCCGATCGGGCTGAAAAGTTTCGGGACACAACTAGGGCGCAAATGGAGCATGTGTGCGAAAGAACGATTTTTTTAGACCGAAAATGAGGCCTGTAGTCGCGATACGGCGTACGGTGGAAGGCGGACGGACATAGCATTTTGGTTTATTATTCTGTGAATAATACACCTATGTATTCGCTCAGCGAATAATTTTTATAACAACCAACAACAGAACAAACTTTTATAGAACAAACTTTCTTCTTTTCCGTTTCAAGGTGCGTAGATTCCAAAAATGCAATGTCCGTCCGCCGTACGCCGTCCGCCATTCGCCGTATCACGTGTACAGGCTTCATTTTAGATATAAAAAAGTCGTTCTTTCGCACACATGCTCCATTTGGGCCCTAGTTGTGTCCCGAAACTTTTCAGCCCGATTGGAATATACCCAGGGTTGTTATGAGTGAAAATGTGTGTAAAAATAGGTACTTTTTGCGTTTTAGCAACATGTTAGTAAAATGAGCTTTTGAGGTATCGTTTTCCATGTTTTTGGGGACGAGAATACCGAATATGAAGTCGATTTTGACCAAAGACGCGGAAATTGAGGTTTTACCATTGGTTCAGCTCCCAAAATTGGTTTTTTTAGTCAAAAACCTGGAAAACTGTCTGAAATCACCATCAATGTGTATACTAACATTAGAAAAAGTGTAAACTGCTGAATCAAGACCATTAAATCGCACTACCAATTATCAAAGATGATCTGGGGGAAAAAAAAGTGTACCTATTTCATGTTTGGGGGCCAAAATTGGTGGAAATCATCAGGAATAGCTAATTCAATCATTCCACATGAAAGAAACAATAAATTTAACTGCCAACAAGAATCTCTAGAACTCCAATAGAATAATGAACCCATGTGACAAGGACTTTGCAGCGTTTTTGGAATCTAATCAACTTGAAACGGAAAAGAAAAAAGTTTGAGGGGGTGTTATAAAAATTTTTTGCTGAGCGTATATACATGGTGTATTATTCACAGAATAATAAACCAAAATGGTATAAAATATGTATTTTTTGTGTTTGAGTAGCATGAGCATTTGAGGTATCGTTTTCCATGTTTTTTGCTTCCGAGTCTGCGAAGCAGCGGAAGCCTTGTGTTCACTTTCGTGAGCCAAAAAATTTTTGTCTTCAGAAATCAAAATTTCCACTTGCATTTTGCGTTTCAAAGCCTACTGAACAAATTTGGTTCCGTGTCTGTCGGTCTGTGGGTCTGTGAGTCTGTGAGTCTGTGAATCTGTGAGTCTGTGAGTCTGTCCGCATTTCCTTGTTACAGCCATAACTTCCACGATTTTGAATTGATTCAGCTCAAATTTTGAGGGATGGTGCGGATAAGGCCCCTTGAGGTCCCATACAAATTTCAACATGATTGATCCAGCGGTACGCCCTGCGCATGCGCTAACGTTATATTCAACAAACACGCATAACTTTCACAATTTTGATTCAATTTCGCTCAAATTTTCAAGAGTTGTTTGGACAAGGCCTAGTGAGTTCCAGTATGAATTTCAGCATGATCGGACCCTCGGTGCGCTCTGCGCATGCGCTGGCGTGAAATAGATTCAATTTCCTTGTTACAGCCGTAGTAACCAAAGATTTCACCCAATTTCAATGTAATTCTCAGGGATTAAGCGGGTAGGGCCCATTGAGGTCCCATATAAATTTCAACATGATAGAGCCAGCGGTTCGCCCTGCGCATGCGCTAACGTGAAATTCTTCAAACACGCATAACTTTCGCAATTATGTATAATGGACGTAATGTATTATGGACGTCATGTTATGTAATATGTATATTTCATGTAATGTTATGTAATGTAATGTTATGTAATGTAATGTTAGGTTATGTACTGTTATGTAATGTAATGTTATGTAATGTAATGTTATGTAATATGTATATTTCACGTTATGTAATGTAATGTTATGTAATGTAATGTTATGTAATATGTATATTTCACGTTATGTAATGTTATGTAATGTAATGTTATGTTATGTAATGTAATGTAATGTAATGTAATGTAATGTAATGTAATGTAATGTAATGTAATGTAATGTAATGTTAATATGTTATTTTGCTTCCGAGTCTGTTCTATTTTATAATGGGTCACTCTGATTGTGACGAGGAAGCTCCTGTGCCATCACCTTGGCAGTGTATTAGGACGAGAAGACCGAATCCGAAGTCGATTTTGACTAGAGTGGAAAATTGAGGTTCTAACGAAGTTTCAGCATTAAATTTATGTTAAATTTTGGCCTAAAATCGTCGTTCTTTCGCACACAGTTTGGGTCCCCATTTGGGTCCTAGTTGCGCTCAAAGCCCGGCAGCCCGACCAGAATACACCCAGGGATGTCATGGGAGAAAAATGGGGGGAAAATAGGGGTTTTCGAGGTTTTCTGGAGGTTTTAGTGAACATGAGCTTGTGAGGTATCGTTTCCCATGTTTTTTAGGGCGAGAAGACGGAATATAAAGTTGATTTTGACCGAAGAGTGAAGAATTGAGGTTGCAACGAAGGTTAAGCTCCCGAAATTCACTTTTTATTAGTCAAAAACCTGGGAAATTGTCTGAAATCACCGTCAATTTGAATAATAACACTAGAAGTAGTATCAGCAGTTGAATCAAGACAATTAAATGGTAGCATCAATGATCAAGATAATCTGTAAAAAAAACCGAGCCTAATTCGTGTTTTTGGGGGCAAAATTTAACCATCAAAAATAGCCATTTAAATAATTACACATGAAAGTAACAATAAATTAACAGCCAACATTTCTGTAATGTCCAGTAGAATAATAACCATGTGACAAGGACTTTGCAGCGTTTTTTCTCCTCCAATAATCGTATGTAGGAGATGTGTAATCCATGAGTAAATATTATTGAAGTAGTACCATTACGATGAAGGCTAGTCATATGTACTCCGCAGAGATCCTGAAACTTGTGACCAGAACAGAACCGGATATGCTGCTCCGAAAATACAACAGATGCCTCGTGGACGGAGTGTTCCCTTCCCAGTGGAAAGTCGCCCGCTTGGTCCTGCTCGATAAGGGAAAAGGAGATCCATCCTCTGTCTCAGCTTACAGACCACTATGCCTGCTGGATGCTGCGGGAAAACTATTTGAGAAGCTCCTCAAGCCCAGAATCATGGAAGCTATCGCCCTTGCAGGGGGTCTTGCCAGCAGGCAGTACGGCTTTGTGAAGGGAAGATCAACCCTGAGCGCTATACGGGAGGTGGTATCAGCTGCATGGGATACCGAGCATGGAAACCATCGTACAAGACAGATGTGCAACGTAGTGACCCTAGATGTGAAGAACGCCTTCAATTCTGTGAGATGGGTGGATATCATCAACACCGTCCAGAGGCGCTTTGGGCTTCCATCTTACCTACTGGCCGTCATATGTGACTACCTAAAGAACCGCAGCTTAGTGTATGAGTCCGAGGGGAAGGTGTGCAGAAAGAAGATCACCAGTGGGGCGGCTCAGGGGTCTATATTGGGGCCTGATCTGACGAATGTGAGCTACGATGGGATCCTCCTGCTGGACATGCCAGAGGATGTGTTCCTGGTGGGCTATGCTGATGATGTAGCGGTGGTGATAAAAGACCATACTCTGGAGGGCCTCCAGTGGAAGCTCAACCAATCAATGAGGCGAGTCATGCCTTGGATGGAGGAGCATGGGTTGCAGCTTGCAGTACACAAAACCGAAATAGTGCTACTGACTAAGAGGCACATCAACCGTGTCACCCAATTTCAGGTGGAGGACGAAACCATTGATTCATCTCATTCGGTGCGGTACCTGGGAGTGACCCTCGACTGCAGGCTGACCTTCTGGGAGCACATCAAGCGAGCAGGAGAAAGAGCAGCGGCAGTGACAGCAAACCTGAGCAGACTAATGGCAAACATCGGTGGACCATTGCCCAAGAAAAGGAAGATGCTCATGACCATAGCCGAAGCAATCATATGTGGAGTGGAGGTGTGGGCTGAGGCCCTACAAGTTAAAAAGTACCGAGACCACCTTCGGTCAGTGCAGAGGAGAGGAGCCCTACGAATAGCAAGTGCTTACCGTACCGTCTCCTTCCCTGCCGTTGGGATAATTGCTGCCACCATCCCAATCGACCTCCTAGCAATGGAGAGGAAGCGTATCTACCTCCGGCGATCCGCACAGGAGTCAAGATCCCTTATCAAGAAAGAGGAGAGAGAGATAACATTGCAGCAGTGGCAAAATGAGTGGGAAACTGATGACAGGGGGGGTATGGACCCGCGTACTTATTCCACAGTTGCGCCCATGGCTTGACAGGAGGCACGGAGAAGTGGATTTCTACATCACTATGTTCCTGTCGGGCCATGGATACTTCCGGTCCTATCTGCACAGAAGGGCGCTAGCAGACACCACAACGTGCTGGTACTGTAATGCACCAAAGCGACGATGCCGAATACACGTTTTTCCACTGCTCCAGATGGAGCAGGGAAAAGGGGATCCTAGAAGAACAGGAGGGCGAAATCACACCAACTAATGTGATCGGGAAGATGATCTCCAGGCAGGAAACCTGGGAGAGGATTGTGTCCTACATAGTCCGAATCCTCAAGACAAAAAAGCTGGACGACCCGATCTTCAGGTGAGCAATAAACTGGAGACTGCAAGAAGAGATCAGAAGAGGGCGTGACTCCGCCCAGTGATCGACCCCACTCCGAAGTAATGCTGAACAAGTGATTCCGGGGTGGATTCGGTCAAGAGGATCAGGGTTAGTGGGTTTTTAGTGAGTGAAACCTCACACGGCTGCGGAGTGCGGACCGTCCGAAGCCCAAGTCTTTTTCAAGATTTTCCCACTGTTTCCCTCGTAAAAAAAAAAAAAAAAAGTCATATGTACTACCTTTCATCCCCACCCCCCTTTCCCTCTCATACTTCTACAACCCAGAAGTACGTCATGTGGGGAGGAGTGCGACAGAGGCTGTTCTCCAGTCGTTTTTGGTCACCTATGTAATCGCTCAGCAAAATGATTTTACAACAGCCCCTCAAAATTTCTTCTTTTACATTTCAAGGTGCGCAGATTCCAAAAATGCTGTCTGTCCGCCGTATCACGCGTATCTACTCTAATTTCTGTTTAAAAAATTCTTTCGTTCGCACACATGCTCCATTTGGGCCCTAGTTGTGTCCCGAAACTTTGCAGCCCGATCGGAATATGTTTTTTGTTGTTTATATCCTGTCACTCCAATTCAGGAGCATAGGGCCTGTGTGAAATTGCGCCATTCTTCCCTGTCTCTGGCCAGGACCTTAACCTCGCTCCAAGTTTTCCCGGCACGGCTCGCTTCTTCTTCCACGGATCTCCTCCACGTTTTCCGAGGGCGACCTATCCTTCGAGACCCCTGCGGGTTCCAGTCCAGCGCTCGACGCTCCACGGAGTCCTCATTCTTTCTAAGGGTGTGGCCGATCCACTTCCATTTTCGCTTCCTAATCTCGGTTGCGATAGGAGATTGTTTCGTTCGTGCCCACAGTGCCTCGTTCGAGATTACTTCGGGCCACCACACCCCTAAGATCCGTCTAAGACAACGGTTCACGAAAGCTTGCATCTTCCGGGAAAGAACCACAGTGACCTTCCACGTCTCACAGCCGTACAGGAGCACTGACTTGACATTCGTGTTGAATAGGCGAAGTTTCGTCCCCAGAGAGATGTTCCTGTTCTTCCACACAGGGTACAGTTGAACAAAAGAACCATTCGCCTTCCTGATCCTGCTTTTAATGTCACCATCAGCGCCTCCTTGAGTGTCGACGTTGCTGCCGAGGTACTGGAATGAGTCCACACGTTCAATAGACCCCCCATCCACCACCAGGGGATCCCTCAGTGGAACATTGATCCGGATTTCCCTTGTTTTTCTGACGTTGATCTTGAGCCCGGCCTTGGAAGAAAACTCGCTCAACCTCTCTAACTTGTGAGTCATGTCGCTAAACCTTTGTGCCAAGAGACAGACGTCATCCGCGTAATCGAGGTCCTCCAGACGATCGTGCATACCCCACTGGATCCCTCTCTTCCTTCCTCCGATCGTCATCCTCATCAAGAGGTCCAAAACAACCAGGAAAATCGTTGGAGACATCACGCACCCCTGCCGACATCCCGTTTGAATGGGAATATCAGAGGTTAGTGCACCGTCGTGGATCACCTGGCACGTGAAACCGTCGTACATCTTCTGGATGAGCCTAAGGATCTTTGGTGGGACTCCGTACACTTGCAGAGCTTTCCACATCGCCTCCCTGCTGATAGAGTCGAAAGCCTTCTGGAAATCGACGAAGAGTGCGTACAAGGGGCTCTGCCATTCCAAGCTTTGTTCCAGTATGATTCGAAGAGTGTTGATCAAATCAACACAGCTTCGGTTCCTGCGGAAACCTGCCTGTTCCTTTCTCAACAGCCCCTCAATCCTGTCCCTTACCCTGCCAAGAATAATCTTTGCCAGGACCTTGCTTGCCATCGTGAGTAAGGTTATCCCCCTCCAATTATCACAGCAGGTCCTGTCGCCTTTCTTGGGAATCTTGATGATGAGACCTTTCTTCCACTCCTCAGGGATCACCTCTTCATTCCAGACTCGTTGAAGGACCGGGAGCAGCAGGCGTACGGTAGTGTCAATATCAACCTTAAGAACCTCTGGAGGGATGTTATCCACACCAGGGGCCTTACCGTTCTTCAGCTCTTGCACTGCTTTTCTCATTTCAGCCTCTGATGGTGGAGCGTCACTAATTGCAATGTCCAGGTCTGGTAAGAGTCGGCCAGCAGAAGCAAACAGCTCCTCTATATCCTCTCCGCCATGATCTGGACTAAAAACTTCTTTGAAATGCTCTTCCCATCTCCGTAGCTGTTGTTCAGCTGAAGTTAGCAACTCTCCAGTCTTACTTTTTACAGGCTGGCTCCTGTTGAATCCTTTCCTCGAGAGTTGCCTAGTGATATCATACAGCGTCTTCATGTCTCCAACAGCGGCGGCCTGTTCCGCTTTCTGGGCCTGCTCGTCCACCCAACGCCTCTTGTCCCTTCTAGCTCCCCTTTTGACTTGCCGGTGACGTTCGTTGTACTGGGCCTGTGCATTTAGCCTCTGAGATCTGGTCCTACTAGCGTTAACTCTTTCTTTGGCTTCTTTCCTGCTCTGGACATCCCTCCAGGTGTCTTCTGACAACCAGTCTTTTTTCTGAGGGTTCCTGAAGCCAATAACCGTCTCACACGTGTCTTTGAGTAGACTGGTAACCCTGACCCAGTCCCTCTCGACGTTCTCTTCCGGTTGTAGGTCCTGCAGAGCTTCAAACCTGTTGCGAAGCTCAAGGCGAAACTGCTCTTGGCCCTGCTCCACCCGCAGTTTGCCAATGTCATACCTTCGATCTCTCCGGTCAAACTTTTTGCCGCTGGCCACAACTTTGAGGCGGAGGGTTGCCAACACCAAATGATGATCACTTCCCACATCCGCTCCTCGTTTGTTTCGTACGTCGAGAAGGGATCTCCTGAAACTGCGACTAATCGCCAGGTGATCGATCTGGTTCTGAGTTCGGCCATCGGGAGATACCCATGTTGTCTTGTGGCACTCTCTGTGGGGAAAAATGGTTCCCCCAATCACGAGGTCGTGTTCAGCACAAAATGTCGAGAAAAACTCACCATTTTCATTTATTTCTCCAACACCATGGACTCCCATCACCTGTTCCAGCCCTTCATTTTCTGAGCCAACTTTGGCATTCAGGTCGCCCATTATGACTAGAATGTCCCGACCTGGTTTCTCCTTCACCGCTCTTCTCAGGCTCCTATAGAACTGCTCCTTCTCCGTTATGTCCGCGACATCAGTGGGGGCATAGCACTGGATGACAGTAACGTTCCTGACCCGGGTCTTGAACCGGGCCACGATGATCCGATCTGAGACAGGTTTCCATTCCAACAGGCTACTGTTGGCCCACTTACTTAGGAGAATCCCAACACCATTACGATGCTCCGCATTCTCACCCTGTTGACCGGAGTAGATAAAAGTGAGGCCATCCCCAGTCTTCATCAAGCCGAACTCCTTCCATCTCACCTCACTAAGACCCATTATCTCGATCCTATACCTCTCCATTTCTCTCGCCAGGACCCTCAGCTTTCCTGGTTCCAAGAGTGACCGTACATTCCAAAATCCGAGACGAGTTTTCCGTTTCATGCCAAAGGTCTGTACCTGAAGATCAGTCCGGCGCATATTCACTTCGGTTTCTGTAATAAGATGTATTTTAAGGAGGATGGGTTATTAGCCCATCGCCCCCGAGTGCTCAGCAGGCCTGGACACACGCCAGATTTGTTCTGTTGGGGCTCCCGCCCTTAGCCTTTAGGTCAACACCTTCCCCACAAGGCAGTGGGAGTACTAGGCTCGTCCGCCTCTTCAGCCGTTGGATCCTGTCGCTCTCATCCGTCCTCAGAACCGTTGGCCGTTCCCTTCGTGCTGGTTTTGGTCCGCCCCGGGTATTTTATTTCCCCGGTACCCAACCATATCTGGTGAGCATCCCCCTATCCGCCACCTGGGGAGGCGCCTGATGGGAGACCAGCAACTCCACACAGGCCGATCGGAATATACCCAGGGATTATATCTGTGGGACACTTGAGAACGTTTACATGTAGTAGTTCCTCGAACTACCATTCGACAGCCTGTTCACAGAGAAATTCGAATCCAGAATTCGAATCTCCCGCCAAAGGCGAAAAAAGCAGGGTCGCACCCCCGCGGAGCGCTCTGCCATCGCCCGCACCGCGGCGCCGGCAACACTGGCGGCGCTCCGATGATTCATCACTTTTCTTTTGGCTGCCTTTTCGACAGTTTGTTCGTGCCGTTTTTCGGAAGTTTTTTGTGATTGTGCACGGAATTTTGGCAAGTAAAACACCTTTCTTCGATCGCTGCGTCAAGGTAGGACTGTTGTTTTCAGTTTCCTTTCTTTTTAACGCATAGGATATTCGTGGAAGTCGTTTTCACGATGTTCACTCCGCGGTCCCCCCGGCGACCTCGCGGTCCCGTTCTCGACGTTCTGGATCCGGTTTATGATGCGCGGAGATCTCGAGGGGATTTCGAGTCCGATGAGGATGAACCTCGATATCTCCGGACGCGATTGGATCGAGAAGTCGACGACTTTTCTACACGGGGATACCGCTCGCGATCACGTTCGCCCCGGAGACGTGAGGTTACCCTCTTCGAAGGGCCTCGCGGTTCTCGCAGAGATTCCCGAGGAGCCTACCCATTTTATGATTTTGGGGGGTGTTCTTTCGGAAACGGTCGTCATGTTCGGAAGGCTCACCCAGATCGTGAATTTGGGGGGCACTTCGCCCACGATATCGATCGTGAATTGATACGCGGGTCCTCCGATCGTCTTTCCCCGAGGTCTCACCCGGATCGCGAATCTGGGGGGGCCTCTCGTCCGTGATGCCGATCGAGAATCGGTACACGGACTTTCCGGGGACGTTTCGGATCTCGACGACACATGGGGCGACGAAGGGGCCACTATCCCGCCCCCGTTACCCCCGGGGACAGGGGACCCCACTAAGGATGGGACTGGGGCATCCGGTTCATCGGATTTTGCAGGTTTTACCCCTCCTCCTGCAGGAGATTCGGCCCCAGACCCAGGCCCTGACGCCGGATTGGATCCCCAGGTGCTTTTGGCCCTGGGAGATAATCCCGCCATTCCGCCACCCCTGGCTCCGCGAATTCATCCAAGTATCGCGGGTCGTTGGGAACACCATTTGCGAAATGGTGTACCGCTAGAGGTTTTTAATGCCCTTCGGGCATCCCCGCGAACTTACCGGCGCTTGCGCCACCCAAGATGAATCCGGAGATAGCGGCATCAGTGGGGGCGGGCCATAAATCTGTGGGCGCGTACTACATCGGCATTCAGCGACAATGCGCCACAGCCATCTCGGCCCTAGGTATGGGCCTCTCTTCGGTGGTGGAGAGAGGGGGTGCTGCTGTCCCCGCGATGGGGGACAGCTATGTCAACATGTGCGATGCGGGACGGGCCATGACGGCCCTGTTCTATGATGTAAATCGCACCAGGCGACGGCTATTGTTGGCGGTGAGCTCCCCGGCCCTCGAAAAAATTTCTGGGATGTCCCGCCATCAGAGTGGCTCTTTGGGGACAATCTGGGAGCGCGATATAAGGAATTTCTGGGGATGGCCTCCAGTGCTCGGGGCTTTGTGTCCCTCAAAAAACCGCCACCCGCACCCACTCGCCCTCAGCAGCCCTCGGGGCCAGTAAGCCTGCAGCAACAGGGAAACGAGAGAGGCCGAGCTGCTCGTCGGGGTGGGCAGACTCACAGACCGGCCAACAAATCCCGAGGAAACCAGTCCGCCAGGGCACAACGCCGCCCATTCAGAGGGTCGGCAGGGCCGCACAGCAGGAGCTGAGCTCGGCGCCCCCACAGGTAATTAACACTCCCTTAGGGGGTCGATTATTTAATTTTATAGGGAATTGGCGGGCTATCACCGATAATCCCATAATTTTCTCATGGCTGAACGAGGTTGAGATACCTTTTCACACGACACCGACCCCCAACCCTAGGTTGCGTCCACACTCGTCAGATAAGGCGTTTGTTCAACAATTTTCCATTATTTTAGACAGGATGGTGCGGGGCGGGGTCGTGAAAACATGTACCTCACACCCGAGTCAAGTGGTTTCCCCCTTTTTCTTGGTGGACAAAGCGTCAGGGGGAAAACGATTTATATTAAATTTACAACATTTAAATTTATTTATAGACGCCCCCCACTTTAAATTGGAGGATCACCGCACCATGCGGGACCTCATTGAGCCTGGGAGTTTTGATGCGACAATCGATCTCATGGACGCATACTATATGGTGCCAATTGCAGAGCAATCTCGAATTTTTCTCAGATTCTGTTTCCAAGATCAATTGTACGAATTTACATGTTTGCCCATGGGCATGTCGGTTTCGCCGTATGTTTTTCATAAGCTCATGCACCCCATTGTTCAATGTCTTCGCTCGCAGGGCATAAAGTGTGTAAACTACTTGGATGATTTTGGTATCGTGGGGTCGTCTCAGATGGAATGTGCAAGGAATATTACCATTTTGTCGGACCTTTTACGACACTTGGGGTTTATCATTAATGACGCTAAGAGTAAATTTTCCCCTTTGCAACAGTTCGTGTTCTTGGGGTTTTTGTTTGATACGGCAGACTTGACAATTTCGCTTCCGCAGGAGAAGCGCTTACGGATCAGGGAGTCGTTGTGTAAATTCCATAAACTACAAACCTGCTCAATTCGACATTTAGCGGGTCTGATAGGTACACTAGTGGCCGCGATACCAGCAACCCCCTATGGAAAACTGTACACAATGCATTTGGAAAGGGTCAAGGTTAGGCCCTAAGGGCAAATAACCAGAATTTTGACGCAAATATTCAGTTACCATTATCCATACGGTCAGATATTGAGTGGTGGAGTAGCAATATTATGACGTTGTCCAATCGGCTACATAATGACGATTATTCCCTCACAATTTCTACAGATGCGTTATTATCAGGTTGGGGGGCGGCCTCCGGGGAGGCCACAATCAACGGTTGGTGGTCAGTAGCTGAAGCTGGTTGGCATATTAACGCGTTGGAATTGAGGGCAATTGAATTAGCCTTTTCTTGGAAGGGGTGGAATTTTTATGCGTTTCCACCGTTTGCGCGGGTCCTCAAAGTGCTGCGCAAAATCATTGCGGAGGAATCAACGGGGATAGTTGTCGTACCGGAGTGGCCGGCACAGCCCTGGTACCCCACCTTTTTTGAATTACTGATCTCCGCGCCCCTGTATTTTGGTCCTAACGATCGATTGTTACATTTGCCTTTCAGGGACCAGACCCACCCGCGGGCGGACACGCTACGATTAATAGCAGGGAAGTTGTCCGGCAAGCGTTTGATAGGCGAGGGATTATCGCCCCGGCGGTGTACACTATGTTAGCCGCGTTATCGCCTGCGACATACGCCCAATACCAAGGATGCTATCGGCGCTGGTGGGAATTTTGTAGGGAGCAAGGGCTGAGTCCCTGGGATCTCAAGCCTACTTTAGTGGTGCATTTCCTTCAGACCATACTTCAGGGCACCTCGGTATCGTATGCTACTTTTAACACATATAGATCGGCCTTGTCCCTTATTGCGGCGGAGCCTTCAGGTTCTGACCCCCTTATTTCCCGTTTCTTAAAGGGAGTGTCACATATTCGTCCGCCGGCTGCGCGGTATGACACAACTTGGGACCCACAGGGGGTGTTACGGTGGTTGGAAAGAACCGGTCAGGGTTTTCCTTGGCTGTCCCACAAGTTGGTAACCCTGTTGTTGCTGGCAACAGGACAGAGGCTCCAGACTGTTGCGTCGATAAAGTTGTCGGAGGTGCAGATACTTCCAGGTCAGGGGTTGGACATCCGTATCTCTAGCCGGTTGAAAACTTCGGCGCCTTATAAGCCGCAACCATGCCTCACTGTGCCGTTTTTTCCGCAACGGCCACTCCTCTGCGTGGCGTCCCTCATGGCAGAATACCTCCAGGCGTCGGCACCTTTGAGGTCCCCAACCACGGACGCATTATTCATTATCACCAGACACCCATACACGGCGGCGTCCCGCCAAACGATTTCGGGTTGGGTGACGGGGGTGTTGAGGGAAGCGGGGGTTGCAGATTGTTTCACGCCGCATTCAACAAGACACGCGTCAGTGTCAGCTGCGAACAGAGCGGGAGCCTCCTTAGCTACCATTTTTAAGGCGGCAGGGTGGACGAGGAGCTCGGCGGTGTTCGCTAAGTTTTATAATAGACCCCTAGTGGCCGACGACTCACTCATCTCCCATGTGTTTGGTTCCACACCGGAGTCATAATCTGCTCTACTATCGTTTCAGGTGAGGCGAATTGGACGGAGCGTCACCAAAAGGCGGAATATGAACCCCCCCCCCCCCCCCTTTGGTTTATTTGGTATTGTGGTCGAGCTGACACCCCTTGTTTAATAGACAGTTACAGTTACTTGTTTATATATTATACAGTTTATATATAAAGTTGATATATCCAGATTAGCCGTGGTTTGTGTCCTTTCCTCTCTCTGGAGTAGAGTTTAAGAGCACTAGTTGGGTGATATGTGGATTGGGGCCTCCCAGCCCCGACACTGGCAGGGACAAAAAAGGGGGAGGGGGAGACGTTATATCGGGAGAAGACTAACTGAGCCCAGGGAGGTTGCCCAAGGAGGGGTGAGTTTAGGTGCTCCGGGTCTGGACTACACAGGTCTCAGAGACCGTTTTTCGACTTTCAGTTTTTAGTCTTCTCTCTGGGCGTTTTTTCCCTAGAGCAACTGCCTAACTTGGTTTGATTCTTTAAACAAACTACATGTAAACGTTCTCAAGTGTCCCACAGATATAATTGATGAATAAACGAACTTGTGAAGTTCATTCCTAATTATATCTAGTGGGACACTTGAGAACGTTTAGGACCCTCCACACCCTGCCCTATTGTCTTGGACATGGCTGGCAGTTGCTGATTTTCGTCTTTCAAAGAGTGATGAATCATCGGAGCGCCGCCAGTGTTGCCGGCGCCGCGGTGCGGGCGATGGCAGAGCGCTCCGCGGGGGTGCGACCCTGCTTTTTTCGCCTTTGGCGGGAGATTCGAATTTCTCTGGGAACAGGCTGTCGAAGGGTAGTTCGAGGAACTACTACATGTAAACGTTCTCAAGTGTCCCACTAGATATAATTAGGAATGAACTTCACAAGTTCGTTTATTCATCAATGTTATGGGTGAAAAATGGGGGTAAAAATGGGTTTTTTGGTATTTTAATAACAAGAGCTTGAGAGGTATCGTTTTTTATGGCGAGAAGACCGAATGTGAAGTTGATTTTCACAAAAGAGTGAAGAATTTACGTTATGACGAAGGTTGAGCTTCCATAAGTCATTTTGGTTTATTATTCCGTGAATAATACACCTACGTATTCGCTCAGCAAAAAATTGTTATAACACCCCCTCAAAATTTTTCTTTTCCGTTTCAAGGTGCGTAGATTCCAAAAATGCAATGTCCGTCCGCCGTATCACGTGTTCCAGCTTCAGTTTCGGTTTAAAAAATTCGTTCTTTCGCACACATGCTCCCTTTGGGCCCTTGCTGTGCCCCGAAACTTTGCAGCCCGATCGGAATATACCCAGGGGTGACATGAGTGAAAATGTGTGTAAAAATAGTTACTTTTTGTGTTTTAGTAACATGAGCTTTTGAGGTGTCGTTTTCCATGTTTTTGGGACGATAAGAACCAACATGAAGACGATTTTGACCGAAGAGTGGAAAATTGAGGTTCTACCAAATGTTCAGCTCCCAAAATTGATTTTTCGTGTTTCAAAAACCTGGGAAATCGTGTGAAATAGCATTCAGTTTGTATAATAACACTAGAAAAAGTTTCAAGACGATTAAATGGCACTAACAATGATCAAAGATAATTTGAAAAAAGAAAAAAAAGAAAGAAAAAAAAGCGTACATATACCTAATTCGTGTTTTGGGGGCCAAAATTGTGGAAACCATCAGAAATAGCTATTTCAATTATCTCACATGAAAGAAACAATAAATGAACAGCCAATATTTCTGTAGGTATGTCCAGTCGAATAATAAACCCATGTGACAAGGACTTTGCAGCGTTGTTTTTTTTTTTTGTTTTTTTTTTTAACCCTCTGTCCCAAAGGTTCATGTTCTATGAAGGAAGGTCGGTGGGTAATTCTTCCACCACCCATAACATCCCTCTTCCGATTTTGGAGTTCGTCAAGATAATTTTTCAAGACAATACCTTCCGTATGGTCTCAACCCCCGCCCCACCAACTATCCACCCGCCCACAACCCACGGATCCATCCATTTCATTCCTACTGCTGATCTTGTGCAGACAGTGGCTGTTACTAAGTGACGCGGGTCGGCGAAAGCTTTCCCCAATTTCATAACATTATAGTGATTTACTCTCGTAAATAGTTTTGCGAAACAAGTATTGCTTATATTTTTTTGGCTCTTTGTGTTGTGTTCAGATTATTCACCTTATCTCCCTTCTGCTTCCCCCTTACTGACTTGGTTTTCACTCAGTTACCGTTTCATGTGAGTTTCTACTATACGTATATACGGATATTTTATTTTACTTATCTTTCTAGAGCCAACAGTCCACCTGTGATACTGATCAATAGTCTTTGGTAGTTGTGATGATCCAGCGGGAGCTAAAGCTATGAAGAAGTACACGAGACTAGGTAGTCGGTTTGTGACTTGATGAATGCATGTTTATTAGATAATTACAACGCCTTTTATACCCCTGGTTACAGACCCGGAGGGGGGTAGGGGAACCCCGCTCCGGGAAGCCGCCAAGACGTGGCTTATACCTTATGTGACGCTAGTTACATTGTTAGGTAGGGAGCAGCCAATCACTACACTGCTCCCCCCAGAATTGAAGTTAAATACTGCAATTATAAATGTGTTTCTTGACGGTGAAACGTGTTGAGGCGTCGGTGAAGGTAGGAGAGGCTGCGTGTTGTCTTGATATGCCGGTGCGGTTTCATCCTGCATTAGCGGCGGCTGCGGTGCGGGATCCGGGAGCGTGCTCGTAAGTGGGAGCGTGCTTGGAGGTGGTTCCGCTGGTGATGTCGGGGGTAGCGTCTGGGAGACCTCTGAGAGGTGCGGCAGACAGGCGTGGTCCTTCGGGGCGGCGATGCAAGAGGCGCTGGAACCGGTGAAGTGGGCCTCAGCTGCGGCGTGGCCGCAGCGGTTGGCGGCTCAGGTCTTGTTGTTTGTCGCCTGGGTCCCAGTGGTAATGGTGTCGGGGGACACCTGTATCCCGATGCTCTGGAGCTGAGGGCGGCGGCAGCCGTGTGTGCAGCAGTCGGAGCATTTCCCGGCGAAAGGCGGGAGCATCAGCGTGATGGTCTGCCTGTGAGTGGCCGTGTAGGTCATTAAGGGTATCCCCGCGGCGTCCTGCGGGTCGCTGGCGTGAAGTGGGGTGATTCCCTGTGGTGGCTTCATCTTCTGATTCATCTGGTTGATGGATGGCCGAGGTTGTATCGGGGCTGCGTTGAACCGTGTGATCGCCATTGCTTCTCGTATCGTGGTGGTTGGGGGACACCTCCCCGGGAGTACTGGCTTCGTCTTTCTTCTCTTTGTTGGCGAGTCTTGATGGCCCGGAGGTGAAGGTGTCAGCGTGAGGTCCTTCAACAGCTGCTGTTTCGAGATGGTTTTGGAAGGCGTGTTCGGTGCCATCGTGAGAGTGAATGACCTTCGCGGGTCGCGGTTCGCGTTTTATACCCGCGGAATCCGCGGATGAATTAGGTTGGCCAATAGGGAGCGAGCTTTCTTGACCAATCACAGCTAAGGGAGGCGGAGCCGGCTTGCATCTATCAATGGAGACTGTTGGTGTTGTAGAGTCATTGTTTTCGAAACAAATAGTCTTCCCATCGTTTGTGAGAACTCGAAAAGGTCCTACGTAAGGGGGGTCGAGTTTACCTTTCGGTGTATCGACTCTTACGTATATGTGTGTCGCTCGTTGAATCGTGTTCGGCAAATAGGCTTCTGCGAATCTTCGGTAGGAGTCATGTGTGAGGAGTGGCACCGTAGTGGGTGGTTGTTGTGTGAACAGGTCCCCCGGAAGCCTCGGAGTGGCCGAAAACAGTCGTTGTGAAGGCGAGTAGCCGTCGGGGCCGGGCCTGTTGCGTAGGCCGAGGAGGAGGCCGTTGAGGTCCGATGCCCAGGTTTTTGACGTCGAGGTAGCGATGATAGCGTCCTTAAGGACACGGTGTAGGCGCTCCACGAGGCCGTTGGCTTGCGGGTGATATGTGTTCGTGTGATGTAGCTCTATCCCCATTTTTTCGCAGAATAGGCGGAAAGTGTTTGATGTGAATTGAGTTCCTTGGTCGGAGGTTAAGTGTGCCGGGGACCCGAATCGGGTGATCCAGTTATCGTGAAGGGCGTTGATTATGCTCTCTGTTGTTATTGTTGATAGCGGGACGCATTCGAACCATCCAGTTGCTCGGTCGATCATCGAGAGGACGAATATATATGATCTAGAGGGTGGAAGTGGTCCGAAGATATCAACATGTAGATGTGAGAGCGGCGTTGATTCCGGGAAGGTACCTAGGGGTGCTCGAACGTGCCGGGTAATTTTCGCCCGGTTGCAGCTAGGGCAGGCGCGTGTGAAGAGGCGAACCGAGGAGGTCAAATTTGGCCAATAATATCGGGCGCGTATCAGGGCAGTGGTGGCTTTAATTCCCGGGTGTGATAGTCCGTGTATGTGCCGGAAAACTGGGAGCCGTAGAGATGTAGGTATATACGGTCGTGGTGCTGAATCTGACAGATCGCAGAAGATTTCGTACCCGTTGATCATTTTTCTTTGAAGGCTCATCTCGCGGGTGTGTTCATCGGCGGACTGGGCTTCGAAGAGTTCTCTTGTTGAGAAGGGAGGTCTGTATTTGTCGACTGCGTGTGTGTCTAGGCCAGTGTTATTTTCTGTGGGTGGTAGACGGGACAAATAATCGGCGATGACGTTTGAAGATCCCTCGGCGTATCTTATATCCGTGGTGAATTCTGATATGAATCGTAGGTGACGGAGTCTGGTCGGAGGAGCGGTGTTCGACTGTGTAGTAAGGGCTGTGGTGAGAGGTTTGTGATCTGTGTACACGGTTAGTGTACGTCCCTCTATTTGCTGGCGGAAATGTACTACGGCGAGGTATATTGCGAGGAGTTCTCGGTCGAACGTGCTGTAATTCTTTTGTGCTTGATTGAGGGATTTTGAGAAAAATCCTAGTGGTCTAAGATGGTCACCGTCTAGGAAGTGGAGGGCAGCGCCGACGGCGAAGTCCGAGGAGTCCGTGTGTAGGACTAGTGGTTGTGCGGGGCCTGGATGCGCTAATGTTACTGCTCGTTCGAGGACGTGTTTTGCTTCTTCGAATGCTGTTTCGGCGTTACTGGACCATTGAAGTAGACGTTTATCTTTCTTCCGAGCGTCGGGTGGGATCATGTCTATCAGTGGTCGGAGTGTGGCGGCAGCACGAGGTATCGCACGGTGATAAAAATTTATCAAGCCGAGGAACGTACGGAGGTCTTGTACCGTAGTAGGGCGAGGAAACTTAGCGATGAGGGCCGTTCGCTCGGGTAGAGGTGCTACTCCGCTAGGCGATAAGATGTGGCCAAGGAATTTGACAGATGTGCGGGCCAGTTGACACTTCGCCTTGTTGACTTGGAGGCCGTAATTCGCTAGAGTCTCGAGTAGTAATTTTACGTGAGTAAAATGTTCCTCGATATCTCTTGAGGCTACTAGAAGGTCGTCTAAATAGCAGAAAACGAAGGGTAGGTCTCGGAGAACGTGGTCCATGTATCTCTGCCAGGTCTGTGCTGCGTTTCTTAAGCCGAAATTCATTCTCTTGTATTGATAGGCGCCGAACGGGGTGAGAATCGTTGTTTTCGGGACGTCGTTTTTGCTGATTCTGCAGTGGAAGAAGGCGCGGGCGAGATCGAACGTACTGTATATAGTCGTCCTGAAAAGTACGGTTGTGAAGTCGTGGAGGTGAGGTACCGTGTACCTATCGGGGACGGTAAGTCTGTTGAGGGCACGGTAGTCTCCGACGGGGCGAATGTCTCCGTCTGGCTTCGGTACTACGTGTAGAGGGCTTGACCAAGGAGCTTCCGATGGTTCTATGATGCCGGCGTCTAGAAGTTCTGTAAAGTGGGCTTTCGCTTTTGTGTAGATCGCCGGAGCTAGTCGTCGGAGTTTAGCATGACATGGTGGGCCTTTTGTTATTATGTGGTGTTCGATCGGTGCTTCGCAGGGCGTTTTAGAAGGAGCGTATGCGTCTAGGAGCGTTTGAAAACGTGGCGAATTATCTGTGGTTGAACAGATAGAGTTTCCCGGATGTACGAGGTTGATTGTGCCATTGATGAAGGTGCTAGTCGCTGCGTTGATGAGGCGGGCGTTCGGGAGGTCAACTAGTAGGCCGTGGTACCGCAGGAAGTCGGAGCCGAGGATCGGTGTTGAGACGTCTGCTACTACAAATGTCCATTCATATGGCGGTAGGTCGGGTAGGTGTACCGAGGCGGAGTGTTTGCCGTATGTGTTGATCTCCGAGCCATTGGCTGCTCGCAGGAAGCCGGGTTTCTTCGTTTTTCTTCGGAGTATCGAGTTAGGTACAATTGAAACATCCGAGCCGGTGTCTACGAGAAATTCTACTGCAGTCTTCTTACATCGGAGGAAAAGCCGAGAGTTGAGGTGAGTTCGCACGGCCGTTACGGCTGTTGGGGCCGTGCGTCGGCGTTTCCCGTCGGCTGGTTTCGCCAGGCGCATGGTTTGACGCATTTCTTCGCTCGGGATCCCCATCTTCTGTGGTAGAAACAGAACTTCTTGTTCGGTCGCTGAGGGGATAGTTGTCTGTGCGTAGAAGGCCGCATTCGTTGGCGTTGCTGGATCACTTGCACTTCCTCGTCGACTGTGGCCACACGAGGAGGTGTTACGAAGGGTATAAGGCGGTCGGCGGCCGCCGCGAGCTTCGTGATATCAGGTTCTACGCTGGCTGCGATGTGAAGGCGAAGGCTCTCAGGTAGAGATCGTAAGAAGAGTTGTCGGAGGAGCGAGGTCGGAGTTTCCGAGGGTAGAGCACGTTGAAGGCGTCTGGCGAGGGCCGAAGGCAGTTTGTCTGTCACGGAAGGCTGAAGCAAAGTTGAGAGCTGGGAGCCATCCGAGGGTGCGTGAGCTGCGATAAGCCGGTCTTTCAGCGTCTGGTAGCTTGTGGAGTGTGAGGCGACGATGTCGGTACAGATGTCCGCTTGGCGGGGCTCGAGCGCGAGGAAAGCTCGGGTGAAGCGGGCTTCAGATGTTTTCAAACCTTCCTGGGCGAAAATTAGTTCGAGCCGCGCGAACCAGACGTGCGGGAAATCCGGGTCGAAAGGCCGCAGTTTGAGAGGTGCTTGTGTCGTCTCAAGTGTCTTCGTAGCTCTGGTTTCCATTTTTCTTCTTGGTTGTTCTCTTGGTGGTTGATCTGAGGCGAGTGTGCTCCGTTGGTGGTCGCTCTCGTTAAGTAGGCAGCGGGAACGATGAGAAGTTCTCTGATTGGTTCGCTGTAGAGCTGGTCGCTGGTTGGTCGCTTGTGAGAGGACGCTGATTGGTCGTGACGAGTGGTGGGGGGTTCGCTGTTGGTCGCAAGAGGACGATGGTTCTTAAAGAATCGGTTCAGTCCGAAGATGGTCGGGGCAAGGGTAAGTTGCTCTGACGATGTTGCGGTCGCGAAAATCCGATGTGGCTGAAATTGAAAGGCTGAAACGGACAGTGGTCCTGAAAAGGACCTTTGTAAATTCGCTGAAGGTCAAGGCGAATGTGCGTTTTTCGCGGTCGCTGGAAGCGAGAATGCAGGGCGCTACTCGCAGAGGGCAGGAAGCCGGCGAAGGTGCGTATCGGGCCGTCGCTAGAGGCGAGAAGGCGGGATGTTGCTCGCAGAGGGCAGGAAGCCAGCGAAGGTGCGCGTTCAGCAGTCGCTAGAGGCGAGAAGGCGAGACGCTGTTCGCAGGAGCCGGTAGCCGGTGAAGGTTGCGTGTTCGTCGTCGGGGTGACCAGTGTGATGATCCAGCGGGAGCTAAAGCTATGAAGAAGTACACGAGACTAGGTAGTCGGTTTGTGACTTGATGAATGCATGTTTATTAGATAATTACAACGCCTTTTATACCCCTGGTTACAGACCCGGAGGGGGTAGGGGAACCCCACTCCGGGAAGCCGCCAAGACGCGGCTTATACCTTATGTGACGCTAGTTACATTGTTAGGTAGGGAGCAGCCGATCACTACAGTAGTTATCCTTGTGTTATGGTTCACTGGAATGTCCGGAGTGGGGGTTGGCACCAAGCACCAATGGACAGAACGGAACTGAGTAGTAGCCCGATTACCCCCGCGGGGACCAAGTGGTTATGGTGTGGGGCCAAAGTGGCTGATTAGGGGGTGAGTCTGGTAGGCGAGAGGAAGCACATTTCATTCACTCATTTCCTGTTCCCTCAGCAAAAAATTTTTATTGCACCCCCTCAAAATTTTTTTTCTTTTACGTTTCAAGGTGCGCAGATTCCAAAAATGCAATGTCCGTCCGCCGTCCAGCGTCCGCCCTATCACGCATACCGGCTTCATTTTCGGAAAAATTTCGTTCTTTCGCACACATGCTCCATTTGGGCCCTAGTTGTGTCCCACAACTTTAGTCCGATCGGAATATACACAGGGGTGTTATGAGTGAAAAATGGGTAAACAAATAGGTAGATGTTTTTTGAGTTTTAGTAACATGAGCCTTTGAGGTACCATTTTTGGGACGGGAAGACCGAATATGAAGTCGTTTTTGACCGAAGAGTGGAAAATCGAGGTTCTAACGAAGTTTCAGCCTTAAATTTACGTTAAATTTTGGTCTAAAATCGTCATTCTTCCTCACACAGGTTGGGTCCAAATTTTGGAACACATTTGGGTAGTTGTGCTCCAAAGCTCGGCAGCCCGATCATAATTCACCCAGGGGTGTTATGGGGGAAAAATAGGGCTTTTCGAGGTATTTCTGAGGTTTTAGTGAACTTGGGATTGGGAGGTATCGTTTTCCTTGTTTTTTAGGGCGAGAGGACCGAATATGGAGTCGATCAAAGAGTGAAGAATTTAGATTGTACCTAACGAAGGTTCAGCTCCCAATTTTTTTTTTTTTTTTTTTTTTTTTGGCAAAAACCTGGGAAATTGTCTGAAATCATCATAAATTTGTTTGTATGTATTTGTATTTGTAACACTGGAAGTAGTATCAAAAGGTGAATCAAGACAATTCAGTGACAATTTCAGTGATCGAAAATATTTTTTTCAGAAATAGCAACCTAATATTAGTCTTTAAAACCCTCAAATATATATTTGTGGGTCTCTTCAGTGAGGTCCGATTCGTGCCGTATTCATCCAAGAATAATAAACCTATGTGATAAGAACTTTGCATCGTTTTTTATTAGTCAAAAACTAGGAAATTGTCTGAAATCACCATCAATTTGTATAATAACACTAGAAGTAGTATCGACGTATAGACAATTAATGGCACTATCAATGATAAAGATAATTTGTAACAAAAAATAGAAGCCAAATTCGTGTTTTTGGGGGCCAAAATTTGTGTAAACCATCAAAAATAGTTATTTCAAGTATTGCACATGAAAGAAACGAAAAGCCAGCATTTCTGTAGGTATGTCCAATCTATTCATATAATAAAACAGTGTCTGTTTGTTTGTCTCGGCATCAATTGAGAACGGCTGAACGTAGAAAGTTGCGGCTGGTACCATTTGACGCAGAATTTATCTGGGAAGGTTTATAAAAAATCCGCATTTGAATCTGTCCATCCGTTGAAACGCTATGAATGAAATACTACTAAAAAACGTGTTATAATCACTTCTATGAGGACGTTTATGCTTATAATAACTTTGAACGGTTGGACGTAAATCCGATTGTAATTAGATTCTGGATTCAGCTCGACGAGTACATTCAAGTGGTACTTCAATCAGGATGTTAGTGGGAGGGGGGTACAGGTTATGAGAGGGGGGGGGGGGGGGGTCTACAGAAATTTCAAAACTACTTGACCAATTGGAGTGCAACTTTGGGAATTTGTTGTGTGAACATTGAGGAATGTTTCTAACCAGGTAGGGGAGGGTTCATAGGATACGGGGGGCGGGGGTTAAAGGCAGTTAGGGTTGGCATTGGGGAAGGTTTCTGATCAGTTGTGGAGGGGGGTTACAGGGGGGGGGTGTCTGTTCTACCGTTGCGAAGCGCGGGTACACAGCTAGTAGAATAATAAACCCGTGCGACAAGGACTTTGCAGCGTTTTGTTCCAGTGAAGATGGGGTCGATTTGGCTAACTGGTGATAATCTCGCTAGTCTAGGAGGGGGACTCTCCTCACACTGCCACAACAGCCACTGAGATTTCCAACAGCCAGTGTTGGTGATGTTTTCGTGAAAACGCGTTCAATTTTACCAATAGCGCCGAACTGGCTCACCAATCGATCCGGCAAGAAAATTTGAATCTAGATGGGTCAAAACCTCGAAAAGCCCAAAATTTCAGTAAGTTGGTGATGCACTGGAAACGATGAAATACTAGACCAAAACAAAAACGCTGCGAAGTCCTTGTCACATGGGTTTATTATTCTACTGGACACACCGGCAGAAATGCTGGCTGTTCATTTATTGTTGCTTTCATGTAAAATAATTGAAATAGCTATTTCCGGTAGTTTCCACCAATTTTGGCCCCCAAAACTTGAATTGTACGCTCTTTTTTTTTCAAATTATCTTTGATCATTAGTAGTGCCATTTAATCGTCTCGATCCACGTGTTGAAACTTTTCCTAGTGCTATTCTACAAATTGATGGTGATTTCAGACGATTTCGCAGGTTTTTTGCCTCATAAAAAATCAAATTTGGGAGCTGAACATCTGGTAAAACCTCAATTTTCCACTCTTTGGTCAAAATCGACTTCATATTCGGTCTTCTCGTCCCCATAAACATGGAAAATGATATCTCAGACGCTCATGTTACTAAAATTTTGTTAAAACGCAAAAAGTACCTATTTTTACACACATTTTCACTCATAACACCCTGGATATATTCCGATCGGGCTGAAAAGTTTCGGGACACAACTAGGGCCCAAATGGAGCATGTGTGCGAAAGAACGAATTTTATAGACCGAAAATGAAGCCTGTAGACGTGATACGGCGTACGGCGTAAGGCGGACGGACATTGCATTTTTGGAATCTACGCACCTTGAAACAGAAAAGAAAAAATTTTGAGGGGGTGTTATAAAAATTTTTTGCTGAGCGAATACATACCTAGGTGTAATATTCACAGAATAATAAACCAAAATGCAATGTCCGTCCGCCGTACGCCGTCCGCCGTATCACGTGTACAGGCTTCATTTTCGGTCTAAGAAAGTCGTTCTTTCGCACACATGCTCCATTTGGGCCCTAGTTGTGTCCCGAAACCTTTCAGCCCGATCGGAATATACCCAGGGGAGTTATGAGTGAAAATGTGTATAAAAATAGGTACTTTTGGTTTATTAGTCTGTGAATAATACAGGATTTTGCAGCGTTTTTCAAGTCAGTTCGTATACAGACACTAGAAAACAGAATCTCTATAAAATAGGTATCCATGCGAGATGACTGACCTGTGGCCCCGTTCTTTGAGGGTGTCGAAAATGCAGCCAGCGAACTCTTCCAGGACGAACAACGTCGAACATTCCGGCGAGCCCATCCATTCCGAACCGTCTAACGACGATTCAACTGGTACACCGAACGTCTGAAATAACCATGTTACGATGATGGACATTGAGGACTCATGCTACTCCTATATTCTCTCAGGGTATCATTTTCAAATTTCGAGGACAGGATTTTGACGGGCTCGAACACTTCCACCCATCAAAAACTAAACAAGATTGTACCTACTGGAAGAAGTGAAAGGTACGTACGAGTATTAAAATTATCCTTACATGCATAGCAGTGGCATAGTCAAGAAAAGTAGGAAGGTTTGGAATTCATAATTCATTATTATTACCTTGGCCGCCTCTATTATGCTTTCATCGGTTGCAGCACCTCCAACGAGACATATCCTCGCATTCGGTGGAGCACCTGTAAATAACAAAGAACGCTGCTAATTATTACACAATGGTTTATTGTTTACCTGTAGATGCCCTTTCTGTGTAGATCGCTGTTTTGTGTGGTCGATACCTTCTCTCTTAGTCCCCCCAGGAAAGCCCTAAATTGAGTAGCTACTTCAGCGGGCCAGACAATTACAGTTTCACTAATATGTGGTAGATTCAAGAATTCTATCATTAATATTATTTTTTGTTATCCTAATGGGGAGTAAGTACCCATGACTTCTGTTTATATTACTTCCCCATTTTGGTTTATTATTCTGCAGGTGTATTATACATAGGTCTATGTAGTCGCTCAGCAAACAATTTTTATAACACCCCCTCAACATTTTTCTTTTCCGTTTCAAGGTGCGTAGATTTCACAAATGCAATATCCGGCCACCGCACGCCGTATCACGCATACCGGCTTCATTTTCGGTATAAAAAATTCCTTCTTTCGCATACATACTCCACTTGGGCCCTAGTTGTGTCCCGAAACTTTGCAGCCCGATCGGAATATACCCAGGGCTGTTATGAGTGAAAACGAGTATAAAAACGCTGCAAAGTCCTTGTCACATGGGTTTATTATTCTATTGGAGTTCTAGAGATTCTTGTTGGCAGTTAAATTTATAGTTTCTTTCATGTGGAATGATTGAAATAGCTATTCCTGATGATTTCCACCAATTTTGGCCCCCAAAACATGAAATAGGTACACTTTTTCCCCCCAGATCATCTTTGATCATTGATAGTATACCATTTAATCGTCTTGATCCACCTGTTGACACTTTTCCCAGTGTTATTCTACAAATTGATGGTGATTTCAGACGATTTCCCAGGTTTTTGACTCATAAAAAATCAATTTTGGGAGCTGAACATCTGGTACAATCTCAATTTTCCACTCCTTGGTCAAAATCGACTTCATTTTCGGTCTTCTCGTCCCCAAAAACATGGAAAACGATACCTCAAAAGCTCATTTTACTAACATGTTACTAAAACACCAAAAGTACCTATTTTTGTACACATTTTCACTCATAACACCCCTGGGTATATTCCGATCGGGCTGAAAAGTTTCGGGACACAACTAGGGCCCAAATGGAGCATGTGTGCGAAAGAACGACTTTTTTAGATCTAAAATGAAGCCTGTACACGTGATACGGCGTACGGCGGACGGGCATTGCATTTTTGGTATCTACGCACCTTGAAACGGAAAAGAAAAAAGTTTGAGGGGGTGTTATAAAAATTTTTTGCTGAGCGAATACATAGGTGTATTATTCACAGAATAATAAACCAAAACGCTGCAAAGTCCTTGTCACATGGGTTTATTATTCTATTGGAGTTCTAGAGATTTTTGTTGGCTGTTAAATGTATTGTTTCTTTCATGTGGAATGATTGAAATAGCTATTTCTGATGATTTCCACCAATTTTGGCCCCCAAAACATGAAATAGGTACGCTTTTTTTTCTTTTTTTTTTTAAATCATCTTTGATCATTGGTAGTGGCATTTAATGGTCTTGATTCACCTGTTTACACTTTTTCCAATGTTATTGTACACATTGATGGTGATTTCAGACAGTTTTCCAGGTTTTTGACTCATAAAAAACCAATTTTGGGAGCTGAACCTTTGGTAAAACCTCAATTTCCGCGTCTTTGGTCAAAATCGACTTCATATTCGGTCTTCTCGTCCTCAAAAACATGGAAAAAGATACCTCAAAAGCGCATGTTACTAACATGTTGTTAAAACGCAAAAAGTACCTATTTTTATACACATTTTCACTCATAACACCCCTGGGTATATTCCGATCGGGCTGAAAAGTTTCGGGACACAACTAGAGCCCAAATGGAGCATGTGTGCGAAAGAACGACTTTTTTAGACCGAAAATGAAGCCTGTACACGTGATACGGCGTACGGCGGACGGACATTGCATTTTTGGAATCTACGCACCTTGAAACGGAAAAGAAAAATTTTGAGGGGGTGTTATAAAAATTTTTTGCTGAGCGAATACATAGGTGTATTATTCACAGAATAATAAACCAAAAGAACTATTCGCCGTAGGAGAGCGTCTCTGGTCTCAATTTTCTTAGAATGGAACCTACTTTCTTTTTTTTAACGCCCAAATCCTTGTTACAGGGGTTTATTATTCTATAGGACTTACCTACAGAAATGTTGGCTGTTCATTTATTGTTTCTCAAAAACACGAATTAGGCTCCAATTTTTGTTAATAAATTATCGTTATTATTGATTGATTCACCTGTTGATATTATTCTAGTGTTATTATACAAATTTTGATGATTTCAGACAATTACCCAGGTTTTTGACCCATAAAGAATTGATATTGGAAGCTGAACCTTCGTTACAACCTAAATGTTTCACTCTTTGGCCAAAATCAACTTCACATTCGGTGTTCTCGCCCTAAAAACCATGGAAAGCGATGCCTCACGAGCTCATGTTACTAAAACATCAAAAAATCATATTTTTACACCCATTTTTCACCCATAACATCCTTGGGTGTATTCCGATCGGGCTGCCGAGCTTTGGAGCACAACTAGGACCCAAATGGAGCTTGTGTGCGAAAGAACGAATTTTTTAAACCGAAATGTGGAACGAAAACAAAATAAAGGGAAAAACAAAAATTTGCTGAGCGAATACATAGTGTATTATTCACAGAATAGTAAACCAATATTAACGGAAGTCATAGGTACTCCTCGTTGATTACTCAAGTTAATCACAAATTAATTACCTATTGGACACAATATTTATTATTGAACACTTTTAGGCAGGTACCGACTACAATACACGACTATGGCCCACTTTCACCAGAAAATTATTTAATGGAGTTTAGCCAAACTCCGTTAAAATTAACGTCGAGGTTTAAACCTGGAAAGGCAGCTGGCGTCTTTCACCAACCCAAATGTCGGTTAAACCCAGTTTGAAATAACGGAGTTTGCCTGACGGAGTTTAGTTTAAAATGTCCAAGCAAAAGTTGGACAATATGACGCGCCGGGACTATAAACTCGTCAAAACAACAACAACCACCACTCAGGTAATGTCGACTCCCCAACCCATGTATGGCATGGCTGCGGCCAAGACACGTAACTGGGAAAAGAAGAAGAAGATGTCGATTCCAGCTTCCATTGTTCCGCTGTAATAATAAACTGTAAATTGCCAAAGTGATTTCTGATTTACGACAACTCCAGTCACGAGGTAAGGTACATATAATATCATTGTGGAACACATGGTATAGAGTAAATACCAATACAATGCCAACTCGCGTTAATTCATTTCACAGCTCTATAACAACGGAACCGAAAATCAGCTGTGAGCTAGGCGGCCATATTGGGATCTCATGGATAACGGAGATTAGCAACTTTAACTTGCCGGATTTCGGGCGTTTAAACTTGAGCCCCCTCGGTGGAAGTTTAAGCTGGCACAGAGATCTGGTGAAAGACAGTGAGCGGTAAACTCCGTTAATTTGCAACCTCTTCCGGGTTAAACTCGTTTCAAATTTTTGGTGAAAGTGGGCCTATGTCTATAGCTATATAGGTACACTTCGGCAACAAAAAAATAACGAAAAATCAGAAAATGAAATAGAACAGCACCGCACGTATACGAACAGTGCAATAGGGATGTGGCATTCCGCACTGAACGTCGGATCCGAACAGATCTTTCAACTGAACGAGTTGACGTTCTCATTGAACGCGAGAATCTAACCTCACTCCATTGTCACAACTCAGTCCCTTAGTTAACACAGTACGTACTATGTACTGCATAGTTCACCTTTCTAGCAAGTGCATTCACCCTTCACCTTGTTCTGTTCCACAAATGTTTCGAAAGAAGTGCGGTGTGGTTTCATTTTAATGTTGTAAAACTACAGTGCTTGTAATACATTATGTAGGTAAGTAGTAATTTTCCAATGCATAGGTACCTAGGTAATGACTTTGCATTGTATAGCTACCAGCCTAGTCTCTGAAGCTTTTCTAATATTATATAGGTACCTATTTCAATTTTTTTCGTTTTGGTTTATTATTCTGTGAATAATACACCTATGTATTCGCTCAGCAAAAAATTGTTATAACACCCCCTCAAACTTTTTTCTTTTCCGTTTCAAGGTGCGTAGATTCCAAAAATGCAATGTCCGTCCGCCGTACGCCGTATCACGTGTACAGGCTTCATTTTAGATCTAAAAAAGTCGTTCTTTTGCACACATGCTCCATTTGGGCCCTAGTTGTGTCCCGAAACTTTTCAGCCCGATCGGAATATACCCAGGGGTGTTATGAGTGAAAGTGTGTGTAAAAATAGGTACTTTTTGCGTTTTAGCAACATGTTAGTAAAATGAGCTTATGAGGTATCGTTTTCCATGTTTTTGGGGACGAGAATACCGAATATGAAGTCGATTTTGACCAAAGACGCGGAAATTGAGGTTTTACCATTGGTTCAGCGCCCAAAACTGTTTTTTTTTTTTTAGTCAAAAACCTGGAAAACTGTCTGAAATCACCATCAATGTGTATACTAACATTAGAAAAAGTGTAAACAGCTGAATCAAGACCATTAAATCGCACTACCAATGATCAAAGATGATCTGGGGGGAAAAAAGGTGTACCTATTTCATGTTTTGGGGGCCAAAATTGGTGGAAATCATCAGGAATAGCTAATTCAATCATTCCACATGAAAGAAACAATAAATTTAACTGCCAACAAGAATCTCTAGAACTCCAATAGAATAATAAACCCATGTGACAAGGACTTTGCAGCGTTTTTCGTTCTTGTCTCCAGAGCAGAATTTGCAAAACATGACATGGGTATATGCAGGGTGGCCACTCGATCAGGATTTTCATTTTCCCTGACTTCTCCCTGACCTTTTTGTCGATTTCCCTGACATTCCGACATTTTTGAAGCCCAACTCATTCATCCTTTTCCCGATTTCCCTGCTTGAATTTCAGCATATGTAACGTAACGTAATAAATAAATGATTTTAAAAAAATACTCGTAATGGCTGACTACTTCACAGAGGCCAGAGGCAGTGGGTATTCCGAACACTTTAGCAACGGCCCTGGTAGAACACTTCGTCAGCAGGCATGGAGTTCCCTACACAGGGCACATAGATCAGCAGCGTAATTTTGAGTTCAAACTTCAGGAGGAGGTTAATTCCTTAATGGGAATGCGTCGGACCTGTACAATACCCCTCCATCCACAGTCTGGGGTGTCTCATTGAGGGATTATCGGACATAACTGTTGATAAGTATTCATCTACATTTGGGGGCCGATATCCGGACTGACCAAGACCCGGGGAAGGGGAAAAGTGTCTTAAAGTTACAGGGGTGACAGTATGAGCAAAGTTAGAGGATTTAATATATTTTGAACGAATTTTGACCCCCACAAACTCAGTTCTGACCCACTTCTCTGAGGAAACCCATATCTGTCTACTTTACCAATATGTTTCTGTTTTGAGCCACAATTCTATTAGTCTAGCGGTGAGTTTCGTGATATTCGTATTCTACGTCCCTTAAAACGTAAAAAACGCTGCAAAGTCCTTGTCACATGGGTTTATTATTCCACTGGGCATACCAACAGGAATGATGGCTGTTCATTTATTCTTTCATGTGACATAATTTAAATAGATATTTCTGATTGTTTCCACCAATTTTGGCCCCCAAAACACGAATTAGGTACGCTCCTTTTTTTAACATGGAACATGTTTTTACGGGAGTAAACTCCCTCCCCTCCCCGTCACCAGCACAGTTCTCCCTCAACCCCACTCCTGCCACCCAACTCCGAGGAGAGCTCGGTGAGACCCCACTCAGCCGACAACTGCCGAGGGGGTTGTAGCTACCGTAAGAACGCCAAAAGCAGCTGAGGACGTCTATTACATCACATTGGGTTAGGTCGCCGGTCCGAGGCTTGGAAATCCCACGACGTTTTTTTGCTTCCTCACTAACAAAGGCAGGGAAGCCTTGGATTCGTGATTGAGTAAAAAAATTGCATGTCCTCCAAAATGAAAATTTCCAAATACCATTTTCCGTTTCAGACATCGAGGAACATATTTGGTTCCGTGTCTGCCTGCCTGTCTGTGGTAATTCCTTGCAACACCCATAACTACCGAAATAATGGTCGAAGTGGGCTGAAATTTCGAGGGTAGGTGCGGGTTGAGTCACAGATGGTCCCATACCAAAATCATTGATAAATAAACGCGCATGCGCAAACGTGAAATAATTGGAACACCCATAACTACCCTAAATATCGTTGAAATCAATTCAAACTTGGAAGGTCGGTCAGGAATAATACTTTGGTAGTTCCAAATCAATTTCATTGGAATGGTAATGTAAATTTGATGTACGCATGCGCGAACATGAAATGTTGACCATTTCCTTGTAACGTTTCTAACTACACGATAAATAGTCGTAGAGCTGAAATTCTGAGGGTATACGCGGGTTGGATCGCAGATGGTCCCGTTTCAAAATCATGAAAATCGTTTAGTCTGCGCATGCGCAAACGTGAAATACTTGGAGTGCCCATAACTACCTTAATTATCGTTGAAATGAGTTCACATTTGGAGGGTTGATCAGTATAATACATCGATGGTTCCGTATGAACTTCATTGGAATCTTACTGTAATTTCCCTCTCCGCATGCGCTAACATGAAATGTTGACCGTTTCCTTATAACGCTTCTACCTACGCGAAAAATAGTCGTAGAGAGATGAAATTTTGACGCCCCCTACGGCAACGCTTTTTTTTTTTTTCAAATGATCTTTGATCATTGGTAGTGCCATTTAATTGTCTTGATTCACTTGCTGACACTTTTTCTAGTGTGATTATACAAACTGATGGTGATTTCAGACAATTTCCTAGGTTTCTGACTCATAAAAAATCGATTTTCGGAGCAGAACCATTGGTAGAACCTCAATTTTCCACTCTTTGGTCAAAATTGACTTCATATTCGGTCTTCTTGTCCCAAAAAACATGGAAAACGATACCTCGAAATCGCATGTTACAAACATGTTACTAAAACACAAAAAGTACCTATTTTTATACACATTTTCCTCATAACACCCCTGGGTATATTCCGATCGGGCTGCAAAGTTTCGGTACAAGACT
This sequence comes from Leptopterna dolabrata, assembly GCA_954871275.1. NCBI lineage: Eukaryota > Metazoa > Arthropoda > Insecta > Hemiptera > Miridae > Leptopterna > Leptopterna dolabrata. Next base: position 50,843,681 of record OX940982.1, read on the forward strand.
AGATGAAGCCGGTATACCTGATACCGCGGACGGACATTGCATTTTTGGAATGCATTTGGCAATTATTGAAATAGCTACTGTTGATTTCCACCAATTTTGGCCCCCTAAAACACGATATATAAGCTCCGATTTTTGAAAAATTGTGTTTGATCATTGATTCATCTGTTGAACCTATTTCTAGTGTACTATACAAGTTTAAGGTCGTTTAAAACAATTTCCAAGGTTTTTGACTCATGAAAAAAGAATTTTGGGAGCTGAACCTTCGTTACAACCTCAATTCTTCACTCTCTGGTCAGTCATATTCGGCCTCCTTGCCCTAAAAAACATGGAAAACGATACCTCACAAGCTCATGTTCACAAAAACCTCAAAAAACCCTCGAAAACCCCTATTTTTACATCCACTTTTCACCCGTAACACCCCTGGGTGTATTTTGATCGGGCTACCGAACTTCGGAGCTCAACTAGGAGCCAAATGTGTTCGCAAATGGTGACCCAAACTGTGTGCAGAAGAACGACGATTTTAGACCAAAATTGAACGTAAATGCAATGCTGAAACTTGGTTAGAACCTCAATTTTCCATCTTTGGTCAAACTCGACTTCATATTCGGTCTCCTCGTCCCAAAAACGTGGAAAATGTGTTACTAAAACACCTAAAAACCCCATTTTACACCCATTTTTCACCCATGACACCCTTGGGTATGTTCCGATTGGGCTGCAAAGTTCGGGACAAAACTAGGGCCCAAATGGAGCCTGTGGGAAAGAACGAATTTTTTAGACCGAAAATAAAGTAGATATGCACGATACGGCGGACGGACATTGCATTTTTGGAATCTACAAACCATGAAACATAAAAGAAAAAATTTTGAGGGGCTGTTATAAAAATTGTTTGCTGAGCGATTACATAGGTGTATTATTCACAGAATAATAAACCAAAATGACAATGAAATTGGTGGAGGGGGGACGTGCAGAACCCCCTACAACACCTTATTTGCGCTGGAACATCGATCGTCGATGATATTGAAACACCGATGTTCCACGTTTTGCCATCGATGTTGAAAGGTCCGATATTATCGAACAGCGTCGCTACCGTTCCGACATCATTGATAAACATCCATACCATCGATGCGTGTAATTGCGAAACAGAGGTAAATTCAAGTTTGGAAAGAAATTGGTGAAGTGGAAGAAGAATACCCCGTACGAATATACAGGGCATGGAAATTTTAGTGGCAAACTGCACAGCTTCAGGAGATGTGAGTCCCCTGAATGCCAGTGCGGCGAACCGAACGAGGTTGCCGAGCACGTCATAAGGTCATGTCCGTTGTATAGCCACCTGCGAATAGAGATGTGTGGTGCCCACGTATATGAAGGCGACCTGAGCCAGCTGTTGACATCTCCTGACCAGCACCGGAAGTTTGTTTCGTTTTGCGATCAGTGGCACAGACTCAGAGGAGAAGGGGCACAGCCACAAGCAGTGCTCTCCTGCCCAGTTGAGTAGGGGTCTTTTTATCTTAGGTTAGATTAGTATAGGTTAGGATTAGCGGTGGGAGGAACATTTATAAAAGTATTCGCCACGTTAGATTAGTTACTATGTGATTTTTGTTTAGTGAAACGAACTGTGATAGTGAAAATTAGGATTAGTAAGTTTTAAACTGTGTGCATGATATGATTGAGTGATGGGGGTGCCTACCAGTCTTGGGGGGGGGGGGGGGGGGCAGCAAACCGGTAGGTCATTACAAATTTTTGCCTTTATTCATTTTTTATGTTGTGCATTTTGTTTATTTTCTTCTATTAATTTCCATAGGGCTGTTCGGCCTCCTGGCCTCTGTAAGCCCTAAATAGCCGGTGCTAGGATGGCCATTAAAGGTAGGGTGGGCTCGGGACCGGTGGGACTCCTCCTATCCCTCGGTCTGTGTGAATGTGATAGTGTGTCAGAGTTTTTATGGGCGAGAATGTTATTTATTAAAGTGCGTGAATGTATTGTATATGAAACCCGACTGTGATATCCGCGTACCTTTTCTTTGATAACCTAGGCTAGTTTAGATTAAGGACGGGGAGGAATATTTATAGGAGTACTCACCCGTCACCCCATGTGATAAGGTGCCACTGATCATAAGAGCCTGCCAATGAGTGAAGAACCGCAAGTCATAAGAAGAGGTGGCGAGTAATGAGGCTAGGCTAGGCATAATTGCCGAAAGCCCCTCTGCCTCCAAATATCCTGATAAAACCCGCACCTCCACGTGGTCCATCCCGGTCATGCAATGCATGACCAACGCTGGGGAGGCAGAACAGGGGGACCTGCTGTTGACAAAGTGACTGCATGCAAGATACAGCACTGACTGTGAGAAGATGATTGTCATGGGCCTCTGGCCTGGGTACAATCACATACCAAAGACATGCACACAGCAGGACAAAAGCAGAGCAGCCCAGCAGAGCAGTGACTCGGCAGGCGCGCAGGGCAAGTCAAAGGGAACACAGGGGACCCCAGAGGCGACGGCTGCAGGCGGCCTTCAGGGCCGAGAAGAAACTCCTGAAAGCCCTAATTAGAAAAGCGAAAAGAGAGGCCTGGAGACAATTCATCTAGAGTAACGTGGAGATGGACACTTGGGGGGTCGGCTACCGGATCCTGAGAGGCAGGGTCGATAGAGCAACTGAAGAGAGCCATCGCGGCGTTTGGGAGGGCCAAGGCGCCAGGGAACGACAAAATTGATATGGCCATGATCAAGGAGGGGCCTGAACTGTTCCAGGAAGCGTTGCTTGGCGTCTACAACCTCGCATTGCAGGAGGGGGGATTTCCGGCCGTATGGAAGACTGCAAAAATCAAGGCACTGATCAAGGCAGGAAACCGGGACCTGTTGAGCTGCAGCAGCTACCCCCCCCCCCCCCTCAGCTTACTGCTGTGCCCGAGCAAAGTCCTGGAGAGGCTCATCCTCAATGCGGTGGAGCCAATGCTGCTGGAGAGCACGCATGCCAGCCAGTATGGATGCACGAGAGGACGCAGCACAGAGAACGCAATAAGCTGCCTACTGACCTGGGCACGGCACAGCCCCTACCCAGGCAGTGCAAGTGGTGGTGGGGTGCTTGCCGCTCGACATCCTCTTGGATGCGCGGGTGGCGGAAGCCTCCGTGAGGTGGCCTGCCAGGGTGTGTGTCGCAGTCAACGATGAGATAGCACAGCAGATTGTGGAGCAGCGCACAACTAAGGAAAAGTGTGAAGCCATAAGAAGATGGGCAATGCGTAGATGGCAGGACAGATGGGACAGTGGAAGACTGATGCAGCCTACCTACCAAACGTCACTGCTAGGCTCCAAGCCCAGTGGATTGTGCCCTCATACGTCACCACACAGCATCTGACAGGCCATGGGAACTTTAGTGGGAAGCTGCATGGCTTCAGGAGACGTGGTTCCCCTGAATGCCCGTGCGGAGATCCCAGAGAGCTTGCTGCACATGTCATAAGAGAATGCTCAATAACAGACACCAGAGGGCAGAAATGTGCGGTTCCCCAATATATGAAGGCAACTTAGACCAGCTGCTGTCTACCCCTGACCAGCACAACAGATTTGTGAAGTTCTGCCAGCAGTGGCATGAGATCAGATGCGAAGGAGCAGAGACCGTGCCAGCTCATGGCTCTGTGATACCAACGAGTACGGGGTCTTCAGATATTAGTTAGGTAGGTTAGTATAGAGTAGATTAAGCGGTGGGAGGAACATTTATAAAAGTACTTGCCACGATAAATTTAGAAAGTGATACTAGAATAGTGAAACAACTTGTGATATAGGATTAGAGAACAACTAACTTGTGATATAGAATAGTGAAACAGCTTGTGATATAGGATTAGAGAACGATTTAGATTAGGAAGTATTTAATGGTGTGAGTGGAATGGATGGGTGATGGGGGGGGGGGGGGCTGCCGGTCTTGGGGGGGGGGGGGGGGGGCAGCGAACCGGTAGCTCATTACAATTTTTGCCTCTATTAATTTTTTATGTTCTGCTTTTGTTATTTTTCTTTTCTTAATTTACCTAGGGCTGTTCAGCCTCCTGGCCATAGAAAGCCCTAAACAACCGGTGCCAGGATGGCCATTAAAGGTAGGGTGGGCTCGGGACCGGTGGGATTCCTCTCATCCCTCGGTCTAATGTGTGAATGCTAGAGTGAGAGTGCGTATGTATCTATGTGTTTGGCGAGAATGTAATTTATTATTGTATGAATGTGTAGCATAAGCAACCCGACTGTGATAACCGCCTTACCTGCATTTACTACTTTACTGTTATACCTAGGCTAGTTTAGATTAGGGACGGGGAGGAATTTTATAAGAGTACTCGCCCGTCACCCCGTGTGACGTGATGCCGCCTAAAAAAAAAATGATAGCCTGCCGATGAGTGAAATGCCGCAAGCCAAAAGAAGAGGCTGTGAGTAACGAGGCCAAGCTAGGCGTACACTGCCTAAACCTCCAAGAAAATCCCCATAAAACCAGCACCTCCACGTGGTCCATCCCGGACATGCAATGCATGACAAACGCTGGGGAGGCAGAACAGGGGGACCTGCTGTGTAAAGAGCGAGCACTTACATGAGCCAGCCACAACTGGTGAGAAACGATTGTAATGGGCCTCTGGCCTCGAAACAATCGAACCATAGAAGTGCGCACAGCAGGACAAAAGCAGAGCGGGAAATCTCAAGAAATTGGCGTGTCAGTACAAAATCTCAAGAAATCGGCAGACGTGCGGTAATTTTCCCTGACTCGCCACTCGATTTCCCTGACTTCCCGACCAACATTTTTTCCCCTGACTTCCCTGACCGTCAGGTCTTTTCGTCCTGCCCTATTCCTTAGCCTTGCGGCTCTACTAGGGGTTTTAACAACTGTTGTTAATGCTGTTCTCTGCCTGACGGTCGTTAACCTCACCCTACCACGCTATTCGTCACCACTTCAAGAAGTGGCGTCCGGGATGGGCCTCGCAGAGGCTGCGTGGGCGGGACTAGGGCGGGTATTCCGTGCCTCTTTGGCGGCTGGCCATCGTTTTTGCTCCATTGTTACATGCACACATTTTAATATCGCCCTATATATGTCCTTATCTTCCACAGCTCGCTGCCACATACTGACTCCTCTTGGCACTGCCAGGATCTCCAACCAACGCCGCCATGGGGCGTCATACTTGGGGCAATCCAAGAAAACATGGTCCGCTGTTTGCTCCTGACCACATTCACACAATGGTGAGTCCTTCAGTCGAATACCATGAAGCTTGAATGCAAAATCGCCGTGGCCGGAGGTAAATTGAGACATGTAGTGGTTGAGCTCCACGAACTTACTACTCTTCCTACCGGCTACGAAAGGCCATATCCTGTGAGTATGCCTGCCTTTTTGGGAGTTGGTCCACCGCCTCTGCCATTCCTCCATACACCACCTATCAACGTCCTCGGAGGACTGGCACCCAGGAATGGGGGCCTCTCGATCATGGCTCAGTAGCCATGCTGCAGCAACTCCTTTCAGCCTCAGATCCATCGGCATTTGCCCCGTAATGACCTGCAGTGCCTCTGTAGAAGCAGTCCTATATGCTTGCGAGACCATGAGGGCACTTCTCTGAGTTTTGATGACCTCGACCCAATGGCGGCTCTTCATCTCAACCGTCCATGCAGGACATGCATATAGCATGATTGACTCGAACAATGCATTGTACAGTGTCACCTTACTGCGGTACTGGATCCCCCAAGTCACACGCGCAAGTGACTTGGTCCTTCCAAAAGATGCCAGGGCTTTCGATGCTGCTGCTGCAACATGGGCTGATGGATCGAACTTCTTTACCAACAACACTTCCAAGTATTTGGGGTTGTGGTCATATTTAATGGTCCGCCCTTCAACGCGTATGACTGGGGGCTCCGCGTACTGAGACCACCCTTCAATTGACACATTACAGTCTTATCCGCCGGCAGCTCCAGCTTCACTGACTGACACCAATCTGTAATGAGCATTACCGCCTCTGCTCCCTTTCGCTCAATTTCTGCCTTAGTTCTTCCAGTTAGGAGAAACTTTAGGAGGAACTCCTTTGGAAAATAGCCACAGTTTAGGCAGTCAGCCATCAACTTTAGGACATAATCCTCGAACCCATCTATGGCGCGTTGGAGTCGTGACCTCCATGCAGTCAGGACCAGGGGAACTCGCGCTTCGCATAGACCATACGGCAGTCCGTAGTTCACCGGACGTCCAAGGTTCAATCCCACCTGCTAGAGGAAAGGGCCGGGCTGCTCTTTGACGCATTTCTTGCTGTTCCCTGGTTTCTCCTTCACCCACATCAGGGGGGAATGCAGTTTCTAGCAGGATATTACCAATTTGTTCGAAATTTGTAATTCCTTCTCCAAAGGGGGTTATCGCTGGTGGTGCTGAGATCTTCTCTCGTACTATTTTCTCAGGCAGTCCCCACGTATTCCCCTCATCCTGCTTTTCGACGAAACGTTGCCAGCTCTCCTTCTTGCTCTTTCTGAGTGCCCTTTGGAAGGTCCGTTTTGCAGCAAGATACGCCCTTCTGTGTTCCTCTCTCTCACGTGGACGGGCGGATCGCTGGAACAGCCGTCTCTTCGCATTAGCTGCCTGCTTCAGGGCTGTGAGTTCATCAGTCCACCATGGGCAATTAGCTTTGCTAGGGGCGTGCCGTACAAGTTTACTGATTTCGTGACGGAGGATCCTTGAGACCACCTGCACCTTAGCATCGATTTCTTCTGGCGTGGTGGCTGGCCATAGCAGTTGCGATGCCGCGGCTGCCATTTCGCTTGCCACAAGCACCTCTAGCCTCTTCTTTGGGACGCCATCAGTGCGGATGCGCCTGTTTGCTGGCCAAATCTTGCCACGATCCCCGCCTATTTCAACTTTAAGCATTGCGTGGTCGCTTTGAGTAGACTCCATATCAATTAGCCATCCCACACATCTTGCATATAGTGGCTGCGACATCGCCATGACATCAATGACTGACGAACCTTGCGGTCCCTCAAAGGTTACGGGTGAGTCCTCTGAATTAAGGAGCACGAGGCCTACAGATACCAAGAATTCCAACACCATGCACCCCCGCTCGTCCAAATTTAGGTCTCCCCACGCCGGGTTATGCGCATTTACGTCACCTCGAAGCACAACGTTTACACCGCTGTATTTCCTAAGGATTCTTGTAAGGGTGTCGATGTACGTTCCAATGTCCCTCCCCCTCTTGAAATACACTGAAATAACTATAATTTCTTCTCGTCCCAAATCGAGTCTAGCGCATGCAATATCATCAGTGGTTTCTGGCAGTTTCATGGATTTTATGCGCTTGTTCATAACATAAATTGCGGTGTTTGCATTTGGGCTACTAAAAATGGCCTGTGCCGAGAGCCCCATACCTTTCTTAATGCCTTTCTTCCAAAGTTCCTGTGCTAGCAAGATGTCGCATCCGTCCTTTCCTACCACTGGGCGTAGCTCGTCCTGCACCACCTTTGACCCATGCATGTTGAGCTACCCCATTTTAATTCTCTGGTCCATAGTCTACACTTGCCCGTAGCTTAATATAAGCTCTCCGATGGGCTTCACATCCGGCCGTTGCAGCTGCGTGGTTTGGCTCCACATTCAGCCTCCTGCAATTGACACATGCTACTGTAGTGTCTCTAGTTTGTAGGCAGATATGAACTTAAGGGTAATGTCATGGATTTTAGTAAGAAATATTTTCAATAGATGGCTGCACCGCCGGGGGCAATCCAATATTAGATTTATCCTTGAATGGGTCAACCGATTTTCAATCTGTAAAATGTTCTGTAATCGCTATAAGCAAGCAAGCTCAAGTGGCAACATTCAGTTTTGAATTTGAGATTTTTTTCATGGATTTCCCAAAATTATTTTACTCAATTTCAATTTTTTTTTAAAAAGCAACTAGTACTTCTGCAGCAAAAAAGTCGAAGAATCCAAATCCGTTTTCAGACTTAAAATCGGATCATTATATCGAACGGCATTTGGGAAAATTATTATAACAATAGGGGACAATTTATTGTTAGCCCTCTAATCCTGTGGGGCACTAATCGTCTTTCGGGCGTGTACTCATCACCCTTGAAGGTACAAACCATGCTGACAATGGTTTCGTACTCCTCAGGTTACACACTTGTTCGTCACTAATTTTTGCACTTCCCACTTTCACTACTTCTGAAGCATATTCCAGGACTCTATTTACATAAGTTTCCATATCCTCCTCTGTTAACATTTTGGACGAGAAGAGACATTTAGAAGCTTTAAGACTTGTTTTAACTTCAAGTCTTGTTTTTGGTTGAAATCGGGCTAGATAATTTTCTCCACAATTCAAGGGCACATGAAATATGAAGTACGTCATTCTGAATGTCCTCGGCGATGGTTCTGGCAGCCTGCTTTCCTTCTCTTGTTATTTTCGATTTCTGCGGATCTCTCATCATCTTCCATTGTGACAACATCGTACAAGTTTTGGTCTTCTAATTCAAGTCGCAAGTCGAATCTCGTCTAATTCAACTTGCGACTTGAATGGACAGGTTTGGTAATTTTTCCCGTTCAACTTAATAATGCCACTTACTTTCGTCCTGCTTTCCATATTCCTCCTCATTGTCTAATTTGATTTTCTTTTAGCAAGCTTCAATGTCAAAGAAGAACAAGAACTAGAAAAACTTGGAAAATAGCGATTTTCAAACTTCCACAACTCCAGCACCTGATTATCTCGAGGGCTGAAATTTGGTACACGTCCTCAGGGGCCCCCTAGGGATCCTAGATACGAAAAATCAACACCGAAGGCATCCAGGGGGCCGAGTTACGTAAAAGTCCGAGTAAAACCCTACTTGTTCTGTCCTATATAACAGTTCTTGGTCGCTGTAGGTAGGTTTTTGGTTTTCTTGGCGGGCTCCCGCTCCCCACTACGTATGCCCACTAGTAAATAATTTTGCATGAAGGTATTCCGTTTTCCGCGCAGTTTTGCAAAACTCAGACAATGATTGTGTAATCGCGAATGGTAGAGGGACACAGACTTAGTTTGAGAACTTGGTGCGAACGATTTTGATAGGCCGTTACATCAGATAATAATTTTCCACTCAAATAATTATCGCTGACGTGACAACTTCACCTCTTATCAATATTTGGAAACCCTATTCTAACGCCCTTAAGGAAAAAGACATTCGTGAAATATTTGGGTAATAATGTAGGTAAGTATGTATGTGCATGAAGGTATTCCGTTTTCCCCGTGGTTTTGCAAAACTCAGACAATGATTGTGTAATCGCGAATGGTAGAGGGACACAGACTTAGTTTGAGAACTTGGTGCGAACGATTTTGATAGGCGGCTACATCAGATAATAATTCTCCACTCAAATAATTACCGCTTACGTGACAACTTCACCTCTTATCAATATTTGGAAACCCTATTCTAACGCCCTTAAGGGGAAATAGCCCGAAAAAAACTTGTAAGAATATTCAACAGATGGCAACACCGTCGAGGGCAAATTAATATTCGCTCTCAGTTCGTTAATAATTGATCGATTTTCAATCAGTAAACTGCATTGGATTTAGAATCAGCATAGAATTTCCGGAAATTGGTTCAGGTGTTCAAAATTTCAAAATTTGTACATCTGGATCACTGGCGTTCGAATTTGGCTAATTTTTTCGGAAATCCCAATTACCCGAATTCTAGAGGGCTGTGTACTGATTACGACGGTTTTTTCAAATTTAAAATTGGACCACTAAAACCCCATCAATTATTGTCCAGACGGTGATGTACGGGGGTGGGGGGGTGGTTGGGGAGGAAGGCAGCTCTTGAATGGGGGTGGGCGGCTTCTGAGTCGGGCCCGAGGCCCCCGCGGCGCTCAGGTACCTGACTTGTAATTCTCTTCCAACAATCGTTTCTACCCATCTAACCATAATTTTGTCTACCAAAACAGTCAGTTTTCCATTTATCATTTTCAATAATGAACCTTTGTAATTGAGCATGGAAAATTCCCCCCTCCCCCAACCAAATGTGATGGTTTCCGTTTCAAGGTATGTAGAATCCGAAAATAGAATAAGTAACGCTACAAATTATTATACAACGGTTTATTATTTACCAGTATAGATGATCACTGTTTTCTGAACTCAATACCTACCTTTGTGCTTTCCACAAGAGAGCCCTAAATCGAGTACTGGATCCAACCGTGCAATCACATTTCATAAATGTGCGGCGGAATGAAGAATTCTATAATTATTATTTGTATATATAATTTTTATTCTATAAATTATTTCCTGTTATTCGTGAAGGTACCTAACGTTTGTTCAGATTAGAAAACTACCTATAAAAAAACCCAAAACAACCATCATTCTTCAAACAAAGTATCGCGATACAACCAACTCGATTTCATACAGACATGAGTAATTATAATCAGGTGTTCCCTAGCAGTGATATCTGAGCCGGATTTATATCATTTCATTCACGATCAGAAATGGACTGAAAGTCAGAGTGTGGGCTTTTCGTTGACCGAAAATTTGGATTTTTGGGTGCGTCACCTGATGGCTGGACTGAGGGTGAAAATTCAATCATTGAAATTAAATGCCCTCAATCAGCCAGCAAGTTGACGATAGCTGATGCTGCGTCAAGAAACAAAAATCATTCTTCATATCTCACAAAGATTTGAAATTGAAGAGCACATTGCGGGAGCCACTAAATGTTATTTCGTAGTGTACACGGGCAAAGACTTGCACATCGAAGAAATTCCAATCGACGATGAGTTATGGAATCAAAAGATGGAGAAAAAACTCATTTACTTTTATCATCACGCTCTGCTCCCTGAATTGGTAGATTCAAGATTGACGAGAAGCAGCCAAATTCGGGAGCCAGAAGAATCTTTTGATGAGTTCTTATCACTCAGTTGATATTGTTACTTTTTTTTATTTATTTCCGAAGAACCAAAAAAGTTATTAATTAATAAATTGAAATTGTAACAACTTCGTTGCTACGTTCATACCCCTTCTTTAGCAAATCTCACGTTTGCTCTATCATACTTTTTCGATTTATTAGAACATTATGTATGAACAACCTACCAAATTATTCCAAGTGTCTTTAAAATTTGAGAATTTTAGATGTGATCGTCCTGGAATAACGTCCATTTGAAAAAATAAAATAAAATACAAAATTAATGATTGCGCAGGCACTGCTGTAACGTCCTAATTATCAAGTACCTACCCGTTGTGTACAACAACACGCCAATATTTCGGTTTTTAAAGTAGGTAGGTGGTCTGAAAATTATCGATGTTGAATGAACAGGAATGTGGTGTATAAAGTTTGTGCGTCATATACAGAGGCGTGCAACTCGTTGAACAGATTGGGGTACAATAAAATTTGAAATGATCATTTCAAACGGCCAAATTACCAATTATTACTCAACAGGTCAAAAAAATATAACGATGCTATTAATTTACAAGTGAACTTTGGTCAACTCAGGTTGTATGATACACGTGGGTATGGATTAGTATATAAATCAACTGAGAAAGCATAATTATATACCTTCCACAGATTTGTACTTGATTCGAGATACCGTCGGTGTCCATTCTTCGAAAGTGCGTAGGTAGGTACCTTGGTTGCTTCAGAGAATATAATATACGGATTTTGAGGTTAAAATCCTAATGAATTACGTCCAACTGGCGTTGAACTTTGAATTCAGGTATTTGGGTAATTTAATTTATTTTTTATTTGTAGTAGGCTATTTGCAGTTTCAGGCGTCTGACCTCGAAGTCACTAATTTTTGTTTAGGAAATCGTATATTCAATCGGTCGTCCAATTTGGTACTTATAATGGAATTCAAATGCGATCAGTTGGATTGAGAAGTGGGGAGAGGTGCTTAGTTTAATTTTGGTGTACCTACCTAGGTAAGATCCTATACACTAATCAAATAAAAATAAATTACATCTATTAAAATAGGTACTAATAATGTTAAAAAGTAAAAATAAATTATAATATAACTCAAGATCCTTGTTTCATTTATTTGATTATTTTTTATTTTTTATGTTATCATCCCTCCCATGACTGATGCATAAAAAATAGCTCACACTCTCGTGTAGTTTGGCACTTGCTCATGGATGGGCCCAAACAGTTTCATAGCAAATCTCGAACAGGGAGGAAGAAATCTAAAATTCTTGAATGGTGGGGCAAAAACTGTTCTCGGAAATGGCAGGTATCCAAGCTGCTCGGGCGGCGAAACCCCTCCGAAGGGGCCTGGGAAGCCGCCTACCACCATTCAAGAGCCACCTTCCTCCCCCACCCCCTCACCCATCACCGTCTGGACAATAACTGATGGGGTTTTAGTGGTCCAATTTTAAATTTGAAAAAACCGTCGTAATCAGCACACATCCCTCTAGAATTTGGGTAATTGGGATTTCCGAAAAAAGTAGCCAAATTCAAACGCCAGTGATCCAAACATACAAATTTTAGAATTTCGAACACCAGAACCAATTTCCGGAAATTCTATGCTGATTTTGAATCCAATGCAATTTACAGATTGAAAATCGTTCAATTATTAACGGAAGGAGAGCGAATATTAATTTAGCTCATTTTGGTGCTGCCACGTGGTGGCGGCTTTTGGAACTAGTCGTCGGGCTATTTCCCCTTAAGGAAAAATACATTCGTGAAATATTTGGGTAATAATGTAGGTAAGTATGTACCGATCAAAGTAGTGTGATGCACTGACATGACTAAGGCCAGCAGGACAGACGTGAAGGCGGACAGGTTCAGAACGCAGTATGTGGCAGTTTTCTGATCATTCAAACAGATATCAGCAAACCGCGAAAATCGGTTGAAGAAATCGTTCAAAAACTCAACTGCCAACAGCTCAACGGCCAGGGAGCGGGTGACAACGGACATGGTTAGGACTACCTCACAGCATAAGGGACACTCCGAATCTGAGGAAAAACTGGAGAAGCCAAGTTGCGACACCCCGTTTGCATCACATCTGCATGATTTCAGCGTCTAATAGGAGGGAGATTTAGTCATTCAGATATTATCAGTTAATTAATAAGGGACAAATGGAACGAATGGTCCGACGCCCAGGACAGCACCATATTTTCATTTTGAGTAGAGGGAAAACTCTTTTCACGTGCCAGCATGAGAAGAAATGGCTGCCCCGGGCTCAATGGTGTGAGGGGAGGGGAAAGGTTACGCAACTCAAATAATGTTTGCAAGAACGAAAAAGAGGAATTCCCAATTCCGTGATTTTAAAATCAGATTCTAAATTACGTTGAACATTTTACACAGGTACCTACTCTAGTCAATCCATGATTCATCAAACTTGAATTTTACCAATGCGCGTGGTGCAGACCCCAGTTAAGCAGGGTTCATATGGAGTGCGGAGATGCGTAAAGGTCCTCACACACTATGCGGGAACTGGACAGGAAACGCCGCCGCCGTGGGTAGGACGCGGGATGCCGGCCGGCTGCCGCACAGTGGTCATGTGTGAGAAAAAAAAAAAAACCCAAAATGAAAGCTGTCAAATCGTTGTTCTGGGCATTGTAGGTCACTCCCGAATACCCACGGATGAGAGTTCTCGAACGATTTTGCCCGTAAAAAATATTCAATGGCAAACAGAATGATGAAACCCAAGAACCATTATAGATTCATCAACGCATGAGTTTTTGATCTCGCGGAATTCGATCTTGTACCCTCTTAGTTAATTCTAGGCAATGTTACTCGGTCTACTTAGGTATAATTAGCGGAAAGTTTTGGATTACCTATTTGTTAATTTTTTTCGTGGATCACCGAAAAAAAGGATTGAAAAAAAAGACAATGAAAAATCTTCCTTAGTCATATTATTTGTGGACCACAAAAAAAGCTCCATCGAGCTCCACATCGGGAACGTTATTACCTCAAAATACATGAATAGAAGAGTCAACACCGTGAGTTTGATCGCCGCCCTCCGCCGCCGGTGATGGGCATTCACGATAACCTGTTGGCTCATGGATTTATAATGACCTAGTTTTTAGGCGTTTTGTTTATGCAGAAGCTCAAAGAGCAAATATCTCTAAACAATAATATTATGTGACACTGGTCAGGATTTTAGTTTTCCTTTTACACTTGACGAGACAGGTTCGTTCTTCGTATTCTCCCTCGTGAATTAATAATGGAAAAATTTGTAATTTCTTACGACAAGTTGTGTGACATACTGTTCTGAAGCGAGTGCACCCTACAGCAGGGATCGAGAGAAATGTATCCCCACATAGAAGAAGTCTATGAAAAAGTGGCGAGGAAACCACAACTTCGCACCATATTTTCGGAACAATGTGAGGGAAATTATACGCGTTATAAAACAGGTAGGTACAATGTATTGCGAAAACCGGCTTTCTATTTTTAAGTCTGCACCAATAAATGGATCAGTAAGTACTAAATGAAAGTTTAGTTACTTGATTATAGCTGAAATGTTGGAAAACAGATTTTTGTACTCTAGAAAAGTGACTTTAATAAGGTTTTTTTGGTATTTACGGCGGAATTTGAAGATGAGGGTGCAAGATAGGTATTTTTCGTTGTCAAATTCATGTTCAGCACACCAAAAAACATATGAGAAAGTATGTTTGGTCTGCTGGATATAATTTTAATTTTTAACGAACTTTCGTGTGCAAAAAAATCTTAAAAAACAGTAATAACCAAACATCTAGAGCGAATAGGGAAAAACGGGTAACAGATTCGGTTTCAGCACACAAAAAAACGTAATGGATCATAGAGTAGCTTTAGAGGTTTTTGCACAAAAACGGTTATTTCCAACCACTGTGTGCCGCTGCCCCGACCTGCGCCTAGAGGAGAATGACGAGTCGATTGAGAGCTTGATATGAGTGAGTTTCGAGGAGGTGTTTGGCCTTGTTGAAAGCGGCCGCGGTGTCGGTGGCCCATGTGAGTGGTCGTTTAGTTTATCCTTTTTCCGGGCGTCCGGGGGTATCATATCGACTAGCGGGCGGAGGGTCGCGGCTGCTCGTGGGATGGCGCGGTGGTAAAAATTGATGAGGCCGAGGAATGTCCGTAGTTCGTGTACGGTGTCCGGGCGGGGGAATTTGGCGATTAGCGCCGTCCGTTCAGGTAGGGGAGTGATCCCGTTGGCCGATACGTTATGTCCGAGGAACTTGACGGATGTGCGGGCGAGCTGGCATTTGGCGGTGTTGATTTGAAGGCCGTATTTGGCGAGGATCGCTAGGAGGGTGCGTACGTGTTCGTAGTGTTCATGCGGGGTTTTTGAAGCTACCACAAGGTCGTCCAAATAGCAGTAGACGAAGGGGAGGTCTCGTAGTACGTGGTCCATATAGCGCTGCCAGGTTCACGCCACGTTTCGAAGGCCGAAATTCATCCTCTTGAATTGGTAGGCGCCCAAGGGAGTGAGGACGCTAGTTTTTGGTATATCTTTGTTGCTGATCTTGCAGTGGAAGAATGCGCGGGCGAGGTCGAACGTACTGTATACTGTGGTCCCGAAAAGGCGGTTGTGAAGTCGTGGAGGTGTGGGACGGTGTAGCGGTCCGGTACGGTGAGGCGGTTGAGCGCTCTGTAGTCCCCGACGGGGCGGATGTCGCCGTCTGGTTTCGGGACGATGTGTAAGTGAGGCTTTGATAAACGTGGCGAGGAAGGAAAGAACCCTGACTGCAAAGGGTTTACGTGATGGTTGGTCCAGTGAGCGAGTTTACATAAACGAGAACTTGACCCCCTTCCGTGCGGAACTGCTTCGACGTGCTAAGGAGAGGGCTAGGGGGAAGGGATGGAGATATGTATGGGTGAAAAACTTCGTGATATATGCAAGGAAAGCTGATGGAGAGAGAGCAACAAGGGTGCAATCCCTCGAAGACGTCGCTAACATCAAGTAATAGCCTCGCTTTCTGTTTCTTTTTTTACAGAATAGGGTTAGTAGAGTTTAAATTTTTCTTTTTACCAATGGACAGTCAATTTCAGGACGTTGATAATTTTATAAGTGTATCCGAAAGGGTATGTGTAGATATTAAAGAGGTCAATAATAGTATGGAAAATATAGAATCATTTAATGCCCTCAGCATGAATATTAGGAGTATTTATAAAAATTTTGATGAATTAATTGTGAACTTGAACTACTGTAAAGCCACTTTCCAGGTCATAGTCTTAACGGAGTGTTGGAACTGTAACGATAAATTGCCCATATATCTGCCTCACTATAGAGTTCTAAGCACCACTAGATTTGTAAATCAAAATGCTGGAGTGGTAATGTTGCTCCATGAAAACTGTAAAAATGTTAAGTTCAGAGAATTAGATTTAATTCAATCAACTTCTTTAGTTGTTGAGTATGAATGGTTTGGGAAACAGTTTTGCATGTGGGCGGTATACCGGAGTCAGGACGTATCGTCCAGCGTTTCGTTGGAGTTTATAAAGCAGCTGGGGCAGGAGATTGATAGGGTTAAGATGTCAAGAAACGGTCATTTCCTACTTCTGGGAGATATGAATATAAATATTAATGAGAACTCTATTGATAGCAATAGGGAGCCATATTTAAATATGCTCGCTGAGTGAGGATTCTTATCATGTATCAATGGTTTCACGAGAATTCAGGGGGGTAGTCAATCGACCATCGACCACATATTCTACAAGGGACGTTCGCAAACAGAGCCGCTCTCCATAATTTGGAAAACGACAATAACTGATCATTTTGCCACCGTATTGCAGTTGAGTGAATCGAAACGAAATAAAAAAGATATAGAACATAGGAAAGATCATGTAACTGTCGACTATGACTTACTAGAAACCAACCTCCAGTCAACAATGTGGGATACAGTTATTAACGCAAAGAATGTGGACCTAGCTGCCGAAAATTTTGAACTAATTATGAAAACTATAAGAAAGAAATCAACGAAAATAGTAAAAAAACCTTCACACAGAAACACGAAATTAAAGCCTTGGATGACACCAGCACTATTGAACTCGATACGGACAAAGGAAAAGCTTAGCCGGCGATTGTTTCGTCAACCGTTCAACACCTGCCTCAAAAGAAAACTCACTAGATACAGGAATAAACTTACAGAAATAATCAAAACTGCCAAAAATAATTTTTACGCAAAGGAAATTGAAAAAGCGGGCCGAGATAGTAAAGGTGTTTGGAAAATTATTAATCAGAGTGTAGGAAGGAATAGAAAAAAACAAGAAATCACGTCCATAAATTCCGAAGGGAGAGTCATTAAAATAGGGGACAGCCCATTAGACATAGCCAGGGTTTTTAATAAATATTTCTCCACTGTTGGAGAAAACATAGCTAAAAGTGTCTCTAATGAAGAAATAAAACCAGCTAATTCTGCGCAGTACACCTTTACTGAAAAGTTCCTCGAGGTTTCGGTGGAGGATGTCAAGAAAACAATAGGAGACTTAAAAGGTGGCACGAGTCCGGGAATAAACAACATCAGCACAGAATTGGTTAAGAAATTTAAAGATATTTTGGCTATCCCTCTAACGATAATCGCCAACCGCAGCTTCAGTGAAAACCGTTTCCCTGTCATCTATAAAAAAGCCTTGCTCATACCCCTTTTCAAAAAGGGGGATCCAGAAGATATGACAAATTATCGACCGATTTCTCTCTTATCCATCTTTGCTAAAATAATTGAACGTCTGGCTAAAGTGTATTTTGTGCAGTATTTGGAGAGTCAGGGGAAGATCAGTGATAGGCAGTTTGGTTTTCGAAAAGGGAGGAGCACTGATGATGCAATTTGTTTTATGACGAAGACTATATTGCGTGCATTAGATGCGGGGGAGAAGGTAATGTGCATATATCAGGATTTAGCCAAGGCCTTTGATACTGTTGCACATTCAAAACTAATCTCCGCAGTAGAACAAACTGGTGTCAACAGAGGTTTCGTCAAGTTGACTGCAAGTTATTTGGAGGATAGATCTCATTATACTAAAATTGATGATGTTATTAGTGACCATGAATTTTGCAACTGTGGAATCCCTCAAGGCACTGTCCTCGGGCCGATTTACTTTATAGTATTCATGAACAGACTTCTTAACTTGGAGTCTGAAGGAGAGTCAGTGTCTTTTGCTGACGACACAGCCTTTATAATAACAGGAAACTCCTGGGAACAAGTCATCATAAAAGCTGAATCATGTCTGACCAAAATCCTTCATTGTCTTAAAGGTATGGGAATGAAGATCAATTTTTCTAAAACTAATTTCTGAACTTTCGCGTTTAGAGAAAGTGATATCCCGCAGATAAAAAACCTAAAATGCCATATACCGGAATGTACAGATAACCTTCAGTGCTGCTGTGAAGTCATACAACAAGTTGCTTCTGTTCGATACCTAGGCGTGGAAGTTGATCACAACCTTAGATGGGACAAACACCTGAAAAAAGTGACATCCTCGATGAGAAAGTTGTTGAGATGTGTGTAGGGAGCTGAGGAACTTTTTAGATGTTGATAGACGTAGAATGGTGTACTATGCGCTCATTCAGTCGCTCATGATCTATGGTGCATCTGGCTGGGGAGGATGTAGCGCGTCCCTTCTGGATTCGTTATTCCTGACCCAGAAGCTCTTAATTAAAGTCCTACTTAAAAAAAGGACGAGATACTCGACAGAAGCTCTCTTCAAAGAGTTCGCAGTACTCAAATTGGGAGAGCTAATTGACAAAATAGCTATAATTAAGATATATAAGGATGTACATAGCAGCCACCTGAAATTTTTAGATGAGGGAAAAACAAGAACTTGTGGACAATCTCTTATTAAACTGCCTTTCCGTAGGACTCACCATGGCCAGCGGGCGTATGATTACCGGGGAGCAAAACTATTCAATGCTCTACCCCATGAGCTCCGCACTATTGCGGACATTGAAAAGTTCAAAAAAGAACTGAAAAAACATATAATAATGAGGCAATCTGACCCATTAGATAATATTAAAACTTAAGAAGTTGATTGAATAATTCCTGTGTATTCTGATCTACCAGATGTATACACCTATTGATGTTAATTTACCTATATTTACTTATATAATGAAAATTGAATAATGTATTGAAATAGTGTGCTGATTACGTATTACTCCTCCCCACAGCACAAGTCTACGACTTATAGTGGGGAGTAGCATTTCCTGTTTTGTGTAACATTTTTTTGTATTGCAATACCTTTCTAAATAAATGCATTTAATTATTTAAAAAAAAAAAAAAATGGGCTGGACCACGGGGCTTCGGAGGGCTCAACGATTCCAGCCGCGAGCAATTCGGCGAAGTGGGCCTTAGCCCGTGCGTAGAGGGCTGGAGAGAGCCGGCGAAGTTTCGCATAGCAGGGGGGCCCCTTTGTGACGATATGATGTTCGACTGGGGCGTCGCAGGGTGTGTCGGAAGGCGTGTATCCGTCGAGGAGAGCCTGAAAACGGGGCTCGTTCGTCGCGGCGGTGCATATGGAGGTGCCCGGGGGGGCGAGTGTTATTGAGATGGTGTGTGTGTGTGTGTTGATATATGTGCTAGTTGCGGCGTTGATGAGGCGGGCGTTGGGGAGGTCGACGAGGAGTCCATGGTATGTGAGAAAGTCCGAGCCGAGGATCGGGGTTGAAACGTCGGCGACTACGAATGCCCACTCGTAGGGCGGTAGGTCCAGGAGGTGTACGGAGGCGGCATGAGTACCGTAGGTGCGAATTTCAGCGCCGTTGGTGGCTCGCAGGGTGCTCGGGCGCTTTACTGTGCGTCGGAGGAGAGTGTTCGGGACTATGGAGACATCGGATCCGATGTCGGCAAGGAATTGGAGTGCCGTTTTCTTGCATTTGAGGAAAAGCCGGGAGGTGGGGTGTGTGCGCACGGCCGTGACGGCTGATCGGGCCGTGCGTTGTCGTTTCCCGCCGGCTGTGGGTGCCAGGTACACGGGCTGCGGCATTTTTGTGCTCGGGGGCCCCATGTACGGTGGTAGTAGCATAATCCCGAGGGAGGCCGGCATGGCGGTGGTTGTCGCTGCGTCGACAGTCGCTGTTGGCGTCTATTCTGGATTACTTGTACCTCGTCGTTGACGGTAGCCACAAGAGGAGGTGGGATGAAAGGTAGGAGGCGATCGGCGGTCGCAGCGAGTTTGGTGATGTCCGGTTTGTCTTGGGCCGCAACGTGCAGGTGGAGGCTCTCGGGTAGTGCTCGGAGGAAGAGCTGTGGGAGGAGAGGCGTTGGTGTATCGGCCGGGAGGGCGCGGCGGAGAGTACGGACGGAAGTTCCCCGTCTGCGGTCGGTTGTAGGAGTGCGGTGAGGTGTGTGCCGTCGGTAGGGATGGCAAAATTTTAAAGTAAATCGATATATCGGTTTTCCGATATATCGCAAGCAACATATCGATGTTATAAAAAGTTCGGGTGAAAAATATCGATATATACGATATATCGGAATTTCGATATCGCTAAATATACGTCAAAACTGAGGGTTAAATGAGTTATAGGAATATCGTACAATAAACATAATACATTCAGTAACACATACCTAAGTATTTAGTAAAAGTATCAAAATAAACTATTAAAAAGTAGTCTTCTCGGCAAGACCTCCAATGTACAGTAGCGCTCCTATAGCATACCCGACACACAACTAATTGTGTTGTTCCTCAATGAAATAGACTCTTTGGTCAATCCTCCATGAACTAGACTCTTTGTTGAATAACAACACATATAATCAAAATAATCCGATGTATAATTCTAACTAGATAATCATATAATTACTCAGTATAATTATACTCCTTCATGTAATATGTATAATTCCGAATGTTCGAACACAAGTAGTTCCGCATGTGATCAAGTTGGCACATCGTCCAATTCTTTTGTTCTTGAAAGGCAGTCGCCTCACTCTGTTCCGCTCCGCCTTCTGCTACACAGCCTTTTCAGCGTAATACTGTTTTCTGTGCAATCATACAAATTCATATTCCGTTTTGTCTCTCCGAAATACAAGGATTCCGTATATCAAGAACACTCGTTTGTTATTGACTTCACCAAATATGTAAGTCTATCTGATTCAGTAATATACGTTATAAAACCTATCGAACAAAACCTCGCTCACCTCGCTTTTGAAACCGATGTTCTGGCACGATATCGTTAGACGTCTTCTGAACTAAGTTTCTATAGCAAATTAATGATCGAGATGCGTATAAGCGCCCAAAAGTAATTCTTGGTCGCAGTGATAAATATGTTAACAATGATTTGGTTTCTCTCCCGGAGTATTGTCTAGGCTCCTTCTTGAGATTGGTCCTTGTCGAGAACGCCATCCTGGTTGCAATCGACGCTCCGCGAAAAATGGCGGACCTTCGCTGTGTTCATTTTTCGGTCCGATTTTGGATTGAATTTTTTTTCTTTTATATTTCCCCCTGTGCTAGGTGTCGCCCCGAAAACTGACTGTTTTGCTCACAAAATACTGACTACGTACTTACTCGAACATTTCCGACTGGTTTTTATGGCAAATAAAGGTTCAGAGGGATTTTCTGGTTTCATCACCAAGGTGTTGATTAGGGGGTGACTGAAACGCTCTGTTCACAGGTTCCGGTAATGTCCGATAGAGCTCTCCTGTGAACAAAATCCGATCGATTTCATAATCGAGAGCGTAAACCGTGCGTTGTTTGTTTATGTTCCGTCCGATGGAAATCCGTTTCCTTCTGATATCCGTTTGGAATAAGGGTACCTAGATTCCTTCGGATAAAATTTATGCTTTCTGTCTCCTAGCGCCATCCGCATCCGGGCGAAGTCGTACACCATCCTTGGCCCTGAAGGTGGGTGTGC
The DNA here is from genome assembly GCA_954871275.1 of Leptopterna dolabrata. Lineage (NCBI taxonomy): Eukaryota > Metazoa > Arthropoda > Insecta > Hemiptera > Miridae > Leptopterna > Leptopterna dolabrata. Next base: position 50,865,359 of record OX940982.1, read on the forward strand.
GCACGAGTTCGCGCGATAGTGGTGATGCCACTAGCCCGAGTCAGGAAAGATCGACCACGGCCTTTTAGTGCACAGGCTTCCGATTCCGTTCCGCCTAACGATAAATAAGACACGATAAAAGAATGCATTCTTTATAGTACCTACATGGATACTTCGTGAGTGGTCGATTCCGGTGCACCTCCGTTCCGATTTTTCTGTTACTCCTGGCGTCCAAGTCTTATCAGACTAGGGTACCCGATACGTAGCTCCCAATGGTGGAACGTCGTTGTACATTCGCGCCCGGGTCTAATCATAAAGCACGTATCTAAATATGGGCCTATATATAAAATAGGACCAAAAAGGGCCGCGACTCAATGGGAAGATCCGTTGGGCAGTTTGAACTTCCTGGAGGTAAAGAACGGTCCGTTGATATTTATGTAACCAGGGAGTCACCAGGGAGAGTTTTTCCGATCCGAAAAAGCCTTATCATTGTTAACTCAAAATATCTGCAAGGGCCCGAAATGTGCCTCTCCGCTGTCAGTTCCTCTGCTATAAAATTTTCGGTGTCTGTATGTACCATGAGTGGTACATAACAGCTCCTTTCGAAATAAGTAATTTCTTTAAATTACCACATCCCTAACTTTGTGTTGAACTGACGATTTGCAATCTCAAATCCGTAAATCTTGTGATAAGAAAAGTCCGTAGATTTGTGAAAAAGTCCGTGGATTCGTGATAAGAAAAGTCCGTAGATTTGTGAAAAAACCCGTAGATCCGTAATAAGAAAAGTCCGTAGATTTGTGAAAAAAAAGTCTGTAGATCTGTAATAAGAAAAGTCCGTAGATTTGTGATAACAAAATACACAAATCTGAGATAAATTTCTTTGGAGCATATCTGAGTAAAGGCACATTTTGGAGGACCAAGTCCGTAAAATTACCGAAGAAAGAAAACGCAAATCGGATGCTCGAACAAATTACCAATATAAATGTGGTGCACTTATCTGATATTTGCATTTAGGGGTGAGTGAGGTCCGTTTTGATCCTTGTTCCGTTATTGAGCTGTGTACTAACCGTTTGGATTCCGTTTTTCAGTATCCGTGTGACTCAGGTCCAAATAATCCGTAACAAAATCCAGCGCTGGTGTTTTTGATATGTTGACAATGAGTGTTTTGTCAAACTTATTTGATATCCAAACAATGTCTGTGCGGTGAGTGTGTCCCGAATGTGATACTGCTTTCTGGTTACAGATTTTGCTTCCGAGTCTGCGAAGCAGCGGAAGCCTTGTGTTCACTTTCGTGAGCCAAAAAATTTTTGTCTTCAGAAATCAAAATTTCCACTTGCATTTTGCGTTTCAAAGCCTACTGAACAAATTTGGTTCCGTGTCTGTCGGTCTGTGAGTCTGTCCGCATTTCCTTGTTACAGCCATAACTTCCACGATTTTGAATTGATTCAGCTCAAATTTTGAGGGATGGTGCGGATAAGGCCCCTTGAGGTCCCATACAAATTTCAACATGATTGATCCAGCGGTACGCCCTGCGCATGCGCTAACGTTAAATTCAACAAACACGCATAACTTTCACAATTTTGATTCAATTTCGCTCAAATTTTCAAGGGTTGTTTGGACAAGGCCTAGTGAGTTCCAGTATGAATTTCAGCATGATCGGACCCCCGGTGCGCTCTGCGCATGCGCTGGCGTGAAATAGATTCAATTTCCTTGTTACAGCCGTAGTAACCAAAGATTTCACCCAATTTCAATGTAATTCTCAGGGATTAAGCGGGTAGGGCCCATTGAGGTCCCATATAAAATTCAACATGATAGAGCCAGCGGTTCGCCCTGCGCATGCGCTCTGTCTGTCTGTCTGTCCTTCTATGCACGGCCAAACGGCTCGACGGATATCGACCAAATTTGGCACGAATATCCAGTAGGCTCCCAAGTTGTGAAACGTCGCATTTTCAATTCCCTGACCATAGCGGAACTATGGTCGACCATGGTCAACTCCTGAATTGCTCAACGGATATCGACCAAATTTGGCACGAATATCCAGTAGGCTCCCAAGTTGTGCAACGTCGCATTTTTAATTCCCTGACCATAGCGGAACTATGGCCGACCATGGTCAACTCCTGAATGGCTTGACGGATATCGACCAAATTTGGCACGAGTATCCAGTAGGCTCCCAAGTTGTGCAACGTCGCATTTTTAATTCCCTGACCATAGCGGAACTATGGTCGACCATGGTCAACTTCGTTAATTGAAATGGTAACCCCTATTTTTTATCGCGTATTCGTAATCTACGTGAAACTCTATCTACGATCGACCCTTCGGACTACCCCCGCGGTCGACCTTAGCGCATCCATGGCCCCTCCATGGTCGAATCCCGAATTGCTCAACGGATATCGACCAAATTTGGCACCAATATCCGGTAGCCTCCCAAGTTGAACGTAGGCGCATTTCTAATTCCCTGACCATAGCGGAAATATGGTCGACCATGGTCAACTTCTGAATGGCTTGACGGATTTTGATAAAATTGGGCACAAATACCCGGTAGGGTATGGGATTTTTCCGTCGTTTGTTGGTTCCACGATACTGCGTACAGCGAATCTCGGATAGCGAGCGAAGCAAGCGGTCTGGCTAGTTATGTATAATGGACGTAATGTATTATGGAAGTCATGTTATGTATAATATGTTTATTTCATGTAATGTTATGTAATGTTACGTTATGTAATGTAATGTTATGTAATATGTATATTTAACGTTATGTAATGTTATGTAATGTAATGTAATGTTATGTTATTTTGCTTCCGAGTCTGTTCTATTTTATAATGGGTCACTCTGATTGTGACGAGGAAGCTCCTGTGCCATCACCTTGGCAGTGTATTTTATAATGGGTCACTCTGATTGTGACGAGGAAGCTCCTGTGCCATCACCTTGGCAGTGTATTTTTTTTGCTCCCGTCCGTATATCTCAGATATTCTGTCTCCGTCATGAGTGGCCACTCCGACGACGAATTCTCCATTGCGGACGATCTTGAAGATCTGGCCCGCGAGAGGATCGCCGACCAGATGCCAGACGCAGTTCCGGGGCAACCTGGCGGTAATATTCCGCTTCCGATACCAGACATCCGCCCGAACCGCGAACCCTTCCGTGGAAGAGTTGCGACTCCAAGCCGCCAGGACATCCGATGAGGTCCTAGCAAGGTACCTTGAGACTTTCAAACATTCCGTGGAGGTAAGCTTTGAAAAGATCTCTCTAAAATTATCCGAACTGGACAACAAAATCAATGCCTTAGCTGGTCATGTTCAGAATCCTCCAACCCCTGTGGCTCCCATTGAGCCTATGTTGGCAAACCCCTCTAATCCGTGGCCAACAGTTTCCGCTATTCCGATGGAAGTTGATGGAAGTGTTCCATCTACTTCCCGGGACCCTCGATTTTTAAATGTCCAGTTGTCCGGAAATGAGGGAAACCCCTATAGAGTACGTAAAATTGATTCTGTCCGCTTTACACCTGTGGCGAAGCTAAAAGATGCTGATCAATTTAAGTACCCGAGTGTGTTGACGAACCCTCCTTCCGAAAGGGGAAAAAAAAAAAAAAAAAAAGCCTCCCTCTGGTTTTGTTCCGAAATTTGGTCAGTCATCTGTTCCCTCTGGTTCCGTTCCGAAACGTAGGTATTCACAACTTCCGAAACAAAGTCCCAAATATGCTGGGACTAGTCGCTCTATTCCGGGTCCACGTCTGTATAAGATGCCCGCTGGGCAAGCTAGGCTCCTTGAGCGGTTTTTCAGGCAGCATTCCGATGCTGTCTTCTCCGTGGTCCAGCCTTCCCTCGCCGTGTCCGAGGACGATTCTGATGTGTGGGTTGCCATGGGCCCTGAGGAAGCTCAACATGCGAGTTCTCTCAACCTTCTAAGTGAAAACCCCGGAAGTTCAGGTAATGCGACATTTTACTGAAACCTCTAGATGCTTAACAGCTGCTGTGGATTCTGGGTGCCCTGTATTGCCCCACAATTTACTTTCTGTATTGTGCAGGTATTTGTTTTCTGTATTTGATTTCTGTATTCTGTTTGTCCCACAGTTTGTTTTCTGTTCGGAAAATTGCACGGGCTGGCATCACTGTTCTTCTTTTTCAAAAGATAAGGTCGATTTTATTCAGGCTGACACGGGTGTTGTCATCAAATCGGGATATTTCCGCGAGGGGCTCTGGTGGGTTGACTTTCCGATCGCCCACCATTCCGATTCCGTTAATTTTCTGCTATGTGGTATGTCCGGAGCCAAACGGCCCACACTTGGTGCTACCCTGGCTGCTTTCCATGGACAGCCTTGCACTTCCTCTCGGGTCGGTCTTCGGCTGGGAGGGAGTGATGTGGAAACGCATCCTGGTTCATCTGGGAGGGAGCCTAGGGAGCATTCCGAATCCTGTCCTCCTATGGTCTGTAACGACACACCTGTAACTAGCCAAGATTCTTTTGACATTAAAAATTCAAATTTTTGATATTGAAAATACCGGCAAATTTCCGATCTGGTGATGACCCAAAACAAAACAATGAATCTAGAAATTCTGAAAATATTGTTGTTCTTCAGAAAAGTCAAGACAGGGATTCTGAACCCTCTACATACAAGGAAGCTATGGCTTCTTCCGATAAAGACTTTTGGGAGGGAGCTATCCGGGAGGAACTTGAATCCTTGATTGACATGAACACCTGGGAACTCGTATCACAATCGAGTTTGCCTCCTAGGACTAGAGTTATCAAGTCTAGATGGGTTCATAAGAAAAAGCGAAAATCTGATGGGTCAATCAGCTACAAGAATAGGCTAGTGATAAAAGGGTTCGCAGATACCAATGAGTATCTGATTTCCGAAATGTTAGCTGTGGTCGCCAGGCTAGGTGACGTCCGCTTATTTCTGTCCGTAGTCAATAAATATAAATTGCACTTATTTCAATTGGATGTAACTACTGCTTTTCTGCATGGCACTCTTTAAAAGGCAGTCTACATGGAAATTCCGGAAGGTCTTGTTGAATTAACTAAGCTGGAATAAGACCCAAATGACCCATTTGTCTGTTGTCAGAAGAGATCATTATATGGTCTCAAATTGTCACCCAACCTCTGGTATAAGAAATTTAATGAAGTCTTTAACCTGGGGTTTGAGGCCTATCCGTTTCAGTCATGCTTGTTCAAGTGACATCATGGCTCAATCTTTGTTCTAATGCTTATCTATGTTATGAAAATTCTGAAGTATCTGAAAGGTACTTCCGATTATTGTATTCTGATTTCAGGAAATTCCGAGGATCTCACTGCATATTCTGATGCGTCCCTTGGAACCAGTGAAGCCAATGGTCGCTTAACCACTGGTCACTTGATAAAATGTTTTGGGGACGTAGTTGCTTGGAGATCGAAAAAGCAGTCTCATGTTGCTCTGTCAACTTGTGAAGCTGAATATATAGCTATGTCCGATACTTGCAAAGAACTAACCAATATTCGAAGTTTGTGTGAATTTTTGACAGGTACGATGTTGATTCCGACGCTGAAATATAATTGTGCTCCAGCAGTATCAGCTACAATGACTAATGATTCCAGAACTCTGAAGCACATCGTGAAACTGTGCATGCACTACGTGCACGAGAATTACAAAAAGAATAAGTTACAAATTGTCTGGGTGCCGACTGAGGATCAGTTGGCAGACATCTTTACCAAGGCGCTGCCTTTGGAAAAGTTTCTCAGATTCCGTGAACAACTAACCTTTCGTAATTAAATTGTTGTTCTTTCTCTGCACTTTCAGGAGCAAAGGAGCCATGGGTGTAACTTCCCCATCGACTCACCACTCCGACTGCTCCATGACTCTCCGACTCCTCCGTGAATCTCAGACTCCCGCAACTTCTCTGAGACTCTCAGATACTTCCGATTTCTCCGACATCTCCAATATCCGACATCCGTAAAATTTCCATTATTCGAACTTATAATCCGTATTGACCGAAAACAAAATTTTTTTAAATGAATCTGTATATGCTTACGCAACTTGCACTTGCTAGCTTTGGAAATTCAGTTTTTGACTAGTGAATCTAAAATCTGTAATCTAAACCTTGTTTCTCCTTGTGTGTAATTAAGAAACAATGTCAATACAATACGTCAGATACCGTTCAAGTTAAAATTGCTGTTCAATTTAGGAAATTTGTGGTATACCACTGATCAATGTTCAAATTCATAAAAATTAATTTTTGTCATATTGTCCGTTGCAAAAATTGTTTTCACTTTTTACATTTTTGGTATCTTGACTGTCTTTCCTCGAAGAGGAGGGAGTATTAAAAAGTAGTCTTCTCGGCAAGACCTCCAATGTACAGTAGCGCTACTATAGCATACCCGACACACAACTAATTGTGTTGTTCCTCAATGAAATAGACTCTTTGGTCAATCCTCCATGAACTAGACTCTTTGTTGAATAACAACACATATAATCAAAATAATCCGATGTATAATTCTAACTGGATAATCATATAATTACTCAGTATAATTATACTCCTTCATGTAATATGTATAATTCCGAATGCTCGAAAACAAGTAGTTCCGCATGTGATCAAGTTGGCACATCGTCCAATTCTTTTGTTCTTGAAAGGCAGTCGCCTCACTCTGTTCCGCTCCGCCTTCTGCTACACAGCCTTTTCAGCGTAATACTGTTTTCTGTGCAATCATACAAATTCATATTCCGTTTTGTCTCTCCGAAATACAAGGATTCCGTATATCAAGAACACTCGTTTGTTATTGACTTCACCAAATATGTAAGTCTATCTGATTCAGTAATATTCGTTATAAAACCTATCGAACAAAACCTCGCTCACCTCGCTTTTGAAACCGATGTTCTGGCATAAACCTATTACATTTTTCACTTTCTTACTTACATTACTTTAGTGCAACATGATAGTACAAACTGACTATAGGCCTACGCACACTACAATAACTGTAAAATAAAATGAAAGTGAATGAAAGTTAGTCATAATAAAGTTAGTAAAATATCGGTATCTATGCGCCAACCAAAACCAACTCTAATCTACTTTTTTTACTTTACTCTTACCAGTCAAAACTAACTTTTGAATCAGTGATCAGAACCACGAAACCCCACTTTTTAGAGTGGAGTGGATGTAGAATGGGCGAATTTTTGTACATCACTGACGACATCTACTAGGCCGATATCTCGGGTCAAAAATATCGATATTCCCGATACTATCGAAGGTCAAAACCCGATACCAATATATCGATATATCGGAACATAAATATCGATATTTCCGATATATCGATATTTTTTTTGCCATCCCTAGCCGTCGGAGGGTGCGTGCGCGGCTAGAAGTCGTTCCTTGAGCGTCCGGTAGCTGGCGGCGTGAGATGCGGGGATGTCGGCGCAGAGGTCCGCTTGACGAGGCTCGAGCGCGAGGAAGGCGCGAGCGAATTGTGCCTGCTGTGTCGTGAGGCCTTCGTGGGCGAGAACCAGCTCCAATTGGGCGAACCAGACGTGCGGGAAGGCGGGATCGAACGGTCGCAGCTTGAGGGAAGGCGGCGGCCGAGTCGCTTCTGCGGGTTTCTGTGTTTTCGTGTTCATTTTCTTCGTAGGCGCCAGTCCGGAAGAGGTGTAATCGAAAAGTGATTGTTCTTGTGGAGGCCGCTCGCGTTTTACTTAGAACGCTGGGTGGGGCGGGGAAGTGGTGGCGCGGCGTTATCGCCGTAGACGCGGGCGATGTAGTGGGGCGCTTGAGGCGAGGCGATGGTGGGGCGCCGCTGCGAAGGCGCTCTCTCGGCTCAGACAGCGGGCGGAGGCCGGGCGGTGCGTGTCCTCACGTCGGTTGGTCACCAGTGTAGTAATCGAGGAGAATGACGAGTCGATTGAGAGCTTGATTTGAGAATGGTTATTTATTGGATTTTTACAACTTCTTTTATACCCCCTGACATGACCAGAGATGGGGGGGGGGGGGGGGAGTCCTCCATTCCGGAGGGTCCCGTTCACATGGCAAAGTGGAAATGTGTACTGTAGAGGGCGAAAGAACAGGCAATAAAACATGCTGGAAGGTTACGGAGGATGGGCGGTGGCCCATTGTGCAGATGCGGACATTCTCGAGAGTATTCGGTACAATCCGCGTCGCAAGTCAACCTGTGTAGAGATAACACCCTCTTTACCAACAGCCAGCAGCCAATCAGGTTGCTTTACACAGTCCGCATTATACGCGTCCGCGTCCATGTGAATCCTGCTTTCCTGTCCAATTTGTATGGAATCCGTATTTATTATAGCACTAATAGATAGTGCAAAACTAAACCAAATGTATAAATCCGGCATTGTGCGGGAATTTAAGCGGCGGTAGTCTCCACAGGGGCGGATGTCCCCATTGGGCTTCTGGACGATGTGGAGGGAGGAAGCCCATGGGGAGTAGGAGGGCCTGACGATTTTCTCTGCGATCAGCTTGTCGAAACGTTATCGGGCCTGTTGAAGCTGGAGGGGGTGTAGTCGGCGAGCTTTTGCGGTGAGGGGGGGCCCCGACGTCTCGATGTGGTGTAGAGAGGTGTGATGAGGGCCGGGGCTGGGGGTTGTAGTTGTGCAGTAAGGCGGTGAAGCGGTTGGCGGGCTGTACCGTATTGATACACCCTGGAAGGGGTTTCAAGGCGCGGGAGACGTCGGCGTAGGAGCGTTGTGGTTGGGGGGGTTGGTGGTCAGTTGAGGCTGATGCGATGATGGCCGGGGGTGATGAGGTGGGGTCCCCCCGTGGGTGCGAGGGGAGCCCGCCGGACTTACCGGCGGGCGTCGGCGTTTTCCGGCTTGGTCCGGAAAGCACAGGGGGGGTTGGCAATTGCGCGCCTTATCCCCTAAGTTGACGTGGTAAAAGCATCGGTGGGGGGGGGGGGGGGGTCCGCAGGGAGGTAGTCTCTCTTGGAGGGGCGGGCTGTGGGGCGAGAGGAGGGGGCAGGTGATTGCAGTCCTGGCGACGGTCGGAGGAGGGAGGTCGCCGGAGCTTGGTGGAGGGGGGTCACCGGCGGTCTGAGGAGAGGGGGCGGTCGGTCGGGTGTGGTGGGGCGTGGCGTGCGGACCTCGTTGACGGATGCGAATGCGGCAAGGTCGTGCACGGTATCCGCCAGGAGGGCGTCGTCGGGGGAGTCTAGATGGCTCGCGAGAGCGATCTGGATGGAGGGGGGAAGGGCACGAAGCCAGAACGTGCGAGTGATGTTGGCCGTCATAACGTCCTGCAGCTGGTGACGCAGGCGGCGGAAGAGGTGGGACGGCTTCATGTCTCCCAGATGTTGGGGCTGCGATCCGTGCGATCTTCGATGGCTGATACAGGGAGATGAGGCCGTGGCGGCGTCCAGTGAGATATCCGAAGTTTGGAGTAGGATAACTTAGGGGAGGAGAGAGATGACCCTGGAGTAGCGCGTCTTCTGGCTGCGGATTGCTGCGGCGGAGAAAGCTGCGTCGATTTGGAAGAAACACAGCGAGGGATCGTGCGAGTAGAAGGGTGGGAGGGTGGGGGGGAGAGATGATGCGGCGGTCATGACGTCGGCGGCGGTTGTTGTCGTAGTGACGGGAGCTGTCGTAGCGGTGACGGATGCGAGAGGAGGGGGGCGACAAGGCAGAGGGGGCGACACGACGGGGGGCGACTCCACGGCGAGAAGGATGCGGGAATGTCGGGTTCACTACTGTGATGGATTTAAATTTGGCACATCCACCACGAGCGGTGTGAGGGGGGACCTCCACCATGCCCGGGTTCTTTTTGGATAGTTTTGCTCGGTTTGGTTAAGGGCGGACCTCCACCATGCCCAACGTCTTTTGAGGGTTGTTGCCTGGTTTGGTTAAGGGCGGACCTCCACCATGCCCAGGATCTTTTTGGATAGTGTGCTCGATTTGGTTAAGGGCGGACCTCCACCATGCTCGAGATCTTTTAGGAGTGTTTGCTTGATTTGGTTAAGGGCGAACCTCCACCATGCTCAAGATCTTTTAGGGTAGGAGAGATATTAGGTGAGGAGAGAGAGAGATAAGTCAGCGACTTAAGGAGAGCGTAGAATGGCTAGAAAGGCGAAGGAGGCGAGTATTTATAGGCCTGGAAGCCGTCTCCCTCCATCTCAGGTTGTGCATCGACTCTCCTGCGACTTCCGTCCCCACTTCTGCGAGTTTATTTGGCGAGAACTTAAGTTTACAATATGTAGAGGTTGTGGTTCTGGGAGGATACCACGACACTGCTTATTGCTGTTTTGTTTGTTTTTAGAGGCAATCCTCCTTGAGATGGATGATTGTGATATGAAGACGAAATTGTCTGAAACAAATTTTTCCTTGGGGGGAAAAACAATATATCATGGATATGTCCATTGTTGGAGGTGTAATTAGAAAATTAAAATGATGAAATAAATAAAATACACACAAGATATTTTATGAAAAATGTATTAGCATTGAACATTAATGAACAAAATTGTCAAAATTTGGAAATATTAGCGGTAGCGTTAGTAATGCTCAATAATGATTTATGGTAAGAAAAATATGAGATAAAATGTCTTGTTTCCATATGATCTATATTATCGTGTGAATACAGCATCAATGACTGTATTGTTTCTGGTTGTAGAGATAGCTGGATCACTATTCAACTCTAGATTGAATGTTTCACGCATGAAAGTTACAAATTCTGCACACTGAGATCACCACATAGAATTATTGGAATTGTGCTCAACTCAAGTTCATCAAGTACCTTTATGATTCCCACAAGTTCGTTGACCCGTGGAGAAAAAAAAGTGTCACGAAAAATTCATTGACCCCCAGCCAAAAGACATACCTATCCATGTCAAAAAAACGGACTGTAGACCTACGGTTCTACAGTTAGATCATTTAATAAAGATTAACGTTTGTTTCGCCAAAATTTCCTAAGGAGGCTACTTACCAAATTACAGCTTCATAGAGTGAATATCATAGAAATTAGCTTTAGGTGCCACTCAGCTGATCCGGGGCCTGGGCAGCGTCAAGTTAAAGTCCTAAGGAGCCTACATACCAAATTACAGCTTCATAGAGTGAATAGCATAGAAATTAGCTGTAGGAGCAACTCAGCTGATCCGGGGCCTGGGGAGTGTCAAGTTAAAGTCGTAACGTGCCCACATACCAAATTAAAGCTTCATACAGTGAATAGCTTAGAAATTAGCTTTAGGTGCCACTCAGCTGATCAGGGGCCTGGGGAGTGTCAGGTAAAAGTCCTAAGGTGCCCACATACCAAATTACAGCTTCATAGAGTGAATAGCATAGAAATTGGCTGTAGGAGCAACTCAGCTGATCCGGGGCCTGGGCAGCGTCAAGTTAAAGTCCTAAGGTGCTCACATACCAAATTACAGCTTCATAGAGTGAATAGCATAGAAAATAGCTGTAGGAGCAACTCAGCTGATCCGGGGCCCGGGCAGCGTCAAGTTAAAGTCCTAAGGAGCCCACATACCAAATTACAGCTTCATAGAGTGAATAGAATAGAAATTAGCTTTAGGAGCCACTCAGCTGATCCGGGGCCTGGGCAGTGTCAAGTTGAAGTCCTAAGGACGCTACCTACCAAATTACAGCTTCATACAGTGAGCAGCAACACAAACTCGATGAATTGTTCGAGTGCCGGAGCGTTGCCTTTTGTGTGGAGAAAAAATAGTGTCGCGAAAAGTTCGTTGACCCGTGGAGAAAAAAAAGTGTCGCGAAAATTCCTTGACCCCCAGCCAAAAGACATATCCATGTCAAAACTACGCAAATGATTATACAACGGTTTATTATGAACAACAATCTCATTTTATTACACATTTGTAACAATAGGAAGCTAACAAAAATATCGTCGCCGTTGTCCGGATTTCCGCTTTGGATTTGGTCTGCCGGATTTTCCGAAGAGGATTGATCCGCTCGTGTGTGCGCGAATGCCATCTAAAGTGCCAGGTCACCCTACATGCCCAACTGCACCGCGGCACCATCCCCGAAGCCTAGCTCCGCACTTCTCCACTTCTTCCTTGCGCCTCTGAGGCACATGCTGGATGCTCTAAGGATCGCTAGTGATACCCGTGCCCGGAGCCATCCCCTACCTACTGACTGGGGCCGGTGCCACTTATCGGCCAAGCGCTCGCCCAACACCTTCACAAACACACTCATTTGGGGGCCAAACGTTGCATCTGCAGAGCATACAAGCGGCGTAAAAGTGGCATGCCGATCTTCAGCTGCGTCGCTGTATTTTCGCATCTTTTCGTGCTCTGCCGCCGACAGGACCGAAAGGACAGACCGAGAGCCATAAGAGGGGGCATCAGTGTCTACGACACGGACGTCAAACAATGCCTCTCTCTGTGGCTCCCAGACCCCCCGGCATGCAAGATCCCCTCGCAGCGCTGGTGCAGAATCTACCGACTCTCGTATTCTCGGCTCCTTCACACAGTTCCCCCATGCCGTTGCCATTAGGTCCCCGAGGACATCTCTGATCTCATTGTGGCGTCTAGTGATGAGGCCCCCTGTTCTGCAGTCCAGGGCATGTTCTAACGTAAACTGTCCATGGCCACATCCATCGCATGTCTTTGGCATCTGAAACGGCTGTCTCTTGTATCGGATGGCCAGTGCATCCCTGAATTCGCATGGAGATAGGTCAAAGTCATGCCCTCGCAAAGGAAGGAAAAAGTGTCGCGAAAATTCCTTGACCCCCAGCCAAAAGACATATCCATGTCAAAACTACGCAATTATTATTTTTAACATGGATATGTTTTTGGACTGAGGGACAATCTAAAATTTCTTTAAACCAGAAGTGTAACGCACTAGGTACCGCTAAACAATACTGGTTTCCATACACCTGATGTCCTAGAATGCAAGGTAGTTCTTTACTGAAGGAGATTACTAAGTTACTAGATTAACCTTGAGGCTAAATTCATTCCTGTTTGATCTAAGAGGATGAAATTCGAAATGGATCCTCTGTACGACTGGTAAGAATGACGAGGTGACGACCCTCCCTAATCAGCTACGTGAGCCCTGAGGCTAATTTCATTCCTGCTTGACCTAAGAAGATGAAATTTCCAATTGAGCCTCTGTATGACTGGTAGTAAGAATGACGAGGAGAGGACCCTCCCTAATCGGCTGCATGTGCCCTGAGGCTAATTTCATTCCTGTTTGAAATAAGAGGATGAAATTCGCAGTGGAGCCGCTGTAGGACTGGTGAGTAAGAACTGACGAGGTGAGGACTCTTCCTAATCAGCGGAGTGAGCCCTGAGGCTAATTTTATTCCTGTCTGACCTAAGAGGATGAAATCCGAAATGGAGCCTCTGTAGGACTGGAGAGTAAGAATTACGAGGTAAGGACCCTCCCTCATCAGCTGAGTGAGCCCTGAGGCTAATTTCATTCCTGCCTGACCTAGGAGGATGAAATCCGAAATGGAGCCTCTGTAGGACTGGAGAGTAAGAATTACGAGGTGAAGACCCTCCCTAATCAGCTGAGTGAGCCGTGAGACTAATTTCACTCCTGCCTGACCTACAACGATGAAATTCCCAGTGGAGCCTCTGTAGGACCGGTGAGTAAGAATGACGAGGTGAGGACCCTCCCTAATCAGCTGAGTGAGCCCTGAGGCTAATTTCACTCCTGCCTGACCTACAACGATGAAATTCCCAGTGGAGCCTCTGTAGGACCGGTGAGTAAGAATGACGAGGTGAGGACCCTCCCTAATCTACCTCTCAGACCTCAGTGCCCTCAGTGATCTACGCAGAAAGGGCGTTCCTAGGAGAAGCATGAGGGTACTGACCACAGAAACCCAGAAGGGGCATCTATACAGGTAAATAATAAACCGTTGCGTAATAATTTGCAGCGTTTTTTCATCAACAGTGATGAAGAACTTAAAGATCCTGTTCAGCCTTTTCGGTAAACCAGCATGCATACACACGGATCAGGAGACCTCTTTCATGTTGAATGAAATCAAAACATCCTCAACGACTAACGAGGTTGCTACAAGCCGGTCTACTGCATCCTAGAGAAAATGGACAAGAAGAGCTATATAACGGAATTATCTGGAAAACATTTTGCTAGCACTCCACTCCAACAACATGGATGTGACTCAACAGGAAACCGTTCTATCTGAATCCCTTCATTCGATAAGGTCACTTCTTTGTACATCAATCAACGAAACTCCTCATGAGAGCCCTTCGTTGCCTACCCAGTTTACGGCAACTGGCCCAGTCCTCCTAAGAATACGCCAAAGAACGAGCAGTTATGAGTCACCAGTTGAAGAAGTTGACCTCCTAGACGTACCACCTCCAAGTTATGACCATGTACAACTTCCAGCCGGTAGGGGGACCATCGTATCATTGAGGCATCTGGCTCCGGTGGGAGGCACTGAGAACAGGCTGGAGTTGAACCCCAGAAACTCTAATACCGCTTGCAAATTATTAGGAGGCTGGAGAACAACACCAGGACTCTGCTACCCGACAAATGCCCATGGACGTTGATAATAGGAGTACCTACTCACCCGGTTTCAAAGGAAGAACACTGAATTTTACCACCTTCAGATCTGGGAGAGCCAACTATTCGCCCTCAACGTCCACCAAGATAGCCTGGTTATCGAACGATTGTGTTTGTTCAAACAGAGGAGGGGGAGGGGATGCAGTAATATTATCACCACTTTACGTTGCCTACCAATGAATTGTGTAAATTACGTGGACTTGTTCATCTTCTGTTATTCATATCACAGATTTCGTCCAATAAAGCCCAATTTAGGTTAAGCATTTTGGTTTATTACAAACAGAATGGTCAGAACTGACAAACAAGAAGCAGATGCGCTCTTTCTTGGGCATGTATTCCTATTTCAGAAGACTGTGCAGGATTTTTCAGAACTAACAAAACCCCTTTCCCCACGCCCGCACCCCTTGGGGGGGGGGGGGGGATTCCAGGAAGGCTTCACTCAGATCGGAACAGCCACCACCAGCGCCCCTGTACTCAGTTATCCCTATCTCTCTCAGCAGTTCATCCTAGACTGTGACGCTATTGCACATGCAATGGGGGCTGTGTCATTGGAAGTGGTCCATGGAACGGAACAGGTCATCGCCTATTTTACTAAACCCATGAATCGAGCCAAAATTATTATTGCAAGCCGAAATGAATTATTGCGCTACCCAGAAGGAACTTCGGGTTTTACGCTACACTGAACACTTCACCAGTATATATATGGAGTAGCTTTTGTTTTGCAAACAGATCATAGTGCTCTGAAGTGGCTCTAGTCCTTCAAAGATCCCTAAGGTGGGACGACAACACGGAAATCTAATGGGCTTACTGGACGTCCTTGAGACTGTTGGCGGAACTATTAAAAAAACATTCCATGGAGCACGAACGACGTCTCCATAACCATCAAAACGTTGAAGTATTGAACCTGCTGGACAACAGCGGCGACGTACACAGACTGATGAGGATCAAGCCAATGGACCTTGCAAGGACTCACTAAGAAAGTGAGGTGTGATGTTTAGTGGATGAACACAAAACGCTTCGAAGTATTAAAGAAAAGTTGCTATATATGTAGCTATACAGTTGTAACGTAATAAATAAATGATTTTTTTTTAAACTACTCGTAATGGCTGACTACTTCACAGTGGCCAGAGGCAGTGGGTATTCCGAACCAGAAGCTCACATTTACCAACGGCCCTGGTAGAACACGTCTTCAGCAGGCATGGAGTCCCCTACACAGTGCACATAGATCAGCAGCGTAATTTTGAGTCCAAACTTCTGGAGGAGGTTAATCCCTTAATGGGAATGCGACGGACCTCTACAATACCCCTCCATCCACAGTCTGGGGTGTCTCATTAAGGGACAACTCTTCATAAGTATTCTTCTACATTTGGGGGCCGATATCCGGACTGATCAAGACCCGGTAAAGGGGGAAGTGTCAAAGTTACAGGGGTGACCGTATGAGCGAAGTTAGAGGATTTAATATATTCTGACTCCCACAAACTCTGTTCTGACCCACTTCTCTGAGGAAACCCATATCTGTCTACTTTATCAATATTATATAGTGTTTCTATGATTTCAGAAAACAAGAGTGGCAGAAAATGTCACTTTCCCTGTGCAATACACCACATACCCTGTGCAAAATCAAGAGTTGCGGAGAGATAGGTACGAATCATGGAAAACATGAAGATTTCCACTGGTCAACTGGAAGGGAAGTGTAACTGGAGAACATGGAAGCATAAAGCTTCGGTACTTCTCAATGGTGTTCGAGGCGGAATGGAGGTTCTTCAAGGAAATCTGAGTCAACGGATGAAGCAGCATCAGTCTAAAAGTTTGATAAGCTTAACTCAAGAGTATGAAGTCTGTAGGAAGGCAAACAGTGAAGCACTCTTGGTCACATGACAGAAAGCACCTTAGAGAGTTACGCGTTTTGACACTGCACATGAAGTATGGCTTGAGCTTCACAGGTTGTTTGATTCGGATTCGGTGGATGAAGATAAAGTTTACGAAAGTTTTTTAGAATTTTTTAGCCTTAAGAAAGAGACATCAGATGACATAGGTAACCACGCATCAAAATTTTAAAACATTTGGTCTGCAATGTCTAGAGAGTTACAAAGCTAAAACATGCAGATGCGAACTCCCTTCTGAACTGTTAGTATGTAAGATACTAGATACTCTTCTCGACGAATTTCTTTTCATTCAGGTCCAACTGGATGCTTCTGAACAAGAAGGAACGAACAGTAGACGACTTGACGCTGCAACTCAGCCCATTCGAACAAGTGTTACACAAAAGTGCTTCATGGCCCTCGCAAGAAATTTTGACAGCAAGTTCGATGAAATCAGATCGTATAAGAGAAGAAGAGTCGGAGAAGCGAGCTAATCCCAAGGGGTCATCCACGTTCTATTGCTATTATTGCAAAGAACCTGGAAATATTGTGCACAGGTGTGCCAAGTGGATCTCCGATGGGAGGTCCCGGCCAACGTACAGGAAGGTTATCTCTATTCGCATAATTTTCGTTACTAACATCCCACAAGGCGAGATGGGTCCTATAATCATCAATAAACGATAATGTTTCTTCACTAGTAGAGTGGGAACCCGACATTATTTGACTGACTTCAGTGACTACTGATTGACTAGCACATGTAAAGTTGAAACAATACCCAACCTCGTCGGGAAACCTTACCCTCTGCTAGCGTCAAGGCGTGCGGTATGGGATTCGAGGTCATTGACCTGGCAAGACGCTGCCAACAGCGCGTGCCTCTCGTTCCTTCTCCCGTGTGCTGTGTTCAAAGTGGAAAGGAAGAGGAAAGTGCACAGGTGTGAACAAGGTGGAGGTGTAGCAATAGATAAGAGATGGATCTTCAAGGAAAAAGACGATGCTACCAAAAAAGGCAAGATTAGTTGAGAAAGGTTTTCAATTACCCTGACGGAACCTCAGAATCTTTTTACTCCTCAGTTTGTAGAATGTCGGCGGCCCGTACTCTACTCTCGGAGGCTGTGCAGAGGGATTGGAGTATTCGACAACTGGATGTACCTACCGCCTTTCTGTATTACATATTGAAGACGGAAGCGTACATCAAGAAACCAGCGGGAGTGAAGTGTTATGGGGAAGTTTTGAAACTTCGTGTTTGGCATGGTCTTAAAATTGCCCTAAGTGCTGGAATGAGACTTAGTAACTTCTCAGCTATCATCGACCTACTCAGGTTCGAAGTACGATTTCTGCCTATACTCCGGAAATAATCTGTGTCTTGTGCTATTTGTTGACGATGCTCTTGTCTCGGGAAATCTCGAGACCGTGGAGAAAGTACTCCGAGCCTTAGCTAGAAGTTCAAGATCAAGGATTTGGGTGAGGCTAAATGCTTCTTGGGTATGCAGCTTTGAAGATAATATCTCTCCTTCAAACATAGATTGTCGGGAGAATACTGCAGAAGTTCGGGATTTGTCCAGTGGACAAAGGATTTCAGCTTGGCTCGAACTCTACAATTATGGAGGAGAATGTCCCATTTAGGCGACTAGTGTGCTCACTCATGTATCTGGCTGTTATGTCGAGAACTGATTTATCGTTTTCTGTTTCCTTTTGGAGCAGAGTCCTAGAGAAGCCTACACCAGAAGCATGGACTGCGGCCAAGAGGACTGTCAGATATTTGAGGAGTACTCAAGATCTTTCTCTCAATTTCACAAAGGGGAAAAGAGCTATCACACGCTACGGACGCTGACGGGGCAGAAGGCAAGTCCACGAGAAAAAGTGTTAGTGGATGTGTTGTCCAATATTGTGGAAATCCAGTGACCTGGTTTTCAAAACGCCAAACCTGTGTTGCGTTGTCGACGGACGAGGCTGAGTATATAGCCGCAATGTCATCACAAGAAGTCATGAACATCAAGGGAATTGTGTCGGAGTTATGTGTCAGTGAAGTGAATTTAAATGTGAATGCAAAGTTGATAGTGCGCTAGCGATGATTCAATCATGCGACAATTCTAAGCATGCCGATCATATTGGTATAAGCGTGCATTTCATCAAAGACTTATGCCTGAAAGGTGAACTAGGTTTAAAATATGTAAACACAAATTGATAACATTGCTGATATAATGACCAAGGCTCTAGATACCAAAAAGTTGCTGTTTCGAGAAATGATTGGCATTCACAAATAATAATAATTATATAGAAACTGAAATTTAAAAAAATGTTCTTGTATTCTGAATTTTCTTGTATGCCGACTGTCTTGCTTTGAATTCTAGCATTCAATGGAAAAGAATGCTGTTGGCTGAAATGATCTGAGATAGGGACTTATTGTGATATTTTAAATTAAGACTGTTCATGTTAGTCTGTGATTTTTTTAAATTTTTTTTTAACTTTACTGGGACTTGGGTGTCAGTACGATTAATATGGTTTGTTCTACTTGTAATGATGTGACGTATACGTCTTTTAAGGAATTACTTGAGTTTTGGAAATATTAATCGAGGGGGAGTGTTAAGGACATCTCATATTAGTATATTGGCACTACTGTGCGGGTCACCCACCTCTAGCTGTCCAAGTCGCCTAGCCGATTATTGTATTCTTCTATGCGTTTGCGAATAAACCTGTACTCGGTGAACTATGTAACCGAATAAGGGTTTATTAGCAAACGCATAAACGTAGTCGTAGTTTCTTTATATTTAAAGTCTAAAATTACAAAAATGAGCGACCAAAACTGTAAAACAGACATCAGAGTTGAAACAGGATGCACAGGCATGATGGATGAAAACAGGACCGCCCAACAAAAAGCAGGACGGGATGGATGGCTACCTCTACTAAATATCGCTGTACCTAACACTTCGGATAATCTGAGTACACATTGATTATGTCTAATCTGCAAGCTTTTATCGCACGCATGAGTTTGCGGTCCGATCATTACTAGGGTCACCACGAGCTCATTAATCAACGAAAAAGTCTAGGCCGTGTCTGTAAACGGCATTGCCTTCAGTTTCCGCAGACACTCCAGAGCGATTTGAAATGGACAAATCAACTACTGTTCTTATCTTTAGACCTCTTTGAATGAATGCGACCTAATAGTTTTATTAATGACATATAACAAGAGTTGCAGTGATAGATAATTGTAAACCATTCAGTCAGAAGAACCATTCACACGTTTTTTTGTTCGCCTATTTTCTCATGCAGCGAACCGTTAAACTCGCACATTTCTAAGGTTAATTAATGAACCAAAATTCAATAGTTCCTCAAGGCGAGTGACTGGGTTAGCCATTAGACCACAAAACAGTGGATCACTGTGATAAACTCACATCTTATCGTTTCCACAGCGCGTATATTAATTTAATAACCATGGACGCTCGCTTCGAGAGTTTTGTTCGAAGCGTTCCTTGACCTCTTCCTCAAGGTAAACTCGATTTACTCATGAACCATGTTTCTCCACCTACATTTGCCATGATTAGTGAGGCAGATAGTTATGACGCGGTTATTACGACTCTTGAAGCTGCTTTTGTAAAACCAATTAAATTTTCGCCCGTCACCAGTCAGCTACGAGGCCTCAATGCACTAATGAGTCGGTTGCCATTATAATAGAGCTCTGAATCAGTTCAGCGCTGACTGCCAGATCCAAGACAAAACTGCCAATGAAAACCAGATGATTATGTTAAGGACTTGTTCATAAGAGGTTTGACGTCAGCTGACATCCACCGCCGCTTACTAGAAAATATGAGTCCTACTGCGATCAGGCTTATACTCACCTCCCTATGGTGAATGCAGTGCTCAACAACGTGGAGCAGGAGGATGATTCCTCCTGTGGAAATTGAGGCTCCAACGACTAAAGCCTCTGCAGCGGCCACAAACGATAAGAAGAAATGTTATTTTTGTGGCAGGGCGAAGCATCCTTGCAGTTCATGCCCTGCCAAAGATAACGCTTGTACGCAATTGGAAAACTGGGACACTATGACACCAAATGCCTCTCAAAATCAAATGTCCCCAAATGCTCGCCAGCTGCACTATATCCAAGGCACTTATTGACAGTGGAGCTCATCTATTTCATAGACCAAGGGTTTGCTCTTCGAGCAAGTCTTCCCTCCCAAAAAAAACGCTGCAAAGTCCTTGTCACATGGGTTTATTATTCTACCGGACATACCTACAGAACTGTTGCTGTTCATTTATTGTTTCTTTCATGCGCAGTAATTGAAATAGTTATTTTAGATGGTTTCCACCTATTTTGGCCCCCCAAAAACACACCTCGGCTCTCCACTTTATTCATTTATTTTTTTACAGATTATATCTGATAATTGATAGCCACATTAATTTAATTGTCTTGATTCACCTGTTGATACTACTTCTAGTGTTATTTTACAAATGTGATTTCAGAAAATTTCCCAGGATTTTGACTCATAAAAAATGAATTTCGGGAGCTTAACCTTTGTTACAACCTCAATTCTTAACTCTTTGGTAAAAATTATCCTTTTATATTCCGTCTTCTCACCCTAAAAAACATGGAAAACGATATATCACAAGCTCGTGTTCACTAAAACCTCAAAAAACCTCGAAAACCCCTGTTTTTACACCCACTTTCCTCCCATAACACCCCTGGGTGTATTCCGATCGGGCTGCCGAGCTTTGGAGCACAACTAGGACCCAAATGTGTTCCCAAATGGGGACCCAAACTATGTGCGAAACAACGACGATTTTAGAGAAACACATTTAACGTAAATTTAAGGCTGAAACTCTCGATTTTCCATTCACTGGTCAAAAAATCGACAACATATTCGGTCTTCTCGTCCTAAAAAACATGGAAAACGATACCTCAAAAGCTGAAGTTACTAAAACACAAAAAATACCTATTTTTATACCCTTATTCACCTATAATACCCCTGGGTATATTCCGATCGGGCTGCAAAGTTTCGGGACACAACTAGAGCCCAAATGGAGCATGTGTGCGAAAGAACGAATTTTTTAGACCAAAAATCAAGTAGTTGTGCGTGATAAGGCGTACGGCAGACGGACATTGCATTTTGGTTTTTTATTCTGGGAATAATACACCTACGCAATCGCTCTGCAAACAAATTTTATAAAACCCCCTAAACATTTTTCTTTTACGTTTCAAGGTGCGTAGATTCTGCAATGTCCGTCCGCCGTAAGCCCTATCACGTATACCTACCGGCTTCATTTTCGGTCTAAAAAATTCGTCCTTCAGGCTCCATTTTGGCTCTAGTTGTGTCCCGAAACATTGCAGCCCGATCGGAACATACCCAGGGGTGTTATGAGTGAAAATGTGTACAAAAATAGGTACTTCTTTTGTTTTAGTAAAATGAGCTTTTGAGATATAGTTTTGAGTTTTCCATGTTTTTGGGGACGAGAAGACCGAATATGAAGTCGATTTTGACCAAGGAGTGGAAAATTGAGGTTGTACCAAATGTTCAGCTCCCAAAATTGATTTTTTATGAGTGAAAAACCTGGGAACCGCTACTTCGCGGTTGCTGAACTTTACTCCTCCCATAACAACTGATAAATATTCGAGTTCGTTACGACAATAAAAGTTAGGTATGGCATAAAAGTTAACGGTGTGGGTAGCCGTAATTTCCTGGAGTGGAAACTGAAAGAGGAATGGTGGCGCTCTATCCACCCACAAGAAAACTAAATCGACGCATTCTTTGATGACATGAAGAACACGACACTCATGCAGTGAATTTGAAAACCATCGAGGAACATCGATTTGAAGTGAAATTTTATAGGTTAAGCAATTTTAATGAAGTAGAGAACATGACCAGTCGGTAGATAGCATATTGGACCACCGGAAAGTCGGTAGATAGCAGACTAAACCAATGGAGCCTCGACAGACAGCATATTGGACCGGTACCTGGAATTCTGAGACAAGATCAGAGGTTCGTTCTGGATGACCAGATGAACAATATAAAATTTTGCATTTTCAGACTGACTGGAATACCCCGTTCTGAAAACGTCCACAGCTTTCATTCTGTCTACGTGAAAACAATAGTTTGTCTCCGGACTATCCTCCTACCGTCGAAAAACCAGTGCCGCACCTTGGCAGTCGTTTTTTCCTCTTGTTATTAATATGAATCTTTTCGGGTGGTCCGCTCTTTTCTTTGGCTTCTCTCAGAAATAAGCAGCTGTCAATCACAATACCCAGCATACTTACAGGAAGATCTCCATTTCGTAAACATCCCGGCGCCAGGCATCCCCCGAATTTCTATTGGGAAGACTGAAAAACCCCTTGACTCACTAGGTCGCACTCGGGATGGGCTTATTACCAATACTTTTAACATAATTTGGTGTGGTGGGGTTTGGCTTTCCCGTGGTTCTAAATTATGGTCTGGACATGAATCATTTAGGTCAATTATGACGGCTCATTATTGAAAATAATAACCCAAAACCCGCTTTCACGATGCCACGATGGCATCACGTTCCGGGGTCATCGCTGGGACACTGCCAAGTTTGTTTTTTTTCCCCCGAAGGAGATTTTGGGTCTTACCCAGACTGCCGTAACCTGTCATGGGTTGTCCCGTGTGGGTTGGTGTTTAGGTACGTCTTGTCCACCCCTTCCCTACCACGTTTCTTTTCAAGAGTTATTTTTGTCGGTACGTCACGTACTACTTACAATAATACATTCCACTCCCTACTGTTCTTCAGCGAGCTTTGTCCGTATTCCGGGTTCTTTCATGCCTAGGTCGGTGTTGTTATGAATGGCTCAAACTGAGTAGCTATTCATGAGCAATGTCTTGTATTTTATTGGAACTTCACTCGTGCCTGTCTATTAAACACAACAATCTTAATCGAGCAGTCTTGATTCTGTCCTCTGAGATGAGGGATATCTACTACATTACCCCTGACGAATCTCAGCCCTCCCCCCATACAGAATGGTGACAATAGCACACTACTCGACTCTACGTTTCTACTAATAAAAGGAACAATATGGGATGTTTTTCAAGTAGGAGATGTGAGTTTAAGCTATCACTACGACTACTAGGTACCTATGCTGATCAGTGTGCCCTACTATGTTATACATTGTTAGGTGCGATGTAGCGTTCTTCCATTCTAATACCTCTGGTTATGCACCTATGACACGTACGATGACCATATTTTCCAAAGAGGTGTTTTCCATATTATGTTCCATTCGAGGTGTTTCTTATTATACATGTAGGTTTAAGCTGATAACGTTTTGTGAACATTACCCATTTTTTCAATTAAACGTCATGCAGAAAAATGGATGTGGAAAGAAAAAGCACGGCATAAACTGGTAAAATAACTGATTTGTTAAGTGTTGTTGTAGCGGCACTACAGATATTGTTTTCTAAATTCCCATTGTGATCACATTTTACCAAAATTCAATTTTCGTATCTTCGGTGACGTGACATGCTTACTGGTTTTCCTTCGCTCAAGAACAATGTTTACAAAAAGTTCCTATCAAAATTGTGCATGAAGTGCGTTTTGATCGTGGAGCCAAAAATAAAGGTTCCATTCTTCTCAAATCATCTTCTAGAGTCAGATCTACAGAGTCAAGAACTCGATTTGAGGAGTAATACCAAGTAAAGGAACGCAAATAATACAACTTGCCTTAGGACAACTTAACTTGGAGGAGGGGGGCGGGGGGACGCTGTCTTTAACCATAAACAACTCAATAAAATCTAAATCAAGACGAAACTTTTGGCTAATCCTCATCACCAGCTCAGTAATAATTTTTAAGCGAATCCTAACATCATTAATAATGTTAGCTAGTTGGAAGTTATCTTTCTATTCCCCACTCATAGACACGTCCGGTAAAATATTATAATTAAAAAGATTGTTATAGGATTTGCCTTTTTAATTAAACTTTTTACCAGACGAATAAACCATTTTACCAAATGACCTAAACTTTCGGAAAATTAACGGAACCTTTTGCCAAATTAATTAAACATTTTGCCAATTAAATTAAACTTTTTACGTTTTAAATTGAACATCATGCGAAAAAATGGATGTGGAAAGAAAAAGCACACCATGAACTGGTGGGTAACTAATATGTTAAGTGTTGTTGTAGCAACATTGTTACTGTTTTCCAAATTCCCACTGTGACCACGTTTTACCAAAATTCAATTTTCATTTTACCAAAAGTTCCACATTTTACCAAAAGTTCCATTCTTCTCAAAGCATCTTCTTGAGTCAGATTCTTCCCTTATTTGCAGTCACCATCTACAGTGTCTAACTTCTTCTGAGAGATAATGCAATAGAAAAAATGTGTCCACTGCATTAGGTATTTCTTAGATTAGAAGGTATTTACACGTAACAAATGAGTTACCCACCGATTTCTAACTACCAGTTTATGACGTGCTTTTTCTTTCCACATCAATTTTTTCCATGAGGTTTATTGAAAAGGTAAAAAGGTACAATTCAACTAGCTGAAGTTTAATTCAACTGGCGAAAGATTCAATTCATTTGTAAAAGATATAAGGCAAATCCTATACAACCTTTAGCTAATCTGACTACTTACGAATTATAAAACGCTGCAAATTATTACACAACGGTTTATTATTTACCTGTATTTGCTAATATCACTGTTTTCTATGGTCAAACCCCCCCCCCCCCCCCCTGATTCCACCAGGGAAGCCCTAAATCGAGTGTATTGGTGCGGGCCGGGAAATTACAGTTTCATGTATATGCGGTGGATTCAAGAATTCGACCATTACCTATTTGTTGTTATTCATGAATCATAAAATTTGTTCAAGATACAATTGTACCTATCAACAAAATTCAAAATAACCATCATTCTCCAAATGAAATAACATCACAGAACAACCAACTCGATTTTATACATCCATGCGTGATTATAATCACCTGTTCCCTAGCAATTTCAGCGTTCTGGTAATTTCAACCCCTATTTCTCGCTCCTCACCTATTTCTCTTCTTTTTTCCCCCTTTTTTTTAAAATAATAAATTACGCTCTGACGGTTTTGGGCAACTTTGTCCATCAGTCTCCTCGCAGCCAATAGACATTTGTCAGCAAGTGCTCTTCGAACATCTTCGAGTGCTTCACGGAAGTTTAGGTGTTGACCGCCCATGTAACCTGTTCCACAAAGAACGTAGTCAGGATTCTGCACCACCTCGATCCTGTAGGTAGTCAGAGCTGGTTGTGAAACGGAAGCATGCGACCGAGCGTTTGTCTCTGTAAGTGCTTAGGGATCTGTCTCTCACTGAGAATTTTCCATCACTTTCCCTCAGCCATTCCCTGTTGTCTAGTTCCCAGCGTCTCCCTCATACAGCTTCTGATGGTGCTTTTAGCAGTATGATAAGTAACTGGGTTATTCATCTGCAACAACTGAGCTCCTTCTTTCGAAAGGCGATCGGCTTCCTCGTTTCAGTATACACCATAGTGTCCCTGTATCCACTGGATCACAACCGTCCCGCCTTTCTCCATAAGCTCACCAGGGTAGTGTCACCTTCACCTCTTGGATTACATATTGCCAGTATAGCAGCCTTGGAGTCAACAAAAATATCAATGTTGCCAGACAGTTTCACTCTCAATACCCAGCTCAACAGCAAGACTACACCACTCCATCAAAATGAGATGCTGATGTTCCTACAGGTACACTCAGCTGGAAAGCTGGCAACAACACCCCAACTCGTGGTTTCGTTGGGCTCACTCTCGGTCTCCGAGGATGATGTGGCACGCGGACTTGCCGGCCTGGATGTCAGGAAGGGGATGGGGCCTGATGGTGTCCCACCAGTGATGCTGAGGCTATGTGCGCCTGCATTGGCGAGACCCCTGGCACTGCTCTTCAGCTTGTCGCTCGAGTCCGGTTGTTTCCCAGGAAAGTGGAAGACTTCCTACGTTACACCTGTCCATAAGTCTGGTGATAGGGGCTGCATTGACCATTACTGTCCCGTTTGCTCCCTGTCTACTATACCCAAGCTACTCGAGAAACTGCTAGTCAACCAGCTTTCCCTCAGCTTTGGTTCGTTCATTGCTGTTGAGCAGCATGGGTTCATGCGCGGCCGCTCAACGACTACGAACTTTCTGGAGTTTCAGGACTACGTGATGGAGGGCTATTTAGAGGGACTCCAGACGGATGTGGTTGCAACCGATTTTGCCAAGGCGTTTGACAGGCTCTCCCATCCACACCTCCTGTCTCTCTTGGAATCGCTGGGCGTCCACGGCTCCCTCTTGCGCTGGTTTGGATCCTACCTGTCCGGTCGTGAGCTCATCGCTCGCGTGAAGGGCGCCCTCTCCTCTCCTTTCCTCGCTGTCTCTGGGATCCCACAGGGAAGCCATATTGGGCCTTTGTGCTTTCTACTGCTGATCAATAGTGTCGTGGGCTGTGTGGCAGCGGACGATGTGCGCATCCTGCTCTTTGCGGATGATCTGAAGCTCCTACGACATTCAAGGTCTCCATCAGATTGTGAAATCTTGCAGGCGACGATTGCTCGTTTGGAGGATTGGTGTGACTTGAATCACCTTCATCTGAACCCCTCAAAGTGTTCGGTCGTGACGTATCATCGCGTGGTGCACCTGGTCGCGTTTGATTACACCTTGTGTGGCACTCCGCTGCAAAGAATGAGTCAGGTGGTCGATCTTGGCGTTCTCTGTGATTGGAGCCTGTCCTTTTCTAGCCATATTGAGCGACTCGCTAGCAGGGCGATGCGGGCTTTGGGCTTCGTCAAGAGGAATACGAGGGACTTCACAAACGTAGACGCCATCGTTTGTCTCTACAAGGCTCTCGTGCTGCCCATTTTGGAGTACGCTTCCACAGTTTGGTCCCCCTCGTATACGATCCACAAGTACCGGCTGGAACGGGTTCATAGGAACTTTTTGCGCTACGTGGCCTACAAGATGGGAATCCCCTCTGACGATATCGACTACGCCTCTCTTCTGAGAAGATGCAAACTCGAGTCTTTGGAAAAGCGACGTTGCACATCTGACTTGGTGTTGCTCTTCAAAATTTTGAACAACCAAATCGATTGTCCCCCATTACTCTCCAAAATCCAGCTCGCCGCCTCTCGCACCAGCACACGTTCTTCGGTCCTCTTTGCCGTCCCTTTCTCCCCGACCAACTACGACAGAAATCGACCGCTCCATCGACTAGTCCGCACAGCAAACCTCTTTCTTTCTTCAAATCCTCAGTTCGACTTCTTCCATTCCCCCCTTTCTACTCTAAAGACTTTGCTTTCTTCTTCCTCTCTCTCTTTTCAATAGTTATTCAACCTTTCTTTATTTTTTTCCCTCCACTGTTTTCCCTTGTACTGTTTCTCTTCTATTGTAACGTAGACCTCTTCACCCCCCTGCTAGAATGACATAGATATGCAAAATGTAATTGGGCTTGCCCGTATAAATAAATAAAATATTTAAAAAACTCCAGCATTTCGTATTGCATGCTCTGCTGAGCCATCTGTGTATATGTGCAGCCAGGAGTCAGCCGGGTATCTTTCCGCTATTGCCTCCAAGTCTAGAACTAATTCTTGAGGTGAACATTTATTCTTTCTAACTTCTCTCACAAGTTCCAAGTGAGCGTGCGTGGTTGCTGGCCGAAGGAAATCCTCTCGCTGTTCAAGGGCAAGTCCACATTCTTCTTCTATGGTTGCAACAGCTGATGCAAAATTACTGTGGGTTTGCAGTCTACCAGCGACACTGTGGGACTGCTGTTTCCAGTAAGGGTCATCAAGTCTCTTGGCCCGTTCATGCAGCATGACTGCTGTAATCTTCTGCCTTACACTGAGCGGCTGGTTGCAGTATTGAATGGATAGGCGTTGATGCGGGGCCCCAGTTACCACCTGCAATGCACAGTTGTGAGCCTTCCCCAGCTTCTTCAGACTGGCATCCGCCACAGTAACTATGGCTTTGTTTCCATATTCACAGACAGGTCGGACGTACGTTTTATATATCAGGGCTAAAACGTGCTGGGTTGCTCCCCACCTGGTACCAGTTAGCCAATTTAACAGCCTGCAGTGACTCAGCCCCTTTTCCTTGAGCCTATCGACATGCTTTCCCCAGGTTTTCAGGTCAGTTGTGTGAGGGAGGGGTTCCACACCATATATAAGGCTAGCATCATGCTACTTGGTGGAGTGCGAATAAGTGCAAAATGGTCTTGGCTCACAACATCACCACTTCATTCTTTCCCACTCATGTGCGCCACCTTTTCGGAACATCATTCAAAGCAACCTCAAGGGCTGGAATCAAGCTATTGGTCGCCCACAGTAATACAGCGTCAGCATACAATATAATGTTGATCCCCGGAAAAGCACACTCTTCACCACATCATACATCATGATGCTAAAAAGGGCCGACTCAGCACCAAACCCTGCCGCAGTCCCTGGCAAGTTTGCTTGTATGGGTAAAATGCACCTCCATATCTGACAAAGACAGCTGTTTCCTATGAAATCCATCCTAATTTGGATGGATGTACCGCGGGACAGTAGGCCCTTTTCTTCAAGGAAAATGTTCAGCCATCCTTTCCATCAGCTTGCAGAACATGCTAGTTAGTACGGAGAATAGACAAAAATTTTCTGGGCAATCTGGGGCACCCTTCTGCCTTTCTTTGGGATGGGCACAATCTCTCCATTGCTCCACTCACATGGATCCACGTCTTACATACAACATTCAGGAAACGAAGCACAATGGGCTTGGCAGATTCAACCATGTGTATCAAGAACTCGGGGGAAAAATCTAATCAGGACCAGCACTTTTCCCCTTTTGGTTAATTATTCTGTGAATAATACACTATGCATTTATTTGCTCAGCAAACAATTTTGATAACGCCCCCTAAAATTTTTTTCTTTTACGTTTCAAGCTAAGTAGATTCTAAAAATGCAATGTCCGTCCGCCGTCCGCCATAGCCGATGTGTACGCCATATCCACATCTGCTTCATGTTTGGTCTAAAAAATTCGATCTTTTGCACACACGCTCCATTTGGGCCCTAGTTGAGTCCTGAAACTTTGCAGCCCGATCGGAATATACCCAAGGGTATTATAGGTGAAAAATGGGTGTAAAAATATGGTTTTTTTTTGTAACATGAGCTTTTCAAGTATCGTTTTCCATGTTTTTTAGGACGAGGAGACCGAATATGATGTCGGTTTTGACCAAATAATGAAGAGGTTCTAACAATGGACGTTTTAGCCTTAAATTTACGTGAAATTTTGGTTTAAAATCGTCATTCTTCCGTACAAAGATTGTAAGGTATCGTTTTCCATGTTTTCTAGGGCGGGAAGACTGAAAGACCGAATATGAAGTCTGGTATGTCTTCCCAATGAAAAACCTCCCAAGGGGGTTATCCTAAATAAAGCGTTAGCGCATTGTTCTGTTCACGTTCAACTCGACGCGTTCTCATTTTTTCCTAGCCCTCCGTTTTACCCAATTATATTATTATTATTCGAAGTGGACACAACAACTGGCGACGAGATTCGTTAAAGTATCCGTGTGTGCAACTTTTGCAGCGATTTGTTTCTTTGAGTTTCTCATCTAGGTACGGTTTTCTTGGATCGCGACTATGACGCAGCCGCCGCAAACCGTTTCCGTTTCTCAACTACCGCCGCCGGCCCTATTTGATTTGCGGAAAGGATCGTGGAAGTTGTTCTTAAAACGAATGGAGAACACCTTCGTCACGTATTCGACGACGTCCAAGACCGTGCAGAAATCTTATCTGCTAGCCTCCCTGGGCGACGAAGCATACGCTTTGCTTCACAATTTGTGCGTCCCCAAGGAACCCGAGGATTCCTCGTTTTCATTCAAAACGCTGGCAGATAAATTATCGCAACATCTGAAGCCAATTCGCTCGATTTCTTCGGCGCGGCACGAGTTTTACTTGGCAAGGCAGGAATAGAACGAGGGTATTATGCAGTTTTCTGCTCGAGTGCGATCCCTGGCAACCGCGTGTGCTTTTCAGGAAGGTTTTTTCGAAACAATCGTGTGTGATATTTTCACCATCGGCATCAGGGACCAACGTATAAAAGATCGCCTGTTTGAAGAGGACCCTACTGCAGACACATTCACCCTAGCCAAAGCAATTGAAGTGGCAGCCACACGAGAGTCTGCCAGCCGACGACAAGTCGCGCCCGTAAGTAGTGAATTTGGACCGGTCAAAACAGAGCCAGCCCACCTTGCATACATCAAAGGTAAGCCTTCACATCGCAAAACGAAAGGTAATGCACCGCAAAATACGAGCTCGAGGGTTTCCTCGGATAAGTGTAAACACTGTGGCTGGAAACATAAATTTGATTCATCCAAGTGCCGATTCAAAAATGCTACGTGCCATAATTGTTCACTTGTCGGGCATATTGCATCTTCTCCTACATGTAAAGGGAAGAAAGGGGCGAACCAGCAGAAATTTTTGGAACCGGTAACCGCGGGGTCAGAGGAGCAAAAGATTTCTCTTACAGACACTTTTTTTTGTTTGATCTCTGAGCCAGGAAGTACCAAACGTCCCGCTCCATTTTTCGTTAATTTGGACATTGCACAGACCAACCACAATTACGAGGTCGATACGGGGTCCACGTTCAACGTAATGTCTTACGATTTTTATCGGAAAAATTTTGAGCAATTCCCATGATTAGAAAATGACATAATATTAACCGATTACGTCGGCCATGGAATCGAACCGTTTGGAAAAGTCATGTTACCCATCCGGCATACCAATTACACGGGGGACCTGGACTTCTACGTCATTGAAGGAGGGGGCCCACCACTCATCGGACGCAAAGGATTGGTTCTTTTAAAAGATAATAGCTGGGTAACGTCTTTTTTATACCAGCAGAGCGATCCTTTCCCGACAGTTCCAGACGACATTCGTCAAATTTTAAACGAGTTTCCGAATGTTTTTCGGGACATTGGACAAACTTACAAAGGCGATCCTGTTACTCTCAAACTTAGACCAGACGCGCGCCCTGTTTTCCTGAAGGCTAGAACCCTTCCAATCGCGCTGAAAGGCAAAGTAGAGGCAGAACTCCTACGATTGGTCAAAGCAAATATTTTGGAGCGGGTTGAGTCTAGCACTTGGGGCACACCGATTGTTCCTGTTCTAAAACCGGATGGCTCTGTTCGAATTTGTGGGAGCTACAACCTAACCGTCAATCCACACTTGGAGCCTACAGGGTATAAGCTTCCCAGGACTGACCACATTTTTGCTGAATTTGGAGGTGCGACATTATTCTCAAAAATAGATTTGGCAGATGCGTAGCAACAGTTGCCACTGTCCGAGTCGTCTAAAACGGTGACCACGCTGACCACCCATTTGGGATTATTTTGTTTTAAGAGGCTTTGCTTTGGGTTGTCCGTGGCTCCCGAGATTTTTCAAAACAAAATGGATCCAATTTCTAGAAAGAAAACTGGAGTTGGCTCGCTGCTCGATGATTTCCATGTCACAGGTCGGACGAGAAAAGAACACAATGAACGTTTGCGCTGGGTACTCAAAGAGCTGGATGCCGCAGGCCTACGAGCAAAACCTCAAAAATGTGTTTTCGCCCAGACATCAATGAAGTATCTTGGTCATGTGATCGACAAGGACGGACTTCATATGACAAACGAGCATATTCAAGCCATCATTGACGCTCCACCGCCAATGGATCCTGGCACCCTGAAATCGTTTTTGGGTATGACTATGGTCACTTTTTTATTAAAATTTATTCCCAACGCGGCGGATATTTTACAGCCGCTCTACGGCCTCCAGAAGAAAGATGCAAAGTATATTTGGACGCAGGAATGTCAAAAAGCGTTTAAAAAATCTTAAAGATTTTAATTACCCGCCCAGTACTCACCCATTTTCATCCAGATGTGCCTCTAAAATTGACGGTAGCGCGTCCAAAGCCGTTGGGTGCGTTCTCACGCACTTCTACGAAAGAGGGGAAAAGCCAATTGCCTATGCCTCACAGGTCTTAACCCCCACGCAGCAGGCGTACCCATCGATCGAAAGAGAGGCATATGCAATAATATATGGGGTGAATAAATTTAAAGATTTCCTTTACGGACGGACATTCGATTTGGTCACTGATCACCGACCGTTGATATTTATTTTTGGTTCAAAAAAGGGTTTACCCATTTACGCAGCCAACCGCGTCCAAAGATGGGCCTATTTATTATCGAATTTCAAATATCGCTTGAAATGCGAACGTTCGGAGGAGAACTGCGCAGATTTCCTTTCAAGACTTGATTGCTCTGAAAAGAGGGAACCAGAGATGTTCGACCAAATTTCGTACTTATTTTATGTCAACGAAGAGTGCCCTTTTCGCCTGGATTGGCACTCCATACAGAAAGAAACCCGAACCGACTCCGAGTTAGCAGTAATCGTCAAATGTCTACAACAAGATACCCACATTCCCGCTGGTGACAATTTTGCTCCCTATCGCCGCAGACAACAGGAATTGACGGTTGACAAAGGATGTATTATGTGGGGATATCGGGTTGTAGTACCAATCAAATTTCGAAACTCGGCATTGCGTCAACTTCACTCCAATCATTTTGGAATGACTAAAATGAAAAGCCTGGCCAGATCGTTTTTCTGGTGGCCTACTCTCGACAGTGACATCGAAAAATTGGTAACGGATTGCGAAATTTGTTGCCAATTCCGTTCAGCGCCACCACGATCCATTCTTCAACCTTGGCCATGGCCTTCCGCGGTTTGGACCAGAATACATGTAGATTTCTTGGGACCGATGAACCGGTCGTTCTACTGTTTTGTCATACAGGATGCCACATCCAAATGGCTGGAAAATTTTATCGTGAGTTCACCAACAGCAGCTATTGCCATCGAAAAACTTATGGAGACCTTTTCGCGTTTTGGGCTACCCCGCGCGCTGACTTCCGATGGAGCCGCTTGTTTCACAGGGGGAGAGTTCTCCGAATTTTTGAAGAAATACGGCATAGTTCACTTGAGAGGCCCACCGTTCCACCCTCAGGCGAATGGAGCAGCGGAGAGCGCCGTGAAGATCATCAAGCGTTGCATTCAAAAGGTATTAGCCGACCCAAACAAGGAAAAGATAACGACAGCCCTACATCAATATTTGTTCCAATACAGGAACACCATTCATGACGCCATCGGAGATACACCAGCCAACATGATGTTTAGGAAGAAACCCAGAACTCTGTTTGACTTAATGATTCCTTCCTCTGAGGATGTTGTACTGGGACGGCAAGTGGCCATGGTGAAACATGGAGGCCAGCGGAGAACACAGTTTGAGAAGGGAAGTGACGTCTGGGCTCGTGACTACCGAAATGGACACCAAAAGTGGAGCAGAGGTGAAATCAGGGACATTCTTGGTCCTCAAACCTACGAAGTTAGAACACAAGATGATCAGATTTGGACCAGACATATGGATCAGCTATGGCCTGGCACTCCTCCACCGGAGAAACCACCAGTCTCGGATTGAAACTCACCATCAAGACCGCCGACTTCCCCGAATCCGGATCCTGGCACCAGCGCCCCGCATTCGGACCAACCGGCGCTTCTGGGCGCAAGCGCTGCTGACCCGGGAGCGACCCAGAAGACACCCCAGGGTTCCTCGTCCCCATACCAGGGTGTTAATAAACGTCAACGCAGACCCCCCCCCCCCCCCCCCCAGAGGTTGACTTATGATGCACTGATGAAGGACAATAAATAGTTTTCTTTTGTTTCCTTAATTGAGAATTTACAAGAAGAGTTGATTTTTAATTATTCATATATTTTTTGTTTGCTCAAAATTGGAAGGGAGAGATGGTATGTCTTCCCAATGAAAAACCTCCCAAGGGGGTTATCCTAAATAAAGCGTTAGCGCATTGTTCTGTTCACGTTCAACTCGACGCGTTCTCATTTTTTCCTAGCCCTCCGTTTTACTCAATTATATTATTATTATTCGAAGTGGACACAACAAAGTCGATTTTGACCAAAGAGTGAAGAACTGAGGTTTTAACGAAGGACCAGCTCCCAAAACTCATTTTGCATGAATCAAAAACCTCGCAAATTGTATGAAAATACCATAAATTTGTATACTAACATCAGAAGTAGCATCAACAGGTGAATCAAGACAACTGAATGGCACTATCAATGATGAGATAATTTTTGTAAAAAAATAAATAGGAGCCTAATTCGGGTTTCGGGTTCCAAAATTGGCAGAACCATCAAAAATACATATTTCAATTATTGCACATGAAAGAAACAATAAATGAACAGCCCGCATTTCTGTAGTTAAATCCAATAGAATAATAAACCCATGTGACAAGAGCTTTGCAGCGTTTTTGCATTGCCTGATGGCTGCCTGCCGTTCTGAAGCAGAAAACTCGGCACTGAACGGTATTTCCTCTTTGAGTGCAGTAGGTGATGGTTGAGTGTTGGGTTTGCCATTCTTCTTCTTTGAAGTTGCTTACCGTAATGAAATGGTGACGAAAATGTTTAGCAACATCGTTTTCGTTTGTAAGCGACTTGGCACCCTTTTGGTTTATTATTCTGTGAATAATATACACCTATGTATTCGCTCAGCAAAAAATTTTTATAACACCCCCTCAAACTTTTTTCTTTTCCGTTTCAAGGTGCGTAGATTCCAAAAATGAAATGTCCGTCCGCCGTATCACGTGGTACAGGCTTCATTTTTGGTCTAAAAAATTCGTTCTTTCGCACACATGCTCCATTTGGGCCCTAGTTGTGTCCCGAAACTTTTCAGCCCGATCGGAATATACCCAGGGGTGTTATGAGTGAAAATGTGTGTAAAAATAGGTACTTTTTGCGTTTTAGTAACATGAGCTTCTGAGATATCGTTTTCCATGTTTTTGGGGACAAGAAAACCGAATATGAAGTCGATTTTGACCAAAGAGTGGAAAATTGAGTTCTAGCAACTGTTACACCACAAAAATCCTGAAACGTTTGCCATCCTTCCATAATTCCAACTTAACAGCCTCCAGTTTGTCACAGTTTCCCATAGTTTTGCAGACCGAGAACCTTGCCATCAGAGATGATTTCACTGCCACTAGTATTCCAGAGGCCACACTGTGACTTCTTCCAAGTGAGAAGGTCTGGTACCCTTGAAACTCAAAATGCTGGAGATTATCTGTGGCTGCATTTGCTTCGACTGCACTGTACATGTCAATGCCATTCTGCGTAACATTCTCAAGTTCAGTGAACTTGGGTTAAGCCTCCTGAGTTCCAAAACGTGGTAGTTATTGTGTGTTACTGACGATGGTTTGATCACTGAAACCGGTATAACAGTGTTTTTTGCGTTTTTCGTGTATTAGTGGAAATAGACTATTTTTTCAATAACTCCGTTTTTTCTTTAAAACGTGGTTTTTAGCAGGACGTTGATAGAGCCACGAAAATGGCCACTGACATGACGGGACATATTTGGCACTGTCTCTTCATCACTTTATTTTCGCAGATTCGTGTGTATCTGTGGTGGGCTGCGTGGGCAATTGGTTTTGGTCAATTTGCACGGCCCAGGGGGCACCTGAGCGTGAGTTAAGTGTTTGGGAACTGCACTCGTGGAAGTCTTGTGAACTATGCTCGAGGCTACCAAATTATACCCACCCACCACTGTGAAATCTTCTGAACTTTGGAGGCTACTGAATTATCCCCCCCCCCCCCCCTCCTCAAGGAGACAGTAACGCCGAACTAGACCCCTAACGGGTCCTACAAACCAAATTTCATTCATTTTTATTCCTGGTAACTGAGGAAAGTACGAAGTATGGCAGACTGCGTGGGTGTACGGACGTTTGTTTCCTAATGTGACCTACAAATCAAATTGCATTAATTCTGGTTCATGGTAACTAAGGAAAGTGCGAAGTATGGCGGACTGCGCGGGTGTAGGGGCATGTGTATGTTCCATTTTCGGATTCTACGTTACGTACCTTGAATCGGGGGGGGGGGGGGGTTACTTTTTTAGCTCCAAGAAATGAAGCTATTGCGTTGAAAAAAATTTCAAGGTTTGGGGGGAAGGAACATGTTTTTTACACGCACATCCGACAGTGAGATTCGAAGCACCCAGCATGCTACTTCGGCGGGCAAAAATGGATATCGATCCTTTTTGTGGCTGAGGAGGTTTTGTTGGTGGGTAAGTTTTTGGGAGGGTTGTTTTTGGGTGCATAATTTTACGAAAAGTGGTACGGTTTCCTGCTATATAATCTTTTAGCAATTTCCAAAGACAATATACTCGTAGCTACTTGGCTCGTTCCAAAATTTCAGCGATGACACACAAACACACATGTACGCGTGTTTTTCTGCCTGGATATAAACGCCTCATTAGGTGGTAGATGGTGAATAATTGTTAATTTCCGTTATTAACAGAAAATGAGATGAGATTATTAACAGAAAAAATGAGATTTTTTACACACAAAAATTGTCCGTTCATCAATTTCAGGCAATCACTCATGCGTAGGTACCGTCTCACAACAACAGGAATTGGTCTGGAATATCAAATACTATTGTGGAACTATCGAGTCAAAGGTAGGCACATAATTACATGATTTTGGCCTGACACCAAATCAAATATGGTCCTGTTGCTGTAGTAACTTCGAAAATTCAAGACCGTGTATATACGATCACTGCAGCATAATATATGGTTTGGGGTGCCACGTGAATTTCACACAGACCAGTGTATTTGCTTCGAGTCGACTGTTTACTGAGTTAATTGAGTTAATGAGACTCTTAGGTATCCATAAGACCCGGACTTCACCAATGCACCCTCGTCGTGGTGGGCAAGTGAATTGATTTAACCGGACATTGATCGACATCCTGACAAAGATGTTGTGTGACAGTAAAGAGGACTGGGATATCAGTTTTCCACTTGCCTCAGTAGCATTCGGATGGATTATGCTGTCCATACTAAACCATCTCCCTTTGATGAGGGGCAAGAGGTATGGTATTTGTGGCATTGAAGACGAAAAGGCAGATGCCCCAAGTTACAAACAGGATAGGGTGGGCCCTTGCCGGATCATGAATAAAATTTCAGACGTGGTCGTCCAGCTTGGGACACCCAGCCCAATCCCATAACGTGCACGTCGACAACCTTGCACCCTTCAGCAAAGAACTGCCATCGGGTTTTTCAGACGAGAGGAGGAGTGGTGTAGGGGTACTCGGCAGTCAGTGATAAAGGCACCTTGCTAAAATGATATTATCATGTGCGATTATTTTGATAACAAATATACTTTGAGTTCGAGTTTGGGATTCGAGTCGAATACTGTGTGCTTATTTCTAAACCTTAGTGTTTATATACCCATATAAATTTACTGTGGTACATGTTCAAGATTAGTTCAGTATTCACTAGTGTAGGTATACTTTCCTTAATGAAAAAGTGGAAAGTTGATTTTGTAGAACACTGGGTCATGTCAATAAAACCTAAGCATTCGCTTAGACCATCTGCTAGGTAGCAAAAGCATAAGGTGTCTAGCAGGTTTAGTTGAAGCAGAAGCTACCTAGCGGAAATAATGTTTTGTACTAAGTGTTGAGTACTTGATCTGTGAAATATTTTTAGAGGGTACACACTAAGACTGACTACTTTATTTTCAACACATGAAAATACCAAACGTAGCAACGAGCTTGGGTGTACTGGCCCACTTTATCTTCAACACTCCCCCTTAGGTGGACCCTACGCCCACCAGGCGCCGAAATTGCCCAAACTTGAGCAAAGGCAGCGGCTTTGTCAATCCATCAGGTATCATGCTGTCGGATTCAAGGTAAAGCACAGCGACGTCACCTTGTTCAACAACTTCTCTGACGAAGTGGTGCCTCAGATCGATGTGCTTTTCTTCTATGGTGAAATGGGTTTTCTGATGAAGCTACTGCACCCTGGCTGTCACATCTGATCACTAACGGGTCTTGATTTTCTCCGAGTTCTTCAGGTAGCCACTTCAAGCACACTGCTTCCTTACTGCAATCTGTGAGATCCATGTACTCTGCTTGACAGAGCTACGGTTTTCTGCTTTCTGGACTCCGAAGAAATATGCGGCATTTGCAAAACTAAACAGGTATCCATTATAGGAATGCCTGTCGTTTACATCATTAGCCCAGTCGGCATCCAAGTACCCTTCAATTTTGCTGCGAGCTTTTCTGTATTCTAAGGCGTACTCTCCTGTACCTTTGAGATAGCGTAGGACTCGCTTTGCTGCTTTCCAGTATGTGAGATCATAACAAGTGTTGAACTGACTCAAGACACTACAAGCATGAGCTATGTCTGAACGCGAGCTTACTGCAAGGTACATCAACGAACCAATAACCTCTTGATAAGGAACGCTGATTCCTCTCCCTTGATCAGCCTTCTTCATTGTCTTGCCTTATCCCCAACCAAGACAGTAACTGGCTTCTCCGAAGTCCTTAACGCCGAAATCTTTCTATAAGGACTTCTTGAATTCTTCCTTCTTACTGACATAATTTGTAAAAATCAATAAATCATCTACGCGGACAGCTAGAACAAACACACTTTTACCATGCAAGTTAAAATAATAAATACAGGTATCATGCTTTGACTGCTTCATACCCATCTTCATTAGGGTCTGGTGCAACCTCAAGTTCCAAGTTTAGGAGCTTGTTTTTCTGTTGAATGAAACCTTCAGGCTGCTCCATATGAACAGTCTCATGTAATTCTCCATTCAAAAAAGCAGTGTCTACATCCATTTGATAAACATTTACATTTTCTCTGTTGCCAATCCAAATAAAAACCGAAGTGACGAACTCCTCCTAAAAATTAGTGAAAAGGTTCAGTAATAACAAACTCCGTGTTGCTGTGAAAAACCTTTGGCAACGAGCTGGCTTTAAATTTTGAAATTTGTCCATCGACTCCCATTTTCTTTTTAAAACCCCTATGCTTCTTGACGTCCTGACCGTCGCTTGGTCGATCAACTAACTCCCAAACATTCAATTTCATAAGAGCATCATACTCACTTTTCAGTGCTGCTAACCACTGTTCTTTCTCTTCACTCTCAAGGACGTCTCGGTAATTTTCAGGTTCGTTTAGCTCCTCCCCCACTGTGGCTGCACAGCAGTGCCATTGCTTAGGTTTTGGAACTCTGCTCAATTTCCGGATCTCCACTGTCATTGTACGAGTATATGCTGTACCTCTACAAGGCTGTGCTTCCACAAGTGGTTCCGTTTCAAACCAGACCACTTGCTCTGATTCGACAGCTTCAGACAGTCCGACCTCCATTGCAGCTTCTTCATGTTGATCCTTGACCCGCTCTATCATGCTGGATATATCGACAACGTTTTCTATTAACTCTCTCTGCAATTCCTAGCAGTTTGGTGTATAAGGCACTGTAGTTCGATGCCTTATTACGTGTTGCTTTAGGTAATCCATCAGTGTGTTATTAACGTACTCTGAGCCGTTGTCCGTCCTATGAACTGTGATTTTTACTCCAAGAACGAAACAACAACAAGCTTGGGAGTAGTGGCCTACTTAAACTTCAACAGGTTTCGGCTCTAGCAAATGCTCATTTTAGGATGAATAACCATTTACTTTTGCTAGATAGCAGATGGCATCTGCTACGTAGAAATTCAACTGTAGGAGTTTATTGAACAAAAAATTGAGAGCCAAGTTTTGTTGGTAACGCACAACACAATGACAGCCATCTGAACTACTCTCAAACGGATTCTTGCTGACACCTGTTCGACACGGCATTTAGAAATTTAGACATACTGTAGTGAAGCTACACACTCCCCCTCCTCCGGGGGTGCAAACCTCACGCGGCACGTGGTAACGCGTGGAACGGGCGTTGCTGATGCTACCCCTGTGGCACCAACTGTGTCCACTTCTGGCCAGTGGTCAGCCAGGACATAAGCCGGCCGACAGAGACGAACGTATCCTTGCCTCGGACTTGCACGTTGATGAATTTGTCGGCCCGTTCTAAAACCTGGTATGGTACATCCTATGCGGCCTGTAGCAGTCGCTGAGAGGCGTCACGCTGTTTGGATTGGAGCTAGTGATGGACAAATGCAGTCTAAGCCCCATGTCGTGAAGTTGGAACGGGTCTCAGCGGTTCCATGTTGCGCTGCAGCCCTGTGAAGAAATCAGAGGGTTCCTGCTGCATGGGAGCTTCAGAAGTTTTCCTGGCAGCTGCAGAGGGGTTCCATACACCATCTGTGATGAGGTCTTTGTGGAACACGAGTCGGATACCAAGGAGGACTAAGGGGAAATGGTCCACTGAGGGGAGGTGTGACACAAAGTGCAATCTTGACTGTTCTGGTCATGCACTCTGTCAACCCACTGACCAAGGGGTGGAATGAGGTTGCCTGGATGTGTCGCATCCCCAACACCTTGGACAACCAATGGAACTGGGAGGATTCAGATTTGCGTCCCTGGTCAGTAGTAATTTTGAGGGGAACGCCAAAACGAATGATCCAGCCAGCAATGAGTGCCCATGCCACAAACTCAGCTGTAGAGTCAGTGAAGGGGATGCACTCCGTCCAGCATGAAAAACTGTCAATGACAGTGAGGCAGTAAGAACTGCCCTGTGAAGAAGGAAGTGGCCCAATAACGTCAAAGTGAATGTGTGTGAATCGCCTGCCCGGAACAACAAATTCCCCTGAGGGGGTAACTGTGTGGCGGTGGACCTTGGGGCGCTGGCAGCTAATACAGGAACAGGTCCACAACCTACAATCACGAGGAACTAATGACCAAATGAATCTTGCCTTCAGCATTTTCTGGTCGCTCCATTTTCCGGGTGAGACAGACTGTGCACTAGGTCAAAGGGAATTTTCCGAAAACTGGGTGAGATATAAGGGCATACGTCTGGTAGACGTGTCACAGTAGACAGGGATGTCAGAGTCTGACATAAACAATTTAACAAAATTGGATGCTTTAAATTCGAGAAGGGTTTTGAACTCGTCATCTGATTCCTGCACCTCAGCAAGCTTGGCCCAGTCAATTTCGGGTAGCGATGAGAACGCCCAGATACGGGAAAGGGTGTCTGCCACTAAATTATCCTTTCCACTAACAAAACGGATATCAGAGGAGATGTATCGTGATATCTGATATCGTGAAATATGTCAAAACCTTCGAATTAAAAGTCGTGTTGGATGCCTTGGAGTCTAATGAGAATGTGGTTCCTACATGTTCATTCAATTCGATTTGATTCTGTCCATGTTTTTCATCTCGATATATCAAGCTAACCCCCATTTGAAACCAAAATTCGGTGTATTTCGACTCTTTTTCACTTCAAAACGTCGATCTGAACAAGGAAAACCCTCCGAAAACCGCGTTTCAGTTTAGCTGACAGCAGTATCTATATAGGATCTAGCATGTCGCTGAGCTCGGAATCGTGAAATATGAACGCGAATGCGGTTGGCATGTGGTCAGCAAATATGGTGAAAACACGGCCTTCTAAGAGTAATAAATTTTGACGGAGCTCACGACCACAGGCGCTGTATTTCGTATGAGCTGGATTCAACTTCTTAGAAAAATAGCTAAGCGGTTGCCAATGCTCTTTGACGAGTTGCTCAACCATGGCCCCTACACATGAACCAGAAGCGACTACTGAGAGTGCAAGTGTGGTGTAACGGACTGGGTGTGCTAGGAGTGTGGCATTGGTGAGACTGCCTTTACAGCTGATAAAGGCCTGTTCTAACTCTGCAGTTCACTGGATCAGAGTATTTCACGCTTCTTACACTGGTCATGCAGTGTGTGAAGCATGGCTTGACTCTCAGCAGCATGTGGAACAAAGTGGCGATAAAAATTGAGTTTGCCTAAGAACCGGCGTAATTCTTCGATGGTAGAGGGTTTTCGATAGCCCCGGACAGCTGCGACTTTCTCCTTTCTGTTGGTCTTTCGTCTCCCAAGTCTAACTCACTTAGCAATTTACAGAGTTGGGTCTGCTCAGACTCAGTGAATTGAGCTTCGAATCATGCCCACCATGGTTTGCGCTCGTGGACTGCAGATAATGTGGCCAACATGGGTCAAAATTTCGCTCTTGATAGTGCCATCAACAGTGTGGTATTTCGTAGCGTTGCTTGTTATGCCTGCATTATAAAATTGCGAGTCCAACTGCCTAAACCAAAGTTTTGGATTAGCTTTCCCAAACGAGGGTACTTCCACAGATAAGCGACTCACCTTAGGTACGTCAGTCCTTACCACTCCTCCGGCGTTTTGCATTCTGTTTTTTGAATCAGGTATTTTGGATCACGTCCCGGGTCATCACTTGTACACAGTGACTATAAACAATCGATAAATCTGACTCCTTGTTCAAAATTTAGCTGTAGGAAATTTATTGAACAAAAAACTGAGAGCAAAGTTTTTTGAATACAGCAACAGCCAGCCAGCCAAAAACTCATCATCATTCTTCCTGGCAAACAGTAAAGCAGGACAGAACAGCCTGAATCTACGTCGAGCAGCGAAACAATTTACTTGCTGCACAGTCACAAGAACCATTAGAACCCATGAGTTATGTAGGAGGAGGCTGTAAAGGGTCCCGAGGCAGACAACATGAAACAAGGAATGAATGGAGAGCTAGACTCCTTGCATAAACGCTGCAAATCCCTGCACAACGGTTTATTATTTTGTACAGAATACCCTTCTGTTACAGATCACAGCTTTCGGTAGAGATAACCCGTCTATATAATATGTACCTGTCAAGGTACTATTCTATACATATTATATAGATCGCAGACCCTCTGTAGGTTAGCACCTAACCCCGTACTCGTTAATAGGTACCTACCAAAATCACGAGTTAAATGTTGCAAAAATAATTCTGTCGATGACAAATAGTAACTAAAATGGCAAAAAGAAACGCAAATAATGAATTTCTGAAGGAAAATTGTTGATGCGGAGTGAAATAGACGCCCCTTCTTCGTAGATCACTGTCGTGGTCAAGTATAATGAACCGTTGTGTAATAACTTGCCCATCAATAATACTTCGACGGTAGTTGAAGCCCCTTCATGGTTGAACCGTTGTGTAATAATTTACCCATCAATAATACTTCAACGTTTGTTCAAGTTTCAGAAGTACCTACCAACAAAATCCAATAGTCCACCACTTATCAAATGAAATAATATCGCAGAACAACCAACTCGACTTCATACAGCCATCCTTTATTATAATCAGG
Organism: Leptopterna dolabrata; assembly: GCA_954871275.1. NCBI lineage: Eukaryota > Metazoa > Arthropoda > Insecta > Hemiptera > Miridae > Leptopterna > Leptopterna dolabrata. The sequence goes on from OX940982.1 coordinate 50,908,697, forward strand.
TGCTCCCTAGTGATGATATCCGGGCTGGATTTATACCGTTTGATTCACGATCGTGTTGACGAAGCTTTTTGGTGCACACGAACGGCTGGATGCTCCAGGTGGTCTCAAAAAATTGTTTGGCTCAAGAAAAATTTAATAACGTAAAAAACCATAACCTTCTATCAGAAGTTTTCGAGCTACGGCGTTCTGAAAATTTCAACCCCTATTTGTAACCCCTTCGAGATGACTGACAGTAACGCCGAGCTTCGAGGACCAACTAGACCCCGAACGGAACCTATAACCCGAATTTCATCAATTTTTTTTTTCATGGTAACGGCGTACGGCGGGACAGACAGGAATTTTTTTATTTCAATTTCGCATTCTACATAGCTTGAAACGTAAACCATCAAAATTTGAGGGGGGGGAAGGTTAGATTTTTTTTTTTTTTTTTCAAGCTCGATTCCAATGGTTCATTACTGAAAATAATAAACCAAAAATGGAACATGGGAGCTCGTAGATTTGCCTCCAGGAAGGTCAGTTGTAGACAATAAGCGGGTGTTCAGAATTAAGCAACCTAGTGATCGGCACAAAGCCAGGCTAGTTGCCTGAGGGTTCTCTCAAAATTATGGGGATTTAGTTCAATTCGACGCATTTGTTTTATATGGGCATTTATAAAAGGAAATTTGTATGAAACAACCAACGTGGAAGGTACGAATCGTCGTGTCCGCTTGTCAGAAGCTTGTATGGGCTGAAACAGGCTCCAAGGAGTGGGACTGATTGTTGGGTTAAGGTGTTTACAAGTTTTCTAAAGACATTTGACTTGAAAGTATCTGAAGCTGATATCTGTGTCCTCATGAGAATTGATGGAGAAATTAAGATAACTATATCTGTCGATGACGGATTTGCAGCAATAAAAATTTTTGAATGTAGAACAATATTAGAATTTCTGGCAACACAGTCTGATATAACTACTTCTGATGTATACAACAGTGTATAATCTGGGCCTAGAAATACAAAGACATGAGGATGTCTCGATTATTATCATTGGCATGGATGGATGTAAGCCGATATCGACTTCAGCAGATAAATTTGTTCTAAAGCCTATTGACGAGTGTGTAGAAGCAGTACCATAAAGGCCATTGCAACAAGGCTTGACATTGGCTTTGCTGTCAACCATGCCTGTCCGCATGTAACAAATCCAATGGTGTCACAATGGAATGACCTGAATCACATGTGGCGTAGAACACTAAACGGATCATTCAATTGAAGTATCCGAACTGAACGAGTGACGTTCTCACTGAACGGGAGATCCTAACCTCACTCCATTTTCACAACTCTTCAGTCCTACCAGTTCATCAACCCCTCCCTTCGCCACTCTACATTCGTATCGTTCTTCCCTTCTTCCCTTACCATTCTCACCGTTCTTCCCTTCCTCGCTCGCAGGTTTCCTCACTGGTTAGTTTACAGTACAACATACTAATACTATTTCTAGCGTACTACAGTTCAATATTCACCTTGTTCCGTTCCATCAAGTGTATCAAAAAAAAGTTGGTGATATTTCATTTTAATGTTTTGGAGGGAGGAGTCTAGGAAATATACAGATGATGTGGAGCTGAAATTAGCGTTAAAACTAAAAGACTTGTAAAACATTATGTAAGTAGGTAGTAACCCAGCCTGGTCTCTGATGCTTTTCTAATAGTATACATAAATTAATGGACAGCCAATTATGTGACCCCCGTTTTCGTGGTTCTAACAGTGGGATAATTAGAGAGGCTCCATTAAACTGGTGAACGGGTGAACTTTTCCCAAAGAACGCATCCCAGAAGTGGGAACTGGTGGGAACTCCTGGAATTGAACGCATATATCCCTAGCAGATGCTAAAACGAGTCCATTACCCACGCGTTATCCCATCGTTGACAGTTGCCTAACGACTTTTTTATTTCCATTTACCTTCCTTCCTATCACTTGTTTTGTGCTCCGCGCTGTTGTAGTTGTAAACGCAGTTTTGAGGTCGCGATAAGTTTTTTGGTCAGGTTGGTTCCTTTCAGACCTTTTTTTTTTTTTTATTTCTGGAGATGATTTTTTATGATCACCCTAGCCCAGGCAAGTACTTTATTGAATTTTTGGTTCATCATTTTCAATCATGAACCTTTGCAATCCAGCATGAAAAAATTAATACCCCCCCCCCCCCCCCCCATCCAAAATTTGATGGTTTTCGTTTCAAGGTATGTAGAATCCGAAAATGCAATAAAAAAAATTCTATCCGTCCACGTAAGTAGGGGGTAAGGGGGCCTATTTTGACAGAACGTCTACCTTCGCACGGTAGGGGGGTCCTAATATGGCAAGGGGGATGTGACGTCACAACATCAACCCTTACACGGTCCTACGTCACAAAATCACCCTTTACACAGTGGGGGTCCCACGTTACATTGTACCCCGTGGTACCAGATGCACGCCGCCTCCAGCACCCACCCGTCTGCTCAGGTCACCATGGGTAGTACCTACGTCACCTCGTACCCACTGTGCTGTACACAACCAACTCCAACCACCGCCACCGATTCGTACAAACAATCGTTACACTACCCGACACCGTCGCACCCTACGGTGCTGTACTTACGTCGCAAACGTACTTACCCATGTGTAGATGATATGCATCATACCACAGACCGCAGCTATCCGACAAGGGACGTCGCACGTCGCCGGTAGCCGGTGGTCACCACCACTGGGTCGCGCACCGCAGGGTGGTAAGTACCTGGTAAGTATTATTGAAAACAACATTGCGAATATTGTGTTAGTATCATAACCACCACCTAGTTTAAGCCCAGCAGTGTTTAATCGTAGCTATATGTCAAACATACTCGTACCCCCTCCTTATCCTCGAGTCGTCACGCAGAGTCGTCGTCGGCGTCGTAACCCCCCTTGAACACCGGACGTGACTGTAAATTGTTACGAATAAAATAAAATGACGTAACGATCTACAGTCACGCCTAACGCTCCTGGGGACCCGCAGGTCGTATGTATTTCCACAAACAACAACATATTATTCTATCTTATATCTATGTATGTGTACACCATAATCTTAAGGCTAACGATACACGAATCTTAGATCTACTCGGTTATGGGATTAACACCCTACATAAAGACCAAATAAACGCTTTGCATATTGGACAAAAATCGATGCGACTGCTACACTGCCTACACGTGCTGACGGGTAGACATGGTTTTAATAAAATTTCGATTTTATTAGTCATACAAATTTTACAGGTTAATTGTCTACAACAAGATCCACATGCGTCTGTAGTACATGCATTTTCACAACCACCGCTCGATAGTTGAACTGGTCCCTCACCATATACGTAAGGCTGAGTGCAAATATCGATTAAATGGAAATCATTTAACGTAAATGTACGACATTGATCAATAAAAGGGCAGGTTGGTTCGCGTGCCAAATGTATCGCCACAGGTACGTCATTTTCTGTAAGATTATTTACATCCAATTCTAAATTACACGCAGAACCAACTATGGTACCATTTCTATACCAAAACGCTGCAAAGTCCTTGTCACATGGGTTTATTATTCTATTGGAGTTCTAGAGATTTTTGCTGGCTGTTAAATGTATTGTTTCTTTCATGTGGAATGACTGAAATGGCTATTTCTGATGATTTCCACCAATTTTGGCACCCAAAACATGAAATAGGTACGCTTTTTTTTTTTTTTTTTTTAAGATCATCTTTGATCATTGGTAGTGGCATTTAATGGTCTTCATTCACCTGTTTACACTTTTTCCAATGTTATTGTACACATTGATGGTGATTTCAGACAGTTTTCCAGGTTTTTGACTCATAAAAAACCAATTTTGGGAGCTGAACCTTTGGTAAAACCTCAATTTCTGCGTCTTTGGTCAAAATCGACTTCATATTCGGTCTTCTCGTCCTCAAAAACATGGAAAAAGATACCTCAAAAGCTCATGTTACTAAAATGTTGTTAAAACGCAAAAAGCACCTATTTTTATACACATTTTCACTCATAACACCCCTGGGTATATTCCGATCGGGCTGAAAAGTTTCGGGACACAACTAGGGCCCAAATGGAGCATGTGTGCGAAAGAACGACTTTTTTAGACCGAAAATGAAGCCTCTACACGTGATACGGCGTACGGCGGACGGACATTGCATTTTTGGAATCTACGCACCTTGAAACGGAAAAGAAAAAATTTTGAGGGGGTGTTATAACAATTTTTTGCTGAGCGAATACATAGGTGTATTATTCACAGAATAATAAACCAAAAACCAGCTCTGGCTAGTTCGTCGAATAAGTCGACCCAACTGCCAGGTCACGCAGAGAGCGACGTTCAATGATTTCACTAGCACTGTTCATAAGGAAAGGAAGGGAAAGGTATCATTGGAGAAAAATCATGCTGTTTCCAATTTTCATAGTTTAATTGAGTTCCAGGTGGTGGTTGGACTAGAGTGGGGGGTAATTATACCAATAATCGAATTGTAAAGGTATAAAACCCAGGAAAAAAGGTATAATATTGTACAAAAAAAAAGGTGGTTTATATTTATCATAGTTTAATTTGAGTTCATGGAGGTGGTTGGACTAGGGTAGGGGTAATTATACCAATAATCGAATTCTAACAGTATAAAACCTGGAACAAAAAGGTATATTGTGGAAAAATCACGCGGTTTTCAATTTTTGTAATTTAATTGAGTTTCAGGTGATGGTTGGACTAGGGTGGGGGTAATTATACCAATAATCGAATTCTAACAATATAAAATCGGGAAAAAAAGTAAAATTGTGGAAAAATCACACGGTTTTCGATTTTCATATTCTAATTGAGTTGGGGGTGCTGGTTGGACAGGAGTGGGGGTAGTTCTTTAATTCTCTAAATCTAACAGTATAAAATCGGGAAAAAAGGGTTTCATAATGTAAAAAAATCACGCAGATTTCGATTTTCATATTCTAATTGAGTTTTGGGTGGTGGTTCGACAGGAGTGGGGGGGGGGGGGGTAATTCTTTAATTCTCTAATATTAACAGTATAAAATCGGGAAAAAAGGGTTTCATAATGTAAAAATCACGCGGATTTCGATTTTCATATTCTAATTGAGTTGTGGGTGGTGGTTCGACAGGAGTGGGGGTAATTCTTTAATTCTCTAATACCAACAGTATAAAATCGGGGGAAAAAAGGGTTTCATAATGTAAAAATCACGCGGATTTCGATTTTCATATTCTAATTGAGTTGTGGGTGGTATATTTTGACATCCTCTACACGACATACGTGTGAATATGAACATATTCCTACCATATTCACATGAAATTCGAGGGAATACCATTATATTTCGACAGCATGTACACGACATACGTGTGAATTCATATGAACATATCCCTACCATATTCACATCAAATTCGAGGGAATACAATAAAATTCGACCATATTTACACAAAATTCGTGTGAATATGAACATTTTCCTAGATTGTAACGTGAAATTCGAATGAATACTACGATACATCTACCATATTCACTGGAATGCCATTATATTTCTACAATGTTTACACGAAACTCGTGTGAATATAAACATATTCCTACCACAACCAACATGAAACTTAGAGGGAATACGATTAAAATTCAACCATATTTACACGAAATTCATGTGAATATAAACATATCCCTACCACACTCACATGAACTTCGAGGAAATACGATAAAATTCGACCATATTTACACAAAATTCGTGTGAATATGAACATTTTCCTAAGATTTAACGTGAAATTCGAGTGAATACCACGATACATCTACCGTATTCACTGGAATGCCATTATATTTCTACAATGCTTACGCGAAACTCGAGTGAATATAAACATATTCCTACCACACCACATGAAACTTAGAGGGAATACGATTAAAATTCAACCATATTTACACGAAATTCATGTGAATATAAACATATTCCTACCACACTCACATGAACTTCGAGGAAATACGATAAAATTCGACCATATTTACAAAAAATTCGTGAGAATATGATCATTTTTCCTAAGATTTAACGTGAAATTCGAGTGAATACCACGATACATCTACCGTATTCACGTGTGATTGACTCCGACGCCTCCGATCGCAAGACATTTCGATGCACGTCATACCAGATGCACGCCTCCAGCACCCAACCGACGGCTCAGGTCACCATGGGTAACACCTACACCACCGTAAAATTCGACCATATGGTCGATTCACGTACGTGAATATGGTAGATGTATCATGGTATTCACTCGAATTCCACGTTAAATCTTAGGAAAATGTTCATATTCACACGAATTTTGTGTAAATATGGTCGAATTTTACGGTGGTGTAGGTGCTACCCATGGTGACCTGAGCCGTCGGTTGGGTGCTGGAGGCGTGCATCTGGTATGACGTGCATCGAAATGTCTTGCGATCGGAGGAGGCGTCGGAGTCAATCACACGTGAATATGGTAGATGTATCATGGTATTCACTCGAATTTCACGTTAAATCTTAGGAAAATGTTCATATTCACACGAATTTTGTGTAAATATGGTCGAATTTTACGGTGGTGTAGGTGCTACCCATGGTGACCTGAGCCGTCGGTTGGGTGCTGGAGGCGTGCATCTGGTATGACGTGCATCGAAATGTCTTGCGATCGGAGGAGGCGTCGGAGTCAATCACACGTGAATATGGTAGATGTATCATGGTATTCACTCGAATTTCACGTTAAATCTTAGGAAAATGTTCATATTCACACGAATTTTGTGTAAATATGGTCGAATTTTACGGTGGTGTAGATGCTACCCATAGTGACCTGAGCCGTCGGTTGGGTGCTGGAGGCGTGCATCTGGTATGACGTGCATCGAAATGTCTTGCGATCGGAGGCGTCGGAGTCAATCACACGTGAATACGGTAGATGTATCGTGGTATTCACTCGAATTTCACGTTAAATCTTAGGAAAAATGATCATATTCACATGAATTTTGTGTAAATATGGTCGAATTTTATCGTATTTCCTCAAAGTTCATGTAAGTGTGGTAGGAATATGTTTATATTCACATGAATTTCGTGTAAATATGGTTGAATTTTAATCGTATTCCCTCTAAGTTTCATGTGGTGTGGTAGGAATATGTTTATATTCACACGAGTTTCGCGTAAGCATTGTAGAAATATAATGGCATTCCAGTGAATACGGTAGATGTATCGTGGTATTCACTCGAATTTCACGTTAAATCTTAGGAAAATGTTCATATTCACACGAATTTTGTGTAAATATGGTCGAATTTTATCGTATTTCCTCGAAGTTCATGTGAGTGTGGAGGGATATGTTTATATTCACATGAATTTCGTGTAAATATGGTTGAATTTTAATCGTATTCCCTCTAAGTTTCATGTTGGGTGTGGTAGGAATATGTTTATATTCAAACGAGTTTCGTGTAAACATTGTAGAAATATAATGGCATTCCAGTGAATATGGTAGATGTATCGTAGTATTCATTCGGATTTCACGTTACAATCTAGGAAAATGTTCATATTCACACGAATTTTGTGTAAATATGGTCGAATTTTATCGTATTCCCTCGAATTTGATGTGCATATGGTAGGGATATGTTCATATTCACACGTATGTCGTGTAAATGCTGTCGAAATATAATGGTATTCCCTCGAATTTCATGTGAATATGGTAGGAATATGTTCATATTCACACGTATGTCGTGTAGATGATGTCAAAATATACCACCCACAACTCAATTAGAATATGAAAATCGAAATCCGCGTGATTTTTACATTATGAAACCCTTTTTTCCCCCGATTTTATACTGTTGGTATTAGAGAATTAAAGAATTACCCCCACTCCTGTCGAACCACCACCCACAACTCAATTAGAATATGAAAATCGAAATCCGCGTACATTATGAAACCCTTTTTTCCCCGATTTTATATTGTTTTTTTGTTTATTTTATATTTTATATATGATGTCAAAATATACCACCCACAACTCAATTAGAATATGAAAATCGAAATCCGCGTGATTTTTACATTATGAAACCCTTTTTTCCCCGATTTTATACTGTTAGTATTAGAGAATTAAAGAATTACCCCCCCCCCCCCCCCCACTCCTGTCGAACCACCACCCACAACTCAATTAGAATATGAAAATCGAAATCCGCGTGATTTTTTTACATTATGAAACCCTTTTTTCCCGATTTTATACTGTTAGATTTAGAGAATTAAAGAACTACCCCCACTCCTGTCCAACCAGCACCCCCAACTCAATTAGAATATGAAAATCGAAAACCGTGTGATTTTTCCACAATTTTACTTTTTTTCCCGATTTTATATTGTTAGAATTCGATTATTGGTATAATTACCCCCACCCTAGTCCAACCATCACCTGAAACTCAATTAAATTACAAAAATTGAAAACCGCGTGATTTTTCCACAATATACCTTTTTTTTCCAGGTTTTATACTGTTAGAATTCGATTATTGGTATAATTACCCCTACCCTAGTCCAACCACCTCCATGAACTCAAATTAAACTATGATAAATATAAACCACCTTTTTTTTTTTTGTACAATATTATACCTTTTTTCCTGGGTTTTATACCTTTAAAATTCGATTATTGGTATAATTACCCCCCACTCTAGTCCAACCACCACCTGGAACTCAATTAAACTATGAAAATTGGAAACAGCATGATTTTTCTACAATGATACCTTTCCCTTCCTTTCCTTATGAACAGTGCTAGCGAAATCATTGAACGTCGCTATCTGCGTGACCTGGCAGTTGGGTCGACTTATTCGACGAACTAGCCAGAGCTGGTTTTTGGTATAGAAATGGTACCATAGTTTGTTCTGCGTGTAATTTAGAATTGGATGTAAATAATCTTACAGAAAATGACGTACCTGTGGCGATACATTTGGCACGCGAACCAACCTGCCCTTTTATTGATCAATGTCGTACATTTACGTTAAATGATTTCCATTTAATCGATATTTGCACTCAGCCTTACGTATATGGTGAGGGACCAGTTCAACTATCGAGCGGTGGTTGTGAAAATGCATGTACTACAGACGCATGTGGATCTTGTTGTAGACAATTAACCTGTAAAATTTGTATGACTAATAAAATCGAAATTTTATTAAAACCATGTCTACCCGTCAGCACGTGTAGGCAGTGTAGCAGTCGCATCGATTTTTGTCCAATATGCAAAGCGTTTATTTGGTCTTTATGTAGGGTGTTAATCCCATAACCGAGTAGATCTAAGATTCGTGTATCGTTAGCCTTAAGATTATGGTGTACACATACATAGATATAAGATAGAATAATATGTTGTTGTTTGTGGAAATACATACGACCTGCGGGTCCCCAGGAGCGTTAGGCGTGACTGTAGATCGTTACGTCATTTTATTTTATTCGTAACAATTTACAGTCACGTCCGGTGTTCAAGGGGGGTTACGACGCCGACGACGACTCTGCGTGACGACTCGAGGATAAGGAGGGGGTACGAGTATGTTTGACATATAGCTACGATTAAACACTGCTGGGCTTAAACTAGGTGGTGGTTATGATACTAACACAATATTCGCAATGTTGTTTTCAATAATACTTACCAGGTACTTACCACGCTGCGGTGCGCGACCCAGTGGTGGTGACCACCGGCTACCGGCGACGTGCGACGTCCCTTGTCGGATAGCTGCGGTCTGTGGTATGATGCATATCATCTACACATGGGTAAGTACGTTTGCGACGTAAGTACAGTGCGACGGTGTCGGGTAGTGTAACGATTGTTTGTACGAATCGGTGGCGGTGGTTGGAGTTGGTTGTGTACAGCACAGTGGGTACGAGGTGACGTAGGTACTACCCATGGTGACCTGAGCAGACGGGTGGGTGCTGGAGGCGGCGTGCATCTGGTACCACGGGGTACAATGTAACGTGGGACCCCCACTGTGTAAAGGGTGATTTTGTGACGTAGGACCGTGTAAGGGTTGATGTTATGACGTCACATCCCCCTTGCCATATTAGGACCCCCCTACCGTGCGAAGGTAGACGTTCTGTCAAAATAGGCCCCCTTACCCCCTACTAACGTACGCAGCACTTTTCTTAGTTACCATGAACCAAAATTAATGAAATTTCGTTTGCAGGTCCTGTTTGGGGTCTACTTGGTCCGCGAAGCTCGGTGTTCCCGTCAGTCATCTCTAAGGGGTGAAAATTAGGGGTTGAAATTTTCAGAACGCCGTAGCTCGAAAACTTTCAGTTGAAGGGTATGGTTTTTTTAATGTTTCTAAATTGATGTTGAACTAAAGAATTTTTTGAAACCACGCGGAGCATTGGACGACCAACCGTTCGTTTGCACCAAAAAGCTTCGTCAAACGATCGTGAATCAAACAGTATAAATCCGAACCAGATATCATTGCTAGGGAGCACCCGACTATAATCAAGGATGGCTGTATGAAGTCGAGTTGGTTGTTCTGTGATATTATGCCACTTGAAAAATGATGGCTCTTTTGGATATTGTTGATTGGTACTTTCGCAACTTGAACAAACATGCTTCATGCATAACGTTTGAAACTTTTGCAGCTTGAACAAACGTTATGCTTCATGAACAACAAAAAATAATTGACGATTGAATGCCTGAATCTCGCGCATTTAATTATCAAACTGTAATTCTAGGGCCGGCTCCAATACTCGATTTAGGGATTTCTTTGGGGGAGCTGGAGAGTAGGTATTGACCACAGAAAACAGCGATCCACGCAGAAGGGGCATCTACACAGGTAAATTATTACACAACGGTTTATAATTTTACGTTATGCTTCATGAATAACAACAAATAATAAATTAGTAACTGAATTATTGAATCTCTCGCATTTTTATGAAACTGTAATTCTCCAGCCGGTTCCGCTACGCGATTTAGGGCTTTCCGGGGGGGGGGGGGGGGGGAGAGCGCACGAGGATAGGTATTGACCACAGAAAACAGCGATCCACGCAGAAGGGGCATCTATACAGGTAAATAATAAACCGTTGTGTAATAATTTGCAGCATATTTTCTGCTGAGCCTCGTAGAATGGGGTTTGCAAACGATTGCGTTTGGGACAGAAATGCTGTATCCAACGTCACCCAAAAGAACAAGACCGTCGCTGTTGATGTTCATAAATCAAAATATCGACGACAATCGCAAAACTCGGTTGTCATGAACAAAACAAAACCAGGCCACAACGAGTCGACGCTCGTGAATCAAATCTCACAAGCCGCTTGTATATTTAGGCTACAAACATTTTCGACTGACGTAATCTCCACCAAATTCAGAAAGTTTAAATCTCATCACGGGTAAAATCAACTGCCCCAAACGCCGAAGGAAACAACTTGCACCTTCGTGCCCATCGTTCACTGGCCTCCACCCTTCAGGACTCATGCAGAAACCGTATCCATAGCTCATGTTCCTCGACAACCTTGTCGAGAATCTGGGGTATTATTTTCGTTAGGTACCCACGTTAGGTGGATGCCCATATCTTCTATGATTCCAACCTGAGTATCACAAATATCTCAACAGTAGCAGTATTTTACATTTCTTGGGAATTGCTACTCCTCTTCTCTCTATTCTTCCCTGAGGAACATGGTCGTCAGCCAGTCGATGTTGTTTTCCTCTAAAAGGAACAACTGTCTGAAGTAATTTCCAACATTGGAACGCCGGTCTAAATACGCCTGAGACGAGATGCATGAATTCACCTATCACTCTTGCTAGGAATAACTTCACAAAAATCCAAACAGAAAAACGCTGAAATCACAACTCTTCTGCATCTTTTGCTAAATTTTCAAGCTGCCTCCGAGGAGAACGAAAAAAACGCTGCAAAGTCCTTGTCACATGGGTTTGTTATTCTACTGGACATACCTACAGAAATCAGAAATGTTGGCTGTTCATTTTTGTTTCTTTCGTGAGTAATAATAGAAATAGCCATTTCTGATGTTTTCCACTAATTTTGGCCCCTAAAACACAAATTAGGTACCTACGTTTTTTTTTTTTTTTAACTATCTCTGATCATTGGTAGTGCCATTTAATCGTCTTGATCCACGTGTTGACACTTTTTCCAGTGTCATTATACAAACTGTTGGTGATTTCAGACGATTTCCCAGGTTTTTCACTCATAAAAAATCAATTTTGGGAGCTGAACATTTGGTAGAACTTAATTTTCCACTCTTTGGTCAAAATCGACTTCATATTTGGTCTTCTCGTCCCCAAAAACATGGAAAAAGATATCTCAGAAGCTCATGTTACCAACATGTTGCTAAAACGCAAAAAGTACCTATTTTTACACACATTTTCACTCATAACACCCCTGGGTATATTCCGATCGGGCTGAAAAGTTTCGGGACACAACTAGGGCCCAACTGGAGCATGCGTGCGAAAGAACGAATTTTTTAGACCGAAAATGAAGCCAGTACACGTGATACGGCGTACGGCGGACGGACATTGCATTTTGGTTTATTATTCTGTGAATAATACACCTATGTATTCGCTCAGCAAAAAATTTTTATAACACCCCCTCAAAATTTTTTCTTTTCCGTTTCAAGGTGCGTAGATTCCAAAAATGCAATGTCCGTCCGCCGTCCGCCGTACGCCGTACGCCGTATCACGTGTACAGGCTTCATTTTCGGTCTAAAAAAGTCGTTCTTTCGCACACATGCTCCATTTGGGCCCTAGTTGTGTCCCGAAATTTTTCAGCCCGATCGGAATATACCCAGGGGTGTTATGAGTGAAAATGTGTGTAAAAATAGGTACTTTTTGCGTGTTAGCAACATGTTAGTAACATGAGCTTTTGAAGTATCTTTTTCCATGTTTTTGGGAACGAGAAGACCGAATATGAAGTCGATTTTGACCAAAGACGCGGAAATTGAGGTTTTACAGGCTTCATTTTCGGTCTAAAAAAGTCGTTCTTTCGCACACATGCTCCATTTGGGCCCTAGTTGTGTCCCGAAACTTTTCAGCCCGATCGGAATATACCCAGGGGTGTTATGAGTGAAAATGTGTGTAAAAATAGGTACTTTTTGCGTGTTAGCAACATGTTAGTAACATGAGCTTTTGAAGTATCTTTTTCCATGTTTTTGGGAACGAGAAGACCGAATATGAAGTCGATTTTGACCAAAGACGCGGAAATTGAGGTTTTACCAAAGGTTCAGCTCTCAAAATTGGTTTTTTATGAGTCAAAAACCTGGAAAAATGTCTGAAATCACCATCAATGTGTATAATAACATTGGAAAAAGTGTAAACAGGTGAATCAAGACCATTAAATGGTACTACCAACGATCAAAGATGGTCTGAAAAAAAAGAAAGAAAAAAGAAAAAAAGCGTACCTACCTATTTCATGTTTTGGGGACCAAAATTGGTGGAAATCATTAGAAATAGCTATTTCAATCATTCCACATGAAAGAAACAATAAATTTAACAGCCAACAAGAATCTCTTGAACTCCAATAGAATAATAAACCCATGTGACAAGGACTTTGCAGCGTTTTTGGAATCTACGCACCTTGAAACGGAAAAGAAAAAAGTTTGAGGGGGTGTTATAACAATTTTTTGCTGAGCGAATACATAGGTGTATTATTCACAGAATAATAAACCAAAAGAACTTAGCAAATGCTTAAAAAGTTAGGCAAAAGGTGGTCTTTATTCACTCGACTTCCAGCATTGCCGAGAACAAGCAGAAGGCCCGATTGCTCAACTCCCACTAGTATTTGCTTTGTACAGGTTATGTTAGCACAAGCAATTGCTAGTTTAGTCACATAATTTCAAGAATTTGCTCAAAAAAAGGCAAGTATAAGCTTTTGCTCAGTTTTATTCACATTCATTACCTACTATATCGACGGCTGAGTGGGACAAGTGACTGTCGCAAAAATTAAATTTTATACCAGAGCGTTTTCAAGTTGCCCCAAAACCGCTCCGCTCCGGCTGGAAAAATTGATTAAGTTCCAAAGTGATTTAAAAATAATTTGCCCATCAATAATACTTCAACGGTTGTTCAAGTTGCAAAAGTACCTATGAACAAAATCCAGCCCCTTCTGGGTAGATGAGCCGTTGTGTAATAATTTGCCATTGTGTAATAATTTACCCATCAATAATACTTCATCGGTTGTTCAAGTTGCAAAAGTACCTATCAACAAAATCCAGCCGGATCGCACACCCTCCGTAGGTTAATACCTAACCCCGTACTCGTTACTAGGTACCTACCTAAATCACGAGGTAAATGTTGCTAAAATATTTCTGTCGATTGCAAACAGTACCTAACAAAAAGAAACGCACATCATTTTTCAAATGAAATAATATCACAGAACAACCAACTCGACTTCATAGGTACCCCACCAATAAAATCGGTTTCACTACCTATCAACAAACTCCTATAGAGCCATCATTTTTCAAATGAAATAATATCACAGAACAACCAACTCGACCTCTTAGGTACCCCACTAATAAAATCGGCGCGTCCCTGGTGACGAGATTTCGTCTGTTGTATAGGTACAATTTCATTCACACTGGAGTCGAAAATGCCTGTCGGTGCAAACTTCGGGGCCTTACTGTGAACGAACGGCTGGACGTACGGTGCTCCGGGTGGTCTTAAAAAACTCGTAAGTTCAAGAACTATTTAAAACCGTAAATAGATTCACGTAAAAAAAGGTATAGGCGTTTTGAAAATTTCAACCCCTATTTTGAACCCCTTAGAGATGACTGACAGTAACGTCGAGCTTCGAGGACCAACTAGACCCCGAACGGAACCTATAACCCGAATTTCATCAATTTTTTTCATGGTAACTAAGAAAAGTGGCCCGTACGGCGTACGGCGGACAGACAGAAATATTTTTATTGCAGTTTTGGATTCTACATACCTTGAAACGTAAACCATCAAATTTTGAGGGGGGGTAAGAATTTTTTTTTCATGCTCGATTCCAATGGTTCATTATTGAAAATAATAAACCAAAAAACGGAGTTGATCAATTTTTCTAGGAAGGATTTGTCAGACAGCACCAATTCCAGCGAGAAAAATGATCAAGGCCAAGGGGAACCCAGGGAGTTAGTAGGCGAAAATGCATCTTTCAACATGTTGAATTCAATTTAGTTTATTCTACTATTGCGATTGACAATTCTTTTCGAAAAAAAATATTTTGAGAATGCCCGAAGGATCCTTTCATCCTGCACCCGATCTTCGTCACATTCGGTAGGTAGGCAGCTACTTGGGAAAAAAATCGAGAATCCCAGGTGTCATTTGATATTGGAATTGATTCGTTAAGCTAATTTTTCAATCCTGAATCACACGTCAGACAAGAAAAACACCATCAGACAGAAGAAACGAGCGTCTTCCCTTCTATTTGTGAGGATATAATTATGTGGCGCTAAAGTCAGGAACAATAGAATTATTAATTTTTGCGCGTTTACTTGGACGACCTACTGACATACCTACCTCAGCGTGCCATTCACACAATAGCGGTATCACGAATATTGTTTACCTACTTATTATTCACACACATCCTAAAACCCCAGATACTGCCGCAGGCCTCACCGCGGTTCACTAATAACTACCTCTAGAACTAACACTCATAGGAGTACATTTTTTTACACCGCCGTTTTATTTTAAATTCATTTAGGTATTTATAATAATAAAAGTTTTCAATCTTCAAAAAACTAGGTACACAATTTATGGGACAGCTATTTAAAACTGAAAATAGATCATCCCAACTTAGGAAAAATTACAATTAATTTTTCAACAGAGGAAAAAAGAAGTCAAGGAAGGGTCAATTTTCTTCTTCCGACGTCAGCTCATCATCGGAGAAGACTGGTTCTGGATCTGCGTTGGAAGTTTTGGTGCTGGCTTTGACATTTCTGTACCAGGGGTGGTACTCCTCAGGAATGGTAGCCGTTCTCCTTTGCTTGTGTCACTGGAAGGGTGCGTTTGTGAAGTTGTTCCAGCGATCTAGGGTAGGTGACAGTGTCCCCCTTCATAGGATCCAGAATACTGCAATTGCCAAAATAATCGCAGCTGTACGCAATATTGCTTGAGCCCTTTACGTATTTGAGACGTTTCATCTTTATCCAGGATATCTTTCCACCTCCAGAGACTATTGATCTGTTGCTCATCACGAGTGCTCTAAGTTTTTCCAAATCCACAATGTCCCTTATTTTCATCTCTTGCATCACGAAAGGCTCGCCGTTCTTGTTTTTGTTTTTTTTCTGGCAGAACGAGCAATCCGCGTAATCATCATCAATTCCTTGATGGTGGGGATCGAGATTTTTTTGCAAACTCAATGGCACTATGCACTTAGTCTGCTTCCATCTGTGTGTACCCGGGCTCTAGGAATTTCTGTTCAATTACGTTCACGTTAGGGTTAGAATTTACAATATACAGGAACATCGCGACTATACGCTGGATTCTGTTCTGCTCCTCATAGCAACCAGAAAACAAAGAAATTTATGTAACTTCATCTGGCTATGTTTCAATCCATTTAATAAGTGAACTTCCGATTTCACTGCTGCCACGCATGCCATTCATCTCCGTCCAACAAAAGCAATATTCTCTTTTTTCGTCTTCATACACAGTCAGGTTGTAATAATTTATCTTCCGGCTGTAGTAAAGCTGAGACACGTCGGAAAAGGGTATTTGTAGTACACTTCGAAGAGCAAAGCTTGTTGTAACGAAAGATTCTTCTCAGGGAGCCCGCAGTTTGTCAAATCTTTCTGCCTCTTGTCCATCTGATTTTCGTTGGAGATGCGCGTCATACTGATCCATTTCCTGATCTGTATTTTTACATTCAGCAAGGTACAACTCATACAGTTTTTGAATGGACAGAGTTGGCTCCAGGTATTTCCTCTAGCTGGATTTTCTGCAGTAATGGCTTTCTATTACATTAAAACTCGCAATGTGATTATTTTTGATCACCTCAATCTGTTCGGGCGAAATTTTGTTTTTCGGTTCCTTTCTCCCTCTTTCGTCAACCTCACCATAAACTCCGTACTCATTTTGGTTTATTATTCTGTGAATAATACACCTATGTATTCGCTCAGCAAAAAATTTTTATAACACCCCCTCAAAATTTTTTCTTTTCCGTTTCAAGGTGCGTAGATTCCAAAAATGCAATGTCCGTCCGCCGTACGCCGTATCACGTGTACAGGCTTCATTTTCTGTCTAAAAAAGTCGTTCTTTCGCACACATACTCCATTTGGGCCCTAGTTGTGTCCCGAAACTTTTCAGCCCGATCGGAATATACCCAGGGGTGTTATGAGTGAAAATGTGTATAAAAATAGGTACTTTTTGTGTTTTAGTAACGTGTTAGTAAAATGAGCTTTTGAGTTATCGATTTCCATGTTTTTGGGGACGAGAAGACCGAATATGAAGTCGATTTTGACCAAGGAGTGGACATTTGAGGTTGTACCAGATGTTCAGCTCCCAAAATTGATTTTTTATGAGTCAAAAACCTGGGAAGTCGTCTGAAATCACCATCAATTTGTAGAATAACACTAGGAAAAGTGTCAACACGTGGATCAAGACGATTAAATGCCACTACCAATGATCAAAGATAAATTGAAAAAAAAGCACCATCGAGCGTACCTAATTCAAGTTTTGGGGGCCAAAATTTGTGGAAACCACCAGAAATAGCTATTTCAATTATTTTACATGAAATATACAATAAATGAACAGCCAAAATTTCTGTAGGTATGTCCAATAGAATAATAAACCCATGTGACAAGGACTTTGCAGCGTTTTGCCTTAAAAGCCCTGCCAATGGGGCCTTGGACTGATGCAGTGTTTTTTGAGGAAAAAGGACTTACAACACGATATTTTTACACTGTCTCCATTCCCTTCACCCACTTTTGGGAGATAATATTTTCTTCAGCTCGTTTTATCTTTTCGCCCCTTCTTCGTAGGATCTTCCGTGGGTCTTCCATGCCTTTCCACAGAACAATCCTCCACAGATTTCACTAGAAAATCTTTTTTCCTCACAGTCCATTTTTTGGTATTGTTTGCAAAGTGAAACCCTTTCCTCAATAGAAAATTTTGTGAGACATTTGCAACGTTTACATGATGACGTAGCCTCTTGGGGCAATTTCGCTGGATGGCTGACCAACCTTCCCCACGTTTCTTGGAGGAGTAAGGCAAACAGACTGCCCGCAGTTTTTTATTTACGTTTTTTCCAAAAATTTGAATCGGAAATCCTCTTTTATGTTAATACTTTTTCTAGTGGAGAAATGGACGATGAACAGTGATCAGAATTACCCGATGTCTGGCAATCATCTGCCCACAAACCGCAACCCGGACACGGGGGATCTATGGGAGGAAGAAGCAACTAATCAAAAGCTCGCGATCCACTTAATCACTGCCATCAATAACCCTCGAACTGTCTCTATTTGGTTCACTGCTAACACAGGGAGGTTGATGAAAATCCATTTCCTTCTTCTGAGTAGAATAAGAAATATCATATCTAGTAGGCATGATTCTCTCTCCAACATTGTCATGACTTTCTAGCGTACCATCAATATCAACAGAGTTGCAGCTCATATTTTTACTATCAGGATTGAGATCTTATTGAGTTTCTGAATAGTTTCTTCTGGAGGCGGGTAAAATTAAGGACACGTACAGCAGTAGAGTCATCTGCCTGATAAAAGGTCGAAACTTCATTACCTTCTGCTTGCTCTCTCTCTCTCTCTCTCTGGAACGAGGGCCTCTCGTCCAACTCTGAATTTCTCATTTTGACAACCGTTCTGGTTTAAGGAGGAGATGATCCTTTCTTATTGACAACCGTTCTGGTTTGAGGATGAGATGATCCGGTTCTTAGTTATCTTGGTAGGCACTCCATGTAGTAGAAAGGATTTGCTGTACTTTCTTCGACTGAAGGAGGGAGAAAAACGCTTTGTAACAAAAAAATTTATAAAATAAACCTAAGTAGGTGTGCGAATAAGAAGTAAGAACAGAATCGATGAAGTACCTACCTTTAGCAGAGCTTTAGCTACTAATAACTTCCCCCGAAGCATTGCAACAAACAGAGGTATGTGGACAGCAGGAAAATGAAAATTATTTATATGAAAATTTCACAATAAAAAGAATGGAAGAGGTTAAAAAAAGGAAGCATTCGAGAATCCAGAGCCGAGCAAACAGGAATACACCTGCTCGTTGGCGTTCACTTCGTCATACCAACGACGCCAGCCTGCTGAGCTAATGAAAATGAATGGTACGCTATAATAATATATATTATAGTAAAAATGGAGTTTATCGCTTTCAACAGTAAGAAGCGACACCTGAATCCTAAAAGTTGGAAAGGCAAAATGTGGTACTTGATCATTTTCTACCCCCAACTCACCAAAGAAACTTGCCATTTCCGTGCTGGTAAAAGTTATGTGGTATTTGATCATTATGACGCCTGTTGGTTTACTGGTAAATATGATCAGGTGGTACTCATCACTTTTACCAGGAAATAGGAAAAATCCCTACATTCACTTTTCCTGGATTCTACCCTGGATTCTTCTACGTGAGTTCTTGACGAACCCGACGGTACCAAAAACTCGATTTCGCAAAAAATGGCTCTATCACTTTTTCCACTCAACAGACGATATGAACCAGAACTAAGTGATAGAGGTTGGAGTAAGATTTAAAAAATTGTGGATGACCACTGAATGACCGGAAAGGCGTACCTAATATTGTACGATAACCTAGAAGCCATCAGAATGAAGAAGAAAAAACCAAAATCGTTTACATCAAAACTCACCCAAGGACGGTCCAAGCTTCTTATTATAACCTATATAATATTATTATATTATAAACTATATAACATTATAACCTATATTAGGTTATTATTACTATAGCCTATTATTATAGGCTATAATAATATAACCTATACAACATCATAGGTAGGTAGATAATCATTCATAATAAAGGACCCAATCCAATGCTGTCATGAGCAGGCTAGAGTGAGCAAACGGTTGTTAATCAATAGGATAATTATTATTATTCAAGAAATAATTGCATGAGCAAATTCTACGGCTTCCCCTCTCCCTAGCACCCAACGGCAGATGATATGTAGGCTGTATCAATTTTGTTTCCATACAAACGTCACCTTCATAAAATGTCTACTTACGTACAAGGTCGTTCGTATTATTTGTACAGATTCTAAATTGCAGATTAGACTGGCTGTACAGATTCTGAATAACACCAGATAGCTTTTGCATTCACTGACGAAACGACAAGATTAGTACCTAGGTACCTAGACATTGAAAACCAGTCTCTGGTGTTCAATAGTTAGGTTCTAGTGAAAGAAGTAGGTGGGTAGGAACATGAAGCTACGGCATGATTTGCAAACGTACACCTACCTAGCCGCCTAGTCAAGATTCTATTCACACTACATTTCGGTCAAAATCGTCTGTAATTTAATAAAATTGGTATAGTTACGTTTTCCGAAACTATCGACACTGCGTAAGGGGACAATTCCTAGCTGTCATGGTTAAATGGCCTAGAGGAAACTATCTGTATGACGATTTCTTTCTCGACATTACTTACGTATGCCCTGCTAACCAAAGCCCTGCCACACTTAACCTGCCATCCGACACGCTCTTGACCTGTTTTGCCCTAATTCAAACCTTACCTTCATGCGACTACCAGGTAAAAATTGCCGAGAAATTATCTAGATAACTAAGGAACTTCTCATTACATACATGCAAAATATAAATAGATAGGTAATTAACCATTAGGGAAGTATGGCCTTGAATGAAACGGTCATCCGACGTTCGAAGTGAGATGGCATGAGATATGCCTAGGTATTCAGCGGAAAATTGGGTATGGAGAACCATTGCTAGCCCATTTGTCGATAATGTTTGATGGGCATATTATGGCATATACCTAGATACCTACTTTGTACAATGTTACAACCAACGGTTAGTATTAGTTTTTGTTGCACAGCTTAAGTGACAACTGGTCGACGCATCACAGGTCGAAAGAGAGGCGAATACCTAGTGGAGCAAACCTTATCATAATTTGAGAAACGATTTACCAATTTGTTCAGAATCTTCATCAATATCGCTGCATTCCATCGGTTTCTCGGACGGGATGGTGTTTTCGATTCCGGAGTCGCCTTCCTCCATTTTGATCTGCCCCCTTTGCTGCTCACCAACACAGAAATCCGCTCAACCTCAAGTTTCAACTAAACCATAACATCGGGACACCATAAGGCACAAAGTGATTGTACGAAATCCGAACAACTGCGAAGCTGACGCGGAACTCCGGTATGTGAAATTCACCAGATAAAACAGACGCGTTCGTGTTAAAATGAACGACGGAACCCCATTCCCCCCGCCCGACAATAAAAACGAGAAGTGTCTGGAACCCGCGTCCTGGGGACGGAGACTAGCGCGATCTACATGTCACTGAGGGAGTCAGAACCGCCGTCAGTTTTGCCAATCTCACTGTTTTTCCGGATTCTGGTAGATCTACCGAGTTTTTCACCCATACAATTCTACATACCTGTTTTCTACATTTTGGTTTATTATTCTGTGAATAATACACCTATGTACAAACAATTTTTATAGCACCCCCTCAAAATTTTTTCTTTTACTTTTCAAGGTGCATAGATTCCAAAAATGTACAGTGTACCAGCTTCATTTTTGGTCTAAAAAAGCCGTTCTTTCGCACACATGCTCCATTTGGGCCCTAGTTGTGTCCTGAAAATTTTCAGCCCGATCTGAATATACCCAGGGGTGTTATCAGTGAAAATGTGCACAAAAATAGGTACTTTTTGTGTTTTAGTAACATGGGCTTTTGAGGTATGGTTTTCCATGTTTTTGGGGACGAGAAGACCGAATATGAAGTCCATTTTGACCAAAGAGTGGAAATTGATTTTTTATGAGTCAAAAACCTGGGAAATCGTCTGAAATCACCATCAATTTGTATAATAACACTGGAAGCAGTATCAACACGTGAATCAAGACGATTAAATGGCACTACCAATGATCAAAGATAATATGGAGAAAAGAAAGAAAAAAACGCTGCAAATCCCTGCACAACGGTTTATTATTTTGTATAGAATACCCTTCTGTTACAGATCACAGATCTCTGTATAGATAACCCGTCTGTATAATACAATATGTACTAGTCTATACATGTTATGATGAGAATCGCAGACAGCGTTGGGCCAATAGAATTGCAGAACCATTTCGGACCATGCCAATGCGCACCATGCCAATTAGACAATTCGAAATGAATTCCAATTCAAATTAATGAATTCCAATTCAAGTGAGCAGTGGCCAATTGCAATTGAAAACAACAGACACACAAACAAGCCTATGATTCCCCAATTGCAAACAATAAAGTAATCCAATAATTTACAAACTATTCCAATTTCAATTGAAAATTTTGATTGATTGATCGATCAATTGATTGAATAAATTGATTGATTGACTGAATCCAGCGCGTCCCTGGTGACAAGAGTATACAATTTCATTCACACTGGAGTCGAAAATGCCTGTCGGTGCAAACTTCGGGGCCTTACTGTGAACGAACGGCTGGACGTACGATGCTCCGGATGGTCTTAAACAACTCGCAAGTTCAAGAATTATTTAAAACCGTGAAAAAATTCACGTAAAACAAAGGTATAGGCGTTCTGGAAATTTCAACCCCTATTTTGAACCCCTTAGAGATGACTGACAGTAACGTCGAGCTTCGAGGACCAACTAGACCCCGAACGGGACCCATAACCCGAATTTCATCAATTTTGTTTCATGGTAACTAAGCAAAGTGGCCCGTACGGCGTACGGCGTACGGCGGACAGACAGAAATATTTTTATTGCAGTTTTGGATTCTACATACCTTGAAACGTAAACCATCAAATTTTGAGGGGGGGTTAGAATTTTTTTTTTCATGCTCGATTCCAATGGTTCATTATTGAAAATAATAAACCAAAAGAGCGTACCAATTCGTGTTTTAGGGGCCAAAAATGGTGGAAACCATCAGAAATAGCTATTCCAATCATTTCACATGAAATAAACAATAAATAAACAGCCAACATTTCTGCAGGTATGTCCAGTAGAATAATAAACCCATGTGACAAGGACTTTGCAGCGTTTTAATAGAACGGTATAGTTTTGGTTTATTATTTTCAATAATGAACCATTGGAATCGAGCATGAAAAAAAAAATTCTTACCCCCCCTCAAAATTTGATGGTTTACGTTTCAAGGTATGTAGAATCCAAAACTGCAATAAAAATATTTCTGTCTGTCCGCCGTACGCCGTACACCGTACGCCGTACGCCGTACGCCGTACGGGCCACTTTTCTTAGTTACCATGAAAAAAAATTGATGAAATTCGGGTTATAGGTTCCGTTCGGCGTCTAGTTGGTCCTCGAAGCTCGACGTTACTGTGAGTCATCTCTAAGGGGTTCAAAATAGGGGTTGAAATTTTCAAAACGCCTATACCATTTTTTTACGTAAATATTTTTACGGTTTTAAATAATTCTTGAACTTGCGAGTTTTTTAAGACCATCCGGAGCATCGTACGTCCAGCCGTTCGTTCACAGTAAGGCCCCGAAGTTTGCACCGACAGGCATTTTCGACTCCAGTGTGAATGAAATTGTATACAATTCAAACCAATTCTCGTAACCAGAGACGCGCCCACAATAGGAATTTGTGAATACGGCCAATCATTGGTAGGGATCACCTGATTATATTGGCGGAGTATGAAGTCGAGTTGGTTGTTCTGTGATATTATTTAATTTGAAAAATGATGGCTCTTTTGGAGTTTGTTGGTAGGTAGTGAAACTTGAACGAACGTTGAAGTATTATTGATGGGTAAATTATTACTACGGTAAGTCATTACTCAACGGTAAATTATTACACAACGGTTCATTATACCATCTACGTAGAAGGGGCTGGGGTTTGTTGGTAGGTACTTTTGCAACTTTTTTCACTCCTCATCAACAATTTCTTTTCAGAACTTCATTATGTGTGTTTCTTTTTGTTAGGTACTGTTTGTCATCGGCAGAATTATTTTAGCAACATTTAACTCGTGATTTAGGTAGGTACCTAGTAACGAGTACGGGGTTAGGTACTAACCTACGGAGGGTCTGCGATCTACATAATTATGCATAGAATAGTACATATTATATTATATAGACGGGTTATCTATACATAGAGCTGTGATCTGTAACAGAAGGGTATTCTATACAAAATAATAAACCGTTGTGCAGGGATTTGCAGCGTTTTTTTTATCGTTTTGAAATTTATCTCAAACTAAAAAATTTGTTGAGGCTAGCCGGAACATTGTACGACCAGCCGTACAATGCACCGAAAAGCATCGTCAACATGATCGTGAATGAAAGGGTATAAATCCGGCCCAGATATCATTGCTAGGGAGTACCTGATTATAATCACGGATGGCTGTATGAAGTGGAGTTGGTTGTTCAGTGATATTATTTCATTCATTGGCTGTTCTGGATTTTGTTGGTAGGTACTTTTGCAACTTGAACAAACGTTATGCTTCATGAATAACAAAAAATAAGTATTGATGATTGAATTATTGAATCCCGCGCATTTTTATGTAATTCCCGGGCTGGCTCCAGTACTCGATTTAGGGCTTTCACGAGGGTAGATATTGACCACAGAAAACAGTGATCTACGCAGAAGGGGCATCTATACAGGTAAATAATAAACCGTTGTGTAATAATTTGCAGCGTTTTTTTAATTTTCCTTCAGATTTCTTCTGTGTTGTACATTACACATTAGTACCTGTCTTTTTAGGACATACTGCCTTAGTAAGAGACCCAAACCCATCAAACCTATGGGTAACTACATACTTCATAAAGTTCATACCTACTTTTTTTTAAACGCTACAAATTATTACACAATGGTTTATTATTTACCGGTATAGATGCTGTAGTGATCGGCTGCTCCCTACCTTACAATGTAACTAGCGTCACATAAGGTATAAGCCGCGTCTTGGCGGCTTCCCGGAGCGGGGTTCCCCTACCCCCCCCCGGGTCTGTAACCAGGGGTATAAAAGGCGTTGTAATTATCTAATAAACATGCATTCATCAAGTCACAAACCGACTACCTAGTCTCGTGTACTTCTTCATAGCTTTAGCTCCCGCTGGATCATCACACTGGTCACCCCGACGACGAACATGCAACCTTCACCGGCTACCGGCTCCTGCGAACAGCGTCTCGCCTTCTCGCCTCTAGCGACTGCTCAACGCGCACCTTCGCTGGCTTCCTGCCCTCTGCGAGCAACATCCCGCCTTCTCGCCTCTAGCGACGGCCCGATACGCACCTTCGCCGGCTTCCTGCCCTCTGCGAGTAGCGCCCTGCATTCTCGCTTCCAGCGACCGCGAAAAACGCACATTCGCCTTGACCTTCAGCGGATTTACAAAGGTCCTTTTCAGGACCACTGTCCGTTTCAGCCTTTCAATTTCAGCCACATCGGATTTTCGCGACCGCAACATCGTCAGAGCAACTTACCCTTGCCCCGACCATCTTCGGACTGAACCGATTCTTTAAGAACCATCGTCCTCTTGCGACCAACAGCGAACCCCCCACCACTCGTCACGACCAATCAGCGTCCTCTCACAAGCGACCAACCAGCGACTAGCACCTTCATCAAAGGCACAATCAACCTCGTACATCCGGGAAACTCTATCTGTTCAACCACAGATAATTCGCCACGTTTTCAAACGCTCCTAGACGCATACGCTCCTTCTAAAACGCCCTGCGAAGCACCGATCGAACACCACATAATAACAAAAGGCCCACCATGTCATGCTAAACTCCGACGACTAGCTCCGGCGATCTACACAAAAGCGAAAGCCCACTTTACAGAACTTCTAGACGCCGGCATCATAGAACCATCGGAAGCTCCTTGGTCAAGCCCTCTACACGTAGTACCGAAGCCAGACGGAGACATTCGCCCCGTCGGAGACTACCGTGCCCTCAACAGACTTACCGTCCCCGATAGGTACACGGTACCTCACCTCCACGACTTCACAACCGTACTTTTCAGGACGACTATATACAGTACGTTCGATCTCGCCCGCGCCTTCTTCCACTGCAGAATCAGCAAAAACGACGTCCCGAAAACAACGATTCTCACCCCGTTCGGCGCCTATCAATACAAGAGAATGAATTTCGGCTTAAGAAACGCAGCACAGACCTGGCAGAGATACATGGACCACGTTCTCCGAGACCTACCCTTCGTTTTCTGCTATTTAGACGACCTTCTAGTAGCCTCAAGAGATATCGAGGAACATTTTACTCACGTAAAATTACTACTCGAGACTCTAGCGAATTACGGCCTCCAAGTCAACAAGGCGAAGTGTCAACTGGCCCGCACATCTGTCAAATTCCTTGGCCACATCGTATCGCCTAGCGGAGTAGCACCTCTACCCGAGCGAACGGCCCTCATCGCTAAGTTTCCTCGCCCTACTACGGTACAAGACCTCCGTACGTTCCTCAACTTGATAAATTTTTATCACCGTGCGATACCTCGTGCTGCCGCCACACTCCGACCACTGATAGACATGATCCCACCCGACGCTCGGAAGAAAGATAAACGTCTACTTCAATGGTCCAGTAACGCCGAAACAGCATTCGAAGAAGCAAAACACGTCCTCGAACGAGCAGTAACATTAGCGCATCCAGGCCCCACACAACCACTAGTCCTACACACGGACTCCTCGGACTTCGCCGTCGGCGCTGCCCTCCACTTCCTAGACGGTGACCATCTTAGACCACTAGGATTTTTCTCAAAATCCCTCAATCAAGCACAAAAGAATTACAGCACGTTCGACCGAGAACTCCTCGCAATATACCTCGCCGTAGTACATTTCCGCCAGCAAATAGAGGGACGTACACTAACCGTGTACACAGATCACAAACCTCTCACCACAGCCCTTACTACACAGTCGAACACCGCTCCTCCGACCAGACTCCGTCACCTACGATTCATATCAGAATTCACCACGGATATAAGATACGCCGAGGGATCTTCAAACGTCATCGCCGATTATTTGTCCCGTCTACCACCCACAGAAAATAACACTGGCCTAGACACACACGCAGTCGACAAATACAGACCTCCCTTCTCAACAAGAGAACTCTTCGAAGCCCAGTCCGCCGATGAACACACCCGCGAGATGAGCCTTCAAAGAAAAATGATCAACGGGTACGAAATCTTCTGCGATCTGTCAGATTCAGCACCACGACCGTATATACCTACATCTCTACGGCTCCCAGTTTTCCGGCACATACACGGACTATCACACCCGGGAATTAAAGCCACCACTGCCCTGATACGCGCCCGATATTATTGGCCAAATTTGACCTCCTCGGTTCGCCTCTTCACACGCGCCTGCCCTAGCTGCAACCGGGCGAAAATTACCCGGCACGTTCGAGCACCCCTAGGTACCTTCCCGGAATCAACGCCGCTCTCACATCTACATGTTGATATCTTCGGACCACTTCCACCCTCTAGATCATATATATTCGTCCTCTCGATGATCGACCGAGCAACTGGATGGTTCGAATGCGTCCCGCTATCAACAATAACAACAGAGAGCATAATCAACGCCCTTCACGATAACTGGATCACCCGATTCGGGTCCCCGGCACACTTAACCTCCGACCAAGGAACTCAATTCACATCAAACACTTTCCGCCTATTCTGCGAAAAAATGGGGATAGAGCTACATCACACGAACACATATCACCCGCAAGCCAACGGCCTCGTGGAGCGCCTACACCGTGTCCTTAAGGACGCTATCATCGCTACCTCGACGTCAAAAACCTGGGCATCGGACCTCAACGGCCTCCTCCTCGGCCTACGCAACAGGCCCGGCCCCGACGGCTACTCGCCTTCACAACGACTGTTTTCGGCCACTCCGAGGCTTCCGGGGGACCTGTTCACACAACAACCACCCACTACGGTGCCACTCCTCACACATGACTCCTACCGAAGATTCGCAGAAGCCTATTTGCCGAACACGATTCAACGAGCGACACACATATACGTAAGAGTCGATACACCGAAAGGTAAACTCGACCCCCCTTACGTAGGACCTTTTCGAGTTCTCACAAACGATGGGAAGACTATTTGTTTCGAAAACAATGACTCTACAACACCAACAGTCTCCATTGATAGATGCAAGCCGGCTCCGCCTCCCTTAGCTGTGATTGGTCAAGAAAGCTCGCTCCCTATTGGCCAACCTAATTCATCCGCGGATTCCGCGGGTATAAAACGCGAACCGCGACCCGCGAAGGTCATTCACTCTCACGATGGCACCGAACACGCCTTCCAAAACCATCTCGAAACAGCAGCTGTTGAAGGACCTCACGCTGACACCTTCACCTCCGGGCCATCAAGACTCGCCAACAAAGAGAAGAAAGACGAAGCCAGTACTCCCGGGGAGGTGTCCCCCAACCACCACGATACGAGAAGCAATGGCGATCACACGGTTCAACGCAGCCCCGATACAACCTCGGCCATCCATCAACCAGATGAATCAGAAGATGAAGCCACCACAGGGAATCACCCCACTTCACGCCAGCGACCCGCAGGACGCCGCGGGGATACCCTTAATGACCTACACGGCCACTCACAGGCAGACCATCACGCTGATGCTCCCGCCTTTCGCCGGGAAATGCTCCGACTGCTGCACACACGGCTGCCGCCGCCCTCAGCTCCAGAGCATCGGGATACAGGTGTCCCCCGACACCATTACCACTGGGACCCAGGCGACAAACAACAAGACGGAGCCGCCAACCGCTGCAGCCACGCCGCAGCTGAGGCCCACTTCACCGGTTCCAGCGCCTCTTGCATCGCCGCCCCGAAGGACCACGCCTGTCTGCCGCACCTCTCAGAGGTCTCCCAGACGCTACCCCCGACATCACCAGCGGAACCACCTCCA
This sequence comes from Leptopterna dolabrata, assembly GCA_954871275.1. Classification (NCBI taxonomy): domain Eukaryota; kingdom Metazoa; phylum Arthropoda; class Insecta; order Hemiptera; family Miridae; genus Leptopterna; species Leptopterna dolabrata. The sequence goes on from OX940982.1 coordinate 50,937,594, forward strand.
AGCACGCTCCCACTTACGAGCACGCTCCCGGATCCCGCACCGCAGCCGCCGCTAATGCAGGATGAAACCGCACCGGCATATCAAGACAACACCCAGCCTCTCCTACCTTCACCGACGCCTCAACACGTTTCACCCTCAAGAAACACATTTATAATTGCAGTATTTAACTTCAATTCTGGGGGGAGCAGTGTAGTGATCGGCTGCTCCCTACCTAACAATGTAACTAGCGTCACATAAGGTATAAGCCGCGTCTTGGCGGCTTCCCGGAGCGGGGTTCCCCTACCCCCCTCCGGGTCTGTAACCAGGGGTATAAAAGGCGTTGTAATTATCTAATAAACATGCATTCATCAAGTCACAAACCGACTACCTAGTCTCGTGTACTTCTTCATAGCTTTAGCTCCCGCTGGATCATCACAGATGCCCTTCTGAGTAGACCACTGTTTTCTCTGGGTCCACCGTACCGCGTACAGACCGAAATGATTTTATTGCATTTTCGGATTCTACGTACCTTGAAATGTAAAAACCACAAAATTTTGAGGGGCAAAATCTTTGATTATCAACAATGAAGAAGTTCCCTGAACCGGATCGCCTTGATGTGGTCCCATGGGATCCCCAACTGGAAGCATAGGTACTTACTTTTCAAAATTGTCTGGGTTCCTCGGTAGAAGTCCTTGAACTGGGAAGAGCACTACTAAAAAGACATTTACCCCTATGGATAGTTTTAGGTACCTACATTATAAGTTTGTTTAATTTTGGTTATCATTATTGAAATTATTTCTGTTCTATTTTCATTAGTAAGCAGGAATAATGTTTAATTGTTTTTTCAAACGATAGATTTTTGTACTTGTTGTTATAAAAAAACTAATATTTCTGTTGTGAATCTACATAATAATTTATTGTTACCATACACATAGAACTAGATTCCCTTCTTAACACTGCATAAAATGGAAAACACCATAAATTAAATACCATCAATAAAAAAATATGACTGATGTGTCCAGGCTTATCATTAAGAGAAAGGCGCAACTGATAAGTAGCAGGTGCCTATTAAAAAAATACACAAGTAATAGTTCTTGGTCATTTTTAATGCACATTTTGTAAAACAGGAAATTTAATAGTGGTAGTGGTGAAAATTACCTTGGTAATAATATGTTTTATAACATTGTTTCAAAATAATAAGTAACCTACCACTTGAGTATGTGGGTGTACTATTTATCAACTCTGACAAAAATACAAAAAAATGACACCACAAGTCTAAAAAAATAACTACCTACCTATCCTAGTGACTAGAGATGAAGCCGTGAACTGACTGCGTCTAATCCGAATCTACTAGATACTGATAATCTGTCCGAATCCAAAAATCAGAGTCAAAAGCAGCAAGGGTTGGAACCAAAATGACAGACTAAAAAAAACTAAACGTAACACTAAACTAAACGAAAGCCGTGAACTGTCCGTGTCTAAAAATCGAAAACGAACGCGAATTAAATCTAGATAAAATAATAAAAGAAGGCAAAACTAAGACAAAACTAGGACCGGGTAGGTGTGATAATTGTGGTTGGCGGGTTTATTTGTGATAACTGATAACGAAACGAGGTCCTGACTCTCTCAGTGACATGTAGATCGCGCTAGTCTCCGTCCCCAGGACGCAGGTTCCAGACACTGCTCTTCCGCTTCATACCACAGAGATCTATAGCCCCAATCTAGAATAAATTTCTTCTTTGCGGGTTAGCTCCATCTTGTACGAACCTTAGGCTGTATAAAAGGGGAATTGAGGGACCTCCGAACAGGCGGTAGAGGCATTATTATTCCCCTTCCCTTCATTCAGCTAAGTTGTTCTCTTCATCCGCTCGCGTGGGCGGCAGATTGGCCGCCTTTTCGAATTTTCCCGCGTATGCTCGCTCAAAGTATCGTGATAGCCCCAAGAGCGCCATGTATTCTCTAATCTTTCCTGCTAGACTACTTTGACTTCCGATCGTGGTGGACACGTCAGCCCAGTCAGTCTCAGTACTGCTCCAAAGTTGGGGACATCAGGTTCGAGCCAATTTGCCGCCTACGCGAGCGGTAACGTGGAAGTTTCCGCATCGCACGATTTTGAAAATGTAAGTAAATATTAATTTTCCTTTCGCATGTATTTTCAACTGTACTAGTTTCACAGTATTCTAGAATATGTGTAGGGCTTCTCATCGATATTTCTTGTCGTACTCTGCTGTATTTTGAATTGAAACATGAATGTTTTACATCTCGATTTGGAAAGTTCTAATGTTTTGAACTATGGATATTCTAGTTTTGATCTAGCCAGCTTTCCAATGTGATAAGTATTTTGAGTTTTAACTCATCTTCCTGAGTATAATTTTGTATTTTTGTAAAGTTTTTTTGTTCATATAACAATAGTACCTATATAACTCTTATCCATGATCAACAACAGTGAACAGTCTCGTTATGTACGTATGAGGGTAGCTATAATTCGTGTCATCACCACAATTACCTAAATCCCTTTTTCACGACGTTATCCTTTGAAGGTGTTAAGTAAAAACTGTCCATCTAGAATGTTGAGTTCCCATTAGTTTTCAGAACTTCACATTACATTTCATTTCATTAATTTCATTTTGCTCCACATAAATTCGCCCTCGTCTCAGAGTTCATCAGATGTTCAGTCATATTCCGCTTGGCTGCTGCTAGGTACCTAAAATGTGGTTTTGATGTGCAGCGAAGTTTTGTGATGATGAAGGTAATGTTTGATTGTTGGTAATCTGTGTGTGGTTGGTAGTTTCAGATGGCTTAGCTGTTGGTTGGGCCCTGGCAGTGAGGAAAAAACAACAGTAGAAGAAATTGAATATTCTTCAGCAGCTCATCGGTTATGACATGAAATAACAAATTGACCTACCTTGTTTCAGTTTCTGTCCTTATAAATTTACTTATTACTGTGTACTTATGAGAATAAAAAAATTGATATGGCTTGAGAACTTCAATTTTAATCCTCTTGTATATTATTTTATGTTGTTCGATTTCAAGGATTATTTGTTTGAGTGGTGAACCGCGTAATGATTACACTAGGAAAATACCACTATGGTCTACCCTGCCACTTCCTGTGAAAATGTAATTTTCGCCAATCAAAATTTTTTTTAGTTTTTTCCATAGAATGTTGATGCAATTTATTTTTCTATTATGTCTGGCCTGCAAAAAATGTGAAAACAATAGTAATGTTTTCAAGTCATTTCTGCAGACCGGAAATAGAAAAATAAAATCGCGTCAACATCCTATGGAAAAAACGAAGATTTGAATATCCCGCTCAGGGGCTCAGCATCCGATTTGAATTCCCCGCGCAGCGCCAGGGCCCATTTTAGTTGGGCGGTCTCACACCTTGGGTGCGCTGTTTCGGACTTCAGTTTTTAACGTTGAGCGCGGCTTCTATACGGTAGTATCAGTATTCTATGCATTCAAATAGGTACGCGAGATGGGTTCGATCCATTGAGCCGTTTTGGCGTGATTGAAAGACAAACAGACACCACGAAAATCACCTGTAAATTTAGTTATATAGATTAACAATTTTTAAACATTGAAAACTTAGAGGAATAGATCGCGGAAAACTATACAGCAAGAGATCGAGACGTGAATAATATAGTGGGAATTGGGAAAAAACCGCGTATGCAATGCATCATGGGAAGCCAAAAAAAGTATTTTTTTTCTTTCCTTTACGGTTCGTCTCGCACATGGAAATCCATGTTGTATGGAGTTGTCCCGGCATGTCGGTGCTCTAGCTTCTTGTGGAAGGACATATGGTGCAGCCACAAGTGTTAACACTACAAGTCTACAAGTGTACCCCCAGCATAAATTATTTACACTTACATTGGTGCAATCTACCTATTTTATATTGCGTTGATTTTCAACTCATCATTTATAATTATTATCGCCTACTTACCTATTATTATCATTATTATTATCTGCCTGTGTCAATATTCACAAAGTTTTGTCTGTTTTCAAAATAAAAATCGACAACGGATTTGTTTAATTTATTTTCTATTCCTGTTTCCATTGGTTAAAATCTATAAGTATGGCATTATTACGCGTTTATTCCAAGTACCACTGGCACATTCAGCCGAATCCTATTTCAGGTGGTGAGGGAATGAATTGGTGAAAGCTTGGGGATTGCAAAATGCCTACAAAGAAAAGCTATAAACTAGAGTTTTAATTTTGACTCAGCTGAAAAATCGAGAGGAATCTTGAAAGAATAAAAACATTCTTTTCATGTTACTCGATTTTTCAGCTCTGAGTTAGTAAATCTTTGGGACTTGGTAATTTGTGGAGGTTAGACAAGTTTTTGAAAAAGCGCGGGAAGTAGAGAACGAGCATTAGTTCCACAAATTGCCGTTCGACCGTGGGAGGCAGCAGCGTTCTGGTGACACGGGAAAATGGGGGAGTGGCAGTCTCAGGTAGTATCAGTATTCTATGGTGGCAGTTCTCTATAGTATCCTGTTCTGTGGAGCTTTGTATCATCTGTTGTTGTTCGAGATAGGGTTTCCATATTTTTGACAAAAATATTATTTTGTCTAGGTATTTCTTGAATTTTAAATTTTCTAATATTGAGTGAATAGTGTAGATAATAAATAATACAGTGTAGAAATAATAAGGTAGCATCATAATACGCAGTAGTCGGCGCCCACGTTACCATCGGCTGTGAGAAACCCTCAGTTCCTTGTTTGGGAGGCTACGTTTCTAAAATGCCACAACAGGATCCAGCTGTCAACAGCTATCCGGTAATTTTCCAGAACTAACAGATCAGTGATTATGGTTGGGGGGGGGGGGGGGGGGGGGGGGCTCAGATGAGGTAATGGTGTAGCAAACAAAGTTGACATCTTCCTACCTCCTCGTGTTGATGAGTGATTGGTAGGTAAATGCGGGTTGGCCCATCTCCCTTATGATCTTCAAAACCCGACAACAGGTACTAGTAGGCATTAGGTACCTGCTTACCTGACATTCGTCTGTTCATGCAAACGTGATTTTCATCCAAATTCACTATGGAAATGAAGTGCTACTTCAGCACAAAACAAACTCATGTATGAGGTAGAACCAAGAATTGAATCAGTACATCGTTGTTAATATTGTTATACTTTCATATTAACATGTTTAATGTTTTAGGGCTGGGGGTCATTCTGTGAATTCCGACACGCAAATATGCAACGTTTTTCATTGGTTACTACACAGTTACTACCTTCTGTTGTAGCAACCATAAAGAATATCGCACTCGAAAGAAACAAGAGTCAATAGCTACGTTTTTCATTGGTTACTACACAGTTACTACCTTCTGTTGTAGCAACCATATGTTGATGGCGAGTTCTATAATAGAGAGTTCCTAAAGACTAAAGTCGGGAAGATGTGTTCGGATTTATCTCAACTGCGCATGCGCGGCGCCCAAGTTCAAACTTATTTCCTTAAGTTCGACTTATTTGGCCTTATACATAAGGCGCGTTATCTCCCAGGGCACAAACTTTAGGAATCGTCTTTAACCTTACTCAGGGGTAACAGTGCACAGCTTTTTGCCGCGTTTTGTCGTTTTTTTTTTACGCGTCATGTGTCGTCGGTCCTCGCCATCGCCAGCGTCTTTCAAAGTTACTCCAAGCGCCTTTCAAAGAATTTGCTAGATTGTTGCGATATCAACTTAGGATAAAAACGCTGCAAATCCCTGCACAACGGTTTATTATTTTGTATAGAATACCCTTCTGTTACAGATCACAGCTCTATGTATAGATAACCCGTCTATATAATATGATATGCACTATTCTATTATATGCATATTATGTAGATCGCAGACACTCCGTAGGTTAGTACCTAACCCCGTACTCGTTACTAGGTACCTACCTAAATCACGAGTTAAATGTTGCTAAAATAATTCTGCCGATGACAAACAGTACCTAACAAAAAGAAACACACATATAATGAAGTTCTGAAAAGAAATTGTTGATGAGGAGTGAAAAAAGTTGCAAAAGTACCTACCAACAAACTCCAGCCCCTTCTACGTAGATGGTATAATTTACCGTTCTGTAATAATTTACCGTTGAGTAATGATTTACCGTAGTAATAATTTACCCATCAATAATACTTCAACGTTTGTTCAAGTTTCACTACCTACCAACAAACTCCAATAGAGCCATCATTTTTCAAATTAAATAATATCACAGAACAACCAACTCGACTTCATACTCCGCCAATATAATCAGGTGATCCCTACCAATGATTGGCCGTATTCACAAATTCCTATTGTGGGCGCGTCTCTGGTTACGAGATTTGGTTTGGATTGTATACAATTTCATTCACACTGGAGTCGAAAATGCCTGTCGGTGCAAACTTCGGGGCCTTACTGTGAACGAACGGCTGGACGTACGATGCTCCGGATGGTCTTAAAAACTCGCAAGTTCAAGAACTATTTAAAACCGTAAAAATATTTACGTAAAAAAATGGTATAGGCGTTTTGAAAATTTCAACCCCTATTTTGAACCCCTTAGAGATGACTCACAGTAACGTCGAGCTTCGAGGACCAACTAGACGCCGAACGGAACCTATAACCCGAATTTCATCAATTTTTTTTCATGGTAACTAAGAAAAGTGGCCCGTACGGCGTACGGCGTACGGCGTACGGTGTACGGCGTACGGCGTACGGCGGACAGACAGAAATATTTTTATTGCAGTTTTGGATTCTACATATCTTGAAACGTAAACCATCAAATTTTGAGGGGGGGTAAGAATTTTTTTTTTCATGCTCGATTCCAATGGTTCATTATTGAAAATAATAAACCAAAAAGTGAGTATACCTACGGATACTAGTATACCTACTGAAGCTGAATGGATTTCGCGTTGTGCTAAGTTAAGTGACGTTACTTTTTAATTCACTCCTACCCCCACCACCTTCTGTCAAACCGGACTTATTGGTTAGCATCCAAAGGCTGCTCGCCTTAGATGTGGCCAATAGATATGGCCGTTCCCTGATGAACTTATCTCTTAGGAACTCTCTATTAAGTACAGTAAATGCAACATTATACTTGTAGAGTTCAGTGAAATTGTGGCTTTCATTTTTTCTTGACATTAAAAAACTATATCTAATTTCTCCCTTGCGAGGGAAAAACATTAAACATGATTCAATGTTTTTCCCTCTCAAGGGAGAAATTTATATATGGTAAGGTAATGAATTTTAACATGTTTAATTTATGTAATTTCCTTGAAGAAAATAAAATTCATTCATTCATTCCACCACCACCGCTTATCTTCTGATTGATTCTCAAGACACATACAAGTAGGTACATCGATGCTTTACGTTCTACTAATAAGAATAACAGATAATATTCTTCTTTTGTTTCATCTCGAAGCTTTGTATGGCGTTGTACGACAACGCAGGGGAAACTCCGGACGAATTGTCGTTCACCGCTGGAGAAATTCTTGTCGTCCTCGAGCAGGAGTCGCCTGGGCTGGACGGCTGGTGGGTCTGCAGCCTTGGAGGACGACAGGTATGTTAAAGATAAACGAAACGGGTTGTGTCTTCATTGCTGTAAATTTGCTTTATATCCAGCAAACTCGAGATATCTTTAAATTCTGAAAAACACAACTCCGAGGTTTGGAATACCTCGAAAACAGTGCCATTTTAACTAGCTGCTATAACAAGCCGGCATGTACCTCCTATTCCTATACATCTGTATTGGTGACAAAATCAAGCACAGCCAATAGATTTTAGGTCATCTGTAATACTGGACCAATGGAGGAAGGTAATTTAGGGTGTTTAGGGTATTTACTTTATTTAATAAGTAGGTAATTAAATCGGGGCTGTAAATAAGAACGCATGATATGGATCGTAGTTGATGAACGAAATATCCGACATAAGAGAAAAAATGTTGCCTACCTGCGCGTTTCTGCGCAAGAGAATCGACGAATCAAGAGGAAAGAGAAGTTGTTAGGAACACACACACACACACATTATTGGAGAAGATTTAAAAAATAATTAACCAGAACCCATAGATTTCGATTTTTGTTGGAGAGTGAGGGTCAAAAATTGGGCTTAAACAATCTTGCTTTAACCAGATTTAGCAACAACGAAAAATTCAGTAGGTAACTTTCTTCCGCAACGAACTTTTTCTGATTTTTTTCTGTTCTTTCTTATTTTGTTTTAATGTACCTACTGTAAAACATTATGTTAGTACCTATTATTCTGTACAGTTTTTGGTTTATTATTCTGTGAATAATACACCTATGTATTCGCTCAGCAAAAAATTTATATAACACCCCCTCAAAACTTTTTCTTTTCCGTTTCAAGGTGCGTAGATTCCAAAAACGCTGCAAAGTCCTTGTCACATGGGTTTATTATTCTACTGGAGTTCTAGAGATTTTTGTTGGCTGTTAAATGTATTGTTTCTTTCATGTGGAATGATTGAAATAGCTATTTCTGATGATTTCCACCAATTTTGGCCCCCAAAACATGAAATAGGTACGCTTTTTTTTTTTTTTTTAAGATCATCTTTGATCATTGGTAGTGGCATTTAATGGTCTTGATTCACCTGTTTACACTTTTTCCAATGTTATTGTACACATTGATGGTGATTTCAGACAGTTTTCCAGGTTTTTGACTCATAAAAAACCAATTTTGGGAGCTGAACCTTTGGTAAAACCTCAATTTCCGCGTCTTTGGTCAAAATCGACTTCATATTCGGTCTTCTCGTCCTCAAAAACATGGAAAAAGATACCTCAAAAGCTCATGTTACTAACATGTTGTTAAAACGCAAAAGTACCTATTTTTATACACATTTTCACTCATAACACCCCTGGGTATATTCCGATCGGGCTGAAAAGTTTCGGGACACAACTAGGGCCCAAATGGAGCATGTGTGCGAAAGAACGACTTTTTTAGACCGAAAATGAAGCCTGTACAAGTGATACGGCGTACGGCGGACGGACATTGCATTTTTGGAATCTACGCACCTTGAAACGGAAAAGAAAAAATTTTGAGGGGGTGTTATAAAAATTTTTTGCTGAGCGAATACATAGGTGTATTATTCACAGAATAATAAACCAAAATGCAATGTCCGTCCGCCGTACGCCGTATCACGTGTACAGGCTTCATTTTAGGTCTAAAAAAGTCGTTATTTCGCACACATGCTCCATTTGGGGCCTAGTTGTGTCCCGAAACTTTTCAGCCCGATCGGAATATACACAACTAGGGCCCAAATGGAGCATGTGTGCGAAAGAACGACTTTTTTAGACCGAAAATGAAGCCTGTACAAGTGATACGGCGTACGGCGGACGGACATTGCATTTTTGGAATCTACGCACCTTGAAACGGAAAAGAAAAAATTTTGAGGGGGTGTTATAAAAATTTTTTGCTGAGCGAATACATAGGTGTATTATTCACAGAATAATAAACCAAAATGCAATGTCCGTCCGCCGTACGCCGTATCACGTGTACAGGCTTCATTTTAGGTCTAAAAAAGTCGTTATTTCGCACACATGCTCCATTTGGGGCCTAGTTGTGTCCCGAAACTTTTCAGCCCGATCGGAATATACACAACTAGGGCCCAAATGGAGCATGTGTGCGAAAGAACGACTTTTTTAGACCGAAAATGAAGCCTGTACAAGTGATACGGCGTACGGCGGACGGACATTGCATTTTTGGAATCTACGCACCTTGAAACGGAAAAGAAAAAATTTTGAGGGGGTGTTATAAAAATTTTTTGCTGAGCGAATACATAGGTGTATTATTCACAGAATAATAAACCAAAATGCAATGTCCGTCCGCCGTACGCCGTATCACGTGTACAGGCTTCATTTTAGGTCTAAAAAAGTCGTTATTTCGCACACATGCTCCATTTGGGGCCTAGTTGTGTCCCGAAACTTTTCAGCCCGATCGGAATATACACAACTAGGGCCCAAATGGAGCATGTGTGCGAAAGAACGACTTTTTTAGACCGAAAATGAAGCCTGTACAAGTGATACGGCGTACGGCGTACGGCGGACGGCGGACGGACATTGCATTTTTGGAATCTACGCACCTTGAAACGGAAAAGAAAAAATTTTGAGGGGGTGTTATAAAAATTTTTTGCTGAGCGAATACATAGGTGTATTATTCACAGAATAATAAACCAAAATGCAATGTCCGTCCGCCGTACGCCGTATCACGTGTACAGGCTTCATTTTAGGTCTAAAAAAGCCGTTCTTTCGCACACATGCTCCATTTGGGGCCTAGTTGTGTCCCGAAACTTTTCAGCCCGATCGGAATATACCCAGGGGTGTTATTAGTGAAAATGTGTGTAAAAATAGGTACTTTTTGCGTTTTAGCAACATGTTAGTAAAATGAGCTTTTGAGGTATCGTTTTCCTTGTTTTTCGGGACGAGAATACCGAATATGTAGTCGATTTTGACCAAAGACGCGGAAATTGAGGTTTTACCATAGGTTCAGCTCCCAAAATTGGTTTTTTTTGAGTCAAGAACCTGGAAAACTGTCTGAAATCACCATCAATGTGTATACTAACATTAGAAAAAGTGTAAACAGCTCAATCAAGACCATTAAATGGCACTACCTATGATCAAAGATGATCTGGGGGAAGAAAAGTGTACCTATTTCATGTTTTGGGGGCCAAAATTGGTGGAAATCATCAGGAAGAGCTAATTCAATCATTCCACATGAAAGAGACAATAAATTTAACAGCCAAAAAGAATCTCTAGAACTCCAATAGAATAATAAACCCATGTGACAAGGACTTTGCAGCGTTTTTCTTAAACTAATTGTTTCAAATGCTTAAGCTTCTTAATAAAATGGTTTCAGGTAAAATGGTTCCTTAATAAAAGGTTCCTTATTTAAATGGCTCCTTAATAAATGGTTCCTTAATAACTGGGTTCAGATGGTTTCAAATAAAATGGTTCCAAATAAAATGGTGTCAAATAAAATTAAAATTGTTTCAAATAAAACGGTTTCAGATAAAATGGTTTCAAATAATTGGTTTCAAATAAATGGGTTCAAATGGTTTCTTAATAAAATTGATTCAAATAAAATGTTTAGTATGGTTAGTATCTTCAAATGCTTAAGCTTTCTTTGTTTAGACCTACTTTTCTCTCATAATAAAACCTAGTTTCAAAAATTTATATCTGGTTTTGCAATTGCACAATTTCGTACCAGTTTCAAGAGCAGTCAAATACCTAGGTACCTTTTGCAGAAGCAAAACCAGCTATATCTTGTTTTCCCCCTCAGGGTTCGTGGCGAGTGCTCGTCAAGTTCGCTTCCGGTCCGTTGATAATAAGTTTTCGAGTGGTATAGAAGACAAAAAAGTGCGTGAGAACTGGCAAAAGTGCACAACAGTGATTGGTGGACACGTCCCGGGTACCAAAACCTGAGTAAGTGCGTATTGTTTTGTGCAACTCGAAAAGTTTTTCAAACTTTTTCGTGGAAAAAGTTGTTTCGTGAAAAAAGTTGGTGAATCCGCAGACCTTGTGTATCGAGGGCGGGGAAGGCGAGTGGGGAGAGAGTGAGAGGGAAGATGTAGGTCCAGAAGGAGACATTTGCGGGACCTGAGGGGGAAGCTGAATGGGTGTGTGCCTATGTATGTACCTACCTCCCATTGCCCATCAATCACCTGTCCTACTACCTTTCCTATACGGTCCCAGGCGAGGGGTATCACCTGCATACCTAGCAAATGCTCAATTTCAACAATACTCTAACAGTGGGCCCAGACCGCTGGAGAGTGATAAGGCCTCTTGTCCCCGACAGAACGTGATAGTAAGACATGCACGGGCCGAAAAAAGCCATAACCAACCAAAGTAGAGCAGTGATTCCTACACTAATGTCAAGTCAAACGCTAGGTGACACTTGCGTAAGAAGCCAGGAAACAAATGGGAACGTACACCGGAAAAGGAAGGAGAGAAGCATGATTTTAAACGCCCGTCAAAAATGAGTTTCACGATGGATGAACTGATGGTAGAGATAGGTGCACTGATGGATCAAAAGATTTACCCGATAAACACGCAGATACGAAACCTAGCCACAAAAGAAGGTATCCAAAAGATTCAACAAGAAATAAGATATATTATGTTGAGGGAAGAAAATTAAGAATTGCAAATAGAAATTGCAACACTTAGAAAATAGGCGGCTTTACAAGTTTTTGTTAGAACACGATATTCTTATCTTGTGGGAAACGTTTTTAGTAGAAATTGAGGTAGAAAATATTGAAGTAACCTTATCGTTTGAGCTGGGAGGCAGCTTTCAGGTTTAACAGTCTTGGAAGTGCTTGCTAAGTCCGTTGGCTTTCTGCTTGTTTGTAAATGAGCTGCCGGACTGTTTGGGATTGGGAGGGAGGGGGGAGGGTGAAAGATGGGAATATAACGATAAAATGCTTAATGTACACTGACGATATCGCCCTGATGGCGAACAGCCCTGCCTCATTGCAAGGGATGATTGATGACATCACTCAGTACCTTAAAAAGTGGAATCTAACCTGAAATTGGAATAATCTAACCTGAAAATTATGATTTTTGGAAAAGTAGCGGGGAGGCTAGCACGCAATAAAAAATGGAGTTACTGTGGGTGGGTGGGGGTGAGTCGCTCGAGGTAGTAAAGATATAAGTGCCTGGGTGTCCACCCGACGTCGCGACTTAACTTGGAGACCCATTTTGATAAAAAACGCTACAAAGTCCTTGTCACATGGGTTTATTATTCTATTGGACATACCTACAGAAATGTTGGCTGTTCATTTACTGTTTCTTTCATGCGTAATAATCGAAATAGCTATTTCTGATGGTTTCCATTAATATTTTGGCCCCTAAAACACAAATTAGGTAGGTACGCTTTTTTTTTTTAAACTATCTTTGATCATTGGTAGTGCCATTTAATCGTCTTGATCCACGTGCTGACACTTTCCAGTGTTATTATACAGACTGATGGTGATTTCAGACGATTTCCCAGGTTTTTCACTCAAAAAATCAATTTTGGGAGCTGAACATTTGGTAGAACTCAATTTTCCACTCTTTGGTCAAAATCGACTTCATATTCGGTCTTCTCACCCCCAAAAACATGGAAAACGATATTTCAGAAGCTCATGTTACTAACATGTTGCTAAAACGCAAAAAGTACCTATTTTTACACACATTTTCACTCATAACACCCCTGGGTATATTCCGATCGGGCTGAAAAGTTTCGGGACACAACTAGGGCCCAAATGAAGCATTATGTGCGAAAGAACAAATTTTTTAGACCGAAAATGAAGCCGGTACACGTGATACGGCGTACGGTGGACGGCGGACGGACATTGCATTTTTGGAATCTACGCATCTTGAAACGGAAAACAAAAAGTTTGAGGGGGTGTTATAAAAAGGTTTTGCTGAGCGAATACATAGGTGTATTATTCACAGAATAATAAACCAAAAGTAGCTGATACCAAACATGGGATGGGAGCAGTCTGGGGAACCGTAATAAAAACGTCTACCAAGTTGGGTGGGCAGTATAGCTTCCTCACTTATTGTAACATGGACGTGTAGAATCAGTTGGTAAAAAAATGAAGCGTCAAAACGATCGAATAGCAATAAATAGAGAAGTAATAGATTACTTAACATGCGTAATAGGATCAAACATTTCAACATTTTTTTCAGTATTTCATGTTCGTGCATGCGCAGACAAAAGTACGATTCTAGTGAAATTCATATGGAACTATCAAAGTACTGTTCCTGATCGACTCTCCTTGTTTGAACTCATTTCAACGATGTTTAACGTAGTTACGGGCGTTTCAAGTATTTCACGTTTGCGCATGCCCAGACGAAAGTTACGGTACGATTTCAATGATTTTGATAAGGGACTGTCAGCGTTCCTACCTGCGTTTACCCTCAAAATTTCAGCTCTCTACGACTTCTTGTAGTTAACCCCGTTACAAGGAAGTGGTCAACATTTCATGTTCGCGCATGCGCAGACGAAAGCTACAATACAATTCCAATGAAATTCGTATGGAGCTATCAAAGTATTATTCCTTGTCGACCCTCCAAGTTTGAACTCATTTCAACGATATTTAAGGTAGTTATGGGCGTTTCAAGTATTTCATGTTGGTGCATGCGCAAACGAAAGTTATGGTACTTTTTCAGTGTATTGGTATAGGACCCGCCCGCACCTACCCACCAAATTTCAGCCCATTTCGACGATTATTTCAGGTAGTTATTGGCGTTTCAGGGAATTACCACAGACAGACATGGAACCAAAAATGTTCCTCGATGTCTGAAACGCAAAATGCGAGTGAAAATTTCCATTTTGGAGGACATCAAGTTTTTGGTTTATTATTTTCAATAATGAACCATTGGAATCGAGCAAGAAAAAAAATGCTTACACCCCCTCAAAATTTGATGGTTTACGTTTCAAGGTATGTAGAATCCAAAACTGCAATAAAAATATTTCTGTCTGTCCGCCGTACGGGCCACTTTTCTTAGTTACCATGAAACAAAATTGATGAAATTCGAGGTATAGGTTCCGTTCGGGGTCTAGTTGGTCCTCGAAGCTCGACGTTACTGTCAGTCATCTCTAAGGGGTTCAAAATAGGGGTTGAAATTTTCAGAACGCCGTAGCTCGAAAACTTCCGATAGAAGGGTATGGTTTTTTTTTACGTTATTAAATTTGTCTTGAGCTAAACAATTTTTTTAGTCCACCCGGAGCATCGTACGTCCAGCCGTTCGTGAGCACCAAAAAGCTTCGTAAACACGATCGTGAATCAAACGTGCCAGAACATCGGTTTCAAAAGCGAGGTGAGCGAGGTTTTGGTCAGAGTTTTCCCAACGAATGTAACTGAATCAAATAGACTTACATATTTGGTGATGTCAATAATGACGAGTTTTCACTTGTGCAGAAATCCTTGTATTGACAGACGGAAACAAAACGAATATCACTTTAGGTAATAAAGAGTTTACAGAACAGCTATGTCTTAACAGACGAGCGGAACAGAAGAGAGTGAGGGCGTCAGCCTCAACAACCGGCAAGTTGGAAGATATGCCAACTTGATCACATGCGGAGCTACTTGATTCGAATATTCGGACTTATACATATTACACGGAAGAGTATAATTATTATACTGAGTAGTTATATGATTATCTAGTTATAATTATACATCGCATTATTTTGATTAATATGTGTTGTTATTCAACAAAGAGTCTATTTCATGGAGGATTCAACAAAGAGTCTATTTCATTGAGAAGTAACACAACTAGTAGTGTGTCGGATATGCTATAGGAGCGCTACTGTACATCGGATGTCTTGCCGAGAAGACCATTTATTTAATACTCCCTCCTCTTCAAAGAAAGACGGTTAATTTACCAAGATGTAAGAGATGGAACAACTAGTTTTACCCTGGACAGTATTACAAACATTAACTTTTATGATTTTAAATATCGATCAGTGATATATAAAAAAAACCAGTCATGCAGCATGACTTAATGAGCGAATTTTCAAAGAAATATTCGAATTAATGGCTATGGTTTTGAATAAAGGAAAACTTCGGTCTAAAATTTGGTTTTCTATGTATATTCTCTTCGTATTTATTTTAATTTGTACGTTTTGTCCATCCTGATTCTACCGTTTGTTTATTACGTAATTGTACTAAGTGCTTATTTATTTGATCGCTGTGGGTTCATATTCTCCCCCTTTTTTGCTTCGAACTCTCGTCTTCAATTAATACTTCTCACATTTTTCAATCTGACCACTCTAAGGGGCGGGGGGGGGGGGGGGGGGGTAAGAGTTTAAAGATTATCCTAGTTTTGGGTAATTTTTGCGCACTTTAAATGCTCTAATTTAAGAACGGATTTAGATATCTAAAATCCGATTTCACCATCGTGTTCAGCGTGCAAAAACCTTTAAAATGAGGGGTCACTTGTTAGAAAATAACATTTTGGGGATTTTTGGGTAATTTTTGCGCACTTTAAATGCTCTAATTTGAGAACGGATCAAGATATCTAAAATCCGATTCCACCATCGTGTTCAGCGTGCAAAAACCTTTAAAATGAGGGGTCACTTGTTGGAAAATAACATTTTGGGGATTTTTGGGTAATTTTTGCGCACTTTAAATGCGCCAAAACCCTCCTTAGAGTAGGCCAATTTCGCCCATCTTCGAACTTAGCCTTTCGATTGCCAAGATAGATTTTTTGTGCAAATTTGAGCTGTTTATCTCAATTCTATCGAGAGTTATCGTCTGGAGTGACACATATATAAATATATATATACATATAAAAAAGTGTTAAATTTCAGGAATCGTTTTAGAATGGTCTGAAACGGATTTCTATGAAGAAAATTTCCAAAAATTTATATTATTTAAATTTCGAAGCCATTGCAATAGCTTCATTTTCTTTGAAAATTCGCTAAAAAAAGGAAAATCATAAAATCGAGCAATTATTTTTAGCCTGAACAGAAAATTTCCATTTTGGAGGACATCAAGTTTTTGGTTTATTATTTTCAATAATGAACCATTGGAATCGAGCAAGAAAAAAAATGCTTACACCCCCTCAAAATTTGATGGTTTACGTTTCAAGGTATGTAGAATCCAAAACTGCAATAAAAATATTTCTGTCTGTCCGCCGTACGGGCCACTTTTCTTAGTTACCATGAAACAAAATTGATGAAATTCGAGGTATAGGTTCCGTTCGGGGTCTAGTTGGTCCTCGAAGCTCGACGTTACTGTCAGTCATCTCTAAGGGGTTCAAAATAGGGGTTGAAATTTTCAGAACGCCGTAGCTCGAAAACTTCCGATAGAAGGGTATGGTTTTTTTTTACGTTATTAAATTTGTCTTGAGCTAAACAATTTTTTTAGTCCACCCGGAGCATCGTACGTCCAGCCGTTCGTGAGCACCAAAAAGCTTCGTAAACACGATCGTGAATCAAACGTGCCAGAACATCGGTTTCAAAAGCGAGGTGAGCGAGGTTTTGGTCAGAGTTTTCCCAACGAATGTAACTGAATCAAATAGACTTACATATTTGGTGATGTCAATAATGACGAGTTTTCACTTGTGCAGAAATCCTTGTATTGACAGACGGAAACAAAACGAATATCACTTTAGGTAATAAAGAGTTTACAGAACAGCTATGTCTTAACAGACGAGCGGAACAGAAGAGAGTGAGGGCGTCAGCCTCAACAACCGGCAAGTTGGAAGATATGCCAACTTGATCACATGCGGAGCTACTTGATTCGAATATTCGGACTTATACATATTACACGGAAGAGTATAATTATTATACTGAGTAGTTATATGATTATCTAGTTATAATTATACATCGCATTATTTTGATTAATATGTGTTGTTATTCAACAAAGAGTCTATTTCATGGAGGATTCAACAAAGAGTCTATTTCATTGAGAAGTAACACAACTAGTAGTGTGTCGGATATGCTATAGGAGCGCTACTGTACATCGGATGTCTTGCCGAGAAGACCATTTATTTAATACTCCCTCCTCTTCAAAGAAAGACGGTTAATTTACCAAGATGTAAGAGATGGAACAACTAGTTTTACCCTGGACAGTATTACAAACATTAACTTTTATGATTTTAAATATCGATCAGTGATATATAAAAAAAACCAGTCATGCAGCATGACTTAATGAGCGAATTTTCAAAGAAATATTCGAATTAATGGCTATGGTTTTGAATAAAGGAAAACTTCGGTCTAAAATTTGGTTTTCTATGTATATTCTCTTCGTATTTATTTTAATTTGTACGTTTTGTCCATCCTGATTCTACCGTTTGTTTATTACGTAATTGTACTAAGTGCTTATTTATTTGATCGCTGTGGGTTCATATTCTCCCCCTTTTTTGCTTCGAACTCTCGTCTTCAATTAATACTTCTCACATTTTTCAATCTGACCACTCTAAGGGGCGGGGGGGGGGGGGGGGGGGGGTAAGAGTTTAAAGATTATCCTAGTTTTGGGTAATTTTTGCGCACTTTAAATGCTCTAATTTGAGAACGGATCAAGATATCTAAAATCCGATTCCACCATCGTGTTCAGCGTGCAAAAACCTTTAAAATGAGGGGTCACTTGTTGGAAAATAACATTTTGGGGATTTTTGGGTAATTTTTGCGCACTTTAAATGCGCCAAAACCCTCCTTAGAGTAGGCCAATTTCGCCCATCTTCGAACTTAGCCTTTCGATTGCCAAGATAGATTTTTTGTGCAAATTTGAGCTGTTTATCTCAATTCTATCGAGAGTTATCGTCTGGAGTGACACATATATAAATATATATATACATATAAAAAAGTGTTAAATTTCAGGAATCGTTTTAGAATGGTCTGAAACGGATTTCTATGAAGAAAATTTCCAAAAATTTATATTATTTAAATTTCGAAGCCATTGCAATAGCTTCATTTTCTTTGAAAATTCGCTAAAAAAAGGAAAATCATAAAATCGAGCAATTATTTTTAGCCTGAACAGTATCGAACATATTTTAGCGACAGTCTGTTTCTTGATTATACAGGAAAGAAACACGGAACTGATTTTAGATTCATTAATCAAAAACTGAGTTCCTAAGACTTGCGAACGCAAATTGTTTAGACACATACAGATTCATTTAAAAAAAAAAAATTTGAATCAATGTGGATTACCTTTATGTTGAAAGGTCGGAGAATCGCAGAGAATTGAGGAAGGCTGAGATTCACGGAGAATTTTCAAGTAGTCGGAGAATCATGGAGCAGTCGGAGTAGTAGGTCGATGAGGAGAAGGTTACACCCACGGCTCCTTTACTCCTGAAAGTGCAGAGAAAGAACAACAATTTAGTTACGAAGGATTAGTTGTTCACAAAATCTGAGAAGCTTTCCCCAAGGTAGAGCCTTGGTAAAGATATCTGCCAACTGCCTCAGTTGGCGTCCAAACAATTTTAACTTATTCTTTTTGTAATTCTCGTGCACGTAGTGCATGCACAGCTTCATGGTGTGTTTCAGAGTTCTGTAATCATTAGGCATTACAACTGATATTGCTGGAGCACAATCACACTTCAGCGTCGGAGTCAAAATTGTACCTGTCAAAATTCACAAAGACTTCGAATATTGGTTAGTTCTTTACAAGTATCAGACATAGCTATATATTCAGCTTCACAGGTCGGCAGAGCAACATGAGTCTGCTCCTTCGATCTCCAAGCAACTATGTCCCCAAAACATTTTATCAGGTAACCAGTGGTCGAGCGACCATTGGCGTCACTGGTTCCAAGGGACGCATCAGAATATGCAGTGAGATCCTCAGAGTTTCCTGAAATCAGAATACAATAATCGGAAGTACCTTTTAGATACTTCAGAATTTTCATAACATAGATAAGCATTAGAACAAAGATTGAGCCATGATGCCACTTGAACAAGCATGACTGAAACGGATAAGCCTCAAACCCCAGGTTAAAGACTTCATTAAATTTCTTATACCAGAGGTTGGGTGACTATTTGAGACCATATAATGATCTCTTCTGACAACAGACTAATGGGTCATTTGGGTCTTATTCCAGCTCAGTTAATTCAACAAGACCTTCCGGAATTTCTATGTAGACTGCCTTTTAAAGAGTACCATGCAGAAAAGCAGTAGTTACATCCAATTGAAATAAGTGCAATTTATATTTATTGACTACGGACAGAAATAAGCGGACGTCACCTAGCCTGGCGACCAGAGCAAAAATTTCGGAAATCAGATACTCATTGGTATCTGCGAACCCTTTTATCACTAGCCTATTCTTGTAGCTGATTGACCCATCAGATTTTCGCTTTTTCTTATGAACCCATCTAGACTTGATAACTCTAGTCCTGGGAGGCAAACTAGATTGTGATACGAGTTCCCAGGTGTTCATGTCAATCAAGGATTCAAGTTCCTCCCGGATAGCTCCCTCCCAAAAGTCCTTATCGGAAGAAGCCATAGCTTCCTTGTATGTAGAGGGTTCAGAATCCCTGTCTTGACTTTTCTGAAGAGCAACAATATTTTCAGAATTTCAATATTTTAAGAATATTTTCATTATTTTGTTCTGGGTCATCACCCATATCTAGAATGTCAGCCAAAAGACGATTCCTAAAGTTTGTGCCCTGGGAGATAACGCGCCTTATGTATAAGGCCGAATAAGTCGAACTTAAGGAAATAAGTTTGAACTTGAGCGACGCGCATGCGCAGATGAGATAAATCCGAACACATCTTCCCGACTTTAGTCTTTAGGAACTCTCTAATGGTTTAGGATAATCTCGGATGCGGTCGCCATATACAATGGTCTCTATGCATTTCTTATCACATGAATTTACCAGTGTTTGTGCTGTTTTAGCGAATTTTCAAAGAAAATGAAGCTATTGCAATGGCTTCGAAATTTAAATAATATAAATTTTTGGAAATTTTCTTCATAGAAATCCGTTTCAGACCATTCTAAAACGATTCCTGAAATTTAACACTTTTTTATATGTATATATATATTTATATATGTGTCACTCCAGACGATAACTCTCGATAGAATTGAGATAAACAGCTCAAATTTGCACAAAAAATCTATCTTGGCAATCGAAAGGCTAAGTTCGAAGATGGGCGAAATTGGCCTACTCTAAGGAGGGTTTTGGCGCATTTAAAGTGCGCAAAAATTACCCAAAAATCCCCAAAATGTTATTTTCCAACAAGTGACCCCTCATTTTAAAGGTTTCTGCACGCTGAACACGATGGTGGAATCGGATTTTAGATATCTTGATCCGTTCTCAAATTAGAGCATTTAAAGTGCGCAAAAATTACCCAAAAATCCCCAAAATGTTATTTTCTAACAAGTGACCCCTCATTTTAAAGTTTTTGCACGCTGAACACGATGGTGAAATCGGATTTTAGATATCTAAATCCGTTCTTAAATTAGAGCATTTAAAGTGCGCAAAAATTACCCAAAACTAGGATAATCTTTAAACTCTTACCCCCCCCCCCACCCCCTTAGAGTGGTCAGATTGAAAAATGTGAGAAGTATTAATTGAAGACGAGAGTTCGAAGCAAAAAAGGGGGAGGCAAACGATTAGTACAACTCCTTGAATTTCCCATTTGACATATAATTGTTATGATACCTTCATAGATAGACAAGTACCGGCCCACGTATTACTAGAAGGAAGACGAAAGAAAAAATCTATTTCAAATTATTCAATTTAGGTACTAACAGTAGGAGGAAGAAGGTTAGGTAGGTATCTTATCAATTTATTATCAGTATCATACGAATATTTGATATTCAAAGGTAGGTAGGTACTTAACATGATAAAAATAATATCAATGAAGAAGGAAGGATCTACCTACCTAGTAGAGCAAATCTTGAACTGGTTTTAGATACCAGGCCTGAAATCGTAGTCAAGAGGAAAGGCCATTCAGAAGGAACAAGGAATCTACTCATAACAAACGGTAGAATCAGGATGGACAAAACGTACAAATTAAAATAAATACGAAGAGAATATACATAGAAAACCAAATTTTAGACCGAAGTTTTCCTTTATTCAAAACCATAGCCATTAATTCGAATATTTCTTTGAAAATTCGCTCATTAAGTCATGCTGCATGACTGGTTTTTTTTTTTAAATTTTGTTTTGAGGCGTGGTTTAGACGGAGATGCCACAAAGTATCGGAGCACTGTGGTGGACTGAACAATTTGTTGATATTTTCATTATCAAAATTTGAGAGTTTAATGTCAATAGAATCTTGGCTTATCACGGGTGTGTCGTTACGGACTATAGGAGGACAGGATTCGGAATGCTCCCTATGTTCCCTCCCAGACGAACCAGGATGCGTTTCCACATCACTCCCTCCCAGCCGAAGACCGACCCGAGAGGAAGTGCAAGGCTGTCCATGGAAAGCAGCCAGGGTAGCACCAAGTTCGGGCCTTTTGACCCCGGACATAACATATAGCGGAGAATTAACGGAATCGGAATGATGGGCGATCGGAAAGTCGATCCACCAGAGCCCCTCGCGGAAATATCCCAAATTGATGACAACACCCGTGTCTGCCTGAATAAAATCGACCTTATTTTGTTTTGTTTTTAAAACAGAACTGTGATGCCAGCCCGTGCAATTTTTTTTTTTGAACATAAAACAAATTGTGGAACAATAGGTCCAGAAAACAAATACATCCACCGTATATAAAACAGATTTTTGGGACAATACAGGACACCTAGAGTCCACAAGAGCTGTAAATCAACTAGAGGTTAACAAAATTTCGCATTACCTGAACTTCCGGGGTTTTCACGTGGAACGTTGAGAGAGCTCGCATGTTGAGCTTCCTCAGGGCCCATGGCAACCCACACATCAGAGTCGTCCTCGGACACGCGGAGGGAAGGCTGGACCACGGAGAAGACAGCATCGGAATGCTGCCTGAAAACCTGTTCAAGGAGCCTAGCCTGCCCAGCGGGCATCTTATACAAGCGTGGACCCGGAGAGGAGTGACTATTCCCAGCATATTTGGGACTTTGTTTTGGTTTCGGAAGTTGCGAGTATTTTTTTGGAACGGAACCAGAGGGAACAGATGTCTGACCAGTTTTCGGAACAACCCCAGAGGGAGGTGTACTTTTTACGGAAGGAGGGTTCGTCAACACACTCGGATAAGGGCAGTTTGATGCCCGGTGGGCGGAGGACTTGCCACAGTTGAAACATAGTTTCAAAGCCCTGTAGCAAGTCGATTTGTCATGGCCCTTCTTTTTACAGAAGGCGCACACGACCGGAGGTTTGATTGTGTGTGACGATGGAGAGGTTTTGTGAAGAGTCAAATCCTTTCCCGGAATCCCTCTATTCGAATATCTGTTCGAACCACCCCCGCGCCCGGACTGCCCGCCCCTACCCCTGGTGGAGGCTACTTTTTGTCGGAAAAGATTTGAACTATCACCGGATGTCGGGGCTACTTGGTCCCCTCGAAGTTCCTCTTCAAGCAAGAGATCTCTAAGTTCTGGGATGGAAAAATGGAACCCATGAATCTCAGCCTTGGAATACGTCAAAGTTCCTTCAATTGCCATCTCAAATATTTGTTTGACGTATTCCGGCGTGAGCATCCCCGGACTTATAGCAGTTAATCTCTTTTGAAGGTCGTCGAAACGACCAAGGAACTCAACGGCTCTTTCTACCGTCGGATCAAAACGGAGAGTATTGAAGGCTGTCACAAGGCGTTTTAATTGGAAAGTGGATGACGGATCACACACCCTCTGAAGTTTTTCTACTATAAGTAGCGGATCGGAAAGATCTTGCACAAGATCCTGATAGTAGGTGTCTAGAGACTCCTGGATGAAGTACCTGACCTTTCTCTTAGCAGTAACCAGCTCGTCCTCGGAAAAGGTGGACGGAGCCGGTTCCTTCGGATCAAGGACAAAGATACAATCCTGCATCTCTAGCTGACCTACCACACTACGGCGCCAATATTTAAACTGGTCAGCATCCTTTAGCTTCGCCACAGGCGTGAAACGGACAGAATCAATTTTTCTTACCCTATAAGGGTTTACCTCATTTGCGGACAACTGAACATTCAAACTTGGAGGGTTATGGGAAGTAGATTGAACGCTTCCATCAACTTCCATCGGAATAGCGGAAACCGGAGGCAACGGATTAGAAGGATTTGCCAACGGAGGCTCAATGGGAGCCACAGAGGTCGGAGGATTTTGGACATGGCTAGCTAAGAAATTTATCTTGTTGTCCAATTCGGATAATTTCTGAGTGAACTTTTCGAAGCTTACATCCACGGAATGTTTGAATGTTTCGAGATACCTCGCCAGTACCTCGTCGGATGACCTGGCAGCTTGGAGTCTTAGCTCTTCTACGGAAGGGTCAGAGACTCGGACGGACGGGTCTGAGGTCGGAATCGGAACGTTACTGCCAGGTTGTCCCGGAACTGCGTCTGGCATCTCATCGGCGATTCTCCCACGGGCCATCTCTTCGAGATCGTCCGCAATGGAGAATGCGTCGTTGGATAGGTCACTCATGACGGAGTATCGGACGGACGAACGGGAGCAAAAAAATTTGCAACCAGAAAGCAGTATCACATACGGGACATACACAACACACAGACATTGTTTGGACATTACATAAGTTCGACAAATTGATCATTATCGACAATATCAAAAACACCAGCGCTGGATTTTATTACGGATTATTAAGACCTGAGTCTTACGGATGCTGAAAAACGGAGTCCAAACGGTTAGTACATAGCTCAATAACGGAACAAGGATCAAAACGGACCTCACTCACCCCTAAATGCAAATATCAGATAAGTGCACCACATTTATATTGGTAATTTGTTCGAGCATCCGATTTGCGTTTTCTTTCTTCGGTAATTTTACGGACTTGGTCCTCCAAAATGTGCCTTTACTCAGATACATGCTCCAAAGAAATTTATCTCGGGTTTACGTATTTTGTAATCACAAATCTACGGACTTTTCTTATTACGGATCTACGGACTTTTTCACAAATCTACGGACTTTTCTTATTTCGGATCTACGGACTTTTTCACAAATCTACGGATTTTTCTTATCACGGATTTACATATTTGTCTTATCACATAATTTACGGGTTTATTACGGAGAGATGGCAACCTGTCAGTTCAACACAAAGTCAGGGGTGTAATAATTCATAGTAATTACATATTTCGATAATAGTAAGTTGTTATTTAACTCTCATGATACATACGGACACCGGAAATTTTATAGCAGATGAACTGACAGCGGAGAAGCACATTTCGGGCCCTTGTAGATATTTTGAGTTAACAATGATAAGGCTTTTTCGGATCGGAAAAACTCTCCCTGGTGACTGACGGAATACGTGCGGCCTTTCTGCGACGGTTACATAAATATCAACGGACCGTTCTTTACCTCCAGGAAGTTCAAACTGCCCAACGGATCTTCCCATTGAGTCGCGGCCCTTTTTGGTCCTATTTTATATATAGGCCCATATTTAGATAAGTATGTGCTTTATGATTAGACCCGGGCGCGAACGTACGACGACGTTCCACCATTGGGAGCTACGTATCGGGTACCCTAGTCTGATAAGACTTGGACGCCAGGAGTAACAGAAAAATCGGAACGGAGGTGCACCGGAATCGACCACTCACGAAGTATCCATGTAGGTACTATAAAGAATGCATTCTTTTATCGTGTCTTATTTATCGTTAGGCGGAACGGAATCGGAAGCCTGTGCACTAAAAGGCCGTGGTCGATCTTTCCTGACTCGGGCTAGTGGCATCACCACTATCGCGCGAACTCGTGCGCACACCCACCTTCAGGGCCAAGGATGGTGTACGACTTCGCCCGGATGCGGATGGCGCTAGGAGACAGAAAGCATAAATTTTATCCGAAGGAATCTAGGTACCCTTATTCCAAACGGATATCAGAAGGAAACGGATTTCCATTGGACGGAACATAAACAAACAACGCACGGTTTACGCTCTCGATTATGAAATCGATCGGATTTTGTTCACAGGAGAGCTCTATCGGACATTACCGGAACCTGTGAACAGAGCGTTTCAGTCACCCCCTAATCAACACCTTGGTGATGAAACCAGAAAATCCCTCTGAACCTTTATTTGCCATAAAAACCAGTCGGAAACGTTCGAGTAAGTACGTAGTCAGTATTTTGTGAGCAAAACAGTCAGTTTTTGGGGCGACACCTAGCACAGGGGGAAATATAAAAGAAAAAAAATGCAATCCAAAATCGGACCGAAAAATGAACACAGCGAAGGTCCGCCATTTTTCGCGGAGCGTCGATTGCAACCACGATGGCGTCCTTGACAAAAACTGATCTCAGGAGGGAGCCAAGACAAATACTCCGGGAGAGAAGCCAAATCATTGTTAACATATTCATCACTAAGACCAAGACTTACTTTTGGGCGCTTATACGCATATCGATCATTAATTTGCTATAGAAACTTAGTTCAGAAGACGTCTAACGATATCGTGCCAGAACATCGGTTTCAAAAGCGAGGTGAGCGAGGTTTTGGTCAGAGTTTTCCCAACGAATGTAACTGAATCAAATAGACTTACATATTTGGTGAAGTCAATAATGACGAGTTTTCACTTGTGCAGAAATCCTTGTATTGACAGACGGAAACAAAACGAATATCACTTTAGGTAATAAAGAGTTTACAGAACAGCTATGTCTTAACAGACGAGCGGAACAGAAGAGAGTGAGGGCGTCAGCCTCAACAACCGGCAAGTTGGAAGATATGCCAACTTGATCACATGCGGAGCAACTTGATTCGAATATTCGGACTTATACATATTACACGGAAGAGTATAATTATTATACTGAGTAGTTATATGATTATCTAGTTACAATTATACATCGCATTATTTTGATTAATATGTGTTGTTATTCAACAAAGAGTCTATTTCATGGAGGATTCAACAAAGAGTCTATTTCATTGAGAAGTAACACAACTAGTAGTGTGTCGGATATGCTATAGGAGCGCTACTGTACATCGGATGTCTTGCCGAGAAGACCATTTATTTAATAAAACGGTATAAATCCGGCCCGGATATCATAACTATGGAGCATCTGATTATAATCAAATCAAGGATGGCTGTATGAGGTCGAGTTGGTTGTTTTGTGATATTATTTCATTTGACAAGTGATGGACTATTGGATTTTGTTGATAGGTACTTGTGAAACTTGAACAAACGTTGAAGTATTATTGACGGGTAAATTATTAAACAATGGCAAATTATTACACATCGGCAAATTATTACACAATGGTGAATTATTGCACAACAGTAAATTATTACACAATGGCTCATCTACCCCGGATGGGCTGGATTTTGTTGATAGGTACTTTTGCAACTTGAACAACCGTTGAAGTATTATTGATGGGTAAATTATTACACAATGGCAAATTATTACACAACGGTAAATTATAACACAACGTCTCATCTACCCAGAAGGGGCTAGATTTTGTTGATAGGTACTTTTGCAACTTGAACAACCGTTGAAGTATTATTGATGGGTAAATTATTACACATTGGCAAGTTATTACACAACGGCAAATTATTACATAACGGTAAATCATTACGCAACGGTAAATTATTACACCACGGTAAATTATTACACAACGGTAAATTATTGCACAACGGCTCATCTACCAAGAAGGGGCTGGATTTTGTTTATAGGTACTTTTGCAGCTTGAACAACCGTTGAAGTATTATTGATGGGCAAATTATTACACAACGGTTCATTATACTATCTCCGTAGAAGGGGAACCTATACAGGTAAATTATTGCACAACGGTTTAGGTAGGTACCTAGTAACGAGTAAGGGGTTAGGTACTAACCTACGGAGGGTCCGCGATCTACATAATATGTGTAGAATAGTACATAATATGTTATCTATACGGAGACCTGTGATCTGTAACAGGAGGGTATTCTGTACAAAATAATAAACCGTTGTGCAGGGATTTGCAGCGTTTTTCTCTGAGGCCAATTTCTCTCCCCCTCATCCTCCGAAACTAAAATTTGATAGGGAGCCTCCTTAGGACTGTTGGGTACAAATGGCAAGGTGGGGGTCCTTCCCCGATTAGCTGAGCTCTTAGGCTAATTTCTCTCCCCCTCTTCATACAATGCCGAAATTTGATAGGCAGTCTCCTTAGGACTGTCGGGCAAGTATGACAAGATGGGGTCCCTCCCTGCTCAGCTGAGTGAGCTCTGAGGCTAGTTTCCCTCCCCCTCATCTTACGACGCTCAAATTTGATAGGAAGCCTCCTTGGACTGTTGAATACGTATGGCAAGCCCTTCCCAATCATCGTTGCGAAGGAGGTAATAGGGAGGAGAGTCTCGTGGGCCCAACACTTGGATCGTCTCTCTGTTGAGCTTCAAGTACAAAACGAATTGGCTTCATTGAGGGGAGACTTGGTTAAGGCGCAGGCTGATAACCTCCTAGGGAAGTTCACTGAACATAAGCGCAAGCAGTTCTGGCAGAGAGCCCTAGATTCTGGAGGATTCACGCTCTACAGAGAACTGGATCCCTTAGTGAAGGCGTCTAGCTTGATCGAGGATCCGAAAATAGATCTTGTGTCGAGTAGATGGCTGTTCAAGCTTAGAGGTGAGCTGCTGCATCTCAACGGGAAACCGTATGCTTCCAACCGATGCGAGGAGTGTTCCTTGTGCAACACGCACCAGAGAGAGGACGTGTTTCACTTTCTTTGCATCTGCCCAGTGCTGGCTGAATTTAGAAGGACAGCATTCGGAGAGCCACTGCTTGGGCGTGATAGGGCATTGGTTCTGCTGAATGGCGAGGGGTGGGGAGACCTGGTTATTTTTTGCAAATTGGCGTGGCGGTATAGGGCAATGTTAGTGAATGAGTTTAATTTTTGATTTTGTACAGTCTATAATTCTCTGCCAGTTCCAGTTCATTTTCTAATTCTTTTATGTAATTCCATTTCCATTTAATAATTATTATACGAGGCCGACACTACCGACAGACGGTTTAATACCATGTTGTATTGTTTATTTTATAGGAATAAGAGTAATCATATGTGATTTATTTAATAAACGTTTTTCTTCTTCTTCTTCTTCTTCTTCTTCTTCCCAATCAGCTGAGTGAGCTCTGAGGCTAATTTCTTTCCCCCTCAGCCTACGAAGCTCAAGTTTGATAGGGAGCCTCCTAGGACTGTTGGATAAGCATGGCAAGCCCTTCCCGACCAGCTGAGTGAGCTCTGAGGCTAATTACTCTCTCCCTCATCCTTCGAAGCTCAAATCTGATAGGGAGCCCTCGTAGGACTGTCGAGTACAAATGACAAGATTGGCCCACCCTGCTCGGGTAAGTGAGTTTTGTGGCGAATTCCTCTCTCCCTCATCCTAGGAAGCTCAAATTTAATAGGGAGCCTCCTATATACTCATACTATGACTGTTGGCCACAAATGGCAGGGGGGGGGGGGATCACTCCCCGATCAGCTGAGTGTCGTCTGAGGCTAATTTCTCTCCCCCCTCATCATACGAAGCTGAAAGCCTCAGGACTGTTGGGTACAAATGACAAGATAGGGTCCCTGCCCAATCAACTGAGTGAGTCCTGAGGCTGATTTCTCTCCTCTCATCCTATGAAGCTGAAAGCCTCAGGACTGTTGGGTACAAATGACAAGATAGGGTCCCTGCCCAATCAACTGAGTGAGTCCTGAGGCTGATTTCTCTCCTCTCATCCTATGAAGCTCAAATTCGAATGGGGCCTCCTTAGGACTGTTGGTTACGTATGACAAGGTGGGGTCCCTTCCCCATCAGCTGAGTGAGCTCTGAGGCAGTCGTTTGTGGCTGTGTTGATGGCACAATGGTTACCATAGATTCTCCATACAGTGGCTGCTGACACAGCTGGAACTCTGCAAAACAGTTACTAACTGAAGAGTGTTAGAAATTAATGGAGGAACGTCGTTCCTTCTTTCACAGAGTGCAAAGTGAAGACTGAAAGTGAGAGCTGATGGTACTGGAACCCGAACTCTGCACTCTGCATTTCACTCTGCCTCTTCACTTTGCCAGTTAAATTTGGTGGAACACAACTACTCGAAAAAATACAAAGTGAAGAGCGAAGAGCTGGAGTAGAGTTTGGTGGAATATGCCCCTGGTCACATGGTCACATCACTCTCGTCACGGTTTTTCTTCAGTACCCTAAAGCATGTAAAGTGCTAAAATATTGTTATTAAAAAAATTAATGAACTCCCTCGAGAGTCCCCCTTCTAGACCAGCGAGATTATCACTGTTAAGAAGGGATATCGATTAGGCTTCCGTCCAGCAACACCATCTCCATCGGACCAAAAAACTACTTGCGACCAGCCAGACTGTTATACTCCTCCCCACATGACAGGCTTCTGGGTAGCAGAAGTATGAAAGGGAAAAGAGGGAATGAAAAGTAGTATGAAGTTCTGGTTTAGCAAACGACATATGAACACCTTCAAGGAGACTAACCTCCATCGTAATGGTACTACCTCAATAATATTCACTGGTGGAGAACAAGGCTCCTACATAGAGTATTGCCAGATAATGTTGTCAGAGGTTGTTTTCCAGTGAATTGTGCTCATCTGGGCAACCTCTAGGTGATCATCCTCCATTGTTAGGATGGAACAGTAATTGGGACTTGTAAATAGGGACATGACATCAGTCGCCTTCAAATGAGCTCAGTATATTTTAATTATACTGACTCCACGGGGGGGGGGGGGGGGGAGTCAATAGATTTATGTATTATTAAAGGGACAGGTTGTTAGTAAAGGAATCCTTCTGGTAAACCTTTGGGCTTGTCCTTCTGGTAAGCCCACAAAAAGTATGGTGAGTTGCTCAGCGCATACTACCAAACCACGCTTTGCTACCATGTGACACAGAGTGTGACAGTGGTGGTGGACCCTCGAGAGTCCCCCTCCTAGACCAGCAAGATTATCACCGGTTAAGAAGGGATATCGATTAGGCTTCCGCCCAGTGACACTGTCTCCACCAGACCAAAAAATTACTCGAGGACAGCCACACTGTTACACGTTTCAATAGACGAAAATATCTTTTTCAAATAATAAAGTATGTCAATTCAAGTACCTTTGGAGGGGTCACAGGTTGATGAAAATAGTAAGTAAAAATAGCTTGAACGCCAACCTCAAAAATTTTTACATGACATGAAATTGTCATGACGCATGACCACACTTTTATAGATTCAAAAAAACAGGAAATTACTAGTTCTACAACAAGAATGGAAGCTCAAAAGTGAATGGATTGTTATTGTTCATCTTCAACCGTGGAACACGAAACACTCATGTGAGTGGAAGACCTAGAAAAAATTTTCCTCTGGCTCCTATAATTTTGAAATATAGAACTGTTTTTAAAATGGTGTTTTCACACATGTTTGTGGTTCCAGGGTATTTGCCCTTCAAATCGCTTGAAAATGTTGACGGAAGCTGAGCAAGCCTTGAAAAAACGAGCGTGGCAAAATCAATCTAAGGTGTGTATTGCAAATTTACTTATCTTTTGCATAAGTGAGGTCACTATACCCCGGAGACTTTCGGTGATAGCTTGGTGTTTACTTCATAACCAGTCTTACAGATCCAGCAGTTAAGGATACTGTAGGAGTTTACGTCCCGCAGTGTAGATGGGTGTTTTCAGCTTCATTTTATGATTGTTCTAATTCCTAACCAAGCAGTCACACCACTCATACATGAACTCAGCCATTTATACACGAACGAAGGCTTTCAATGAGCTTAAACTAATTTCCTAACAATTATAGGACAAACCCTAAATTTATCCTCACAGGATTGAAGGGGCTAAAATTCGCCGAAGTATCCAGTAAATTGTGCTTATGATTAGTTATACAGTTTGCAGTTTGATTTCCAGGCTCTTCTCAGAACAAAATATCTGTCATTCTCATTCTAGTCTTCACCCATACTACTTTTCTCATAAGTCAATGAAGTTGGTGCAGCTTTTATTAATAGTGATTTCGTACTTGTAGACACCAGTGGGTGCTGGGATTAAGCCGAATGTTGCATTCCTCTATGACAGCCCTGTGCAGCGCCATTGCGGTGTTCAGCAGCCACCGTCTGAGCAGTATGATGTGCCACCCGGGGCTCAGACTGTTCAAGGTATGTAGAACTTGTTAGCTAATCCACATAGTGATGTTCGATAGAACGATAGCATCTAACAATTATATCGGTGGGACACTCGAGAGCATTACATGTAGAGTTCCTTGGACTATCATTTGACAGCCTGTTTTTAGAGAAATCCGGATCAGAAAAATTCTAATCTCCCGCCAAAGACAAAAACTTTGCTGTGGGCCCGAACTCCCATACAGTGCTCCGCCATCGCCTGGGCCCGCGCCGTTTGCAGCATTGGCGTCCCCCGCAGCATCTTCACTTAATCTTTGGCTTTCAGTTATACAGTTTGTTTCATTAGATTTGTGCAGTTTTTTATATTATTACAGCTAGTTTTACGTTATTTCGTTTGCTGCCATTAAGGTAGGATAGTTCCTTTCTTTTGTGTTTATCAATAACCGGCTCAGCAGAGAAGTTCTCTCTGTTTTTGTTTTTTTCCCCACAATGTTTAGTCGTGTGGTCCCATATTCGACCAGCTCGATCTAATTTACTATGTGCGGAAATCTTGGGGGGGTATTTTGAATTCATCGATATCTCCGTACTCGTTTGGATCGAGAATTCGACAGATTTTCGAATCGGCGGTATCGCTGACGATCCTAATCGCCTGTCAGGCGTTAGGTTAGCGTCATGGAGATGCCGTATGTTTCTCACTGAGATTCGTGGGATGCTCATCAAAATCGTGAATTTGGGGTGCATCTTGCCAGCTGTTCCAATCGTCATTTGAGGATCCGGGGCAGCTCGATACACGGTGTTTCCGCAGGCGATTCAGGCCCTGACAACGCTTTAGGCGATGAAGGGGCAGATATTCCGCCCCTGACACCCACGTTGGCTAGCGATCCCACTTGGGATCCTCGGATTTCACAGGGTTTACCCCACCTGCGGGAGATGCGGTCCTGGATCCAGGCCCTGACGCCAGTTTGGATCCACAAGTGCTTATGGCAGGGCAGTGGGAGATAACCCCACCATATCTCCGCCCCTAGCTCCACAACTTCACCCGAGCATTGCGGATAGATGGGAACACCATTTGCGAAATGGTGTACCATCAGATGTATTTACTGCCCTCCGGCGAAATACCAGATACCTACAAATTTACCTACTGATACCTCCCAAAATGAATTGGCAGATAGCAGTGTCAGTGGAGGTGGGTCACATGTCCATGGACACCTATAATGTCAGCGTTCAACGACAGTGCGCCACAATCATTTTGGACTTAGGAATGGGACTCCCTTCCTTTGTAAAACGAGGTTGTGAAGTCGGGGACAGTTATATTCACATGTTTGATGCAGAGCGGGCAATGACTGTCTTGTTTTATGACATCAGTCGCACTTGGTGGCGCCTCTTATTGACAGTAGGTTTCCCAAACCTTCGAGAGGATCTCCAAAGATGTGCCTCCTTTGGAGTGGTTCTTAGGGGACAACCTCACAGCTTTGTCTTGGTCGATAAGTGGTCCGGTGAGAAGCGATTTATATTAAATTTACAACATCTAAATTCATTTATAGATGCTCCCCATTTCAAATTAGAGGATCATCGCAGTCTGCAAGACCTCATTGCACCTGACAGTTTTGGGGGCAGTTATGGTGCCAATTGCGGAACAATCTAAAGTTTTTCTCAGATTTTGTTTCCGAGATCAGTTATATATCAATTCAATTCACCTGCTTACTATAGGTATACCTGGGAATATGACTGGAATACCTGGGAATTGACAATTTTGTTGCCGCAGGAGAAACGGTTGCAGATCAAATCGTTTTTGTATGGTTTTTCTAAACTGAGAAAATTTTCAGTACTCCATGTAGCTGGCTTGATAGGTACTCTGATGGAGGGGATCCCAGCAGCCCCCTATGGAAAACATTACACAATGCATCTTGAGGCGATCAAAGTTGAAG
Source organism: Leptopterna dolabrata (assembly GCA_954871275.1). Lineage (NCBI taxonomy): Eukaryota > Metazoa > Arthropoda > Insecta > Hemiptera > Miridae > Leptopterna > Leptopterna dolabrata. The sequence continues at coordinate 50,970,995 of OX940982.1, forward strand.
CACTGCAGGCCAGTAATCAGGATTTTTAGGCGCGATTTCTTTTACCACTATCCGTGCAGTCAGGTATTGAGTGGTGGAGTTCAAATATTAGGACGATGTAATCAGTTTCATACTGATGATTACTCCCTGACACTCTCAATAGATGCTTCATTGTCAGGTTGGGGGGCTGCCAAGGATGATAGCAATATTAACGGTTGATGGTCAGTTACCGAATCTGATTGGCATGTCAATGCCTTATAGTGGAAGGCAATTGAATTAGCCCTTCAACATTTCTGTGACCACGAGAAACACTGCCATATCCTGATTAGAGCAGATAATACCACGGCCATCAGCGGTATTGATAGAGAGGGTTCTATGTCATCCCATCTTCTGTATGAGCTATCTAAGCAAATTTGGGGATGGTGTGAACAGAGACGTATTGTAAGTTTTGCTTGTTACATTGGATCCAAGGAGAATGTGGTGGAGGATGAATGCTGTCGGGTGCTTCCTGGAGGGACCGAATGGTCTTATGTGTTGGTGTATTTCAGGATATTACAAGTCACCTAGGGATTCCAGACATCGAGTTGTTTGCTTCAGCAGCAGACGTGAAGTGTGACAGGTTCCTATCGTGGCACCCAGACCCTAGGGCATGGGGTGTTGATGCCTTCACATTTTTGTGGAGGAATTGGAAAATTTATGCTTATCGCCTTTCATACTGATTCTCAAGGTGCTCCGTAAAATCAGTGCGGAAAAATGTACAGGAATAGTTGCGGTACCTGACTGGTCTGCACAACCATGGCCTAGTGATGGGCTAAAGCGTTATTTTCTGATAACGGGTTATTTGCTAACAGTTATCAGCCAATAACCGGTTACGATAACCGGTTATTCTGATAACCGGTTACCAGTTTAGTGATGGGGGTGCTTTTCACTCCGGAGTAGAGAAACAAACATGAGTGTTTACCTGAGAACCGATGTCGAAAAGTTCGTGTTTTGAGCTTTGTTGAACTACACTAGCTTCAGCTCTGTATTGCCCACGTACAAGGCCCTGGACTACTGTAGGATTTCCACCATAATAAATACCGACACTTACTTTGGGTGTTCTTCGTTACTCCCCCCCCATTTTCAAACAACAACAAAAAAAAATCAGTCATGCAGCATGACTTAATGAGCGAATTTTCAAAGAAATATTCGAATTAATGGCTATGGTTTTGAATAAAGGAAAACTTCGGTCTAAAATTTGGTTTTCTATGTATATTCTCTTCGTATTTATTTTAATTTGTACGTTTTGTCCATCCTGATTCTACCGTTTGTTTATTACGTAATTGTACTAAGTGCTTATTTATTTGATCGCTGTGGGTAAATTCAAGGAGTTGTACTAATCGTTTGCCTCCCCCTTTTTTGCTTCGAACTCTCGTCTTCAATTAATACTTCTTACATTTTTCAATCTGACCACTCTAAGGGGGTGGGGGTAAGAGTTTAAAGATTATCCTAGTTTTGGGTAATTTTTGCGCACTTTAAATGCTCTAATTTAAGAACGGATTTAGATATCTAAAATCCGATTTCACTATCGTGTTCAGCGTGCAAAAACCTTTAAAATGAGGGGTCACTTGTTAGAAAATAACATTTTGGGGATTTTAGGGTAATTTTTGCGCACTTTAAATGCTCTAATTTGAGAACGGATCAAGATATCTAAAATCCGATTCCACCATCGTGTTCAGCGTGCAAAAACCTTTAAAATGAGGGGTCACTTGTTGGAAAATAACATTTTGGGGATTTTTGGGTAATTTTTGCGCACTTTAAATGCTCTAATTTGAGAACGGATCAAGATATCTAAAATCCGATTCCACCATCGTGTTCAGCGTGCAAAAACCTTTAAAATGAGGGGTCACTTGTTAGAAAATAACATTTTGGGGATTTTTAGGTAATTTTTGCGCACTTTAAATGCTCTAATTTGAGAACGGATCAAGATATCTAAAATCCGATTCCACCATCGTGTTCAGCGTGCAAAAACCTTTAAAATGAGGGGTCACTTGTTGGAAAATAACATTTTGGGGATTTTTGGGTAATTTTTGCGCACTTTAAATGCGCCAAAACCCTCCTTAGAGTAGGCCAATTTCGCCCATCTTCGAACTTAGACTTTCGATTGCCAAGATAGATTTTTTGTGCAAATTTGAGCTGTTTATCTCAATTCTATCGAGAGTTATCGTCTGGAGTGACACATATATAAATAAATATATATATAAATATATATATATATATACATATAAAAAAGTGTTAAATTTCAGGAATCGTTTTAGAATGGTCTGAAACGGATTTCTATGAAGAAAATTTCCAAAAATTTATATTATTTAAATTTCGAAGCCATTGCAATAGCTTCATTTTCTTTGAAAATTCGCTAAAAAATGAAATTCTAACAAAAATTTGATGTTGAGGTGATTTTTGGAATCTTCAGTTTGTCTAGTTTTATGTCTAATTAACCTCAATTTACCAGAATTAGATAGTAAAAGTGAATTATTCAATCGAAAAAAGTGGGGGGGAGTATCGAAGTATTTGCCATGTCAAATTCTTCGGTACTCCCCCCCACGGTGAAAACAGTATTTTCGACTACAGGATTTGTATAATTATTTTATTGTACATGAAGAGGGTGTTCGATTATGTTGAAAAAATATCTTTCTATACACCCCACTAATCTATATGTTTACTGTTGGATTGATGTGGGATGTTATGTCTTTTTTGAGATGCGAGCGCAGCGAGCATCCATACCACTAATCTATACACCCCACTAATCTATATGTTTACTGTTGGATTGATGTGGGATGTTATGTCGTTTTTGAGATGCGAGCGCAGAGAGCATCCAGACCACTAATCTATACACCCCACTAATTCTCGAACGTTGACCTACAGTCGTCTGATGCTGATGATAGATTAGTCGTCTGGATGCTCGCTGCGCTCGCATCTCAAGAACGACATGACATCCCACATCAATGCAACAGCTTACCTACCTATCTCTAAACAACAACAATTCACAGGAACGGGGGTGTGAGGACGTGCAGGTATGAGATATAGAACGGTGAAAATACTGTTTTCACCGTGGGGGGGAGTACCGAAGGATTTGACATGGCAAATACTTGGATACTCCCCCCCACTTTTTTTCACGGCGAATTTCGCTTTTACAAAGTTGTTGCATCAAAATATGAACACACACATCAAAAACTAGACGAACTGAAGATTCCGAAAATCACCTCAACCTCAAATTTCTGTTAGAATTTCATGAAGCGACGAGCGTTTGAAAATGGGGGGGGAGTAACGAAGAACACCCCTTACTTTGATTACTAAGTCTCAGATTGTTATAGAACTCACGTTTAAGAAATATTTTTGTTACTAAGATTTTATTTTGATAAGTATCTATAAGAACTTATCTTGGACGTAAGTAAAATATATCTATCCACTTTAAAAAATCAGTCATGCAGCATGACTTAATGAGCGAATTTTCAAAGAAATATTCGAATTAATGGCTATGGTTTTGAATAAAGGAAAACTTCGGTCTAAAATTTGGTTTTCTATGTATATTCTCTTCGTATTTATTTTAATTTGTACGTTTTGTCCATCCTGATTCTACCGTTTGTTTATTACGTAATTGTACTAAGTGCTTATTTATTTGATCGCTGTGGGTAAATTCAAGGAGTTGTACTAATCGTTTGCCTCCCCCTTTTTTGCTTCGAACTCTCGTCTTCAATTAATACTTCTCACATTTTTCAATCTGACCACTCTAAGGGGGTGGGGGTAAGAGTTTAAAGATTATCCTAGTTTTGGGTAATTTTTGCGCACTTTAAATGCTCTAATTTAAGAACGGATTTAGATATCTAAAATCCGATTTCACTATCGTGTTCAGCGTGCAAAAACCTTTAAAATGAGGGGTCACTTGTTAGAAAATAACATTTTGGGGATTTTTGGGTAATTTTTGCGCACTTTAAATGCTCTAATTTGAGAACGGATCAAGATATCTAAAATCCGATTCCACCATCGTGTTCAGCGTGCAAAAACCTTTAAAATGAGGGGTCACTTGTTAGAAAATAACATTTTGGGGATTTTTAGGTAATTTTTGCGCACTTTAAATGCTCTAATTTGAGAACGGATCAAGATATCTAAAATCCGATTCCACCATCGTGTTCAGCGTGCAAAAACCTTTAAAATGAGGGGTCACTTGTTGGAAAATAACATTTTGGGGATTTTTGGGTAATTTTTGCGCACTTTAAATGCGCCAAAACCCTCCTTAGAGTAGGCCAATTTCGCCCATCTTCGAACTTAGCCTTTCGATTGCCAAGATAGATTTTTTGTGCAAATTTGAGCTGTTTATCTCAATTCTATCGAGAGTTATCGTCTGGAGTGACACATATATAAATAAATATATATATATATATATATATATACATATAAAAAAGTGTTAAATTTCAGGAATCGTTTTAGAATGGTCTGAAACGGATTTCTATGAAGAAAATTTCCAAAAATTTATATTATTTAAATTTCGAAGCCATTGCAATAGCTTCATTTTCTTTGAAAATTCGCTAAAACGCTGCAAATCCCTGCACAACGGTTTATTATGTTGTACAGAATACCCTCCTGTTACAGATCACAGGTCTCCGTATAGATAACCCTTCTATATAACATATGTACTATTCTACACATATTATGTAGATCGCGGACCTCCGTAGGTTAGTACCTAACCCCGTACTCGTTACTAGGTACCTCCCTAAACCGTTGTGTAATAATTTACCTGTATAGGTTCCACTTCTACGGAGATAGAATAATGAACCGTTGTGTAATAATTTGCCCATCAATAATACTTCAACGGTTGTTCAAGTTGCAAAAGTACCTATCAACAAAATTCAGCCCCTTCTTGGTAGATTAGCCGTTGTGTAATAATTTACCATGGTGTAATAATTTACCGTTGTGTAATAATTTACCGTTGTGTAATAATTAGTCGTTGTGTAATAATTTGCCATTATGTAATAATTTACCCATCAATAATACTTCAACGGTTGTTCAAGTTGCAAAAGTACCTAACAAACAAAATCCAGCCCCTTCTGGGTAGATGAGCCGTTGTGTAATAATTTGCCATTGTGTAATAATTTACCCATCAATAATACTTCATCGGTTGTTCAAGTTGCAAAAGTACCTATCAACAAAATCCAGCCGGATCGCACACCCTCCGTAGGTTAATACCTAACCCCGTACTCGTTGCTAGGTACCTACCTAAATCACGAGGTAAATGTTGCTAAAATAATTCTGTCGATTGCAAACAGTACCTAACAAAAAGAAACGCACATCATTTTGGTTTATTATTTTCAATAATGAACCATTGGAATCGAGCATGAAAAAAAAAATTCTTACCCCCCCTCAAAATTTGATGGTTTACGTTTCAAGGTATGTAGAATCCAAAACTGCAATAAAAATATTTCTGTCTGTCCGCCGTACGCCGTACGGGCCACTTTTCTTAGTTACCATGAAACAAAATTGATGAAATTCGGGTTATAGGTTCCGTTCAGGGTCTAGTTGGTCCTCGAAGCTCGACGTTACTGTGAGTCATCTCTAAGGGGTTCAAAATAGGGGTTGAAATTTTCAAAACGCCTATACCATTTTTTTACGTAAATATTTTTACGGTTTTAAATAGTTCTTGAACTTGCGAGTTTTTTAAGACCATCCGGAGCACCGTACGTCCAGCCGTTCGTTCACAGTAAGGCCCCGAAGTTTGCACCGACAGGCATTTTCGACACCAGGGTGAATGAAATTGTATACAATTCAAACCAAATCTCGTAACCAGAGACGCGCCCACAATAGGAAATTTGGCGGAGATAAAATCATTGCTAGGGATCACCTGATTATATTGGCGGAGTATGAAGTCGAGTTGGTTGTTCTGTGATATTATTTGAAAAATGATGGCTCTTTTGGAGTTTGTTGGTAGGTAGTGAAACTTGAACAAACGTTGAAGTATTATTGATGGGTAAATTATTACTTACTACGGTAAATCATTACTCAACGGTAAATTATTACACAACGGTTCATTATACCATCTACGTAGAAGGGGCTGGAGTTTGTTGGTAGGTACTTTTGCAACTTTTTCACTCCTCATCAACAATTTCTTTTCAGAACTTCATTATGTGTGTTTCTTTTTGTTAGGTACTGTTTGTCATCGGCAGAATTATTTTAGCAACATTAACTCGTGATTTAGGTAGGTACCTAGTAACGAGTACGGGGTTAGGTACTAACCTAGGGAGGGTCTGCGATCTACATAATATGTATAGAATAGTACATATCATATTATATAGACGGGTTATCTATACATAGAGCTGTGATCTGTAACAGAAGGGTATTCTATACAAAATAATAAACCGTTGTGCAGGGATTTGCAGCGTTTTTCAAATGAAATAATATAACAGAACAACCAACTCGACCTCTTAGGTACTATTGTGGCCTCAGGTACTATTGTGGCCTCAGAATCGGATGTAGGTACTAATTGTTAAGGAGCCAACCGTTTATAATGCCAACAGCTGATTGAACATGTCTTGACATCTGACCTATTTCGTTGTTCTATGACTTTTTAGCTTCCTTGAATATATTGTGTTTTTGAGTTCCTACGATGGAGAATATATAATGTTAGTGTTCGTGCACCTTTACTCTTTATATTATAATATCAAGTCACGACAGTTTTGGCGACGTGGTGAAAGAATAAACGAGTCAGTCTCAGGACCTGCATTATTCACCTGCCTCTGTGAGTAGATACATATTTATATTTACGCTTCACTGCACGCTTTACATTGCCTTCTGTCTCTTGTATTTAAAACAATAAACTAAGAATGGATCCTAATCCACCAGTTCTGCCCCAGATATCCTGAAAATTCGTAAGACAACTCAACATTACAATACTGCGCAAAAATCGCTCTCATCCTCACCATCGGCCTCGAGAAACACGTCACCACTAAGCCACCAGCGAAGACGCAGAGCTGATTACAAGGCACTAGGGATCGACAATCTGTGTTTTAGGTGTGGCAGATCGGTACTTACCGGTTAACGGGAGGCCACTCATCTATTCAGAAGTCCCAAACAACCTGCTCATTCACGGGATAGTTTCTGGGATTGGTCATCTTCTTTGAGATGCGAGCGCTAGCGAGCATCCAGATCGCTTGACAATGCATTCCACTAATCTATTCAGAAGTCCCAAACAACCTTCAGCTTTTTTTGTAAAACAAATTTGAAAGAATTGTAAAAAATCGCGTCTTTACCCAACTTGGTACCGCCTGCCACACGTTCCACGTTTGCCATCATTCGACACTGACTGAAAACACATCCAGACAACGAACGAAAGCGATAACTAATAATTCAGAAAATAATAATTTAAATAATTTTAAATCGTTAAATGAGTGACCTCCCGTTAACCGATAAGTACCGGCAGATCTAATCACCGATCGTTTGAATGCCGTATCCGATGGGAAAAACTCCGATGTGATTCATGTGGAAAAAAAGGACATGTCAAAAAAGTCTGCATTACAACATTAACCAAGAAATCTGTTTCAAGCAAGCAAGTATGTAGACTGTCAGACAAATCAGGTTCAGAATCTGATTGTTCTTACGGAGCATGTAATGGGATTAGGACTACTTCAAGGGAGGAAACTAGTGCCATCAGCCTCTATGAGATCGGGCCAGCAAGTGGGAAGTACATGGTTGAGGTATTTATAAATCATAAGACCGTGAAAATGGAAGTTGATTCAAGTGCCCGATTCACGATCCTCCCAGAAGACGTATTATCAGCACTCAATTTGGGGATCAACCTTCAACCATCTAATATCAATTTTCGAGCTTATTCCAATGATATTGTCCCTTGCAAAGGCAAGGCTTCTGTCACCTTGCAGTACAAGCGTAAGTCTCAAAAATGCTGAAATATATGTTGTACCACCAGGTCATGATCCAATTCTAGGACGGGACGTAATTCGAGCTTTTGACATCGAACTGAAGCAAGTTGATAAAGACATGCAAAACGGGGAAGTTCGCAAGATTTATGAGAACAAGGTCCTTCCTGACTTTCAAAAGCTTCTGAATGATTTTGCACCTATCTTTGAAGAAACTATAGGGTGTGTTCCAAACATACAAGTTTCCTTGACATTGAGAAAATGCCAAGCCAGTTTTTACAAAAGAGCGGGATGTTCCCTATGCATTAAGGGTAAATGTCACGGATTTTAGTAAGAAATATTTTCAATAGATGGCTGCACCGTCGGGGGCAATCCAATATTCGGTTTATCTCTTGAACGGGTCAACCGATTTTCAATCTGTAAAATATTCTGTAATCGTTATAAACAACCACAAGTGCGGACATTCAGTTTTGAATTTTAAAATGTTTTTTTCATGGAGTTCCCGAAATTATTTTACTTAATTTCAACCTTTTTAAAAAAAGCAACTAGTACTTTTGTAGGAAAAAAATCGAAGAATTCAAATCCGCTTTCAGATTGAAGATCGGATCATTAGATCGAACGGCATCTGGGAAAATCACTATAACAATGGGGGCCTATTGTTAGCCCTCTAATCCTCTACCTGGGCCCACCTTGCAACGATGCCTTCCCTTTCCTGTTGATTTGAGCTAGCAGGCGGACTGGGTTCACATCTAGGAGTGTATTTTTCCTTCTACATCTATTTCTTCAACTACAACATTTGCTTGGCAGAAATAGTTGGCTGCTGGATCAAATCAGGATACAGCCAAATTTTGGCTGAATCCTGTCAGGGTATCGAGAAGGGCGTTTGGTTTTTAGCATCTGACTGGTATCTAGTTTTCTTACTATGATTTCATTTTCTAAAATAATTACATTCTAAGTAGGTACCTATGTGACTGGTATTTCCATAATAAGCCATTCAGTAACTATTGATTTGCAGGGTTCTCATAGTCCACCAAACCCTATGAAGCCATGAAAAACATCGCCGTAAAATGAAGGAAGTTCAATAAAAGGTTCAGGCCACAACTATATATTATCAGTTTCGAGGTTCACAAGTGACGCCTATGGAAATATCACTGACAACTTCCGAAGATAACAAATATGTTGAGAATTCTTAGAGTAAACGCAGATTTATAAGAAAGCACTATTGAAAATTTGAACTGTGTGAAAATATATTGAACTGTTCTGAACGAATTTTTGAGTAGAAGTGAACGGAGTTGTTTAACATGTGGGATAAACTCATAGGAACGGGGAACAACAACTCCTGTGTAAAAATGGAGTCGGGAGTGTGAACTGGTAGGTAATGAAGTTTCCGTTCAACACCCCCTCTCAATCGATGACTTCATGAGCCCCATGTTGGACTTGCATAACTTGTGTTTTTCCCTTGGCAGTGCCTTAGTGAGCACATCAGCAGGCATCTCGGCAGTGGGCAGGTATGATATTGTCAATCTTCTCTCTTCTAGTGCTTGACGAATAAAATGGTGCTGAATATCTATATGTTTCGTCCTTGCGTGATGTATAGGGTTCTCCGCTAACCGCTGAGCTCCTTGACTGTCCGACTTCACATTGATCATAGCCTGAGGTACCCCTATGTTTCGGAACAGGTTCATCAGGTACGTCGCTTCTTTGGCTGCATCCGTGAGAGCCATGTATTCTGCTTCAACACTGCTCAGAGCCACTGTTCGCTGCTTCCTTGCCTCCCAAGAAATAGCAGCTCCAGCATACTTGAAAAAATAACCGGAATATGAGCGTCTGTCAATTCCGCAGTTTCCCCAGTCCGCATCTAAAACCATCAATGGCTTTGCCAGTCTTCCTGAAGTACAGTTCTTCATTCTTGGTCCCACTCACATATCTAAGAACACGCTTAGCTGCCTTCCAATGCTCTTCATTGTAACAGCTGTTGAATTGACTGAGTGCACTAACAGCATAAGCAATGTCAGGTCGCGTTGCTACAGCTAAATACATGAGCGAGCCAATCAGGGGTCGATATGGAAACTTCTTCATTATTTCTTCATCTTCCATTTCTGGTTTTTCTAATTTCTTCCCGACTTCAATTGGTGTCGCAACAGGTTTGCAAGTTGTCAGCTCGTATCTTTCCAGAAGATCAGAGATGTACTTCTTCTGAGATAATGCGATGCCGTCATCCTTGCAATTGAATTCAATTCCCAGGCAATAATTCAAGACTCCTAGGTCTTTCATTTGGAATTTTTCATTGAGACGCACTTTCATCTCCCCGATCCAATCGTCTCTATTTGAAGCAATGAGGAGGTCATCTACATATACCCCAATCAAAAGCATATCTTCCCCCTCTCTTTTGATGTAGAGGCATGGGTCCGAGCTCGTTGGCTCGAGTCCCACCTCTAGAAGGGATTTATGTAGCTTCCGATACCATTGACGGCCTGATTGTTTTAGTCCATACAGTGCTTTTTCCAGGAGGCACACTTTGTCTCCTTTGAGTTGGTTGAGCATTTTTGATGCATCTTTCTTCAGTAATGGATCAGACGATTTCATCATATGTTTTAGAGACTTTCAATTTCTCTGGTATTTCCATGTAAATGGTTTTATCGAGATCTCCATTCAGATATGCAGTCAGAACGTCAAGTTGGTGAATTTTCATTTTTCTTTCAACTGCAGTCGCAACCATTGTGCGAATAGTACTTAGTCGAATCACAGGGGAGAATGTTTCTTCAAAGTCTATACCAGGGCGCTGAGTAAATCCTCTGGCTACCAGACGAGCTTTCCTCCTTTCTATGGATCCATCTGATTTGTATTTAGTTTTTAGGATCAATCGGCTTGTGAATGCTTTGCAATCTGGAGGTCTATCACAGATTCTCCAGGTTTTATTCTTCAGAATTGATGAAAATTCGTCAGTGATTGCATCCTTCCACTCGTTTGAATCAACTTCCCCCTCATCTGCTAGATCAACCATTCCTGCAATTTGCATTTCATCCAGATGATTTTCAGCAAGATTGTCATTGTCATCACCTTGGAAGTTGGTTGAAATGCTACCTCTGCGTACAGTCCCTGGAACCATATGGAATTCTCTCCTAGGCCTACCTCCAGTAGGTATCATCTTTGGTCTACCAGGCCCCCTCTTCATTGTTGGAGGAGGTGCGTGAAGCGCGTCTAAATCTGGTTCATCTACATCTGAAAAACCGTGGAAATCCGTGTGAAAATATATTGAACTGTTCTGAACGAATTTTTGAGTAGAAGTGAACGGAGTTGTTTAACATGTGGGCTAAACTCATAGAAACGGGGAACCACAACTCGTGTGTAAAAATGGAGTCGAGAGTGTGAACTGGTAGGTAATGAAGTTTCCGTTCAACAGAATCATCTATATAATAGCAATAACAATAATTCAAATGCATTAAAAATATCAATAGAATAATAATAACAATAATTCAAATGCATTAAAAATATCAATAGAATAATAATAACAAGAATACATGAAAAACAACTTGCTATTGGAATAGCAATAACAAGAATGTAAAATAACGAGAGTGCCAAGGATTTTTCATTTGAGCTGACGAACGGCAAGATTTCAATGAATTTTATCCAACCCATTTATATTATATTGGTCCAACCCGTGCCTATCCGAAAAATCTGCCACCATTTTTCGGGTACTTATAGGCGTCATAAGGAATTGGCTACATAATTATATTTCCATGTGTTCAACAGAATACTACCGTTAAAATTTGGTGAAACTCATATGGAACCTTCAGTGTTTCATTCTAGATCCACCCTCCAAATTTGAATTCTTTGCTACGATTATAAGGTAGTTTTGGGCTGTACAAGGATTGCACGTTCGTGCATCCGCTAACAAAGCTTACAGTATTTTTTTAATGATTTTGATTTGGGACTATCAGTGACCCGACCTGCACCTGCCCTCTAAATTTCAGCTCGTGACAACCATTTGTTTTCTGGCATTCATGGGCTTCATCAGGGATTGTACACAGATAGACACGGAAAAATGTTCCTTGATGTGTGAAAACCACCATGGAGCAGAATATACATAGGTATATGGTAGGGGATGGGGACTCCAGTGCATGTGTCAAAATTTCTCAAAATGTTTCGTATGGACGCAATATGACAAAAATTGAATGCGCCAATCACGTGATCAAAAATGATACAAAACGGCTTTTTGGTTTGCAAAAAGAGGCCCGGACTTACTCTGAAATGTTAACCAACTCTGTTATAAAGCGGCTGAAAGTGTGCGTGAGAGGTGCAATCGCGCACGACTCGAAATCCACTGGTCTAGTAGAAGATTTAAGGATAGATTTAACTAATGGGCCAGATCTCATTTTTGGCGACCATAGAGAATGTAATGAGTATGTTTTGGCGGCCAAAATTGGTGGAAACCATCAGAAGTAGCTATTTCAACTAAGTATGTCATGAAACAAACAATAAATGAACAGCCAACATTTCTGTAGATGTCCAATAGAATAATAAACCCATGTGACAAGGACTCTGCAGCGTTTTTCAAATGGAATAATATCACAGAACAACCAACTCGACTTCATACAGCTACCTATCCGTGATTATAATCAGGTGATCCCTAGTGATGATATCTGGGCCAGATTTATACCGTTTGATTCACGATCATATTGACGAACCTCTTCGGTGAAAACGAACTGCTGGTAGTACAAAGCTGAGCGTCTCAAAAAACGTCTGAGCGTCAGAGCGTGGTCTCAAAAAACGCTTTAGTTCAAGATCAATTTAAAAACGAAAAAAACCATGCCCTTCTACTGAAAGTTTTCGTGCAACGGCGTTCTGAAAATGTCAACCCCTATTCTTCACCCCTTATGGATGACTGACACTAACGCCGAGCTTCGCGGACCAACTAGACCCCAAACGGGACCTACAAAGCAAATTTAATTAATTTCGGATCATGGTAACTAAGAACATTGCGAAGTACAAATGTATAACTGAATGGAATTTGGGCCGTAATCTTCTTGAGCACTCTGTAATTTTTTATAAAATTGCTTTTTAATCTTATTTTTCCCACCAATAAACTTTTTCAACAAGGTAACCCAACGTTTCTGTTCTCGAGCCGTCGAATTATGCTCAACAGTATTGGTAATACGCTGGCCGACAGGCAATCAGCTTGTTCAAAGGGAAGGCGAACTTAGACAAGTTCGAACTTAGGGCAAATCGCATCGCTTTGGGAAATACCGCTACAAATTTTGCTAGCGGGGCATCCTAATCCAATGACCACTCATCCACATGCCGAAATGGAATATGATGGGTGCTCCAAAAGTTATAAAAAACAATAAAGGGCTCTTCGTGACCGTTATACCTGCTACTTGGTTTTCCCACACATAGGGACAGTAAGCCTCATTACGCTCATCACTGCGTCAACTGGATATTTATGGTCGGTGGCGTGTTTGACGTTCGGGAAACCCCAACACTGAGCGGCATCTCTGTACCCATCCACAAAGGTACTGGTAATATGAAGGTGTGTGGAGGGGAGATATCAATATTATAAATATATGTGACGCATTTGACCAAGCAACCCTTACTCAGATTAATCTCGCTCGATGAAAAAGCGAGACAGTGGGGAACAGAGCTGAAATAATACCCGTATTATAAAAAGATTCGTCAAGCAACGTGGCTATTATAAGCGAATTTTTGCAGTTTTTTTCAACTTCTAGTCATTTACATTAATTTCTGAACCCCTCTCCCCCCCATCTAAAACCACCTACCGTTTTGGAAATCGCTCACCTTCAAAAAATATTACATTTATATCACCAGTCACTACACAATTACAGGTTTTGGGTCAGATTTTGCAATTTTGGTGATTTTTACCCATTTTGATCCCTGAAACCCCACTTTCCCGACAGCATTATTAAACGTTGCAAATTATTACACAACGGTTTATTATTTACCTGTATAGATGCCCGTTTTTGCGTAGACCACCCCCAGGAAAGCCCTAAATCGAGTACTGGAGCTGGCCCGGGAAATGTTTCATAAAAATGCGCGGGATCTAATAATTCAGTAATTAATTTTTTGTAGTTATTTATGAAGCATAAGGTAAATAATAAGGTAATACAACGTCGTGTAAGAAACCGTTGTGTAATAATGAGTTAGTGGTCGATTTATATGAAATTTTTCGTCGCCTTGCCTAATGTTACAATGTCTCTTCATGCCGTCAATGCCTCTTCTATACGATTTTTAAAGTAAGTCCGGGAATCTTTTTGCAAACCACAAAGCCGTTTTGTATAATTTTTGATCACGTGATTGGCGCATTCAATTTTTGTGATATTGCGTCCATACGAAACATTTTGAGAAATTTTGACAAAGCACTGTAGTCCCCATCCCCTACCATATACCTATGTGTATTCTGCTCCATGGTGCTTTTCACAATCAAGGAACATTTTTCCCTGTCTGTCTGTGTACAATCCCTGATGAAGGCCATGAATACCAGAAAACAAATGGCTGTCACCAGCTGAAATTTAGAGGGCAGGTGCAGGTCGGGTCACTGATAGTCCCAACTCAAAATCATTTAAAAACGCTGCAAATCCCTGCACAACGGTTTATTATTTTGTATAGAATACCCTCCTGTTACAGATCACAGCTCTATGTATAGATAACCCTTCTATATAATATGATATGTACTATTCTATTATATACATATTATGTAGATCGCAGACCCTCCCTAGGTTAGTACCTAACCCCGTACTCGTTACTAGGTACCTACCTAAATCACGAGTTAAATGTTGCTAAAATAATTCTGCCGATGACAAACAGTACCTAACAAAAAGAAACGCACATAATGAAGTCCTGAAAAGAAATTGTTGATGAGGAGTGAAATAAGTTGCAAAAGTACCTACTAACAAACTCCAGCCCCTTCTACGTAGATGGTATACTGAACCGTTGTGTAATAATTTACCGTTGAGTAATGATTTACCGTAGTAATAATTTACCCATCAATAATACTTCAACGTTTGTTCGAGTTTCACTACCTACCAACAAACTCCAAAAGAGCCATCATTTTTCAAGCGAAATAATATCACAGAACAACCAACTCGACTTCATACTCCGCCAATATAATCATGTGATCCCTACCAATGATTGGCCGTATTCACAAATTCCTATTGTGGGCGCGTCTCTGGTTACGAGATTTGGTTTGAATTGTATACAATTTCATTCACACTGGAGTCGAAAATGCCTGTCGGTGCAAACTTCGGGGCCTTACTGTGAACGAACGGCTGGACGTACGATGCTCCGGATGGTCTTAAAAAACTCGCAAGTTCAAGAACTATTTAAAACCGTAAAAATATTTACGTAAAAAAATAGTATAGGCGTTTTGAAAATTTCAACCCCTATTTTGAACCCCTTAGAGATGACTCACAGTAACGTCGAGCTTCGAGGACCAACTAGACGCCGAACGGAACCTATAACCCGAATTTCATCAATTTTTTTTCATGGTAACTAAGAAAAGTGGCCCGTACGGCGTACGGCGGACAGACAGAAATATTTTTATTGCAGTTTTGGATTCTACATACCTTGAAACGTAAACCATCAAATTTTGAGGGGGGGGGGTAAGAATTTTTTTTTTCATGCTCGATTCCAATGGTTCATTATTGAAAATAATAAACCAAAATGCTGCTTTGTTTGCGGATGCGCGAACGTGCAATCCTTGTACAGCCCACAACTACCTTATAATCGTAGCAAAGAATTCAAATTTGGAGGGTGGATCTAGAGTGAAACAGTGAAGGTTCCATATGAGTTTCACAAAATTATAACGGTAGTATTCATGGAAATATAGTTATGTAGCCAATTCCTTATGACGCCCTTAAGTACCCGAAAAATGGTAGCAGACTTTTCGGATAGGCACGGGTTGTACCAATATAATATAAATGGGTTGGATAAAATTCATTGAAATCGTGCCGTTCGTCAGCTCAAATGAAAAATCCTTGGCACTCTCATTATTTTACATTCTTGTTATTGCTATTCCAATAGCAAGTTATTTTTCATGTACTTGTATTCTTGTTATTATTATTCTATTGATATTTTTATTGCATTTGAATTATTTTTATTGCTATTATATTGATGATTCTCAACATATTTGTTATCTTCGGTCGTTGTCAGTGATATTTCCATAGGCGTCACTTGTGAACCTCGAAACTGATAATATATAGTTGTGGCCTGAACCTTTTATTGAACTTCCTTCATTTTACGGCGATTTTTTTCATGGCTTCATAGGGTTTGGTGGACTATGAGAACCCTGCAAATCAATAGTTACTGAATGGCTTATTATGGAAATTCCAGTCACATAGGTACTTAGAATGTAATTATTTTAGAAAATGAAATCATAGTAAGAAAACTAGATACCAGTCAGATGCAAAAAACCAAACGCCCTTCTTGATACCCTGACAGGATTCAGCCAAAATTTGGCTGTATCCTGATTTGATCCAGCAGCCAACTATTTCTGCCAAGCAAATGTTGTAGTTGAAGAAATAGATGTAGAAGGAAAAATACACTCCTAGATGTGAACCCAGTCCGCCTGCTAGCTCAAATCAACAGGAAAGGGAAGGCATCGTTGCAAGGTGGGCCCAGGTAGAGGATTAGAGGGCTAACAATAGGCCCCATTGTTATAGTGATTTTCCCAGATGCCGTTCGATCTAATGATCCGATCTTCAATCTGAAAGCGGATTTGAATTCTTCGATTTTTTTCCTACAAAAGTACTAGTTGCTTTTTTTAAAAAGGTTGAAATTAAGTAAAATAATTTCGGGAACTCCATGAAAAAAAATTTTTTAATTCAAAACTGAATGTCCGCACTTGTGGTTGTTTATAACGATTACAGAACATTTTACAGATTGAAAATCGGTTGACCCGTTCAATAGATAAACCGAATATTGGATTGGCTCATTTTGAAGCACAACGTGGTGGCGGTTCTTGGAACTAAGCCCGGGACATTTACCCTTAAGAGATCGCGTTGAAAAAGAATTGAACTCCTTACAAGAAGCAGGTATCATAACACCCGTTCCTACTAGTGACTGGGGCTCACCACTTGTGATCATCCCCAAACCAGATGGAGGGTTGCGCCTATGCGTAGATTACAAGTGCGGTGTTAATGAAAGGTTAGTTGCAGCCAATTTTCCCATCAGGAAAATTGAGGACGTTCTGAATAGTCTCCGTTACTCCAAGTATTTTTGTAAATTAGATCTCTTCAAAGCCTATTTACATTTAGCGGTTTGTGAACAGAGCAGATCGATTCAGACAATATCGACACATAAAGGTACTTTTCGCATGAACCGCCTAAGTTTTGGTATCAAAAGGCACCATCCGAATTCAACCGAATTTTATCTCAAATTCTCCATGGTATTCCAAAATGTGAAGCGTACTTTGACGATATCGTAGTACATGGAGCTACCCAAGAAGAATGTGCTCAAAACCTCAGAATGTGCTTGAAACGACTAATGGAGTATGATTTTCATTTGAATCGAAAGAAATGTACATTTTGGTTTATTATTTTCAATAATGAACCATTGGAATCGAGCATGAAAAAAAAAATTCTTACCCCCCCTCAAAATTTGATGGTTTACGTTTCAAGGTATGTAGAATCCAAAACTGCAATAAAAATATTTCTGTCTGTCCGCCGTACGCCGTACGCCGTACGCCGTACGGGCCACTTTTCTTAGTTACCATGAAAGAAAATTGATGAAATTCGGGTTATAGGTTCCGTTCGCTGTCTAGTTGGTCCTCGAAGCTCGACGTTACTGTGAGTCATCTCTAAGGGGTTCAAAATAGGGGTTGAAATTTTCAAAACGCCTATACCATTTTTTTACGTGAATATTTTTACGGGTTTAAATAGTTCTTGAACTTGCGAGTTTTTTAAGACCATCCGGAGCATCGTACGTCCAGCCGTTCGTTCACAGTAAGGCCCCGAAGTTTGCACCGACAGGCATTTTCGACTCCAGTGTGAATGAAATTGTATACAATTCAAACCAAATCTCGTAACCGAGACGCGCCCACAATAGGAAATTTGGCGGAGTTAGGGATGTGTCGGTCAGGAGTGACCGTATCAAAAAGACCTTGTCTCTAAAATGAACTTGTCCCAACTGAACGTATGGAAAATTGAACCAGTTCCTTCACACGTTCAATTCGTTCGTCCGTAAGCCTAGCATGGAAGTTCACTCACTCAGTTTGTCACTTCTCCTTCTTCCAAGAATGACTTGGTCGTCATCGGTCATAGAACTTGAATGTTGGCAGGGTTGTTTGTTGCTCAGTCATGGAAGAAGAAGACATTTCTGAGGATGATGTCGGACAGAGCCATGGGGGAAGGACACTTCATGGCTCAGTTCGACATCTTCCTCCACATTTCTTCTCTGTCAGTGACCGCACCGCTGACCGTCAACTTTCACCATTCCCATCCAACGTTCAATCCGTTGCTGATTCATTAGAGGTTAGAGTCTTATTATAGATAGAGATATTATTTTCACATTTCCTACATTTTGGAACAATGTTGACTTCAGTGACCCCTATTTTTATGGTTACCTACCTCAATGACTTTTTTTATGAGTACATTTTTCCTTTATGAGTACAATTTTTGTATGAGTACTTTTTTTTATGAGTACAATAATCTCTTATTTCTATTCCTCTCTTCTCTATTTCTTTCCTAATGAAAAAAAGTGTCAAAAAAGTAAGTAATATTTGGCTGCATTACAGAGTGTGAACATGTATTGCACCACAACACAGCTCAAGTGCTCATAGAATGAACGTGACTGACTTGGAAGAGCGAGTCATCGAACGAGCGAGTCTTTGAATGAGGGAGTCATCAAATGAGTGAACGAGTGCAAAATACCTGTCTTTGAATGGACAGTGGAGTAGGAGGGACCGCATGGAAAATTCTTCTTCCATGGAGTGACCGTTTGGTACTCGAGACCGACAAGTGAACGTGTCGGGAAAAGGAGTCAATGAACGTAATAAAGGAGTGAGTGAGTGAACCAGTTCAAAAGACCTTGTCATTCAACTGAGTGACCGTTTGGGACTCGAGTCCGACAAGTGACCTGGTCTTACACATCTCTAGCGGAGATGAAATCATTGCTAGGGATCACCTGATTATATTGGCGGAGTATGAAGTCGAGTTGGTTGTTCTGTGATATTATTTCATTTGAAAAATGATGGCTCTTTTGGAGTTGTTGGTAGGTAGTGAAACTTGAACAAACGTTGAAGTATTATTGATGGGTAAATTATTACTACGGTAAATTATTACACAACGGTTCATTATACCATCTACGTAGAAGGGGCTGGAGTTTGTTGGTAGGTACTTTCGCAACTTTTTTCACTCCTCATCAACAATTTCTTTTCAGAACTTCATTATGTGTGTTTCTTTTTGTTAGGTACTGTTTGTCATCGGCAGAATTATTTTAGCAACATTTAACTCGTGATTTAGGTAGGTACCTAGTAACGAGTACGGGGTTAGGTACTAACCTACGGAGGGTCTGCGATCTACATAATATGTATAGAATAGTACATATCATATTATATAGACGGGTTATCTATACATAGAGCTGTGATCTGTAACGGAAGGGTATTCTATACAAAATAATAAACCGTTGTGCAGGGATTTGCAGCGTTTTTTGAAACCAAAATTGAATACCTGGGACACCTGATTGAACCAAATAAGATAAGTAAATCTCCTGAGAAGATAAAAGCAGTGCTTGACATGCCCAGACCCCGCAATGCAGATGACATTCGACGATTTCTAGGGCTAATAACTTATTACTCCCGATTTATCCCAGATCTGTCAACCCTATCCAGTCCTATACGGAAATTATTGGAAAAGAAGCGCCGGTTCCATTGGTCAACTGAATGTGAATCATCATTCCTTAAACTTGAGCAAGAGCAGTGAGAGAGTCCTGATGCCATTTGACCCCAAGTTACCAGTAGTTCTGGCATCGGATGCAAGTCCTGTAGGAATCACAGGAGTACTCAGCCATATTGTGGATGGTCACGAACGTCCGATAGCATACGCATCTAGATCACTGACTCACGCCGAACAGAATTACAACCAACTCGATCGCGAGGTCCTGGCAATTGTATTCGCAGTAGGAAAATTCCACAACTACTTGTTTGGCCGTCATTTGAATCTCGTCACAGACAACGAACCCTTAAGTAGAATATTTAGACACGATCGTTCATTACCTAAGATGACAACAGCTCGCCTACTTAGGTACGCTACATTTCTTTCTAGCTTTCATTACAATGTCAAATGTAAAGCAGGGGTTGAGAATGGAAATGCTGATTGTTTGTCACGTGCGCTTGTACCTCAAACTGCAAAATCTATCGACATGAAAATTAATGAGGAAATCCATCGTCTTTATGCTGAAGCTATCTTTAGAATTTCCAGCACTGCGGTCACATCTCATACAATAGCGGAAGAGACCACAAAGGATCCAGTACTGAAACCTCTCATAGACTCTCTTCAGAACCGCTATGAAGATTCACCATATACAGTGCTTGATGGCTTATTATTTTGGCCAGATCGAGTAGTTATTCCACAGAATCTCGAAAATGCCATTCTGAATGAACTACACGTTACACATATATAGGTATAACCAAGATTAAACAATTGGCAAGACGCTATGTGTAATGGGAAGGAATTAATCATGACATAGAGCAATTGGTGAGATCTTGTGAAGTATGCGCCCAACTTCACAACAACCCTCCTAAGGTAGATATACATCCATGGGATGAGCCCGAGAGTAACTGGGATCGGCTGCACATCGACTATGCTGGACCGTTTGAAGGACACCATTTCCTAGTAGCTGTATGTGCAAAATCTAAATGGTCAGAAGTTCGCGTGTTGAAAAAAAACCAGTCATGCAGCATGACTTAATGAGCGAATTTTCAAAGAAATATTCGAATTAATGGCTATGGTTTTGAATAAAGGAAAACTTCTTCCTCCTACTGTTAGTACCTAAATTGAATAATTTGAAATAGATTTTTTCTTTCGTCTTCCTTCTAGTAATACGTGGGCCGGTACTTGTCTATCTGTGAAGGTATCATAACAATTATATGTCAAATGGGAAATTCAAGGAGTTGTACTAATCGTTTGCCTCCCCCTTTTTTGCTTCGAACTCTCGTCTTCAATTAATACTTCTCACATTTTTCAATCTGACCACTCTAAGGGGGTGGGGGGTAAGAGTTTAAAGATTATCCTAGTTTTGGGTAATTTTTGCGCACTTTAAATGCTCTAATTTAAGAACGGATTTAGATATCTAAAATCCGATTTCACCATCGTGTTCAGCGTGCAAAAACCTTTAAAATGAGGGGTCACTTGTTAGAAAATAACATTTTGGGGATTTTTGGGTAATTTTTGCGCACTTTAAATGCTCTAATTTGAGAACGGATCAAGATATCTAAAATCCGATTCCACCATCGTGTTCAGCGTGCAAAAACCTTTAAAATGAGGGGTCACTTGTTTGAAAATAACATTTTGGGGATTTTTGGGTAATTTTTGCGCACTTTAAATGCGCCAAAACCCTCCTTAGAGTAGGCCAATTTCGCCCATCTTCGAACTTATCCTTTCGATTGCCAAGATAGATTTTTTGTGCAAATTTGAGCTGTTTATCTCGATTCTATCGAGAGTTATCGTCTGGAGTGACACATATATAAATATATATATACATATAAAAAAGTGTTAAATTTCAGGAATCGTTTTAGAATGGTCTGAAACGGATTTCTATGAAGAAAATTTCCAAAAATTTATATTATTTAAATTTTGAAGCCATTGCAATAGCTTCATTTTCTTTGAAAATTCGCTAAAACACCCCTAGTACAGATTCTACGATCTCATTATTGGAGGATATATTCTCTTTCCATGGATACCCGAGTTCACTCGTATCGGACAATGCGTCCATATTCACGAGTGAAGTGTTCAAAACTTTCTGCATTGATCATGGTATCAAGCAAAAATTAATTGCACCAGTAAATCCAGCAACAAATGGCTTGGCGGAGAGGAATGTGCAAACCGTAAAGAAACGACTGAAGTCCATGTCAAAGGAAGCAGGAACCATGACAGAAAAAGTCAGGAGAATGCTACTTCGTTACAGAGCTACCCCTCTCGCCAGTGGACAAAGTCCATCAGAGCTCTACTTAAATAGAAGATTGAGGATTCAGCTCGACACGATTTTCCCTGTCACCATGAGAGATAGACATACAGCCTCTTCCACACCTGTGAGATCCTTGATGGTGGGGGAGAGGGTACAGGTACGAATGTACACCAACAATTCCGAAATTTGGGAGTTCGGAACCACCACAGCACGATTGGGGTACATTACCTGGTGAAGCTGGACTCAGGACGCCAAATCAAACGCCACATCAACCAATTAATCTCGACTGGCGTGCTTTCGCCTAATCTTGTTCGTCAACCCAAACCTAACCCACAGCAGGCTAGCTCACGCAGTCAGTCTATAAGGTTCAACATACCAGGAATTCCCAGTAGACGAAAGATTCCATTGTCCCCCTCAACGTCATCATCATTTCCGGAACCCGACACTCCAGTTCAAGATGAACCAAGAGACGAACCTCAGCTACGCCGTTCAACCAGGAATCGCAGACCGCCGAGTTACCTGCAGGACTACATCCTAGCTTGATTCAAGGACATTTCCGTGAACTCAAAATTAAGGGGGGGAGATTATATGACGGTAATTTTCGGAAGAGATTGTTTACTGGCAGCAGCGCCCCTAGTGCGGAAGTTCGGAATTTTTTAAAGAAAAACTAAAGTTTTTTGCGTGGTTATGTTGGTTCTTCTGCGGCCCCCCCGCTTCTCCACTCCCACACTCCTTCATGACACCATTGTTCGTTCCGAGTGCGACGAGTTCGGTTGAGTTTTTGTTGGTTCTCAAATAATTTTTTTCATTTTCAATAGTCTCAAGTTGTGGTTTTTGAGTTTTATTTGGTTAGTTTCTTTTCGACGTTGTTACTTAGCGTCAGTTCCGATGTCGGATTCCGAGCGAGTCTTGACTCGCGTTGGATCGCGTCTTGATCGGCGTGTGTCCCCTAGCCAACGGGCTGGGGTTTTGGTTTCCCCTCATAATCAGGGAAAACGACGACGCACAGGTTCCGGCCCATTGGCGGAATCAGGAAATCCCAATAGGGATACTTTTTCAGTCCCGGGTACTTCTAAGAGTACTTCCGAAGCGGCCGTCCCGTCTATTGGGTGCTGACCTCGGTTGTCCGATTTCGCGCCGACTTCAGATTCGGCGGCGAGAGACAACCTCCACCAGCCTATCTCGGACGTTGATGATTCCGGGGATGATGATGCGTCATCAACCTATTCGTTAGGGTTTGAGGGCTTTCCCGATGACGGGATTTCCGATTTTTCAGTCGGCGTTGGTCCCAAAGAGGACGGTGATGAACCTGTTGAACATGGTCGCCATGAGGTGCTGCCATTGCCGGAGACGCTTCAACCTATTGTCGATAAAGCCAAAAAGGCGGAACCTCAACCCGTGAGTATTCACCCGAGCATTGTGTCCACCTGGGAGTCCCAGATGAGGCAGGGTCTCGACCTTGAGTTTTATAAACGAGTTAATGAACAGTACAACCCGAAATTTCATTGCCCATCTCTGGCGCCCCCCAAATTGGATGAGGTTGTTGAGGTCGTAATTACTAGTGTGACCAAGAAAGCAGATGAGTCCATGGCGACTACGCAAAGTTTTTTCTCAAAGGCCTTAGTTGGCATTGGGGAGACCATGACGATACTTACTGAACATCGAAATTTGGATCGCCTGAATTCACGGGATAAGATGTTTGATGTTCTCTGGGATACGTCCTCCCTTTTGTGTGCAGGGTTTTTCAGAACTTAGATGTCCCGGAGGTCAAGAGTCACGACCTGTTTCAAGGGTAAATATAAACAGTTGGCTTCTCGCTCTAAGGTGGGCCCAATGTACTTATTTGATGGGAAGGCGGAAGGATGGGTCCGTCGGGCCCAGGACGCGTCAAAGGCGGCCCAAATGGTTTACAGGCCGCGTCAAAACCCGTCCGCGGGACGTTTTGAGACCACATCTGCCACTCACCCTACATCTTTGGGTTACAAGAAGCCAGCTCAGACTTCGGGAAACGGGCAGCGGTCCGCAGCCGGGAAACCCCAGCCGAAAGCTGCATTTCGGGACCAGCCGCAGGGGAAACGAGGGAACTACACCTACAACTGCAATCGCCTTCACCGCAACAATTAACCCAGGTAAGACATGCAGGCCGTTTGGCTCTTTTTGCGGATAGGTGGTTGTCGACCCCAGCTTCACAGCCAGTTTTGAACTGGGTTAAAGGATATAGAATTCCCTTTTCGGTTATTCCGCCGCTTTGTGAGGGCGTTACTGTTCGTATTGGCAGTCCAATGTATGACATGGACGCCATGCATACAAAAATTCAGGAGTTGTTGTGGCTGGGGGCAATTTCAGAAATCTCTGGGCATGCTAACGTGTTTCTTTCACCGATATTTCTGGTTCCTAAACCTAATGGGTCATCACGTTTCATTTTGAATTTAAAAAAATTAAATGAATATGTTGTTGTTAACCATTTTAAGCTTGAAGACTACAGGTCGGTGTTACATCTATTGGAACCCAATATGTGGCTTCGGTGGATCTTAAGGATGCTTATTATTTAATCCCAATTGTGCCAGAGGATAGGAAATTCCTGGCGTTTAAGTTTCGAGATACGTTTTATTGCATGAACGCTCTGCCCATGGGGCTGGCGTCGGCTCCATTTTGCTTTCATAAAGTCTTACGTCCTGTAATGGCCATGTTGAGAGAGCGTAATATAACAATTATCAACTACCTCGACGATTGTCTCCTGCTTGCACCTACTCATAACGAATGTGTGCGCGCTCTAAATTCGACTACCAGGTTGTTGACAAGCCTAGGTTTTGTTATTAATGAGGAAAAAAGTGTGATGGAACCGTCCCAAAATTTGGTTTTCCTTGGTTTTCTCTTTGATTCAGTAAACATGACTATAGGCCTTCCCGTCAACAGGAAGCATAAAGTTCTCTCCATGATTAAATCAAAATTGCAGACACCTGAGGGGACAATCCGAAATTTAGCATCATTGATAGGGACGTTGATAGCTTGTATGCCCGCCATCCCCTATAGTCAGCTGTATATTAGGTCGTTAGAAAGGGATAGGTATCTTGCATTACTGAACCATAACAATAATTATAACGGGCCTTGCTCTATATCCAATCAATCGCGTGACGATTTACTCTGGTGGACCGTTGCCTTTGAGAAGCCTCCATCTAAAATTCGATCGGATACTTATGATTATGTAATTTTATGATTATGTAATTTTTTCGGATGCATCTGATACAGGATGGGGGGCGGCATGGGCGTCAGAGCGTTCCTGTGGATGGTGGAAGGAACATGAAAAAGGTCTCCACATTAATGAAAAAGAGTTGCTAGCGGTGAAATATGCTCTGGAGGTGTTTGCTAGGAATTGGCGGGGACGGTCCATTCTCCTTAGGGTTGACAATGGGACGGCGGTAGCGGTGTTAAATAAATTTGGCAGTGTCCGATTTCCCCACCTTTATGCCGTGGCTCGAGCCATATGGCGTTTTTGTGAATCTAGGGGGTTGTGGATTAAAGCTTCTTATATTAACACTTAAGATAATGTGGAGGCGGACGCTGAGTCACGCCGTAAACTTTCAAGTGGGGAGTGGGGATTGTCACCTCAATATTTTCAAACTATTGTACAAACGTTTGGAATGGCTGAAGTCGACTTGTTTGCGTCAGATGACCTACATCAGTGTTCCCAGTTTTTCTCTTGGCAGCCACAGGCGGGAGCTGCAGGGGTTGATGCATTTACCTTTTGCTGGAAGAAATACTTTTTCTACGCTTTTCCCCCTTTTTCGTTGCTTTCCCGTGTTCTTCAAAAAGTCAGGGAGGACCGAGCTGTGGGAATTGTTGTGGCCCCATTGTGGCCAACCCAACCATGGTTTTCTGTTTTCATAAACTTGGCTAGTTCACGAATATTATACCTTGGCCCTGATGAAACCTTATTGTTTTCTCCTTAAAGCTCCATGCGACACCCCTCGTCACCTCACCTGCGATTGATGGTAGCGATCTTATCCGGAGAAGCTTCATGAGAAAAGGTATCCCACTTGATGTTATTGGGACTCTTCATAGTTCTCTTGCTCAGGCCACGCTTAAGCAATATGCATCTTCCTACAATTTGTGGATGAACTTCTGTAATCGGGAGCATATAGATCCACTTACTTTTACGACCGCGGACGTTTTACGCTTCTTCCAACATATGTTGGACGAGACACCTCAATCTTACAATTCTTTTAATACGCATCGGTCTGCCCTTGCGCTGCTAGCCGATTTTGACTTGTCACGCGATCACTTGATTAAGGGCCGGTTTCACCAACGTAAACGAAGGTGTTGATCTCAGTTCAAATCGCGGTTCAAATCGTAAACGGAGATTGTCCGTCAGGTTGGGTTTCACCACGGGCGTTTAACCCTGAACTCAGTTCAACGGGAGTTCAGCGCTGAACGCTCGATTTTGGCCGATCAGCAGTGATAAACTCGGTTCAAGTCTACTTTTCCCTCCCGCTTATCCATTCACATCAACAATGTCTCGATCACTAGTGCGAGTTGTTAACATGATTTTCGACGAAGATGAAAGTGATGAACTCAACAATATCATAATTTGCCGCCCGAGGTAATTCCGCCAGAGGACAGAACATTTTGAACATCTTGATGAGTGACTTTTGTGTCGAGATACAGACTCTCGAAAGAATCTACGAAAAATAGATACATACAATGTATAGTGAATGTATCAGCAGACAAACCCAAACTGACATTCATAATCACGTTTTCGGTGTGCATCAATTATTATTCAAAGAGCTGATGATAAGGATTCAATGAGACTACGCAAGCTGTGTGGTCTACTCCACTGCACAAACCAGGGAACGTATTTTGCAGAGAGGAAAAGCCGACGTAATGGGAAAATAGGATAAAAATTCAATGATTCCATAAGTAGTCGTGACATTGAATTATAGCGTTTATTTTATTTTCTGTCTACAGTTAGCGGTCAAAATAATCACATGCTCGCCATTTAAGCAAGTGATATAAGGAACTTTGTCACTTTCTGAAGGTTCAAGTAATCACCAAATGTAATATTTGTCATAAATGCAAATTTGGTGACGAAAATGAATGCGTAGGAACTGGTGGAAGAGATTCAAAACAGTGTCGAATATCTCCCAGTGGCTTTCTACTAGGTCGCAGGGAATCTCGCGCTCACTGGCTGTGAAGATCGGTTCTCTCTTGACTCGTTTTGGTTCCATTAGGAATCAGGAAAACGGGACACAAAACACAGAAAAAAAAACTATGTTTAGCGAGAAAAAAAACGGGGAAAAACAACGTAGGAGCGTAGGTAGGGAAAGCAAAAACAGAAATGGTTAGCTGGGCTTCTCGTTCCCACGTTTATCAAAACAGCTGACACCCCCAATTTTACCTCGTTATCACCTGATCGTATCATCAAATCATCGAATAATCGAACCCCTGTCTTCCAAATCAGAGTTCAAACTGTGGATCAACAGCAGCTCGAACTTGGTTTTCGTTGATCTTAGTTCAACATGAACTCCGATCCTAGAAACTCGTTTAACTTCGTGAAACCCAAAACTTTTTAAACTGAGATCAATCCATCGGTTACGTTGAACTAGGTTTCCGATAAACCGAGTTCATGGTTTAGTGGTGAAACCGGCCCCAAGAGATTTCTTAAGGCACTGTTTCGGCTGCGGCCACCAGCAGCCAAGTACACTTCCACTTGGGACCCCCAAGTAGTGTTGCGGTATTTTATGTCGGTCTCTGACGACTCCTTGTCATTCAGAGCAAAAAAAATTGGTGGTACTTTTATTACTGGCGTCTGGTCAACGGATGCAGACGATTTGGTCAATTGAACGGTCGCATGTTGTTTTCTCGGCCTCTGACGTTCGGATTTATATACCGAAGTTGCTAAAAACGTCTAGGCGGGGGGCTACTGCCCCTTCCATAACCATCCCTTTTTTACCCTCTCGTCCTGCCATTTGCGTAGCCTCCAATTTACAACGATATCTAGCTGACACTTCCAATGTGCAGGGTTCAGCATTATTTGTTACTCTTCGGCAACCCTTTCGTCCTGTTACAGTACCTACACTAAGTCGGTGGGTGAAAAATATTATCGGTGCTGCGGGTATAGATATAAGCATCTTTTCGGCTCACTCTACGCGGCACGCTGCTGTTTCGTCAGTGGCTCGCCATGGAGTGTCTATAAATGCGATTTTTCAAGCGGCGGGATGGTCGCAAAATTCTAATATGTTCCATTCAGTTTACAATCGCCCGTTGTGTTCACAGGCGGACTTTGCGACGGCGGTGTTGTCTTCCGTTTAATTCGAAACTGCGGCCTTTGGTGATGTTTTTTGATAATTATTTGGTGGCTGAATTGACATTTTGATTTTTACATGATGTATCTTGATATTTCGATATTGACATTTTATTATATTGATACTTAAGCTTACGAACTTACGTTTTCACTTTGGCATTCTATTTTGATGTTTTATGGTAATGGATGTATGTTTCGCCTGTTGGCGATCTGATACCATTAGTCTGTTCTTCTCGAGGCTGCCCGTTCCACTGAACGTTTTCTTTTTGGTTTATTATTTTCAATAATGAACCATTGGAGTCGAGCATGAAAAAAAAAAAATTCTTACCCCCCCTCAAAATTTGATGGTTTACGTTTCAAGGTATGTAGAATCCAAAACTGCAATAAAAATATTTCTGTATGTCCGCCGTACGCCGTACGGGCCACATTTGTTAGTTACCATGAAAAAAAATTGATGAAATTCGGGTTATAGGTTCCGTTCGGCGTCTAGTTGGTCCTCGAAGCTCGACGTTACTGTGAGTCATCTGTAAGGGGTTCAAAATAGGGGTTGAAATTTTCAAAACGCCTATACCATTTTTTTACGTAAATATTTTTACGGTTTTAAATAGTTCTTGAACTTGCGAGTTTTTTAAGACCATCCGGAGCATCGTACGTCCAGCCGTTCGTTCACAGTAAGGCCCCGAAGTTTGCACCGACAGGCATTTTCGACTCCAGTGTGAATGAAATTGTATACAATTCAAACCAAATCTCGTAACCAGAGACGCGCCCACAATAGGAATTTGTGAATACGGCCAATCATTGGTAGGGATCACCTGATTATGTTGGCGGAGTATGAAGTCGAGTTGGTTGTTCTGTGATATTATTTAATTTGAAAAATGATGGCTCTTTTGGAGTTTGTTGGTAGGTAGTGAAACTTGAACAAACGTTGAAGTATTATTGATGGGTAAATTATTACTACGGTAAATCATTACTCAACGGTAAATTATTACACAACGGTTCATTATACCATCTACGTAGAAGGGGCTGGAGTTTGTTGGTAGGTACTTTTGCAACTTTTTTCACTCCTCATCAACAATTTCTTTTCAGAACTTCATTATGTGTGTTTCTTTTTGTTAGGTACTGTTTGTCATCGGCAGAATTATTTTAGCAACATTTAACTCGTGATTTAGGTAGGTACCTAGTAACGAGTACGGGGTTAGGTACTAACCTACGGAGGGTCTGCGATCTACATAATATGCATAGAATAGTACATATTATATTATATAGACGGGTTATCTATACATAGAGCTGTGATCTGTAACAGAAGGGTATTCTATACAAAATAATAAACCGTTGTGCAGGGATTTGCAGCGTTTTTTAGTGTATTTCCGAGGTTGGATGTTTTCATTTTTACATAAATCTGTACAAAACGGTTCCTACCTGTTCTTGTTCCATACATCCCTATCTCTCTCATATGATGCCTACCTACCTATTGCTTCATCATGTGAATCTGTCTCTCAGCCTATGTCCTAATTGGGCAGGCATCGCGCGATCTAAATGCCTGTCCTAATTCATGTGCCCGTCGATCGCCTATTTAGTGCGACCAGACGATAGCGCGATGAAAAACACACCATAGCGCGACCACCTCAGTTCCGTTCTCATTGCCGGAAATGCCTTCATATGCGTAGATGCTGAGTTTTTGTTTATTTTCCGATGCTTTTTAAAGAATATTCTCATTCTCAGCATAGAAGTTGTCACAGTGAAGTACAGTAACCAATAATAAAGTACAAAACTTTGAAAAAAAAAAAAAAAATCCAGTCATGCAGTGTGACTATAAGAGCGAATTTTCAAAAAATATTCGTGCTATTGTGTAAACAAATGATATAGCGAGAAACGATACCACTTTTCGTAGAATTATATAATTTTATTCGTGATTTTAGCCATTTTTACAAATTTTTGACCCTTACAAAGTCAAATTTGACCTACTCTTTTTCAAGAAAATGTTTTTATCGAAATATTCCCTCCATTGTGAATCACCGTTCCACACGAATTAATATTGATTTTAGCCCTTAATACCAGTTTTTGACCCCCAAAAATCCGAAATGGACCTCTGTTCTGAACTGAAATTTTTTTCCTGTCTTACTCACCATTCCATACCACCAGTCCAGTGATTTTATATCAACTGCTCACGGCTTTAGCAATTTTTATCGATTTTTGACCCACCTTAGAGTTTTTTAAAATTGCTCATCTTCGGACTCATCCTTTTGTTTGGCAGTACGAAAATTTTGAAATTTTTATCATGTACTCCAGGACAGATATCGTCTGGGGTGACACATAAACAAATTTAAATATATTATAATACATGTACATTTTGTTACAATCTAGGGATAAATCAGGATGCTCTGAAACAGATTTGCCTATAAAAAATTTCGAAAATTCACGTTCCGAAAATGTTGGACCCATTGCAATAGCTTCATTTTCTTTGAAAATCCGCTAAAAAGTATGTCTGGCAAGCCTGGTTACAACATTTTTGGCTATATCTGCAGCCACACAGTCATCAGTTTCAAGGCACCAATAATCGTCGAAGATTGGGTTCACACGAATTTCGTTAATTAAATGTTCTTCGAAAGTCATTACTGCACAAATACTGTTGATCGCGCGTTGAAAAACAAACTGGTTTGTTTTGAGGCGATGAGGCGTTTGGCGGTCGTGCTGGCCGGTCGAAGTCTCGAACTGATTAGGACACTCGCCTCAGAAAGGATATTTATTTATTTAGTTATTTATTGTAAATTGCACGGGCAAATGCCCAATTTCAATAGAAATTAAATGACAAAACTACTTATTCATACACGTACAATCAAACAGTCAACAGTACTTAAATTATATAAATAACTTTATATAAAAACAGGCTTTAACTCACATGCAGTGGTAACAAATGGTGAACACATAATAATGAAAAAACAAATATAACACAGCAAGCACGGGAACAAAACCCTAATCCACGTCCAGCTCACACACACGTTTTTTAAAAAAATGAGGAGAGTTGGAGAAGATGTCAAAGTCTACGGCATCACTCGATCCAGCCAGCCGGTTGATGTAAACCTGCATGCGCAACACCGGATCATTGCGGAGGTAATTAGTGGGGGCATGACGTAGAACGGCTGGATCTGTCGCTTAGTGTATGGTGGGGTACGGAAGTTCAGCGCAGCCAGGAGGAAAGGACAGTCTATCCTACCAGATGTGAGACCATGGAGGAAGACCGCATCCGCCACCCGGCGGCGGGATTCCAAGGAACGGAGCCCACTTCCACGCAACGCTTCCGAGTAGCTGAAGTCTTCCCAGTGTTGACCCCTCCGGTAGGCCAAGTAACGCAGGGCGTTTTTCTGGACCCGCTCCAGTGATTCCTTAGCGTTCGAGTACACCGGACACCATACCTGAGAGGCGAACTCCACACAAGGATGGACCAAGGACGTGTATAAGAGCTTCAGCACCGCTGGGTCAGTGAACTCCCTCGTATTCCTCTTCATAAAGCCCAGGGATCTCATGGCTTTCGAGCGAATCATGTTAGTGTGGTCCAAAAATGTCAGCCTAGTGTCAAAAATGACTCCAATATCCTTAACCGCAGAACAGCGACGTAGATCCTCCCCATTGATGGTGTAGCAGCCGTGCATGGGCGAGTCGGACCTAGAATAAGAAACCACAGAACACTTCTCAACATTGAGGTGTAACATGTTTCCAATGCACCAACTCTCGAGCTTGTGGAGAGAATCCTGAACAACCGCACAATCGTCCTCGGATCTCACAACCGAGAAGATCTTTAGGTCATCCGCAAACATCAGATGGGGCGATGTACACGATGCGATGTAAAAACAAACAAGTGCGGGCGATCTTCCCCATCGCGCGAGCGCATCCGAGGTTCAAAGAGGACACCTCTACTAAGTACTTTGTTAAGTTTGATATTTTCATCGTCCGATGCAGCGACCATCGCTCATCGCCCGATCGCGCGATGCTTACCAATTAGGACATTGCCTTACACTGATGGGGCTTGAATTCAAATGCTGACCATAAATATAACAGAAATCAGTTGTTGATAGAGGAATAAAAATTTTGAAATTTCCTAATCTAAAAAAAAAACAAATCCCCCCCCCCCCCATGGGATCTCACAAAATTGAGTTTAGTAGGTCGGTAACTATGGTTATGTTCTGTCTACACTTTAATGTGACCAGTAGATAAAATCTTGAATTAATTATCGGCAATATGGTTTGGAACTTCCTGCATCACAACAAATTGGAACGCGAAACGTTATGGAGCTAGTTTTTAGGCCCTTCAACATTTTTAACGTTATTACTCGATAACTAGAGCTGTACTGAGAGAATGAGGAGTAACTCTTAATTTTTTGTTGAAGGGCGCTAAGCTGAGGGATACCGTCCTAAAATAGGTAGGTAGCCTGTTAGGTATGGAGTGAAGAGCAATGAGTGATCGCCACAGGTACGCTGTGTCCTATAGCGTAGGATACCATCTCACCTCAAAGGGAAGCGAAAGGTCCTAAGCTGATGGATAACTGTCAGGAAGTCGGTAACCGGTTACGAGGTAAAGCGTTATCGGCGGCAGGTAGTTACTCAATACCATCCCATACCATACCCACATCAAAGGGTGCGAGAGCGAGACAGTTACCTATGTGCGGCTAGCCGGTAGGTACCGTCTCTTTAGTACTGCCCAGGAGAAGCGAAGTAGTTATTCCAATAACGTAGGTTTTCTCATAACCGGTTATCTCAGTAACCGGTTCTTGGTCGATAACCGGTTATTCTAAGCGGTTCCGTTAAGGTAAGCGCACACTAGTGCCGCAGCGGGTCGGGTCGCATCGCAGCGGATAAATGTCGCTAAGCACATTAGGTGGCGGGCCGGGCCGCAGCTCATCGGAAAAAGCGGTCATTTGGTTTTTTCATTGTTCGCTGTTTCGTTCGTTATGGATTCTTCCCATGAAGAGGTTTTATTTTTGGGTTTTTTCTTAGTTACCATGAACCAAAATGAATGAAATCTGGTGTCCAAGTAATAGCTCATTATAATCACGTGAAATAGAGTTGGTTGTACCGTGATAATATTTAATTTTATGAAAAAATATTGTTATTTTGGATTTTGTTGAGGGGCAGTTATACTTTTGTAACTTTAACAAAATGACATTCATGCATAACAACAATTAAAAATAATAATAGGTAGACTTCTGATTTATGAATCTATAAAATTGCCTGGCCGTCTCCAGTACTTACTTGATTTCGGGCTTTCCGGGGGGGGGGGGGGGGGGCACGAGGGTAGGGTCTCATGTACTTATGTACCCTGTGAGGCTCAACAAGTTTAAATGTTCTCATTTTTGTATAGAAACGCATTTCATTTTCAACAAATGATTTTGTACCAACTTGAAGATG
Source organism: Leptopterna dolabrata (assembly GCA_954871275.1). Lineage (NCBI taxonomy): Eukaryota > Metazoa > Arthropoda > Insecta > Hemiptera > Miridae > Leptopterna > Leptopterna dolabrata. The sequence goes on from OX940982.1 coordinate 51,004,717, forward strand.
GCAAATAAACTTTATTGCTGTTATTATTATTGTTATTAGGTACTGATGACAAAAAACAGTGAAGGGGCATCTAGACTGCAAATAATAATCCCTTGTGTAATAATTCGCAGCGTTTTGACCAATAAGAACACTACAGAAAAAAACAAATAAGTTCTCATAGAAACTTCGCTCATGAACAATCCGCGGTGGGCGCTCCGCCCCGCCATGCACCGCCCCGGCTGTGGTGTGCGCGTCTCCATAGAAAAACACTAAACCGAACCAGGCGCATTTTTCCGCCGCGGTGCGACCCGTCCCGCCCCGGCACTAGTGTGCGCTTACCTTTATTCAACGCCCATCACTACCATGGCCCCCCACTTTTTTGAGTTATTGATCTCATCCCCCAAGTAGGTACTTTGGTCCAAACAGAGATCAGTGGCATTTACCTTCCAGGGACCAGAGCCACCCACAGGCAGACGGGTCCGGATTAATAGCAGGGTAGTTGTCTGCCTGGCATTCTTAAGATAAGATATCATGACTTCAGCAGTGGACACTATGTTGGCTGCCCTGTCCTCACCAACATAGGCTCTGTAGCAAGCTTGTTATCGTCACTGGTGGGAATTTTGTAATGACCTAGCATTGGACCCGCGGGATCCCAGACCTAAGCATGCAGTACATTATCTTCCGACCGTGCTGGTGTCTTATTCTGCATTTAATACTTATAGGTCATCTCTGTCCCTTCTTGCTGTAGAGCCTTTAAGCTCTGATCCCTTGATATCCCGGTTTCTCAAGGGAGTATCAAATATTTGTCCGCGTTCCGCTAGATATGATAGCACTGGGGATCCCAAAAGAGTGCGGCAGTGGTTAGAGAAACCCGTACAGGGATTACCTTTAGAGTCTCAAAAATTAGTCTCCTTCCTCTTGTTGGCAACTGGACAGCGGCTCCACACTATTCCATCTATTAAACTGACAAAGGTGCAGGTCCGGCTGGGTATAGGTCGACAGATTCGTGTATCTAATCGTTTGAACACTTCTGCGCCATGTCTCACAGTGCCCCCATGTTTCTCAACGGCCTTTCCTATGTGTAGCCTCATGTCAGAATATCTGAAGTTGACTGCCCCTTTGAGGTTCCTGGCTACGAACGCTCTTTTTATCATTAGCAGACAGCTGTACACTGTAGCGTCTTGCCAGACAATCTCAGGTTGGGTGACTAACGTTTTGAAAAAACGGGAGTGGCTGAGTGTTTCGCACTTCATTCAATCAGGCACGCATCAGTGTCTGTTGCGAATAGGGGGGTTGCCACGTTGATATTATTTTTAAGGCTGCAGGATGGGCAAAACGTTCGTCAGTGTTTGCTAACTTCTATAATCGGTCCTTGGCCCCTGAGGAGTCACTGATCTCCCATGTTTCACTCAACCGTTAGGTTCTTAATCGGCTCCAGGGTCTTTCAGGTGACGGCAAATGCAGCACGCAATCACCACAGATATTTCGCTATGGGTTTGAGTTATTCCTATCTACCTATGGAATGTTGCAGTATATTTATTGGCACCCCCTTTTTTCTGCAATGTATAACACGGTGTACTTATTTACTTATTTGGTAATATTCCTACTTGTGATATTTTGATGAAAGAAAAAAAATTCCAAGTTTCATCCTGTTTGTTCTTTCTCCCCGAGTTGCAGAGGCGAAAGAACTAGGATGAGATTTTTTGGTTAAGAAGTCAGATTACTGACTCGGTGTAGCAAACTCTTTATATCAGATGATGGATGGGGCTGCCAGTCATCCTTCTTTGGCATGGAAAGGGGGGGGGGGGGGTTAATACATCAGGAAGAAGGCTAGCTAGGCCCAAGGAGGATGAGTCTAAGGAATGATTGGTTGGGCACTTCTGTGTCTATACTTGTCAGATCTTACGGACCAGTTGCGGCCTTGGGTTTTTTGTTTTTCTCATTTTTTCCCTACAGCAACTGCCTAGCTTGGTTTGGTTTTTTAAACAAACTGCATGTAAACGCTCTGAAGTGTCCCACTGATATAATTGATGAATAAACGAACTTGTGAAGTTCATTTGTAATTACATATAGTGGGACACTTGAGAACGTTTAGGCCCCCCAACACCCTACTCCATTGTCTTGGACATGGCTGGCAGTTGCTGGGCTCCGTCTTTCAATATGTGAAGATGCGGGGGACACCAATGCTGCCAACGGCGCGGGCGGAGGCGATGGTGGAGCACCGTATGGGAGTGTGGGCTCACAGCGAAGTTTTTGTCTTTGGTGGGAGATTCAAATTTTTTCTGATACGAATTCTCTAAGAACAGGCTGTCAAGGGTAGTCCAAGGAACTACTACATGTAAACGTTCTCAAGTGTCCCATAAGATGTAATTACAAATGAACTTCGTTTATTCATCAATTTTTATAGACCAACTTTGAAAAATTAACTTCCCCACCAAGATGTGCTATTTTTTCTATAGAAGAGAGCTATGACACGCCCAAACCTGTGGGTGGAGCATCAAGTGCTTCCAGGGGTGCTGCTAGCCTCACGCCCTCTTCGTCTATCAGCTCTCTCACAACTGACTCCAACAGATCTTCACTAATTCAGCAAGACTACGATGTGCCACGTCCCCTCAGAGTTCAGCCGCCTCAAGTGAGTAGTACATGATTCTAGCTTTACTTATGTACCTAATATTATTGTCTGATATGTATCATACAATCTGGCCCAAATAGCAGGAGTGATCAATCTGGTTTTATGTAAAATCATGGCTAAGTTCATTTGGCAAGGGGCATTATCTTGAATAGCTAGGCGGCACTGTTGCAGTGGCGCAAACCAGGTCAACACTCGGTGTGAATCCTCGGTGCCCAGGGCTTTTCAGGTGGAAGGTTTCAAGAAGAAAAGCTTCCAATAAACTTGTGTGGACCGGATTCAGGCTTGAGCACAGCAAAATACTCTGTTCCAACTGCCCTGTGGAATTAAGTTGGCAATGAAAGCATCCTGCAGATTAGCCATATTGAACCAAAAAACCGTATTGAACTGGTACACTTTGAATTGTTGGTAGGTGGTATAAGTTTTCTGTTTTCGTCAGTCATTTCCAAAGAAGTAGAACTGAGCTGGAGTACCCCCTCCCCATTCTTTCAACACTTTTCCTTGGGAGTCGTGCGCGAACCTCCGAGCAGGAAACATCGGTCGGAGCTCTAGTGAAAAGAAAACAGTTAGTAATAATTATTATTTTCGCCGTGTCAGGAATGATATTGTGAGGAAAATGGACGAGGGAAGCGACGGCGGCGAGTCAATCGCCGAAATTGTTGACAAAACAAAACTGAAGGTTGTGCAACACCGGACCTCTACTGCGGCATTCCGTATCCAGGATGAGCACATCAACTCAGCATTTGGTGAGCTCTATAATCCTATCATTGCCCTTTGTGAATATTTGACCCAAGCTGATCTCAAAATGAGCACTATGGCTAGCACAATTACTCAAAACACAAACAGTAAGGCTGAAACCAAAATGCATAGTACGGATGAGGATGACCTTGAACGAGAGACAAATTGGATCCTCAAAAGAGGCAAAAAGAAACGAAAAGCATCATCCTCTCCGGAAGTAGCCACCTTACCTAATCAACCCAAAGGGACATCTGTCCCTAAAAAGCAGGAAATTAAGGATTACCCCCCTCCACCCATCAACGTAATTGGTATCAAGGACTTTAAGGAGTTGAGCCCACTAATAAAATCGGCGGCAAGTTCAGAGTGGAAAGTAACCGCTCTCAACAATAATAAGTGGAAGATTAATGTCCAAGATAAGGACGCGTACCGTGCTGTGACCCAAAGGCTGAAAGACAAAAGCCTTCAGTGGTACACGTACGAGAATAAGCATGATCGTCCCATTAAGGTGGTAGCCAGAGGGCTTCATCACTCCTGCCCACCACAAGAGATTATTGAAGACCTCCAAGGTAGGGGTTATAAAATCCTGGAGGCAGTCAACCTCGTCAAGAAGGAAAAACAACCCAGTGAGCAAGATGCACCAATTACGGTGCTGAAAAAACTTCCTTTATTTATGCTCTCATTTGACAAAGAGGATGATATTAAAAAAATTTATGAAATTAAGCATATCATGAATCTAAAGGTTAAAATTGAGCCCCTGAGGAAGACAACAGCACTAATTCCACAGTGCAAGTCCTGCCAGTCGTTCAATCATACACACAGGTACTGTCAAATGGAACCTAGGTGTGTCAAGTGCGCTGGTAAGCACAATACAAGTGATTGCCAGAAAACAAATGAATCACCTCCCAAGTGCATCAATTGCAAAGGCGACCACCCAGCGAACTATCGCGGGTGTGAAGTGGCAAAGGAACTTCAAAGGCTCCGTGATAAAAGGGATAAGCCGGCCAGAAAAGACACCACCACCGTACCTGGTTGAAGAGAGAGTGTATCGAATTCTAAAGTATGAGTCAAAAATGGTCCAAGGGAGAAGTCTCCTATGCGCAAATAACAAAAAATGTAAAAGAGGTTCAGAAAGTAAAACCCACCACAGAAAATATGCTAGCACTAGTGCTGGAAAAACTGGAAGACCACAGTAAGATAAATCAAATTATATTCAACAGGCTAGATAAAATAGAACTGCAACTCTCAAATTACAAAAAATATGGGCCATAATACACTCCGTATAGCAACCTGGAATGCCAATGGGCTAGTTCAAAACATAAAAGAACTAGAGATTTTTCTCAATCAAGAAAAAATTGACGTATGCTTGATCTCGGAATCACACCTAACAAGAACATCCTACACAAATATCAAAGGTTATAACATTTATTGCTCCGTCCACCCCGCCGATCGCGCTCGGGGAGGCTCGGCTGTGTTTATAAAGAGCAATATCAAACACTCGGAACAGCTGAAAATAGAGATCGAAAAAATGCAAGTCATCACAGTACAAGTGAGTACAAAACACAGAACTATCAACATTGCTGCCATATACTGCCCACCTAGGTATGTTCTGAAAAAAGACGACTACGTGGACTTATTTCGCGAAATCGGACATAACTTCATTATAGGGGGTGATTTCAATGCAAAACACGAATTCTGGGGCTCAAAAACGCGCAACCCGAAGGGAGTACAATTGTTTGCAGCAGGTCAAGAAACTAAATGCAATTTTCACTCTGGAGGAGGGCCAACGTACTGGCCAACAGACGTGAATAAAGTACCAGATCTCCTGGACTTCTTTATAGTAAAAGGAATATCGGGTAACTACATACATACTGAGGATAGCGATGGCCTCTCGTCTGATCACTCTCCTGTGATCATGGCGCTAAGTGACTCGGTAATCCTCAGAGAAGAGACCCCAAAACTTACTAATAAGCACAGTAACTGGGAGTTATTCCGAAAAACACTGTCCGAAAGCATTGATTTACACGTGCCCATCAGAACATCAGATCAACTGGAAACAGAGGTTGAACGATTGACCGAAAACATCCAAGAGGCGTGCTGGTCCTGCACCCCAATCAACCGGAAGAAACCTTTCTACCATTCCAACTACCCTCTCGAAGTAAGGGAATTGGTACGGGCCAAAAGAAAAGCTAGGAAAGCCTGGCAAAGGGTTCGTTCTGCAGAAAACAAAAGAAAGCTGAAAGCGCTGTGCAATGAGCTCAAAGCTCTAAACCAAGAAATTGAAGATGAAACATTGGCTATCAACTTGCAGAGCCTCACTGCTGGAAAAGACACGGACTATTCTTTATACAGAGCAACTAAAGGACTTAAGCGGCCCAAAATACCAATACCACCTATTAAACGAGAAGATGGATATTGGGCGAGGAGTGCCAAAGAAAAGGCAGATTTGTTTGCTAACCACCTTGAGGAAACATTTACCCCGTTCCCAAGGCAGACCGCAGATGAGGATGCTACAATGATAGAAAAGTCAAATGAAATGGAAATTCGGCCTATTACCATTCAAGAACTCAAAAATGAGATCATATTCAACCTCAGTCCAAAGAAAGCTCCAGGCTATGATCTTATAACTGGGAAAATCTTGAAAGAACTCCCAGAAAAAGGGCTAAAGAAACTCCTACACCTAATCAATGCGTCTTTTAGGCTGCAGTACGTACCACTGCAGTGGAAAGTAGCAGAGGTGATAATGATACCTGTGGTGATCGGCTGCTCCCTAACACTATGTAAATAGCGTCGCTTGCATTAGGTTCGTTCGGAGAAGCAGTCCTGGACTATCCAGAGCTCTAACAATCCTGGACTCGTGACGTCACCAGAGTAATTCCGGATCGTCCCGGTTTCGTGCCTTGTCCGAACGCTTTTTCTTTGTCCAGGACTGGAAGCCGTATTAGAACCTCCCACCATTAATTTTGTTTACAAGCTGTCGTGCGTTCTCATCGATTTAAACTAAAACTACATTTACTACTACATCATTAAAAACTAAAACGTTTTCAACTTTTTCAACAATGGAGAAAAAAAAAGTCACTTCTTTGTCCTAAAGTCACTTTGTCCTTCCAATTAGCGCCTCTAGTGTCGCATAGGTTTTTTTCTTGAGACTGATGTTCTTACCTGTCGCAACCTGATGACCTTTATAAAGTCATTCTCAGTTATGTGGTTAGTAATAAAATAAAAGGCTGTCATTGTTATAAGAACTTTATTTATTCAGAAGGCACCTAGAATCCAAATCACCACCACTCAGACAACATCACTTGACACAAATCAGACACCACTTGCTCAATATAATTTTGATTTTTTGGTCTCAAATTCGGGGAAAAAACCTCCCTTAATATCATTTCTTCTTCATCGCCGTCCGAAAAATTGATGTCACCCTCATTATCATCGTCGGAATAATCCGTATCAGACAGCATAATTATTATCTAACTTAATCCCTAACTGGAAATTATTACACACAACAAAAAACTGTAACGCTTACACTGTAAACAACTGTAAAGCATACGTTAAAAAAAAATACGGATTTGGCGTGTGTGGGTTTGAGTTGTGCTTCGCGGGAAAGGAAAACATCGAAGTAGCAAGTAAGAGGGGAGGGGTAAAAATAGACCGATGCGCATGCTCCGGACTTTCTACTCCACGCCAGAGCTGGAGTAGCCCCGGACGATCCCGGGCTGCCCGAATTCACAATCCCCGCTCTCTCCGAACAGCGGGCAACTCATCCGGGATCGTCCCTTGTCTTCTCCGAACGGCCAAAAGTGGGGAGGTGGCAATCCTGGGCAGTCCCGGACGGTTCTCCGAACAGACCCATTATAAGCCGCGTCTAACGGCTTCCCAGAGCGGGGTTCCCCTACCCCTCTCTGGGGATGTATCAAGGGGTATAAAAGAAGCTGTGAACTGCCAATAAATTGTCATTTGACTCAAGTAGTCTCGTGTATTTATTCCTACTTTTAGCTCCCGCTGGATCATCACACTGGTCACCCCGACGTAGAACACGCACCTTCACCTTCGCATCGGCTTCTCGCCTACTACGATCGCCGGCGAGGCGGCGGCGCCAGACGACGAACACGCAACCTTCACCGGCTTCCGGCCTTCTGTGAACAGCGTCCCGCCTTCTCGCTTCCAGCGATGGCTCAACACGCACCTTCGCCGGCTTCCCGCCTTCTGCGATCAGCGCCCCGCCTTCTCGCTTCCAGCGATGGCTCAACACGCACCTTCGCCGGCTTCCCACCTTCTGCGATCAGCGCCCCGCCTTCTCGCTTCCAGCGACGGCTCAACACGCACCTTCGCCGGCTTCCCGCCTTCTGCGATCAGCGTCCCGCCTTCTCGCCTCCTGCGACGGCTCAACACGCACCTTCGCCCCGGCCTTCTGCGAATGCAACACCGCCTTCTCGCCTCCTGTGACCGTCTCTTCGCCCCGGCCTTCTGCGAATGCAACACCGGCGATGTTAATACACCTCTCGCCCCGGCTTCTCGCCTTCTGCGATCTTCAGCCTACGGTGACAACTCGACGTGAGACACGCACATTCGCCCCGGCCTTCTGCGAACGCAACACCGGCGATGTTAATACACCTCTCGCCCCGGCTTCTCGCCCTCTGCGATCTTCAGCCTACGGCGACAACTCGGCGTGAGACAAGCTCATTCGCCCCGGCCTTCTGCGAACGCAACACCGGCGAAGTTAATACACCTCTCGCCCCGACTTCTCGCCTCCTGCGATCGACAGCGAACCTCCTACGCCCTCCACCACTCGACAGATCCACGACCAACCAGCTATCGTCTCTCCGGCGAACCAACCAGAGAACATCTCGCTGTTTCCGCTGCCTACTGAACGAGAGCGACCATCAACGGAGCATTCATTCCTCGGATTTCACACCTTCAGGAACATCAAAGAAGAAAATGGAGACACCGGAACCGCCTCCATACCCTTCTCCCTCCTCCTCGTGTGGCTACCGTCAACGAGGAGTTGCAGGTGATCCAGCACCACCGACAACCGCGGCCTTCAACGCAGCCTCTCAATAGGACCACCATCTACAAAGACCTTCCAGTAGCTTCGAGAGATATCGAGGAACATTTTACACAAGTAAAATTATTACTCGATACTCTTCCGAAATACGCCCTCCAGGTCAACAAGGCGAAGTATTAACTGGCCCGCATCTCCGTCAAATTTCTCGGCCACATCGTATCACCTAGCGGCGTTACACCTCTACCCGAACGAACGGCCCTCATCGCCAAGTTTCCCCGCCCGTAAGCAACATAAACGCCTACTCCACTGCTCTCACGACTCCGAAGCCGCCTTCGAAGCAACGAAACATGTCCTCGAGAGAGCTGTAACACTGGCACATCCTGGCCCGACGCAGCGCCCCGGCCGTACTTACCTACAGCTCTACAGCGCCCGGTCTTCCGTCACAAACACGGCCTATCACACCCTGGGACACAGGCCTCTCCCGACACCGTCTTCACTGGGACCCAGGCGCGGCCGTCGTCACCTGCTCCGGCACCTCCTGCCTCGCCATTCAAGCCGCCTCGGAAGATCACCTCTTCCAGCCGCCCGTTCCAGCGCTCTCCGAGACATCGCCCTCGACGCTTCCAGCTGGACCGCATCCGAGCACGTTCACGCATCCCACACCGCAGCCGCCGCTAACACACGACGGCGAGACACCACGAACTCTTCAAGCCACCCACCTACACGGCAACTACACAGCTCACACGCAGCCTCTTTCACCAACACCCACGCCTCATCAACAAGATTCATCGTCATTTACATAATTGCAGTATTTAACTTCAATTCTGGGGGGAGCAGTGTGGTGATCGGCTGCTCCCTAACACTATGTAAATAGCGTCGCTTGCATTATAAGCCGCGTCTAACGGCTTCCCAGAGCGGGGTTCCCCTACCCCTTTCTGGGGATGTATCAAGGGGTATAAAAGAAGCTGTGAACTGCCAATAAATTGTCATTTGACCACACAAACCGACTCAAGTAGTCTCGTGTATTTATTCCTACTTTTAGCTCCCGCTGGATCATCACAATACCCAAACCAGGTAAACCAACATATGAAAAAAAGTCCTACCGACCCATCTCCCTTTTACCAATTATCTCCAAGCTCTTTGAGAAACTCCTCTTAAAGAGATTAAAACCTATAATCGAGGAGAGAAATTTAATCCCTGATCACCAATTCGGATTCAGAGAGCAGCATTCAACAATCGATCAGATACACCGGATCACCAGTGTGATAGAGAAATGCTTTGAAGAGAAGGCAATCTGCTCAGCAGTATTCCTTGACGTCTCTCAAGCATTTGACAAAGTCTGGCATAAGGGGCTTCAAGCAAAGCTACACAGGGATCTCCCTACCCAGTATTATAGGATTTTGGTGTCCTATCTAACAGAAAGGCATTTCAGGGTAAAACACGAAGATGAATATTCCCAATTACGTGTAATAAAAGCAGGAGTACCTCAAGGTAGTGTCCTTGGGCCAGTACTCTATCTACTATACACAAGGGATCTCCCAAAATCAGCAGAAGCTGTGACAGCAACGTTCGCAGACGACACAGCAATCCTGGCAGTAGGTTCTACAGTCGAGGAAGCCTCGGGAAAACTACAGGAATCCGTGAATAGCATCCATCAATGGACCAAAAAATGGAGAATAAAACTCAACGAAGCTAAGTCAACGCACATTAACTTTACATACAGGAAAGTGAGCCCTATACCAATTGAAATAAACTCCCAGATTGTTCCATAATGCAAATACAGCTAAGTACCTCGGAATGACTCTGGACGCGAAGCTCCGTTGGAAGGAGCACGTGAAGAAGAAGAAGGAAGAAATAAACCTAAAATTCAAGAAGATGTACTGGCTCATCGGAAGAAAATCCCAACTGCCTACACATAACAAAATGCTACTGTACGAGCAAGTGATCAAACTGATTTGGGCTTACGGCTGCCAGTTATGGGGCTGCACCAAGAGAACTAAGTTGAAAATTATCCAAACAACACAAAACAAAATCCTCAGGAGCATAGTGAATGCCCCCTGGTATATCCGAACGGATGACCTCCATCGCGACCTTAAAATTAAGATGGTGAGCGAAGTTGTAAAAAATCGAGCAATGGATCATGAGAACCGTCTCCACAAGCACAGGAATGTCGAAGTACTGAACCTCCTGGACAACAGCGGCGATTTACGAAGACTGAAAAGGACCAAACCTCTGGACCTAGTTACATCTCACTGAAGTGATGTGATGAGTGGTAGTAGGTAGGTAGTGATCTATGAACCACAATACGTTAAATAAATTAACAGAGTGAAGTTACTAGATGTGTACACACAGTTGTAACAATAAAGATGATATTTAAAAAAAAAAAAAACTTCCTTGGACCGTCCTCTCCTCACTTTCCCTAAAACTGAACTAATCATTTTTCACATGGTAATCGGTATAACGAGAAGGGCCTTATGACATAGGCTAAATGTGTTGTCTTATTATTATGCGACATAGGCTGAAGTCTAGTCTTATTATTTTATCTTCATCATTTAGTTTTTATTTTTCTTCATTATGCCGGCATGTGACAGTAATGAGGTGCGATCTTGCAAGACGCCAACAGTTTGCAAAGACACGGCAGGCACTTCCACAAAGATTTTCGTCAATTGTTGTTTTGCTCAATTCTGTTTCGTTCAAGTTTTGGCAGATCTGGTCTTTTAGTTTATTTTTTCTATAATGAACCTTCGGAATCAAGCACATCTTATTTACCTACATGTTCTGTCAATAAGTCACACTTCTTCTGTGATAATTTGTGATATTGATGTTCCTTAATGAATATGTATTGTTATCTATTTGTGTTGTCTTTAAGATGAGGGGAATCGGCGGTTTTTCAGATTTAGTATATTTTTATGATTTTTGATATTGGGTAAATGAAAAAGGTTTAAAATGTTACCTAGGTACCTATTGTGATAGGCCTGGCAAAAACCATTCTCACATTTTTTGAGGTAGGAAGGTATTTCTTGATTCTTTTCAGGTCCTTCATTTTTTGCTTCCTCACTACTGAAGTTAAGGAAGATTTGTATTCGTGCAAGAGTCGAAAAAATGTATGTCCTCCAAAATGAAAATGTCCACTCGCATTATATGTTTCAGACATCAAGGAACACTTTTCGTTCCCTGTCTGTGTCTCCGTCTGTGTGTCTGTCTGTGGTCAATTCCTTGTAACGCCCATAACTACCCGAAATAATGGTCGAAATGGGCATAAATGTGAATGGTACGCGGTACGTGGGTTGGGTCACAGATGGCCCCATCCGAAAATCATTTAAACGCCCATAACTACCTTAAATATCGTTGAAATGAGTTCAGACTTGGAGGGCCGATCAGGAATAGTACTTTGATAGCTCTATGTGAATTTCATTGGAATCGTACTGTAACTTTTGTCTGCACATGCGCGAACATGAAATGTTGACCGTTAACTACGTGAAAAATAGTCGTACAGTGCTGAAATTTTGATGGTACACACGGGTTGGACCGCAAATGGTCCCGTACCAAAATGAACCAGCCCAACTATTCTATACGTTCATGAGATTCAAGTGAGGAAGCTACACTGCCTACTCGGATTGGAGGTTGGTAGACAGATTTCAGCATGTTTTGCGTTATTCACGTTTAATGTGGTCTTTATTAAACCATCAATATATCGAAGTGCTTCGATCATACCTTTGTTACTTTGTTAATCACTTCATAACTATACGGTTTTCCCTCCCTCTTTCGTTTAGAGCCACCCTGTGTAATACTTCATAATACAGAGTTATAAACTGCCAAGACAGGTGAAAATAATGAAATGACGCTCAAATCCCAGTACTGAATGCATAAAGTAAGCGAACAACCGTGTGGAGGGGGCCCGTGGGCGAACAAGGCATCGCCCGATGCTCAAGCAGAAACCCGACAAGTCCACGGGGTTGGTGGACTCGTCGGGTTTCTCTTGATCATCAAAGATTCCCAACCCTCTAGCTTTGTTTGGAACAAGAGGAACTGGCGGGTTTCTCATGGAAAATGTACCTCTATGCCTGATAATAGTAATAATGCAAAAAAACTAAATTCTATTTCTTTGGACATGTCGGGTTTCTGAAACGACTGATTCATTTACCTAGTTGTTTTGTTGAAGGTTACCTATTCTGAATGACCTGTGCTTCATGATTTCATTGAACTAGGTACTAGTAGAAATTATATTTTTAAAAAGGTAGGAAAAGGATAAATTTGCATAACTTAGGCAAGACGACCTTTTTCGGGCTCCTTCTCCATTCTCAGTGATTACCTCAATGATCACCCAAGCTTGCTTATCCAGGGCGAGCATAAATAGAGTCATGACAACGTTTACCCACGTCCTTATCCTGAGCAATACCTTACTGTACCTACCTATTCAATAACTGTTGATGTGTTTGTACTCGCCAATGTTTTTATGTAGGTACGAGGGTGGATCAAATATAAACGGGACTTTTTTAAAATTTTATTCGTTAGAAAATAAAAACCAGGTATGTCACTTTTCTACATAGTCTCCTGCTTTCGTGACGCATTTTTCCCAGGGAGTAGGAAGTTTTTTAATCCCAGCATCAAAAAACAATCAAGGTTGGGTCTGAAGCCAATTGCGCACGAACCCCTCGACCCCCTCATCATCCTCGAATCGTTGTCCGCCTAGCGCTTCTTTAAGCGGCCCAAACAAGTGAAAATCACAGGGAGATAGGTCAGGGCTTTAGGGAGGATGATCAGGTGGAGTCCAATGCATTTCTTCCAATTTTTGAACAGTTAGAGCTGCAGTATGGGGCCTTGCATTGTCGTGGAGGAGGATGACGTCACGAATTGGTTGATTCCGTATTTTGTTGCGATATGCAGCCCTCACCTGAATCAGCAGCTCACCATAGTAGGCAGCATTGATTGTTCTTCTCTCATGCAGAAAATCAATGAGAAAACGCCTCGATAGTCGAAAAAAACAGTTGCAAGGACCTTGCCAGCAGACAGTCGAGTTTTCGCTTTCACTGGGGCTGTCTCCCCCTTCCTCTACCACTCCATACTGGCTTGCTTCGATTCGGGTGTGTAATGATGGACCTATGACAGACCTCCAAACGTCTCAACTTCTGATCTGCAGTCAAAAGCCCATCTGGCACACACTTTATGGAATCCTAGGTGCTCTGTAATGATCTTTTGGCAGCTCACATAACTTATCCCTACCTGCTCAGCAATTTCGGAGACAGTCACACATCGATCACCTTCAAGAATGTCACGAACACTTGAATGTTCTTATCCGTAATGCTGCTCCGGGGACGACGATCGTGATCCTCATTCTCTACTCGTTCTCTTCCCTCCTGAAACTCTTTGTGCCAGGCAAACAGACGGGTCCTAGAGAGGGTTTGGTCCTCGAACTGGGCGGTCAACCTTTGAAAAATTTCCGAAGGTTTGACTCTTTCAAGGGCAAGAAATTTTATGAGAATTCGTTGCTCAATGGAAATGGGCACCTTTTGTTCAGACATCGCGATCACTACTCATGAAAGGTCGTAAAGGGGGCGCCCCTCTCATCCACCTTCTAATGAACCTGTCCAAACTGTTTCCAAGTGCCGGCCCGCTTCTGTCAACCCGGCCGCTCAGAGGTCAAAGTCCCGTTTATATTTGATCCACCCTCGTACCTATCCGGTCTTTAAAGTTTACCTACATTGTTTTGTATGATTGGTGAAGAGAGAGAAGTACCTACCCAATAAATAACATAACCTAAGTATTTTGGTTCATTATTCTCTGAATAATACACAGTTATGTATTCGCTTAGGAAAATTGCTTTTTTAACACCCCCTCAAACATTTTTTGTTTTACATTTTATGAGTACAGTAATTTTAATATTAAATATACAATTACTAAACACTAAACCAAATTAAATCTCTATTAAAATGTATTACTAAACTTTCAAACTAGATCTATATTAAATCTATATTATACATATTATATGTACCTAAATGTAGATGGCATTGCCTTTTGTACAGTGGTCGCTCATGGTGCTCCTGGCGGTCGCCATTGTTGAAGTCTCCTCCTGGTCCTAAGCAGTCATAAAAATTATAGCTGTCTTTCATTCCGACTTCAGTTGTTAATTTATGTACTTCTTCGCCCAAACCCACATAAAACATGTTGTCAGAAGTGTTTCGTGGAGAGGTGTAACGTTTGTGCCAAAAGATTTTTTGGTTTGGGTACCTCCCTCGGTAGCGCATGAGTTTAGTGTGTGATCCAGGACTTGGGATAGATTCTGAGAATGATCAGTCCCATTCGAGCGTCAGTATTTCCGTCAGGTACCGAGGTGGGTGACTCAAAACTTACCGTCATAATGTCAGACGCCTCAATCAATCTACCTCCAAATGTCGGTCCGTTGGAAATTGATGGTCAGTCTACAAATCTGACTCTGAAGTGGTCGAACTGGTTCACTCATTTCAAGCTTTACATTGTTGCCGCCGGATTAGAAGAACTGTCAGATAGAAAGAAAAGTTACTCTACTTTTATCGCTGATATGCTCTCAAGGGATGGTCATATTCCACTCTTTCAATATTGATTTGGACAAAGTCAAGTATGTCGATCTAGTCACAAAATTCCACAATCATTTCACACCTAGGAAAAATGTGACTGTCGAACGCCACCATTTCGTGACTCGACGTCAAGGGCGCAATGAATCGATCGACGATTTTGTCGCAGATTTGAAGAATCTCAGTATCTTGTGAACTAGGCACCCTGCAAGACGACCTTGTTAAGGATGTATTAATTTGTGGTTTGAATAATGCCAACTTCAGGGTTAAGGAAAGGTTGCTTCAAGAAGATGATCGCAAGTTAGACAGAGCTGTCGCTATTTTTAAAAGCCTCGAATTGACACCAGCATGCTCAATCTATTCAATGGCAAAATAGTGAAGAATCAGTGTACCTATCAAAATGAGTCAGTCATCTTACAATCAGTCGAACAATTCTGGAAGGAGGAGGTGTCCCCTCATGATCGTCGTAATCACCCTTTTATCTCGTCAGCAGTCTCTCTCACCGTCCAGTTATCACCGTCGCCACGCAGTCATCAAGTTCATATTGGCTTATTATTCTGTGAATAATACACCGCTCAGCAAAAAAATTTTATAACACCCCCTCAAAACTTTTTTTTCCCGTTTCAAGGTGCGTAGATTCCAAAAATGCTGTGGAAATCGGTGACACTCGAAAGATATTTCAGGTGTTAAATTGTTTCCATGCAATGATAAACTTTGAACTTTCAGTCCTGTTAGAACTTTCGTTCGAACATACAATAATATAATTATTCTTGTGATTCATAAACTTGCCTCTGATATTCTTCCTAATAGCTTCCACAGCATCTACCTTAGGTTATGGTTTCCCAGTAGAAGTGTCGTTCGTGATCGAAATTCTCTAGCACAACAAATTTGTGCAGTAGGTTCGGTTCGACGAAAAAAATCGTAAATCCGCGAGAAAAATGGCCGGAAGCAACTACCGGATAGATCCGTTGCGGAAAGATAACTTCGATACTTGGAAGATACATGCGGAGGCAATCCTTATCAAGAATAAACTGTGGGGATACGTCACAGGGACAATTCCTCAACCTCCAGATACAGCCACACCAGAGAAGGCAGCTTGGATCGAACACGACTTGAATGCCAGGTCTGATCTTTTATTAATTATATCTCCAGCCGAGCTTAAACAAGTCAAAAATTGTACAACGTCAAAAAGCGTATGGGATACACTGAAAGGTATATACCAAAGTACAGGTCCAGCTCGAATGGCTACACTCCTTAAGAGACTACTTTTGCTTAAAATGAGAGAAGATGACGATATTCACGACCATCTTAACATGTTCATTGACATAGTAGAAAAATTACGCGAAATGGAAATTGAAATAAACAAAGAATTACTAACCGTAATGATGCTATATAGCTTAACTCAAAGTTATGAAAATTTCCGCGTAGCAATAGAAAGCAGGGATAAACTTCCAACGCCAGAAGAGTTAAAAGTCAAGATCATTGAAGAATTCGAGGCTAGGCGTAAGGACGAAACCCCTAAAATGGTAGAAGATGCATTTTATACAAATAACAAACGTTGGAAAAATAAAAATCAAAACAATAAAAAGCCATGCCAAATTTGCGGAAGAACGAATCATCCTACTGAAAAATGTTGGAAAAATAAAAGCAATCAGCAAAAATCCAATTTGGCAGAATCAACATGGTATTCCGTAGAAGAAAGTCTAACCACAACTTCAAAAATTGTCGATAACTCTTTCAATTCCGTTTGGTGCATTGATAGCGGCAGTACATCCCATTTATGCTCCGACAAAACAAAATTCACACAATTCGGTAGAGAAAATGGAAAATTAATGTTAGCATCAAATGATTCCACAGCAAATATCGCCGGAAAAGGTCTCGTAAAGGTAAAGTTGGGAGATGACCGCATTGTAAATCTCTCTGATACATTGTATGTACCAAATCTCAGCACAAACTTACTGTCTGTGAGTAAAATAACCAGTAAAGGCTTCGATGTCACATTCAAAAGAGACCATGCTGAAATTCGAGACAAAAACGGAGAAATATTTGCAAAAGCCACTAAACATAACAATTTGTACTTAATGAATGCTAAAGATCCAGAAGTTTCAACGCTAACATCATCAGATACAATATCTGAGATACAAAATTGGCACAGAAAATTGGGCCACATCAATGAAAATGACCTGAAATTAGCTAGAAGGAATAAAATAATGAAAGGATTAAAATTCAAACCGTCAGATAAACTTGGAGACTGTGAAACTTGCATAAAGGGAAAATTTTCAAAGCTCCCATTCCCTTCGAGGGATGAACCTAAACGATTGGAAGCTCTCGAAATCATTCACTCCGACGTAGTCGGCCCTATGCGTTGCAAGTCCCCAGGTGGTTCAAAATATTTCGTGACCTTTATTGACGAATATTCTCGTTATGGTCGGGTTTACTTTCTAAAACAAAAAAATGAAGTCCTTCAATGTTTCAAAGAATTCAAAAATGAAGTAGAAAACACCCTGAACAAGAAAATAAAATACATTCAAAGTGACAATGGAGCTGAATACGTCAACAATGAATTTGATACATTTCTGAAAGATGCAGGTATCAGACGTAGACTTTCAGCACCTCGAACACCAGAACAAAATGGATTGGCTGAGCGTCGAAATAGAACTTTGTTGGACAGAGCAAGATGTCTTATGCTCGAATCTAACTTACCACAAATGTTCTGGGCTGAGGCCATTTATTGTTCTAACTACTTGTTGAATAGGTGTCCGTCCAGAGTCATAGACCACCAAACCCCATTCCAGAAGTGGACAGGACGCATACCTTCTGTCCGCCACTTACACGTATTTGGTGCCAAGACATTCGTCATGGATAAAAGCCAAGGCAAGGACAAATTTCAAGCCAGAGCCGAGGAAGGCATTTTCCTTGGTTACTCAGAATTCTCAAAGGCATACCGAGTTTGGGTGCCCTCCAGAAACAAAATAGTGA
The DNA here is from genome assembly GCA_954871275.1 of Leptopterna dolabrata. NCBI lineage: Eukaryota > Metazoa > Arthropoda > Insecta > Hemiptera > Miridae > Leptopterna > Leptopterna dolabrata. The sequence goes on from OX940982.1 coordinate 51,022,595, forward strand.
TTTTTAGGGACATCAAGATAGTGAACAAGTTTTACTATTCTGAAAAATCAAATGACGATCCATTCCCATCCAGTTCAGATTCATTGAATCTGTTACAGAAGCCGACAAGAAAAAATGAAATTATGGTCGATGTTTTCACAAATGGAAACGAGGGAGCTGATCAAAATGAGGATGAGTCTGAGGAGGATCATGGAGGAAATGAAGATCCAGAAAATAGAGAACAAGAAGAAAACGAACAACGACGAATAGAAGGAGAAGAAGAAGAAAATGGTTACAACCTGAGAAATAGAGCAGAGCTGAATCCCCCCGGATGGCTGAACAATTTTGAAGTCGCTTCTCTGACTCAAAAGGAGGCATTGGAGGGGACAGATGCAAAATCTTGGGAGGAAGCCATAAAAAGTGAAATCAGAGCCCATCTAAAAAATGGAACATCGATGGAGGGTGATATCCTCACCAAAGGTCTACCCAGCCCTCGTCATGACGAACTCACAGAGGCTATTGGACTCGTCAAGAGTGATACAGTTCGTTAGGTCTATCGAGTGAAGGGGAGTGTGGAAATCGGTGACACTCGAAAGATATTTCAGGTGTTAAATTGTTTCCATGCAATGATAAACTTTGAACTTTCAGTCCTGTTAGAACTTTCGTTCGAACATACAATAATATAATTATTCTTGTGATTCATAAACTTGCCTCTGATATTCTTCCTAATAGCTTCCACAGCATCTACCTTAAATGCAATGTCTGTACACCTTCCGCCGTACGCCTTATCACGTGTACCTGTTCCATTTTCGGTCTAAAAAAGTTGTTCTTTCGCACACATGCTCCATTTGGGCCCTAGTTGTGTCCCGAAACTTTGCAGCCCAATCGGAATATACCCAGGGGTGTTATGAGTGAAAATGTGTATAAAAATAGGTACTTTTTGTGTTTTAGTAACATGTTATAGGTCGTGCACGAGAATATTGCCCTCCGACCCTGAACTCTATAGGAGGATGGGAGAAGCTGAGGGCTCGGCAGCCTGAGTGGGATGCAATGTTGGGACTTTTACTCTGTTATGTTGGCAGCCATGCTGCCATTCCAAGCCAGCTCATTCTGTTCCCGTATCGTGTTTTCCTCGCTTGCATCTTGCTTTTTGTTTCACCATCCTACCTATATCGTCGTATTAACCCTTCTTATTTTAACTGTGAGTATCATCACAATCCCCGTCATCCTATTTTTGAACTGTGAGTATCATCACAATTCCCCGTACCCGTCAGTTTCCGTGTGTCGCCTACAGAAATCTCGCGATGGAAGATCAACATTCATCGTCAGCAAGAAACCGAAAACCTGCTATCACAAGAGGCAGAGGGTTCTAAGGAGTCAGGCACGAGAAATTGTGTACAATGTGTGCCAGTATTTTACAAGGAAGAAGAAAGAGGATGACGCGAAATACAACGTTCGCGATGTGACTAGTGCAGCGACGGGCGTCTTGGCGAGAACAGTCGGCAACATTATGAAGGAAGCTGGAAACCAAACAACATCAGATCGGGCGAGACCTTTGTTTGTTACGCCAAGCAAGTCCAGATCTGGAGACTACCATTCTTCGATGAACTTCGACAATTTTTCTAAGTGGCTCACACTTGTCATGGATACACATTGTATCCATACATAAGCCATGTCACTCCCCCAAGGAAAATATTAACCGCGGTTGGCAGCCCTGCCAGGGAGCGCGTGGGGGAGCCTCTTCCTTCTCACCGCCCCCGGCAATGCAATAATCAGTCGTCGATGGTCAGCTCTCCGCGGATCTACTTAACGCTTCCCACCTTCTATATTCAAACCTCCATTTTTTGGTCAGCTCTTTTAGCTGTACCATTTTCTTTTCTTTCGCCTTTTATCACACAGTGTATCATTTATTTCTTCATTTCCATTTCACCATTCTACAATCAGGTATTGAGTTTTTATTTAATTATTTCGCATTTCAATTTCTTCAAAGAAGATCTATTTTATTTCATCATTACCCCGCAGAATCAGAGGTATTTCTTTTCTTTTGCCTTTCTCAGAAGTACATTTTATTTCCCCTTATTTTGTGCCTTTTCTTTCTGCAATTTTTATCCTTTTTTCTCAAAAGGTATTCTTTAGTTGGGACTTTACGTCCCTGGTAGCAGAGTTTTTATTACAGGAATTATATTACCGATAGGGGCTGCCTAGTAGTCCTCATTAGAAAGTAGTATAATATTACACACTTAAGTTCCTCCCGAATTTACCCGCGGATTCGGTCGTGGTGATGGACAACGCTAAATACCATTGTGTGCAGACCAACAAAAGACCTAACAGTTCGACTCTGAAGGCAGATGTAATTTCGTGGTTGACGATTAATAATGTGCAGTTCGACGAAAAATTAGTTAGTCGAATCGGAGATCGATAGTTTCATCATTAATGTTGGGGGGGCTTCTGATACTGATAGCAGTTCCGATGAGGATTCGGATTTTTCTGATTAGAAGTTTTACATACCACAGTTAAATTACGTAAGTACTAAATAAATGAATAATAATATGTAGGTACTAAATAAATAATAATATGTACTAAATAAATAAATAATAAAATAACATTTGTTTCCAATCTTTCCTTTTATACCTACCTACCTTCAAAAAATTTTCCTTATTTACCTCATTGTACCTTTTCAAAAAAGTACTCCTAATTTTCAAGAAAACATTTCATAGAAAAATCCTATTACAGTCGAGTTTGTCTGTCAGCTCAGTCGATTTTGACCAAAGAGTGGAAAATTGAGTTCTACCAAATGTTCAGCTCCGAAAATTGATTTTTTTATGAGTGAAAAACCTGGGAAATCGTCTGAAATCACCATCAATTTGTATAATAACACTGGAAAAAGTGTCATCACGTGGATCAAGACGGTTAAATGGCACTACCATTCAAAGGTAATTTGGAAAAGAAGAAAAGGAGCGTACCTAATTTGTGTTTTAGGGGCCAAAATTGATAGAAACCATCAGAAATAGCTACTTCGATTATTACGCATGAAAGAAACAATAACTGAACAGCCAACATTTCTGTAGGTATGTCCAATAGAATAATAAACCCATGTGACAAGGACTTTGCAGCGTTTTCTATTTCAAGTCAGATATGCAGAAAATGTGGCCAAGTCCATCGGTTGAGGTGTCCGGCAATCTGTCATAGGGTCTACGATGTGGTCGGATGGATCACTTCAAGAAAATGTGTCGGTCTAGATTAGTAAATTTTGTTAATGAGTACCATGTCGAATGCGAAAGCAACGAAAGTGGTTCAGAAAATAGTAGCGAGCGTGATTATGTTGCATGTCATGTCGAATCCGATCGTCGAGATGAAAACGAAGAAGCTTGGTATGTCGATGTTTCTATTAATGGTCAAAGTATAAAAGCCACATTTAGATACTGGAGCTCAGGTGAGTTGTATAGCTGGAATGTCGTGACGGTGATGGGCCCGTCTGGTGTGAAGTGACCTTTATAAGGAAGTCGGGGAATCTTCTACACAACACATCCCACCCAGTCCAACCCACCTCTTCTACTTGCTCGGAAAATATTCACAAAGGACTTGTTTGTAGTCAAATAAATAAACGTAATATTATATAACTGTTTATTCATGGTTGATTTACCGCTTAATCTGTTATTGTTGTATTTGTTTGTTACGTTGTGATTGATATCATTCTTGAGGATTTAATTTTAATTTGTGATAAAGTTATCGAGCCACCGGGGGGGGGGGGGGGGATAACCCCCCCACCACTCCCTGGCTACGCCACTGGTGGTGTGAATACCCCATTAGAAGTGTATCATTCACAAGGCAAAGATCCAACAAGGGGTATCACTAAACCAAACGTGAATACCAGATTTGAAGTGTGGTATTCAGGAGACAAAATCCAACAACGAGTATCAAGCCGAACATGAATACCGCATGTGAAGAGTATGGTATTCACGTTGGCCTTATTGATACTCATTGTTGGATTTTTGTCTTAATATGCATACGTTTGTGTGTATGTAACGTAATTTATCATTTTCCAGGGTGTATACGATGTTCCGAAAGGTGGGGAAGTGACGCTAGACATGACGGCAGCACTCGAATGGCTGGGAAGATTGGAAGCGGATGTCACTGGTGCCATTTCCAGGCTTCTCGGCCTTGCCACTGCTGGGTGGAGGTAACTTGACATGATCAACATTAGGAAAGGACCTCACGTGTTGTCCAGTAATTGGTAGAGAAGAAATTAAGAGGTAGGGTTTTTCTTGGTCTAGCAGTAGGTAAAGAAGGGCAATGTTCCCAGTTAAGGCCATCGGCTTTAAAATTTGGTAAAAAATTGTAGGTTAGTAGGATTCTAAACTATTCTGTTGAAAAAAAAAACTGAAAAAATTCTGTTAAAAACCTGACTGTTCACCCTTCCTTCCTCAAGACGATGCATTAGTGTCTCCCTCGCTCATTGGCCCTACAAGGTCCAAACTCCAAACAATCAATAGGCAATGAATCCTTCTTTCGAGTTAAAATCAGAATAGGTCGTTCTCTCCAACAGATTATCCAAGGTGAAAACTATTTCACAAGTAAACATGGAGTTTGCTTTTGACTTGGATTTTCCTAGTATCAGTGCAATTAAAGAGCTACGTGCTACCTGCCATTTAAAGGGACGACTAAATCTCTACTGCTCCAAAAAATGTTTAAAAATGTATTCTTTTAATTGATTTTATCTTATTTATCTTGAAATATTTTGTATTGACATGGATATGCCATGGCTGGAGTGCGGTTTGTAATTCTGTGTGGAACAACACAGAGAGTGTTAATCTTTTTGACATTTTTATAGAACTTGGTGGTTTTGTAAAAAGTGAAAAATACATTTAATATTGTCCCCGTTTATTCAAATAGTAGGTGACCACTACAAACTGTAAGGACTGAGGCAAGAAGGCAAAACGAATTAAACTCAGTAAAACTTTGTAAAACTCCTGGACACTTGAGCTACAATTGGTTTCGAACAGGCGTCTCGATCTATAATGGTTGTCAAGACTCACTTGTCTGGTCGGCCAGTTTACAACTTGTTCCGCTAGGAGGTCGTAGTGCATTATTGGAAAAAGCTTGTCCAATCAGAGCACCTGATTCATACCCTACTCTCTGTTTCTTTTGGTTATTTAATAATTTCAGGACTCGCGCCAAAATGGAACCTCGTATGATGGAGCTACGTGGATCGGTGTGCCGCCTCACTTCATCTCTTCACGACCTCACAGTGTTTTCCCATGCTGTTCTCGCTACCCATCATGAAACTGGTATCTACTGATTATTGTTCTAAATCTTTAAACTTACAATACTGGTACCTACTGGTACAATACAAACTTACAATACCTCATTCAAACCAAATTCCAGTTTCCTTAACAACTATTGAAATATGGAGTTCTAGGGGCCTAGAACTCCGTAGAAGGGTGAACTTCACCCCCTGGAGGTCACTCGGGTTAATTTTTCGTACTCGAATTCTCAAGGGGTCCCTGAGGACGTGGACCGAATTTCAACCCTCGGGACCATCATGTGCCGGAGTTATGGAATCTTGAAAATCGCTGTTTTGGTTATTTTCAATAATGAGCCTTTGGAATCGAGCAGGGAAACAAAATGTAACCCCCTCCCCCTAAAATTTGATGTTTTCTATTTCAGGGTATGTACCTAAAATCCGAAAATGGAATTCAAAAATCTTTTCTTAGTTACCATGAACCAGAATTACCTAATGAAATTTGGTTTGTAGGTCCCACTTGGGGTCTAGTTGGTCTGCGAAGCTCGGCGTTACTATCAGTCATCTCTAAGGGGTGAAAAGAGGGTTTGAAATTTTCATAATGCCGTAGGTCAAAAACTTTCAGTAGAAAGGTATGGTTTTTTTAAACGTTTTAAACCGGAGCATTGTACGTCCAGCCATTCGTTTGCACCGAAAAGGTTTGTCAACATGATCGTGAATAAAACGGTATACTTCCAGCCCATATAATTCCTAGGGAACACCTGATTATAATCACGCATGGTGAATGAAATAGAGTTGGTTGTTCCGTGATATTATTTCATTTGAAGAATGATGGCTATTTTGTATTTAGGGTTTTTGTAACTTGAACAAACGTCATGCTTCATGATCCGGCAGCTCAGGGCAGACACAACTGTCAATATCAGATGTTGGAACTTGTAATGACGTAGACATAGGCAAACACTACCCCTAAAACGTTGTTACCAGTAGATCTTTTTTAAGCTCATTAAATTTGCAAAGGAAAACGCGAGAAACAATGTCGGGCCAATCATATGGCTGTTCCTTGGGACCAAGCTCTGCTAAAATTTCAGGCCACCGAGGATTGCACGTCATGGCTATGAATAAGTCAGGTTTGCCAAATTGACGTACTACGGCCATAGCATCCTGGTAGCGCTGCACTATGTTCCGAGGATTACCTTTGAACGAAGATGGTAGGTAGGATAACTATTTTTCCTGCTGACGTACTTTACTGTGCGTGATTGAGCACACTCTTGCAGCCCCTTATAGTGCTCCACGCGAAGTTTGGATTGGTTCTGTGGAACAAAGTGCAGCCGCTCTCCTTCCACTTTAACGTAACAGTCAACCACGTACTGTTGAAACAACTTTTTGGACTTGTGGATATGCGAGAACGTTGAACGAATCGCCAGCCTGTAACATGTGAATTGCAGCAATGTGACCTGCGTTCTGCACTTTTGTTTACGTGGGCCATTATGAGTCATCGCACCCATCCAGGCTCTCCATGAAGGATCAATAACTGATACACCATTGGGTCGCAATGAGGGCTTAGTACAGACAGAAGTCTAGGACCATCTTGTCAGGGATGAACCACGACATGTCGGAAGCCAGGTGGCTCTACACGACTCTGGCTATCTCATCAGCATAAGGTTTGTTGAATCGTCTCCTATCCATTGACACTTGATCAACAAAACGCAAGTTCAATTCCCTACTTATATTTTCCATTGATTGGGCTGCTCTTTTATATGGTACAACATAAGGATTATGAGCCATTATGGCAGAGAGTTCATCCAACATGATACAATCCAACCTAGAGTTTTCTGCACGATTCACCCGGTCTTGAATGGCTAATGTCGAATCGATAAAATACAACTGGCCGTATGATGGTTTTTTGAGCCATGAAACTTGTATTTCATTAGTATATTCGTTGGCCATCAAGTGCTGTGCAGGTGCCCCAGTAGTGCGAAAAGTGGGGCCACGACACCAGCAATACGCCCCATAATGTGTATTGCGTGTGTACCTACCTGCCCACATCAAAAATGCAGTTGACAATCAATAGTTGGTTACACCACTAGTGTCAGTAGGGAGAATTCGTGTTGGTATTTTCTTTTCTGGGTTTACCAATCAATTTGTTAAATCTGTCAACGTTTTATTTTGTATAGTTTTTATTATAGCTGCCTAACTCACGTCTGCTTTCCGTCTTCACAGGACTTGGTGCGAAATTAGGGCCTTTGGTGGCTGCTCTTAACAAGGCAGATCTTCAAGTGAAAGACTGCGTACACAAGCTGGAAGCCATCGGATGGTCAGTCAATCAACTTTCAGTCGACGAACAGTCGGTAGCCAAAGACACAGACACCCTGGAAAAATTGGTTCAAACAGCTGCTGCTGTGACAGACGATATCAGAGCCATAGCTTCATTCATTCAGGTAACTTCCTATGAAAACGTGTTTTAGCGAATTTTCTAAGAAAATGTAGGCTCATTCCCAAATTTCAGAGATGCTCCTGGTTCCCCGGAAAACTCTCCACAATCCGTTTTATGCATGGGAGATCTAAATTATAGATTCTTGTCTGTCTGGAACAGATTACTGCCAAACGACTCAATCGATCTTCACCAAATTTTATTCAGTTACGCAGTATGCCCATCAGAAGGGAAAAGGATATTTTAGAACACCGTGTGCAATGCGCAACTGTGCATAACTTCTAAGGGCTGGACCAATTTTGACGAAAACTGTTTCATCATGCTCCCAACCCATACTGGCTTTGTTCGTGCTGTCCCTCAGTTCTTGTTCGGGGCAACCCGAGCATGCGCATTGAGGGTGCTGAAAAAATTGAGTAGGGTAAATGTTGAGCTGTGGCATAGAAAAGGCATAATAGAAAAACATCATGACAAAGAAGTTCACCCAAGTGCATATTGCACTACTGAAAAAATTAACAGAAAATGCACATGGCCCCATATGAATCAAAATATAAAGGATTGCGTGAAATCATGCCCCAGTGTATGGAAAACAAGCCAGTAACAGGGGAAAAACAGGGATTGCTACAAGAGCCAGATACTCCAGAATATCCATTTGAGAAAGTTGTAATCGATCACTATGGACCAGTAGAGATACGTACAGGCAAAAAAATGTGGATACTAGTAATCACAGACGTATTAAAACGATTTGTCAGTCTCCATCGACAGAAGAACACTTCCACAACAGAAGTTATCAAAGCACTTGAAGAGTTCGCCAACACATACGACTACCCGACAATAGTTCAAAGCGACAATGCCTCAGGTTACGTGTCAGCGGAAATGCAAGCATACTTTAAGACACACAGAATCAAACACATAACTTCAGCAATCCAACGACCATCAGTAAATGGTATAATATAAAGACGCAACAGACCACTTCAAGAATATATTAGGATGAACATGACGAACGCTCTTAGGAATTATGAATTATTTCTGAAACAAGCGGCTCATACATTGAACACAACACCAGCAAAAGCTCTACAAGGAAGAACCCCTTGTCAGTGTATCTATAGAAGAGACCACAACTATACAGATGGAATAAGGAATAACACAGAAAATGACGAACAACAAAGAATAGGGCATCTACAGAATACATGGGAAAATTTACCCACGTACACAATGAAGAGTTCCAGAAGCGTTAAAAGCAATTCGATAAGTTTAGGCCAGACACAGATTTTAAAGAAGCAGAATTAGTATTGGATTCAAATGTTAACAAACGAGCCAACGCTCCAACTAAACGCTCCAATGTTCCAACTAAAGAGCAAACGGGAATATATAATTTCATGATTGAAATACCCTATAGAAATGGGATAAGAGAGAAATTTCCATGTATCACAGTTTTGAGGTATTACACTAGACAAAAAATACCAGCAGATAGAGTGCCTAAAAATTGAAAGAATACAAAACTATAAAAGTAGGCAATTGTAATTTTAAATATTAATACATTAAGAATAAATAATAATAAAAACATTTGAATGAATAAAGCGGCCGCATAAATGAAACAAATGTCAGTGTGTAAGAATGATATAAGTAAGGTCGTTGTTTGATCGGGAACGAAAAACACAGTCCAAATTCACTTGAGCGAATTTAATTGCACAACGGGTAAGAACGATTAACTTGGATACAATTTATAACAACGATAAAAAACTTTCTCCACTTTCACTTTTTGAGGTTGAAAGCCATCTTCCCGTTCGAGAGGGGCTCAGGTTTGTAAAAACCAAAGAACTACATGAACGTACATTATTTTCAACTCTGGTCCGTCGGATCGAAATTGCACCGCCTATGGCTGGTGTGATGCTTGATGCAATTTACTAATATAAGCACAATTACATTCGTTCGTTCTAAGACCTAAAAGAAAGCTCATGTTCTGATCGACCCCGCTAGCCGCTCGCTAGCGCTCGAATGGACACTAGACGCACTACTTCGGGCGTTTATGTACCTACGTCCGAACATCCTCCCCCCCCAATGACGCCTGTCATTCGGGCTGCTCCTTGGGCATGGGACAAAGCTTGACCAATGGACGTGACAGCTCTCCATTGGTGGACCTAACCTTGGCTACCCGAACAATACCATCAGAACCAGCGTGAAGATCGGTAATCACGCCCATGGGCCAAGAGAGCGGTGGACGGTTATCGTCCATGATCAACACTACATCTCCTAAAACAGGGGGCCGGTCAGGAGTATTCCATTTGGCCCGTGCCTGCAGATCAAGCAGGTACTCCTTACTCCACTTCTTCCAGAAGCCCTGTACGGTCTGGTTCACAAACCGCCATTTGGGAATAAGGCGCGAGCTGGAGTCCAGACAGCCTTCCGATTCCGGGAGAGCAGTAAGTGGTCTTTGAATCAAGAAGTGACCTGGTGTAAGAACGAGAATATCATCCGGCGAGGCGGATTGGAACACAAGAGGCCGGCTATTAAGGATGGCCTCGACCTTAGCCACTATAGTGCTGAACGTTTGGAAATTGACCGTATGATCGCGCAAATTCACCCTAATAAGTCGCTTTGCTGACTTGACCGCAGCTTCCCATGACCCCCCAAAATGAGGAGCCCTTGGTGGTATGAACTTCCAGCTCACCCCCCTAGCAGCCAAACGTTCGGCAAGCGTGATCGATACGCCTGTCTCCAGCGCAATCCTAATGTTCCTAAGGAGGTTGGCTGCCCCCAAAACATTGCGACCGTTGTCCGACCAAATGACGGAGGGCACCCCTCTTCGAGCGATAAATCTTTCTAGGCACTGCAGAAAACTGTCGGTGCTAAGATCCATAACTACTTCTAAGTGCACCGCCTTGGTGGCAAAGCAAACGAACACGGCCAAGTACATTTCTACTTTTCGTGCCCCACGGAGACCGCTTACGGAGACCGAAAATGGGCCAGCGTAATCAATGCCGACCTGATCGAATGTGAACGTTCCCTGAACCCGCCCTGATGGGAGCTGACCCATTTCTGGTTGAAAGGCTATGGGCTTGATCGAAAAGCAGCGGGTGCATTTTGCAAGAGTTCTAGTGACCGCATTCCGACCATCTATAATCCAGAACTTCGTATGCAGGTGAGCTAGGGTCGCCCTCGGACCGACATGCAAACAGCTCTCATGAGCCTGACGAATGATAAGTTGGGTGAGCGGATCCTTGGCTGGTAAAAGTGCTGGATGCCTAGTCTCGAATGCGCTACTGCTATGCTCCAAACGGCCCCCCACTCTAATGATGCCGTCTCGTGATCGAAATATAGCGAGTTGTCTCATGAGCTTGGTAGGGGGAGTGGAACGGTCTAAGGCGGAATGAATATCCTGAAAGTGTCGACTTTGTGCGCGTTTTACTAAAACTAGATCAGCTGCCCGCAGCTCTTCAGTTGCCAATGGTTCGACCGGAACTCTCCGAACTGTTGTAAACCTAACTCTTCGACCGCGGGAGTTTCGTCCGAAACGTATGATCCAGGCAACCACTCTTCTCAGCCGACTGAATGAGCTGAATTTTTTCTCCAGCTCGTCAGTCGTCTCCAGAGCGGTGGCATGCGACCTGACCGTTCTGATCTCCTCAGCCACACTCGTTTGACTGAGGTTGGGCCTAATTCTGCGCAACCAATGAGGACCATTCCACCAAAGCTCATTCTGGATTAGTTTATTGGGCAGGGCTCCCTAGATGCTATATCAGTGGGGTTGTCCTGCGTCTGAACGTGGAACCAAAGCTCCTGGGGCAAACAAGAGAGAGTCTTGGCTACACGGTTTCCCACAAATACCTTCCATAACGGCGCTGGGTCGGCTGTGAGCCAGGACAGAACGATTGTGCTATCAGAGCATGCAACCAATTGAGCATGAGCGAATTGTGGCCGAATCTTGTTCATGGTCTTTCCTAGCAATTCGGCCACAAGTAGTTCTAGCCTAGGTATTGAAACCTGCTTTATGGTGGCAATTCGAGCTCTAGCGGTGACTAGCCGGGTCACAAATGAACCTTCTTGTGCGCAGACATGATAAACTACAGCTGCGTATGCCTTTTCAGAGGCGTCCGCAAATCCTACTAGCCACTGAATGGGACTAGACACCTGAACGTGACGGGGAATCTTCAGCTCTGTGAGCGTATCGATGGATCTAGCGATGTTCGACCAATCAGCAACTAAGGAGAGGGGAAGTGGATCGTCCCAGTCAAAACGTGCATGGCACACCTCACGCTGGATCATTCGAGCGAAGACCGAAACCGGCATGACCCAGCCCGCGGGGTCATAAATTCTACCAACCTCACTAGCCAACTCCCTCTTGGTTCGAACTAGAGGCATAGTTGGTACTTTGAAGAAGAACGTATCAGTACGAGGGTCCCAGGCCACTCCTAACATTCTAAGGGGCGTGCCTTCTGTGGGATCCAAGTCCACTGTTTCGCTCGATATCAGGCAATGATCTTGGGGAATACCCTGAAGCAGATCGGGGTGATTAGCGGCCCACTTCCGCATCTCAAAACCCGCGGAGCCTACCAGAGCAATAAGTTCGTCCCTAACCTCACGCGCCTCTTTGATCGAGGCACCTCCTCCATGAACGTCATCCACATAGGTTTGCTCGAGTAGAACTAGGGAGGCCCTGGGGTAGTCCTTGGCCTGAGTCTCTGCCAAATGTTTCAAGGTCCGGTTCGCCAGGAACGGAGCTGGAGCTGTACCATAAGTGACTGTACAGAGCGCAAAATCCTGAACAGGGTCATCCGGTGAATCTCTCCAAACAATACGGAGAAGATCTTGATCCTCTCTAGGATGTATGATTTGGCGGAACATTTGTTTGAGATCGCCAATGAACACATAGGGGAACGAGCGGAATCGGAGGAGAATATCACAAATGTCCGGTTGTAACTTCGGACCCACGTGTAAGATTTCGTTCAGTGATCGACCATTTGCCGTCCGCTGGGACGCATTAAAAACTACACGGATCTTATCTGCTGGATCCCCTAGACGACGAACCGCATGATGAGGCATATAGTAATGAGCGAGACCTGGCACCGGGGGATCGACAGGTCTCATGTGACCCTGAGCGGCATACTCATGCATGAACTTTTTATACGGTGGAACAAGATCAGGATTTCGCCTAAATTTACATTCCAATCGATAAAGTTGCCGTAGTGCTATTGATCGAGAATGACCTAGCGAATTTCGATCCTGTGCAAGGAGCAATGGAACGGTGTACCTACCTGAACCGTCCCTGCGTACCTGATCTAAGAAAATATTCTCAGCCTCCCGCTCAGCAGGTGTCCAAGGCTCCACCTCCTCAACTGACTCAATCTCGAACATTCGCTTTAGAAGAACGTCCGTTTCGTGAACGGAACTCTGAACCTGTATGGGTGCAGAACTCAGGGATCCAAAATTCACCTTATCAGGTACCACCCCCCTTGAAACCAAGCTGAACAATGGTGGACTAACTGATGAGAACTCCACTGGGGGCACTACAGAGAATAAATTGCGTACCGGCTCTAACAGAGCACCCTTGGAGTGAAAAAGTGGAACTCCTGAACGAGGGGGAGGAGAGCGACGTTCCTTAGGTGGAGCAGGGGCCTCCCCTGAACGTTCTCCCTTTCGTACACTGCCTCCACCAAAGGTTTGTCGGAATGCTCCAATAATGTCCTGAATGGCCCACTTACGATATTCAGCTGACCGAACGTCCTTCCATGCCGGCTGCACTGTACTCACTAGAGCGGGACTGGAACTAGCGCCAATTTCGGACTTGAAGGGAAAAACTTGACTAGGGGCTTCGGTTGGAATGAACCACTGAAGGTGATTCTTGTCCCCGAACTTCACTATCTGTCCCTTCCGTGTTACAATTCGACCTAGCACCAACCAGCCTACTTCAGAACGTAATAGCCATGGTGAGTTGCCCACCGGAGGTACACGTTCCCCTTCTATGAGTTGTATGACTAGATCGGCACTTAGTAAAAGGCCAACTTCACCCCTAGTGTAAAAAGTCGGATCAGCCAACTCAGACCCTAACTCCCATATATGGGGCCACTGATCGATAGAGAAACTGCTTGACGGGATAGGAGCTGTCACCTCGTCTAAGACGAAGGCGGTGACTGGAATGTGCCTACCTGAACGTGTGAACAGTCCGAACGAAGTGAATCCTGGAACAGAGTGTGAATTTCCCCCTACTCCCACTATGCGTCGTTCTGAGGGGAGGACCTCCAATTTGAGCGCTCGACAGAATTTGAGCGTAATTATATTTACCTCAGACCCAGTGTCCAGGAGAGCGCGCCCTACGAGGCCCCTAGTTTTTTCCCTTTTGGACACATGCACGAGTGCGGTAGGTATTAAGCCTCCTGATCGTGGATGCCTAAGACATGATCTAGATAATGAACCTAGCGCCGGAAGAGAACTTCCCACCACTAGCTGAGCGCCTGAACTAACTTGGTCCCGGAAATTAGTTTCCCTACTACTGAACGCATGAGACTCCGGAAGGTTTCTCGCTACGTTCGACGGTCGAGGCTCGTCGTGTGCGCCTGAACTAACACCTACTGGGGAAGGCTGCACAAAACAAGAGGGACTTCTAGGAACTAACTTAGAACTAACCAGCTGAGTAGTGCAATGGGAAGCTCCACTCCTGGGTATATCACCGCAAGGTTTCAACAGAGTGGGGCCCCCTTCCTCAGTGGTCCTAGGTACGAACATGCGCCTACCTAAAGCGGCAGCCGAGCTACTGCCTGGGAACTTACGATCGAACATCCTACCTGTGGGACCGGATAGGTTATTATGATCAATGCAATGGGCCCTATTGGAACGAACGAATATTTTAGTGCGACTTGAACAAGGATCGATTATTATAGCATCTTTCCCCCTGGAGGGATCAGACCAATCACTCCGGACAGAACGGGTCGGAGGATCGGCCCGATCCCATCCAGTGGGGCAGCCTCATTCGCAATCGGTAAAAGATCTAGCCGAACGGAACAGAGGGTCAGTCACCTCTGAGCCCCCGACCTCCTCCGAGGCCCACTCACACAAGTTGATCTCAGAGAGGGCCTGTGTGCTCGTAACCGGTGCCAAGACAGGCGAGTTGCGCCTTTGGCACGATCCCCCCCTTTGAACTATCAGATTGGGGAGGAAGACCCTGAGCACCCCTCGACATTACCTCCCTTTTTGAACGATGAAGCCAGGCATGATGTCTTCGTCCACAGCCGCAACGTCGTCGAGAAGGACAGTCTTGAACGTTGTCATGTCGGTAGGAAAAGCAGTTCTCGCAGAGCTTGTGTAGGCGAACGAATTCCCACTTCTTTTCCACGGGAACGGTGAAGAACTTGGGGCAGCGATATAGGAAATGGTGGTCCTCGCAATAGTGGCACCGGAGTCGAAGAGTATCTTCCTGAATGCTCATCAAATGAGGAGTAGGGGATGATCGACGGGCCTGTCTGAGCCGAATTTGATTTTTTATCACAATCGAATGAACCCTGAAAGGTCGAAGGGATCATTTGAGCGATCTTGAGCTCCTTGTCTAGGAACTCCAGCAGTTTCCGATGAGTCGGAACCACATCCTCGACCTCCATTTCTTGACGATTAAATTTATCCCCCAGTGTGGTGTCGATGCGAGCGAAGAGAGCCTCAAACAGCAGGAACGACTCGAGGTTGTGTGTCTCAGCCTCTTCCATTGAACGGATCCAAGACCGGGCTGCACTCAGGAACGCTTCCAACTGCTGCACATCATTTTTCTTGATAGTAGGTACGAATTTAAGGTTCGAAAAGGATCGACGTGCGAGACGATACCGACCGGAATTTTCCGTGATCAAGGAGTTATAAAGAGCCTGATAGTCCGATCCGTCGGAACGATAACTAGTAAGGGCCGAACGAGCCTGACCAACCAGCTTCTCGACGAGCGCCCGATATTTAATCTCGTCCGGTAGGTACTGTACATTGTGAACCGCTCGATCGTATAAACCGCGAAATGAGGCGAAATTCGTAATGTTCCCATCGTATGATGGAACTGTAGGCAGCATAACATTCATGTACTTTACTGCATCGAACATGAGTTTGTTCTGATCGTTCGAACTTTCCGACAAACGTTCTAAAGGCTGCAAAGTCGGTGTGGGTAGTCCTATCTCTAACGCCACTTGCAGATCGGCTACTTGGCTACTCACTTACGTCCCAATTGAAATCGGCGGATTCGATCTGCGAGAACAGACTGTCGGCAGCTTTCGCCAAATCGCCCGCACATGATCGGGCCTCCTCGGACCACTGTGACAGCTTCAACAACGACTGGGCTTTAATCGCCCATGAACAGAGTGTTTTATAAAGCGCCTTTTGATTGGCCTTAAACCTCTTGATGACTTTAGCTGAGACCTCAATTCCTTGATCGGGGATGACCACGTTGGAACTCATCGTCAAGTGAACGAAAGGAACGAAAGTGAAACACTGGAATGTTCTCAGCTATTCCGCTAAATTCCCGGGTTTCGGCACCAAAAATGTTTGATCGGGAACGAAAAACACAGTCCAAATTCACTTGAGCGAATTTAATTGCACAACGGGTAAGAACGATTAACTTGGATACAATTTATAACAACGATAAAAAACTTTCTCCACTTTCACTTTTTGAGGTTGAACGCCATCTTCCCGTTCGAGAGGGGCTCAGGTTTGTAAAAACCAAAGAACTACATGAACGTACATTATTTTCAACTCTGGCCCGTCGGATCGAAATTGCACCGCCTATGGCTGGTGTGATGCTTGATGCAGTTTACTAATATAAGCACAATTACATTCGTTCGTTCTAAGACCTAAAAGAAACCTCATGTTCTGATCGACCCCGCTAGCCGCCGCTAGCGCTCGAACGGACACTAGACGCACTACTTCGGGCGTTTATGTACCTACGTCCGAACAGTCGTAATGGTTGATTAACGACTTTTTAAAAAGTTTTATTTCACAATTAACACAATGGAACTTGGAATTTTGAACAAGGAGCTTGATGAACGTGTGGCAAACGAATGGCAAGACGGCAGACGGCGAACTAAACTAAGGAAGCGAGCGCCACCTCTATAGCTTACAGCAGCTGCATTAGCAGTTATTAAGGGTTGGAGCAGGTAACTCCTCCCTCCTAAGGGTAGAAAACTTTCGAAATAGTTTCGGAAGTTTTCTCAAGATATTATGTGAGCAAGAGGAGGGGTGGCTTTAACAATGGTATGTAGGTACACACAAAATAATATACAAGTAGATAATAGTAAACTAAAGTATGAGACAGAGACAAGTATATAAAGTATATAAGTATATAAGTATACAAGTATATAAGTATAAAAGGTATAAGATGATAAACAGTGTAGAAGATTATCATTTACCTACGGTTAGTGACAACGTTCATATTACTATGTTGTATCAGAATCGAAATTCAGGCAGAGGTACAACTTTCTCTAGGTTCTGAATTAAACGATTTTTCTGTTTTTACAAAATCGATAGAGTGCTGATGAAAAACATGGCAACACAATTATGTAAAGGACAATGTTGTCCCTAATACTAGGATACAGGTATTGCAGAACCAACTGTTTAGCTGAGGGAATGGGAACTGATGGGGGTACTAGGTGCTTGAGGCTTTTTAACTCTATCTCTGCTGATGGTTTCCGGTTGGAATCCCATGACAATTTGATGAATTTTACAAGTGACGGGATGTGCGTCGTCTGAGTAGTATTAGGGGGGAGGGGGGGGGGGGTCAAAGTGCGGTTTCGGTATTCGATAGTGCTATTTCCTGGGGAAACTAAGAAGATACCTTTAAGTTTTCTAAACTCAATATCTCCATGATTTACTGTTTTAATTTGATCTTCGTAAGGGAAAAGGAATACGTGACGTTTAGCTTCTTCTAAGAGTTCCACGTGATTTTGTTGCAACTTGAGTTGAATTAAGTCGCAATGACCGTTTATACCTTTCAAAAGGATGTCTGATACACAACTATGTTCATTGAACAGTTGTAAACTATTGGGACAGAAATAATGTTCTATTCCAAGTTCGCAGGGTTCATTCAAGAATATTAATTCAGAATTTGTTTTTGATTTTAGAACGTATTTGGTCGAGGGGGAAATGGTTGTGTAAGCGTCTTCCTCTAGTGTTGGTATGGGTTGTAAATAAACCAAGTCATAAGTATTGGGATGCACAACCGGGACGTCGAGAAAATAGATTATTTCCTCGGCACTTATTTGACTTAGATGTGATTCTGAATTGCCTAGAGCGACTCTTCTTCGAAATCGGGTAGTCGGTTTTCATAAAATGGTGCGAGGTTTCTAAGGGTTGTAAGTAGAAGCTGAGGTTTTATTATACAGGGGTAGAGTTCGTTCAGTTTGCAGAATGTTATGGAATTTTCGATGTCTTGTGTAATGTCTAAAATAAGTTGTTTTACATGGGTAGAAAATGACCTTAATTCCTTTAAGCGTTCAATTTCAGAGGCTAGAGTATCATGGTTGTAATTTATTGATACTGTCGATGGTGGAATTTAGGTCTTCAATCAATTTATTATTGATTGAATAGTGGTGAGCGATTTGTTGTGTAAATATTTCCTGATTATTAAGGAGGTGTTGAAGAATCCGGTTGTATTTTTCTTCGTCGTTAGCGTCTAAATTTCCAGTTATAAATTTGACAATGGAACCTAAACCATTTAGTAATCCCCGCTTCTGACGGTGGGGCAGTATTGACTCGAAAATTCTTTCTTCTGCCAAATGTAACATGTGTTCGACTACATGGGTTCGTGGGTGGATGCCTTTCTTTCTGGACTTCTGCGTCGGCGTATTTTCAAGATTTCATCGAAATGAGAACATATTGCATTGATTTGGTTAAGAATTCCTTCTAACTTGTAATAATAGAGAATTTTTGCAGCACCCTCACACCGAAACGAACGAAACGAAAACAGTGCTGCGCATGCGCACTTAGACACCGAAAAGTTTGACAAAACGTGACGACGAAAAGTACCGGGATCTCACAGTGTCGTGTGAGATGACGAAACGTAATTTAACCTTACATCTATATGAATATTTCCTGCGGACGAATCAATAATATCAGTATGAGAAGATTCATCTGAATCATTTTTTGTGGGGAAATGTAGATAGGAATTATGTAGTCCACTACAAGTTTTACAACGATTTTTTGAAGGACATGATTTAGCAGTATGTGTCATTTTCAAACAATTTGTACAGACCCGGTGGTTTTTAGCTAAAGTGTACCGATCCTTAGCATTCAATTTAAGGAATTTAGGACAATGCATCAAAGAATGGCCCTGTTTACATTCAGGACAAGCATCGCTATTGGATGAGTGTGAAGTGAAGAAGCACTTATTAGATTGATTCTTGCGTGTTTGATTAGCTTTTGATGGAGAATCATCATTAGTGGATTGCACAGAATGAGGCCCAAGAGCCTTGCAACGCTTTTGAAGGAAATCTATCAATGTTAAATAGGTCGGTAGGTCATTGTCATGTGACATCTCAAATTGCTCAATTAGAGATTTGTCGAGTTTTTCGAGAATAGTATTGAGAATAAGGAATGACCATCCGACAACATCATGCTTAAATCCGCGTAAAGCTCCGAGATTGTCATTGACTAAAGTGATAAATGCTTCAAGTGATTGAGCATTATTTTTGACAAGAGGATGATGAGCTATCTGACTCCAAAGAGTACTGGAAATACGCCGAATGTCCATGTACTTTGTGACAATGGCTTCCCAAGCAATGGAGAAATTCTCATGACTGAGAGCAAGCGATTGTATTTGTTTCAAGGCTTCACCACAAAGAGACATCTTCAAGTACTGAAGGCGTTGGGTATCAGAAAGGGACAAATCTTCAATAACCATAGAGGTAAACAATGAGGGAAGTTAGGGAAGTCCGTATAATTCCCATTGAACGACGGTAGTTTTATTGGTGGAAGTTTACAAGGCGAATGTTGGTGAGAACGACAGTCAGAAACGGGAATAGTAGGAGTATGACTTCTATCCTCAACAACAACAATTCTGGACTGCAAGTTAAACAGGAGCTTCTTGTAATCACCAAACATCGCTTTAAGATCAGCCCTGTCTGTCTCTTTTGTGTCACAATATACTTCGATAAAACGAGATTCAATACCGGGGAATTGACTCACTAAATATCGCATCCTCAGCTCGTCAGCCGCAGAATCCGCAGATGCTGAATTCACAGTGTCCCGAACCACCAATTCATTCAATTCCTCGATGGAAAATTCCAACTGAGTTTTAAAAACAGCCGCTGCCATGATAACGCAGAACTTATCAGTTGAAAACGACGAAGGTGGATACTAAGATGACGCTGGGTTTATCAGTGAAGAAGGCGAGGATGGATACTAAGATGACTCTGGGTTTATCAGTGAAGAAGACGAGGATGGATACTCTGACTCGAAGTCAAACAACAGTGCGATGAAAGGACAACACAACGTTCGAGCAAAAGGGTCGTGTGAATTCAAAATGGCGAGTTGCAAACTGACTCCACGGATATTTATTTATACTAGGGGGTAACCGCAAACCTATTTGCTTCGGAAGTCGAAAGATACGATTAAAAAACAATAAGCTTGTATAAAATGATTGAAGAATGATGAGAAATGAAAGATCATGTACCTACGTGAATTGATATGGTGAATAACTAGAAAATGAGATGAAATGAGTGTGGTTAGTGAACTGAGTGTGCCTAACTACCAAATTGTGAGTTATGATGTTTTATGGGAATCGAACAATTTATATTATCCTAATCCGGCTCGAAGGACCAAAATGTTGGGGATTTAAATTTAAATTAAGCGAAGGACCAGGGCCGAGAGACCCGTTAAGGCTACCCATTGGGAGCAATGACTGTAGGTGCTGGTTAAATCTATGAAAATAATGATTGTAAAATTATGAAAAGAAAATGAGGGAGGTATGGGGATGGGTGACGAATGAAATATGGTGCAATACCTTAAAGTTGATGTGGCGACGCGTGGATGGGCCCATCCGATGAAGAAGTTCTTGAAGACAAGGATGAGGATGATTTTCAGGATGGACAATGCATACGCAGGGAAATTTGATGTTAAGTAAACAGAATTTGAATAGACAAGTTTAAATAAAAAGGTGATTATGGCCGAAAAGGCAAAAATGAAATTATGCGAAACAGCTCAGCAAGACGTGCTATCAAGGCTGGACCAAAGAGAAGTGAGTGGTAAAAAATTGGAAAAAGCGAAATGGCCGCAGGTGAAGTCTGATTCGTACACAAAGAAGAGATTAATAAGGGTTATTAGGTTGAAATGGTGTATGATGTTTCGAATGTGTTAAATGTATGGATGAAGGATGTGGTTGAAGGTAAACGTGAAAATTAAGTAAGTAAATTTGGAAAATATATTTTAAATTACTAGAAAACCACTAAACAACATTCATCGTTAGTAAGAAACCGGAAACCTGCTATCGCAAGAGGCTCTAAGGAGTCAGGCACGGGAAATTGTGTACAATGTGTGCCAGTATTTTACGAGGAAGAAGAAAGGATGGCGTGAAATAGTGCAGCGACGGGCGTCTCTGCGAGAACAGTCGGCAACATTATGAAGGAAGCTGGAAACCAAACAACATCAGATCGGGCGAGACCTTTGTTTGTTACACCAACCATGTCCACACCGCACAAGAAGGTCATCGATGCTGATGAATTCACCGATGCTGCTGTACGAAACAAGATACGTGAATTCTACATTGTTCGGAAAGAGTGCCCTTCATTGAAAACACTGCGGAATTGGCGAGTGACGGAGCTCTCGATTGTGGTAGAAGTTACCTTCGGAAACGACTGGTTAGTAGCGGTTTCAGGTGGAAGAAATGCCAGTCCAACCGGAAAAATTGAGGACGACTACCGTCAAAAAGATCACTTAGTCGAATTGGAGATCGATAGTTTCATCATTAATGTTGTACTGATACTGATAGCAGTTCCGATGAGGATTCGGATTTTTCTGATTAGAAGTTTTACGTACCACACTTGAATTACGTAAGTACTAAATAAATGAATAATAATATGTACTAAATAAATAAATAATAAAATAACATTTGTTTCCAATCTTTCCTTTTATACCTACCTACCTTCAAAAAAATTTCCTTATTTACCTCATTGTACCTTTTCAAAAAAGTACTCCTAATTTTCAAGAAAACATTTCATAGAAAAATCCTATTACACACGAGTTTGTCTGTCAGCTCAAAGGAGTCACGCTCAGGGGTCCGATTTTACAAAAATCGGGAAAATGCTACGTTCATTCACTATGGCTTTTATGACAGTATCATTATATCTGTGGGACACTTGAGAACGTTTACATGTAGTAGTTCCTCGAACTACCCTTCGACAGCCTGTTCTTAGAGAAATTCGAATTCAGAATTCGAATCTCCCGCCAAAGGCGAAAAAAGCAGGGTTGCACCTTCGCGGAGCGCTCTGCAATCGACCGCACCGCGGCGCCGGCAACACTGGTGACGCTCCGCTGATTCATCACTTTTCTTTTGGCTGCCTTTTCGACAGTTCGTTCGTGACATTTTTTGTGAGTTTTTTGTGATTGTGCACGAATTTTCTAAGTAAAACCCCCTTTTCTTCGATCGCTACGTCAAGGTAGGACTGTTGTTTTTCAGTTTCCTTTCTTTTTAACGTTCAGGATATTCGTGGAACGTCGTTTTCACGATGTTCACTCCGCGGTCCCCCCGGCGACCTCGTGGTCCCGTTCTCGACGTTTTGGATCCGATTTATGATGTGCGGAGATCTCGAGGGGATTTCGAGTCCGATGAGGATGAACCTCGATATCTCCGGACGCGATTGGATCGGGAAGTCGACGACTTTTCTACGCGGGGATACCGCTCGCGATCACGTTCGCCCCGGAGACGTGAGGTTACCCTCTTCGAAGGGCCTCGCGGTTCTCGCAGAGATTCCCGAGGAGCCTACCCATTTTATGATTTTGGGGGGTGTTCAGTCGGAAACGGTCGTCATGTGCGGAAGGCTCACCCAGATCGCGAATTTGGGGGGCAGTTCGCCCGCGATATCGATCGTGAATTGATACGCGGGTCCTCCGATCGTTTTTCCCCGAGGTCTCACCCGGATCGCGAATCTGGGGGGCCTCTCGTCCGTGATGCCGATCGAGAATCGGCACGCGGACTTTCCGGGGACGTCTCGGATCTCGACGACACATGGGGCGACGAAGGGGCCACTATCCCGCCCCCGGTACCCCCGGGGACGGGGGACCCCACTAAGGATGGGACTGGGGCATCCGGTTCATCGGATTTTGCAGGTTTCACCCCTCCTCCTGCAGGGGATTCGGCCTCAGACCCAGGCCCTGACGCCGGATTAGATCCCCAGGTGCTTTTGGCCCTGGGAGATAATCCCGCCATTCCGCCACCCCCGGCTCCGCGAATTCATCCGAGTATCGCGGGTCGTTGGGAACACCATTTGCGAAATGGTGTCCCACTAGAGGTTTTTAATGCCCTTCGGGCTAAATACACGATCCCCGCGAACTTGCCGGCGCTTGCGCCGCCCAAGATGAATCCGGAGATAGCGGCGTCAGTGGGGGCGGGCCATAAATCTGTGGACGCGTACTACGTCGGGATTCAACGACAATGCGCCACAGCCATCTCGGCCCTAGGTATGGGCCTCTCTTCGGTGGTGGAGAGAGGGGGTGCTGCTGTCCCCGTGATGGGGGACAGCTATGTCAACATGTGTGATGCGGGACGGGCCATGACGGCCCTGTTCTACGATGTAAATCGCACCAGGCGACGGCTATTGTTGGCGGTTTGCTCCCCGGCCCTCGAAAAAATTTCTAGGGATGTCCCGCCATCAGAGTGGCTTTTTGGGGACAATCTGGGAGCACGTTACAAGGAATTTCTGGGGATGGCCTCCAGTCCTCGGGGTTTAGTGTCCCTCAAAAAACCGCCTCCCGCACCCCCTCGCCCTCAGCAGCCCTCAGGGCCAGTAAGCCTGCAACAGGGAAACGAGAGGGGCCGAGCTGCTCGTCGGGGTGGGCAGTCTCACAGACCGGCCAACAAATCCCGAGGGAACCAGTCCTCCAGGGCACAACGCCGCCCATTCAGAGGGTCGACGGGGCCGCACAGCAGGAGCTGAGCTCGGCGCCCCCACAGGTAATTAACCCCCCCTTAGGGGGTCGATTATTTAATTTTATAGAGAATTGGCGGGCTATCACCGATAATCCCATAATTTTCTCATGGTTGAACGGGGTTGAGATACCTTTTCACACGATACCGACCCCCGACCCTAGGTTGCGTCCACACTCGTCAGATAAGGCGTTTGTTCAACAATTTTCCATTATTTTAGACAAGATGGTGCGGGGCGGGGTCGTGAAAACATGTACCTCACACCCGGGTCAAGTGGTTTCCCCCTTTTTCTTGGTGGACAAAGCGTCGGGGGGAAAACGATTTATATTAAATTTACGACATTTAAATTTATTTATAGACGCCCCCCACTTTAAATTGGAGGATCACCGCACCATGCGGGACCTCATTGAACCTGGGAGCTTTGGGGCGACAATCGATCTCATGGACGCATACTATATGGTGCCAATTGCAGAGCAATCTCGAATTTTTCTCAGATTCTGTTTCCAAGATCAATTGTACGAATTTACGTGTTTGCCCATGGGCATGTCGGTTTCGCCGTATGTTTTTCATAAGCTCATGCGCCCCATTGTTCAATGTCTTCGCTCACAGGGCATAAAGTGTGTAAACTACTTGGATGATTTTGGTATCGTGGGGTCGTCTCAGATGGAATGTGCAAGGAATATTACCATTTTGTCGGACCTTTTACGACATTTGGGGTTTATCATTAATGACGCTAAGAGTAAATTTTCCCCTTCGCAACAGTTCGTGTTCTTGGGTTTTTTGTTTGATACGGCAGACTTGACAATTTCTCTTCCGCAGGAAAAGCGCTTACGGATCAGGGAGTCGTTGTGTAAATTCCATAAACTACAAACCTGCTCAATTCGACATTTAGCGGGTCTGATAGGTACACTAGTGGCCGCGATACCAGCAACCCCCTATGGAAAACTGTACACAATGCATTTGGAAAGGGTTAAGGTTGAGGCCCTAAGGGCAAATAACCAGAATTTTGACGCAAAAATTCAGTTACCATTATCCATACGGTCAGATATTGAGTGGTGGAGTAGCAATATTATGACGTTGTCCAATCGGCTACATAATGACGACTATTCCCTCACAATTTCTACAGATGCGTCATTATCAGGCTGGGGGGCGGCCTCCGGGGAGGCCACAATCAACGGTTGGTGGTCAGTAACTGAAGCGGGGTGGCATATTAACGCGTTGGAATTGAGGGCAATCGAATTA
Source organism: Leptopterna dolabrata (assembly GCA_954871275.1). NCBI lineage: Eukaryota > Metazoa > Arthropoda > Insecta > Hemiptera > Miridae > Leptopterna > Leptopterna dolabrata. The sequence continues at coordinate 51,047,582 of OX940982.1, forward strand.
GCCTTACAACATTTCGGTGACGTCGAGAGCGACCGCCGTATCCTCATTAGGGCAGATAATACCACGGCCATCAGCTGTATTAATAGGCAGGGGTCTATGTTGTCCCACCGCCTGTTTGAGCTATCTGAACGGATCTGGCGGTGGTGTGAGCAGAGGCGTATTGTCATTTTTGCATCCTACGTCGCCTCCAAGGATAATACAGTAGCCGATGAATGTTCTCGACGTCTCCCTGGGACAACAGAATGGTCATTAGGTGAGGAGGTTTTTCGGTCTATCATAAACGATTTGGGGTGTCCCGACATCGATATATTTGCCTCTGCAGCAAATGCGAAGTGCGACAGGTTTCTTTCCTGGCACCCGGACCCTAGGGCATGGGGGATTGACGCCTTCACCTTTTCTTGGAAGGGGTGGAATTTTTATGCGTTTCCGCCGTTTGCGCTGGTCCTCAAAGTGCTGCGCAAAATCATTGCGGAGGAATCAACGGGGATAGTTGTCGTACCGGAGTGGCCGGCACAGCCCTGGTACCCCACCTTTTTTGAATTACTGATCTCCGCGCCCTTATATTTTGGTCCTAACGATCGATTGTTACACTTGCCTTTCAGGGACCAGACCCACCCGCGGGCGGACACGCTACGATTGATAGCAGGGAGGTTGTCCGGCAAGCGTTCGAGAGGCGAGGGATTATCGCCCCGGCAGTGGACACTATGTTAGCCGCGTTATCGCCGGCGACATATGCCCAATACCAAGGATGCTTTCGGCGCTGGTGGGAATTTTGTAGGAAGCAAGGGCTGAGTCCCTGGGATCCCAAGCCTACTTTAGTGGTACACTTCCTTCAGACCATACTTCAGGGCACCTCGGTATCGTATGCTACCTTTAATACTTACAGATCGGCCTTGTCCCTTATTGCGGCGGAGCCTTTGGGTTCTGACCCCCTTATTTCCCGTTTCTTGAAGGGAGTGTCACATATTCGTCCACCGGCGGCGCGGTATGACACAACTTGGGACCCACAGGGGGTGTTACTGTGGTTGGAAAGAACCGGTCAGGGGTTTCCTTGGCTGTCCCACAAGTTAGTAACCCTGTTGTTGTTGGCAACAGGACAGAGGCTCCAGACTATTGCATCAATAAAGTTATCGGAGGTGCAGATACGTCCAGGTCAGGGGTTGGACATCCGTATCTCTAGCCGGTTGAAAACTTCAGCGCCTTATAAGCCGCAACCATGCCTCACTGTGCCGTTTTTTCCGCAACGGCCACTCCTCTGCGTGGCGTCCCTCATGGCAGAATACCTCCAGGCGTCGGCACCTTTGAGGTCCCCAACCACCGACGCATTATTTGTTATCACCAGACTCCCATACACGGCGGCGTCCCGCCAAACGATTTCGGGTTGGGTGACGGGGGTGTTGAGGGAAGCGGGGGTTGCTGATTTTTTCACGCCGCATTCGACAAGACACGCGTCAGTGTCGGCCGCGAACAGAGCGGGAGCCTCCCTAGATACCATTTTTAAGACGGCAGGGTGGACGAGGAACTCGGCGGTGTTCGCCAAGTTTTATAATAGACCCCTAGTGGCCGACGACTCACTCATCTCCCATGTGTTTGTTTCCACACCAGAGTCATAAGCTGTTCTCCTATCTTTTCAGATGAGGCGGAATGGACGGAGCGCCACCTCCTCAAGAGGTGGGGTGTGAACCACACATGGAGACTGCATCTGTTCCCCCCTTTTGTTTTTTTTTTTGGGTCTTTGATTTATTTTGTATGGTGGTCAGGCTGACACCCCTTGTTTATACTTGTATACAGTTACGTTTATTTGTTTATATATACAGTTTATATATACAATTGATATATCCAGATTAGCCGTGGTTTGTGTCCTTTCCTCTCCCTGGAGTAGAGTTTAAGAACACTACTTGGGTGATATGTGGATTGGGGCCTCCCAGCCCCGACACTGGCAGGGACAAAAAAGGGGGAGGGGGAGACGTTATATCGGGAGAAGACTAACTGAACCCAGGGAGGGAGCCCAAGGAGGGGTGAATTTAGGTGCACCGGGGCTGGACTACACAGGTCTCAGAAACCGTTTTTCGACTTTCAGATTTTAGTCTTCTCTCTGTGTGTTTTTTTCCCTAGAGCAACTGCCTAGCTTGGTTTGATTCTTTAAACAAACTACATGTAAACGTTCTCAAGTGTCCCACAGATATAATTGATGAATAAACGAACTTGTGAAGTTCATTCCTAATTATATCTAGTGGGACACTTGAGAACGTTTAGGACCCTCCACACCCTGCCCTATTGTCTTGGACATGGCTGGCAGTTGCTGATTTTCGTCTTTCAAAGAGTGATGAATCAGCGGAGCGTCACCAGTGTTGCCGGCGCCGCGGTGCGGTCGATGGCAGAGCGCTCCGCGAAGGTGCAACCCTGCTTTTTTCGCCTTTGGCGGGAGATTCGAATTCTGAATTCGAATTTCTCTAAGAACAGGCTGTCGAAGGGTAGTTCGAGGAACTACTACATGTAAACGTTCTCAAGTGTCCCACTAGATATAATTAGGAATGAACTTCACAAGTTCGTTTATTCATCAATTTTTATTATAACGAAAAAAGGTAAGTTTTTATGACGGTTCACACTCAGCTAGAAAAAGGATTACAGGGGGAAAGTGCTGCCACTGGACAGGGGGGGGAAAAAAAAGGGGAATTCCGTGTTGAAAATGATTTCCACGTTCTCCGCCAGAGTGCAGGGTCGGAGGGCGTTATTCTAGTGCACGGACTATAGTAATATTAGTTGAGTATATTTTGTTTAGGTACCTAATTTTAGTTTTATTGTGTATTTATATATTTTTCAGTAATTATATGACTAACGTCTGTCCTGGCTATGGATGTTATAAATGGTGCTGGTATCTGTTAGAATATTTTTTTGCAATAGCTCAAACTGTGCAGCACTTTAGTTGCGAAGTAGCAAAGGTAGTTGGAAAGGACTGACCTCACCTTCTCTGGGCTTGTGGTATCGTCGGACACTAGATGCAGGGAATAGATGTGCAGTGACGTCCCTCCACAATATTCAGCTCAGAAATAGGTATGCACAAAGTGTTGCGATATAACAGTTGCAATAGAATTCTTGCCACCCGATGTATCAGCAAACTACAAGCTAGTTTATAAAAGGACGAATAGACTGCTGACTAGGTAACTGTACCCAGGTGATGGAAATGAGGTCGGTACCAAATTTGGTGACTGGGTCAAATTTGACGTCTACAACGTGGCTTAGCGATCTGGCGGAGCGACAGGGGTCCTGACTGAAAGAATAGTTCTTTGTTAGTGAAGAGGTGGGAATGACGGGGCGTCGGAGTCCCGAGAGCAGTGATAGTGGGGTTGTGCGTAAGCTATATGTACTGAGAGTGGGCTATCAGATGCGAGATAGGAGGTCTTGATAGAATGTTTTTTGGCCTAAACATGCCACCGACCAAATTTGAATATTTTCAAATTCAGCCCTAATTTTCTGTAGAGTACGGATCCTCACGAAGTGGGAGTAGTGGAGAGCACTGAGAGGCGTGTCGCTTCAGGATGGAGCCGTCAGCTGCGCGGATAGAGGCCACCCTGACTAGTCCATCTTGACCTGGGTGAGTTTCCACCACTCTGGCTGATGGCAACTGTAAGGGTAGACAAGCGTCCTTTAGAAGAATCAGGTCACGAACCTGGAGGTTAGCCGGTCTGTCTCTGCCATTTGGAGTGTAACAAGGCACCCCAGCCTCCATTTGCTCCAAAACTGCTGGAAAATTGGACGGTTCATTTGCCAGCGGTCGAGCAGGTTCGGTCTCTGGTCCAATTCTGATTGTTCAGGAAATTTACAGAGAGAGCCATTGACCTAGAAATGACCAGGGGTAAGGCACTCAACATCCTCAGGGCTCGAGGAGACTGGACACAATGGGCACGAGCTCAATGAAGCCTCCACTCTGGCAAGCAAGTTAGCCATCTCCTCAAATGTCATGGGAGTATCCCCAGCTATGGCTTGGAGGCGCCCTTTTACGAATTTGACTCCAGCCTCCCAAATCCCACCCATATGTGGTGTCTGTAGGGGGTTGAAATGCCAATTAATCCCATGGCCGATATAAAAAAAAATTTCCTGAGCGAATATATAGGTGTATCAGAATAATAAACTAAAGTGCGATGTCCGTACACCGTCCGCCGTATCATGCATAACTACTTCATTTTAGGTCTAAAAAATTCGTTCTTTCACACACAGGCTCCATTTGGGTCCTGGTTATGTCCCGAAACTTTGCAGCCCGATCGGAATATACCCAGATGTGTTATGGGTGAAAAATGGGTGTAAAAATAGGGTTTTTTGGTGTTTTAGTAAAATGAGTGTTTGAGGTATCTTTTTTTATGTTTTTTAGGGAGAAAACCGAATATGAAGTCGAGTTTGACCAAAGAGTGAAGAATTGAGGTTGTAACGAGGGTTCAGCATTTTTTATGAGCCAAAAACCTGGGAAATTGTCCGAAACCACCATCAATTTGTATAATAACACTAGAAAAAGTGTCAACAGGTGAATCAAGACAATTAAATGGCACTATCAGTTATCAAAGATGATTTGAAAAAAAGGTAATTTGTGTTTTGGGGGCCAAAATTGGTGGAAACATCAGAAATAGTTATTTCAGCTATTGCACATGATAGAGACAATAAATGAACAGCCAGCATTTCTTTAGATAAATCCAATAGAAGAACAATCCCAAGTAACAAGAACTTTGCAGCGTTTTATTCTATGTATTCTCTCAGCAAAAATTTTATAACACCCCCTTAACATTTTTTCCTTTCCGTTTCAAGGTGCATAGATCCCAAAAATGGAATGTCCGTCTGCCGTACGCCGTATCATGCATATCTACTTCAGTTTCGGTCTAAAAAACTGCGTTCTTTTGCACACAGGATCCATTTGGGTCCCGAAACGTTGCAGCCCGATCTGAATATACCCAAGGGTGTTAAGGGAGAAAAAACGCTGCAAAGTCGTTGTCACATCGGTTTATTATTCTATTGTACATACCTACCGAAATGTTGGTTGTTCATTTATTGTTTCTTTCTTGTGCAGTAATTGAAATAGCTATTTCTGATGATTTCCTCCAATTTTGGGCCCCAAAAACACGAATTAGGCTCGGCTTTTTTTAAACAATTATTTTTGATCATTGATAGCACCATTTAATTGTCTTGATTCACCTGTTATACTACTCTTAGTGTTACTATACAAATGTATGGTGAATTCAGACAATTTCGTTTTTTTTCTCTTCAAATTATCGTTGATTATTGATAGTGCCATTTTTCTAACTAAAACATGGCTGATAGTCAACGCTTGTTAGAGGGAGTGTTGTGGATAATTAGGTAGGGTAAAGTCGTGTACCTTGGGACGTTTGTACCTCGGTACAGATGCGGAATAAATATGAAGGAAAGAGGGAAAAAATCCCCCAAGGACACTAAAGCAGGCCATGGCAATGGCAACACTAGGTGAAGACCGCCTTTTTGATTATCTGCTGCCTTATTGGACTGATAACAGTTTTCGATTCCCGGGTCGTCAGAAAAAATTATGAAGCTGTAATCAATCGCCGTTCACAGTCACAGTAAGTTGAATATTTCATTACTTTTGATTGCATATTGTTCCTTGAGGTTGGCCCTAGTGTTGATAACGTTTCCAGGATGACTGTGTCACTTTTCATTCCATGGAAACGATATTGGTGAAAAGTTGTCTTTCTTGTACCTACCTCGGGACAGTTTGGTGCTTGTACCATGGAACACTATGGGACATGCATAACACAGTGTCCCATGGTACACGCGCCAAACTGCTATATTATTTTGGTGAATAATTCTAATATAAACAATTCATTTCATGGAACTTTTGTTGTTTTCAGATGCCGCGTTCAGCGCACGGGGTAACCCGTGCTCCCGTTGATCAAAAGGGGATACAGAAGGCCGCCAACGTCATTTTGAAGGAGACATGGGGCTGAATGTTATTGCATTTATATTTTATTACACAATTTGAAAAGTTTTGAAGCTTTTTTGAATAATTTAGCCTTCCCGTCCGAACGTACAAACATGTCCCGAGGTACAGAACAGGGTTTCCCATGGAACATGACTGGTTGTGTACCTCGGGGCAAAAATGGTTTTCGAAAAATGCATTTTAAAAATATTTAGAGTGTTCTGAAAAATCTGAAATAAATCATGGAGCTTCAGTATTAGATAATATTACAAGAAAAGCAATCAAGGTTCCAAATTTTCTATTCAAGACTTCACAGGAATCAAAAAACCAAAATCGTCCCAAGGTACACGACTTTCCCCTACCTACCTTCTCCGTGGCACTTCGCGTATGCCTATCTCTACCTTGTGTCTCCTTATCTGTTTTAATTATAAGCCTCCCCCCTACTGTTTTGTGATAACCTCTCATGATAGTAGAGATATTGCACATGCTATTTTCACTGCCTATCTTTCGTGAATAAAAAGGAATTGATTATTATCTTATATGTAATTAATAATTCCTATAGTGTGGCATGACCAGTAATCTAATGTTTGTGTAATCATTCTTCAGGGTAATTCGACACTTCTGTTCAAACGCAACATACCTCAGACTCTAGAAGACGGGCAGTACATGAACCTCAGTGGGCGGGGAATCCCGAACGAGGAGTACGTCGAACCCACTTCCAAGGTTACTGTGGCGAGTACGGTGGCTAATGGTACCAATGGGCATGGCAGGCACCTGGGTTACTGTTGCCAAGACGAAGAATCTGAGATGTGGGTGCTCTCCACTAGTGACCGTAAAGTAAGAACTGCCGTCATTTTCAGAACCATGAGGTCAGACAGTTTGGTAGAGTGAGGTTAGGTAGCATGAGTTTTGAGATGAAAGAAATGTATGAAACTACGAGTGTGGGTACACTGGGTGATGTGGCGAGAGGATGGCATTCCCTGGGGCTCTGTACTTCCTCGGGATTCTGCTGTTTCGTCTGGGTGGCGCAGGTGTAGAGTGACTTGTCACAAGCCCTGCCAATGCTCACGTAAAACAGTTTTGCCACCCACTCCGAATTTAGTATTTAAAACACACCATTGTGTGTTTTATGGTGAGCATTGGTCAGGCTGTCCCCCTTTTGTGTTTTGTGGGGACATCGGTCATGTTGATGACAAATCAAACGAAAATACTTATTGGCACACTGACAACGCACGCAGCTGGTTCTAGCAGAACCCAGTCGAACCAAAGATCCCCTGCCATCCTCTTGTGACGTATCTCACTCTCTGAGCACTGTGAGCTTGCTGTTGTTTTCACTATAATAGTGGTTGGTCCATATAATTATATTCAATTTTGGTTTGGATTAATCTGTCTTAAATAATTTCATGACCTAACGTGCTATTCGAGTCAGTCTTTCTTGTTCTGTCACCCTGTGGCTCACCTTTTGCTTAGCCTTACTGATATGTTCACTATGTGCTCTTAATAATAGGTTCTGATCTAGTTGACTGTATAACTAATTATATTTTGTCACAATTTTGGAATAATCATTAAATCGCAAGCCACATCACATTAAGTAGACACCAAACTGATGTAATTTTTCAAAATTTTGTAGAACAACATTTATTACATACTAGCTGTACCCGGCATGGGTTGCACTGTCACACAATGAAGGAAGTGATTTAATTTTGTTTATTGCTTTCGAGTACGTACACAATATTTTTGTTCCCAGTCAGTGCACACAAATATATTAGAAGGTTTTCCGACTCACGCTCTTAGTTCTACCTACTAATTGCAGAAACCTTCCCAGGCGTGCGCACAACACTTCACCGAAGTTTCATCACAATCAGATTAATGGTATAGGAACGCATAGGGATAAACAAAAAAAGCGTTAATTTTCATGTAAATAGAGTTGAGAACTAAGTCTTGGAAACCCATTTCAAAAATAAAAAACGCTGCTACGTCCTTGTCACATGGGTTTATTATTCTATTGGGCATACCTGCAGAAATGTGGCTATAGGTACATTTATTTCTTTATAGAACAGCATCAGTGCCAATATACTATTGGAGAGACTGTTGGAGACTATTGGTTAATTGAGGTGGTAGGGTGGTGCGGAGTTAGCCCGTGAATTAGGCAGTAGGTCAGTATGCGAAAGTGTGCAGTGTGACCTTAGGACTGCGGAGGGAGTCCCCAAAAAATTCGAAGTCAGTCCGATCGAGGAGGACATTGGATCGAGGAACCACCAATGGGGCACAGGAGATGAGATCACATACATCAGTAGGCCTTGAAAGCACATACTTAAGCCTCACCTGCTGCCACCTACCAATGAGATAGCTCCGCATCCAGCCCAGAAATGGCCCAAATACGCCAAGGGACGCCAGCACGGTAAGAATATAGTTGTGTGGTATCTTATCAATGCTTTGGTGAAGTCATTTGAGATAACGTCGACTTGGGCACCGCTTTCAAAGTCCGTGTGCACTGTTTCTATGAACGATAGTGAATTTGTTAAGGTCGACCGTCCTCTCGTGAAGCCATGCTGGTTAGGAACTACTGTTAGATTGAGCACACTCCTCGGAAGTGATCCATCATTGAGCGGTCCCCAGAGTTATGGATTGGCGTGATTTAAGATTCCTTCAATTTTTCCGGGAGCAGACCCAGTGACAAGGACCTGTTGAACACGACGGTCAGGGGTCCACTCAGTACCCCACAGCACTCCTTACGGAGTATGGGTGGCAACCCATCTGGGGCCGAGAGTCAAGACCCCGCACCTCACAAAGCATGTCCTCCTCCGTGAAGCTCAGGACGCCTATCGAGACGACATCGAGTACCGAGTTCTGGGGGTTGTCCCAACGGGCTTCTCGAAAACTTTCTCAGAGTACCGAGCAAATAGATCGGCTATATCATGAAATGTGCTTGCTGTTCTCCCCCAGACTCATGCAGTTAGGAAGGTCGTTCATGCGATCCCGGCAGTACATGTAGTTTGTGACAGTGGACTCGCGAGAATGCCCCTCCTAGACCAGCCAGATTATCACCGATTATGGAGGGATATCAATTAGGCTTCAGCCAAAACGACTCCATCTTCACTGGAACAATAAACGACTCGAGAACAGCCATTGTAACACGTCTCCTCACATGACGTACTTCTGGGTAGCAGAAGCATGAGGGGGGGGGGGGGAAAGGGGGAATGAAAATAGTATGAATGTCTGGTTCAGGAAAGGAATGTGAACAACTTGAAAGTGACTAACCTCCATCGTAATGGTACTACCTCAGTAATATTTACTGATGAGAACAAAGCTCCTACAGACGAGTATTGACGAAGAAAAAAATCATCCTCCATCGTTAGGGTGGAACAACTATTGCGGCTTGTAAATTGGGACATTAATGCCTTCAAATGAGCTCAAAATATTGTAATTATGTTGACACTGTAAAGGGTGAAAGGGCGTGGGGAAGCCAATAGATGTATGCATTATCAAAGGGACAGAATGTTTGTGAAGGAATCCTTCGGGAAACCTTTGGGCTTAAAATCCTTCTGGAAAGCCCTCAAAAAGTGGATAGAGTATGGTGGGTTACTCAGCACATATACTATCAAACCACGCTCTGCTACCATGTGACAGATGTGGGGAGAGTGATGGTTGACCCTCGAGAGTCCCCCTCCTAAACCAGTGAGATTATCACCAGTTAAGAAGGGATATCGATTAGGCTTCAGCCAAAACGACCCCATCTTCACCAGAACAATGAACTGCTCGAGAACAGCCACTGTCACAAGTTCCAAAATGCCTTGATATCCAACCCTAGACTTTCTTGCACCCCAGCAGCGTGTGCTAAATGGTAATGGGAAATGGATTTGTGATGCCGGTGGAGCTCAGAGAAGACATCGTGGCCCTCAGGCAAACCAACGACGATCTTACAACTTGTATGAGCAAGCCACTTTTTTTGGTGAACAAGGTTGATGATTTCCCAGGTGAACCGGAAGGGGGAAATTATTGCATAAGGGTCGAGTTTCAGGCACCAATAGCTTCTTTCAATAGCTTCTTGCAAGATGTTATAAAAACGCCGCAAAGTCCTTGTCACATGGGTCTGTTATTATACTGGACATACGTACAGAACGTTGGTTGTTCACTCATTGTTTCTTTCATGTGCAATTATTGAAATGGCTATTTTTGATGGTTTCCACCAATTTTGGCCCCCAGAAACACGAATTAGGCTCGGTTTTTTTTACAGATTATCTTTGATCATTAGTAGTACCATTTAATTGTCTTGATTCACCTGTTGATACTACTTCTAGTGTTATTATACAAATTTGTGGTGATTTCAGACAATTTCCCTGGTTTTTGACTCATAAAAAATTAATTTCGGGATTTCGTTACAACCTCAATTCTTCACTCATCGGTCAAAATCACCCACATATTCGGTCTTCACGTCCTACAAAACATGGAAAACGATACCTCACAAGATCATGTTCACTAAAACCTCAAAAATCCCTCGAAACCCCTTATTTTTACACCCATTTTTCTCCCATAACACCCCTGGGTGTATGCCGATCGGGCTGCCGTGTTTCGGAGCACAACTAGGACCCAGATGGGGACCCAAACTTGTGCGGAAGAACGACGATTTTAGACCAAAATTTATCGTAAATTTAAGGCTGAAACTTCGTTAGAACCTCAATTTTCCACTCTTTGGTCAAAATCTACTTCATATTCGGTCTTCTCGTCCCAATATCATGGAAAACGTTACCTCAAAAGCTCATGTTACTAAAACGCAAAAAGTACCTATTTTCATACACATTTTCACTCATAACACCCCTGGGTATATTCCGTCCTATCGGGCTGCAAAGTTTCGGGACACAACTAGAGCCCAAATGGAGCATGTGTGTGAAAGAACGAATTTTTTAGACCGAAAATGAGGCCATTATACGTGATATGGCGGACGGACATTGCATTTCTGGAATCTACACACCTTGAAACGTAAAAGAGACAATTTTGAGGGGTGTTATAACAATTTTTTGCTTAGCGAATACATTGGTGTATTATTCACAGAATAACAAACCGAAATGCAATGTCCGTCCGCCATCCACTGTACGCCTTCCGCCGTATCATGTATAACGGCTTCATTTTTGGTCTAAAAAAGTGTTTTTTTTCGCACACAGGCTCCATTTGGGCCCTAGTTGTGTCCAGAAAATTTTCAGCCCGCTCGCCATACACCCAGGTGTGTTATGGATGAAAATGGGTATAAAAATAGGAGCTTTTGGTTTATTATTCTGTGAATAATACACCTATGTATTCGCTCAGCAAAAAATTTTTATAACACCCCTTCAAAATTTTTTCTTTTCCGTTTCAAGGTGCATAGATTCCAAAAACGCTGCAAAGTCCTTGTCACATGGGTTTATTATTCTATTGGAGTTCTAGAGATTTTTGTTGGCTGTTAAATGTATTGTTTCTTTCACGTGGAATGATTGAAATAGCTATTTCTGATGATTTCCACCAATTTTGGCCCCCAAAACATGAAATAGGTACGCTTTTTTTTTAAGATCATCTTTGATCATTGGTAGTGGCATTTAATGGTCTTGATTCACCTGTTTACACTTTTTCCAATGTTATTGTACACATTGATGGTGATTTCAGACAGTTTTCCAGGTTTTTGACTCATAAAAAACCAATTTTGGGAGCTGAACCTTTGGTAAAACCTCAATTTCCGCGTCTTTGGTCAAAATCGACTTCATATTCGGTCTTCTCGTCCTCAAAAACATGGAAAAAGATACCTCAAAAGCTCATGTTACTAATATGTTGTTAAAACGCAAAAAGTACCTACCTATTTTGGTTTATTATTCTCTGAATAATACACCTATGTAATCGCTCAGCAAAAATTTTTTATAACCCCCCCTCAAACTTTTTTCTTTTCCGTTCCAAGGTGCATAGATTCAAAAAATGCAATGTCCGTCCGCCGTACGCCGTCCGCCGTATCACGTGTACAGGCTTCATTTTCGGTCTAAAAAAGTCGTTCTTTCGCACACATGCTCTATTTGGGCCCTAGTTGTGTCCCGAAACTTTTCAGCCCGATCGGAATATACCCAGGGGTGTTGTGAGTGAAAATGTGTGTAAAAATAGGTACTTTTTGCGTTTTAGCAACATGTTGGTAACATGAGCTTTTGAGGTATTGTTTTCCATGTTTTTGGGGACGAGAAGATCGAGTATGAGGTCGATTTTGGCCAAGGAGTGGAAAATTGAGGTTGTACCAGATGTTCAGCTCCCAAAATTGATTTTGTATGAGTCAAAAACCTGCGAAATCGTCTGAAATCACCATCAGTTTGTAGAATAACACTAGAAAAAGTGTCAGCACGTGGATCAAGACGATTGAATGGCACTACCAATGATCAAAGTTAATTTGAAAAAAAAAAGATCGTACCTACGTAAACCGGGGTCAATAGGGACGCAGGGGTTAATAGGGACAGACGTCCAGGAAAGTGTTATTTTTGAACATGGAGGGCGAACCGGAGGAGCCACAACAACCAAAAAAACGCTGCAAATCCCTGCACAACGGTTTATTATTTTGTATAGAATACCCTCCTGTTACAGATCACAGCTCTATGTATAGATAACCCTTCTATATAATATGATATGTACTATTCTATTATATACATATTATGTAGATCGCAGACCCTCCGTAGGTTAGTACCTAACCCCGTACTCGTTACTAGGTACCTACCTAAATCACGAGTTAAATGTTGCTAAAATAATTCTGCCGATGACAAACAGTACCTAACAAAAAGAAACACACATAATGAAGTTCTGAAAAGAAATTGTTGATGAGGAGTGAAAAAAGTTGCAAAAGTACCTACCAACAAACTCCAGCCCCCTTCTACGTAGATGGTATAATGCACCGTTTTGTAATAATTTACCGTTGAGTAATGATTTACCGTAGTAATAATTTACCCATCAATAATACTTCAACGTTTGTTCAAGTTTCACTACCTACCAACAAACTCCAAAAGAGCCATCATTTTTCAAGCGAAATAATATCACAGAACAACCAACTCGACTTCATACTCCGCCAATATAATCAGGTGATCCCTACCAATGATTGGCCGTATTCACAAATTCCTATTGTGGGCGCGTCTCTGGTTACGAGATTTGGTTTGAATTGTATACAATTTCATTCACACTGGAGTCGAAAATGCCTGTCGGTGCAAACTTTGGGGCCTTACTGTGAACGAACGGCTGGACGTACGATGCTCCGGATGGTCTTAAAAAACTCGCAAGTTCAAGAACTATTTAAAACCGTAAAAATATTCACGTAAAAAAATGGTATAGGCGTTTTGAAAATTTCAACCCCTATTTTGAACCCCTTAGAGATGACTCACAGTAACGTCGAGCTTCGAGGACCAACTAGACGCCGAACGGAACCTATAACCCGAATTTCATCAATTTTTTTTCATGGTAACTAAGAAAAGTGGCCCGTACGGCGTACGGCGTACGGCGGACAGACAGAAATATTTTTATTGCAGTTTTGGATTCTACATACCTTGAAACGTAAACCATCAAATTTTGAGGGGGGGTAAGAATTTTTTTTTTCATGCTCGATTCCAATGGTTCATTATTGAAAATAATAAACCAACAAACCAAACGGACCAGGAGAACCAATACAACAACATCAGTGGTAAGGCAATCTCTTCTCGATGTATGGCAGGATCAGAGGCAATGATAGGTTTGTTCCATCCGAGCGAGTTCAGTAGAACGTATTATGCGCAGATCAATCCGCGCATAAAACTGTGTTCCTACCGTGTCGGTTCCATGAACCCAAACTTCTACTTTCTACATCGACTGTACCGAACCGTGTTCCTTCCGCGTCAAGTGCAGAACAGTCCCGTACCGAGTGCGACACTTTTCCGCACTCACGGCGATCGAGTTATTTGAAGTGAACCCAAGAGGTAACAGTCTGTAACCTCCCCAAAATTCATTTGTTCTGTTGGTGCCGTGTCGTGACCGCCGTTACCGTGACTTGTGCTCCAATTCAATTCTGAGAGCCAAAGAAGACTGAGAACCAAATTTGCGTTCCTACCGTCATATTTTCGAACTCGCACTCACTCGCACTCGTATCTGCACCTACCCCCACCCCATTCGGTTCCGTACTGGCGGGTGTCGCACTGATGAACTCGCACTGACGCGGATGGAACAAACCTATTAAGTGTTATCACTCAAATCAGCTGTTTCACCAAAGTGGTCCTACTTTTGTGTATGCAACAGGTGCCGCGTCGAGCAGGTGAGTTTTCGCTGTTTTCTTTTATTTACTAGTTGATCAGGAGTAGAATGCTTCAAGAATTTCTCTCTATCTATCACCGTTCATATTCTATGACGTTTTTCCTGAAAAAAGGCGAATGCTGTAACTGAGTTGGGGTCAATAGGGACATGTTAAAATTGAACTGTAAATCAGTTTAGACCGGCAGTTATGCATTGCAAGGGTGATATTAGCGCGAGAATTCATCGTTCTTTGCCGATTTTGTGAATTCATGATTCCTCAGGTGCAAAATGGGAGATTATTCGTCTGGCCTCAGGCAGAAGACAAGGCAGCGTTCGAGATGATAGACATAGTCGGGGTCGTAGCTCCCCCTGTACAGTTTCGCAGAGGGATGTTGCTTTTCAGGGGAGTGGACAGCTCCGAATGGTGAATTTGAGTGTTTTAAAAATAGTTTGGTCTCTCTTGTGATGTTTGCTTGTTCTCCCTCGCAATGTTACCTATGCAATTTTGTGTTCCTTTTTATAGCCAGAGTTACACTCTGGGCTTTTTCTTTTTTTAAATAAGATCAAAAATTTCTTTTTCTACCTCCTTGATAATAATGAAGAGAAAAGACTTAGCCTTTAAAGTTATTTTGAGTTCCTTTTTGATATTTTTAATTTTTAATGAGTTATGAAAATGTAGACTGTAATTTTGTGCCTTACGATCTCAACTGTGATGTTTCTGTTAAAACGGCCAAATAAATTTCGTCCTATAACACATTTTGTATCTTAAAAAAAAACCCACAACGCTCAATGATCTTTTTTTGAATTTTTTTTTCTTCTAAAGTGTCCCTATTCACCTTAGACCACGAAAGAATAGGGATATTCTACGATTTTAGCCACTGTCCCTATTGACCCCAACCATGAGGGCGAATCGGGACACGAGCAATAAAAAAAAAACTAAAATGGCACAAATTTTAAAAACTGCCTACAGGAATTGATAGCTGAGATATGAAGGAACCCCATTTAAAAAAAAGCACGTTTCTAACCCAATTTGGAGGGGAGCTATACTTCAAAAACCGTCAAAACCGTCCCTATTGACCCCGGTTTACACCTAATTTGTGTTTTGGGGGCCAAAATTGGTGGAAACCATCAGAAATAGCTATTTCAATTATTTCACATGAAACAAACAATAAATGTACAGCCAACATTTCTGTAGAATAATAAACCCCATGTGACAAGGACTTTGCAGCGTTTTTATACACATTTTCACTCATAACACCCCTGGGTATATTCCGATCGGGCTGAAAAGTTTCGGGACACAACTAGGGCCCAAATGGAGCATGTGTGCGAAAGAACGACTTTTTTAGACCGAAAATGAAGCCTGTACACGTGATACGGCGTACGGCGGACAGACATTACATTTTTGGAATCTACGCACCTTGAAACGGAAAAGAAAAAATTTTGAGGGGGTGTTATGAAAATTTTTTGCTGAGCGAATACATAGGTGTATTATTCACAGAATAATAAACCAAAATGCAATGTCCGTACGCCGTATCACGTGTACAGGCTTCATTTTCGGTCTGAAAAAGTCGTTCTTTCGCACACATGCTCCATTTGGGCCCTAGTTGTGTCCCGAAACTTTTCAGCTCGATCGGAATATACCCAGGGGTGTTATGAGTGAAAATGTGTATAAAAATAGGTACTTTTGTGTTTTAGTAACATATTAGTAAAATGAGCGTTTGAGTTATCGATTTTCATGTTCTTGGGGACGAGAAGACCGAATATGAAGTCGATTTTGACCAAGGAGTGGACATTTAAGGTTGTACCAGATGTTCAGCTCCCAAAATTGAATTTTTATGAGTGAAAAACCTGGGAAATCGTCTGAAATCACCATCAATTTGTAGGATAACACTAGGAAAAGTGTCAAAACGTGGATAAAGACGATTAAATGGCAATACCAATGAACAAAGATAATCTGAAAAAAGGAGCGTACCTAATTCAAGTTTTGGGGGCCAAAATTGGTGGAAACCACCAGAAATAGCTATTTAAATTATTTTACATGAAAGAAACAATAAATGAACAGCCAGCATTTCTATACGTATGTCCAGTAGAATAATAAACCCATGTGACAAGGACTTTGCAGCGTTTTTCCTTTCCGTTTCAAGGTGCATAGATTCCAAAAATGCAATGTCCGTCCGCTGTCCGCTGTATCACTTGTGCCGGCTTCATTTTCGGTCTAAAAAATTCGAACTAAATCACTCGCGACGAAATCGTGGAAACCCATTTCAAAGAAAAACGGAGTTATTGAAAAATAGTCTATTTCCACTAATACACGAAAAACGCAAAAAACACTGTTATACCGGTTTCGGTGATCAAACCATCGTCAGTAACACACAATAACTGAAGGCATATTGGAGAGGAGACCTTATATATAGTCACAAAGTGAAATGTGGTCGATTGGGATTGGTTGTGAAAAAGAATGGTGAAGGGAACAAAGGGAGGGTGGTCGAATCTGATTGGTTGTGAAGAAAAATGGTGAAGGGAACAAAAGAAGGGGGGTCGATTCTGATTGGCCCAGGAAGAGAATGCCAAGAAGTGAAAGGAACATGAGGTGATCGGGAGGTGATGAGCGGGGGGGGGGGGGGGGGGGAAGAGGGGTGGAACCAAGCTGTTACAGAAATGAATGCAATAATGGAGAAAAACTTGAAGGAACTACATCATTCAAAGATTTACCCAACCTATCACTCTTAATAATTTCGAATTTTTCAAGTAGGTACATCCAACATGCTCCCTTTTTGGCAAAAATGAAGATATTCAATGAACTGTCTTTCTGCAAGATCAAAATTGAAGCTATGACCGGATTCATTCAAGTGACGTGCAAAGGCCGAATCACCCTTATTATCCCTGAAATCTTTTTCATGTTCCTTTATTCTTTCTCTAAACTTCCTACCAGTTTGACCACAATAGTCAAGTCCACAAGAACACTTTAATTTATAAACACCACTTTTATCTTGAACATTAATTTTATCCTTAACTGAACTTAATGAAGATTTGAGATTATGTTTAGTTTTATATCCTACTTTGAACCCTTTAGAAGTTAATATTTTACCAATTTTATCCGAAATTTTTACGTAATACGAGTAGATAATACCTCAGAAAGGATAGGTGTTAAAATAAGCAAGTTGGTTGATTGCTCAAACGAGAAGAGAATTATGATTTTATTGTTGAGCACGTTACAGTACGAGAGAGAAGACACAGTAGGTATATCCTTTTTTCCCAAAGCCCCTGAGCTTCTAAAAAAAAAGTAAAAACATTCCAGGACGGTGTATTTCATTGGTGGATGGGCATTTAGTAAGAAAATCATCCGCCAATCATGATCCTCCTTGCAATGGGTGTTGGATCTGCTGTAGGATACCAACAACGTTATAGATATCTGGCCGTATTAAGTTCGGCAGGGTCTCCCCCAAGGGTTTCTCACGTGGTTCCCGACGCCCAAGAGCCTAAGTCTTAAAAACGCATAGCCCCACGTGATTACCCGCCACCCAGGGACGAAATGGTAGCAGAAAAAAGCTCCATTCGCCCCTGAAAACGGACTTCATAACGTCATCTCGCACCCCGGAAGTACGAGACGTCCGTTGAATTAAGGAAAGGAATGCTCAGTTGCTGCTTAGCCAAAGTATAAGGCCCGGGCTTTCAGAAACACCGTTCAATGGGATGTTGTATTTTTCTCTTAGTGCACCCCACTCTTTCGCCCAGTACACATTGAGCTCGATGCATTTTTTAGCCAAGTAGTGTGGGAGGCGATCTTCAGACAGCTTCATAACCTTTAGTATATAATTAAAATGCATCCGAAGGGTATACACGTAATGGGGTTTCAACTGGGTTTCCAGAAACAAGATGTAATTAGGTGTGCATCTCGGTAGCGAAAATACTATCTTCACGAAAAAACGTAAAACGGCTTCTACATAATCACTGTAAAGAAAACCCCAAACTTGTGACGAATAACACAGAATTGAGCGCGCAACGGCATCAAACACCTTAAGTTTCTCCGTGAACGAAATTTTTGGGTGGGCCATGAAATTCTTCCACATACCTACTCATGATCGCGAGCTTCGCCGCTGAACTCTTTTCTTGCAAGTGAGGAGCAAACGTGAGTGTTGGTGTCAACAAAATGCCTAAATATTTGTACCTATTGACAACATCGATTTCCTGGCCTCCGAACCACCATCTTTCTTTCGTACTTTGTTTGCCGCCATTCCTAAACACCATTATTTTTGATTTAGATAAGTTAAGCTCCAAACTCCACGTTACACAATATTCCTCGATCCTGTTGATCATCCTTTGTAATCCAATTGCACTGGATGACAGAAGAACTACATCATCGGCGTACGACAAGTGTCGGACCTCACGGTCCCCTACCCACACACCATCCCCCAAAAAGTCATGGAGATCATTAAAAAAATAGCGAATAAACTCGGAGAGAGCAGGCACCCTTGCTTTACACCCGTAGACGTTTGAAAATAATCCGTAATAGAGGACTTTCCTAGTTTCACGGCGGCTTCTGTGTGGGCATAAAGACTTCTTAAAGCATCAATAAATTTTGTAGATACACCTTCAATGGACAACTTATACCACAAATAATCTCTGTTAATCCGATCAAAAACGGATGCAAAGTCAATGAAGAAAGCATAAACTTTAGACCGTTTAACTCTAAGTTTGATATTTACTAGACTAGTCAAGTTGAAAATATTATCAATGGTCGAATATTTTTTCCTGAAACCTGCCTGGTACTCATTTAGAATATTTTCATCATCCATCCAACTGGATAGCCTTTGCAACAAAAGCCCTGCATATATTGCTTCCGAGTCTGCGAAGCAGCGGAAGCCTTGTGTTCACTTTCGTGAGCCAAAAAATTTTTGTCATCAGAAATCAAAATGTCCACTTGCATTTTGCGTTTCAAAGCCTACTGAACAAATTTGGTTCCGTGTCTGTCGGTCTGTGGGTCTGTGAGTCTGTCCGCATTTCCTTGTTACAGCCATAACTTCCACGAGTTTGAATTGATTCAGCTCAAATTCTGAGGGATGGTGCGGATAAGGCCCCTTGAGGTCCCATACAAATTTCAACATGATTGATCCAGCGGTACGCCCTGCGCATGCGCTAACGTTAAATTCAACAAACACGCATAACTTTCACAATTTTGATTCACTTTCGCTCAAATTTTCAAGGGTTGTTTGGACAAGGCCTAGTGAGTTCCAGTATGAATTTCAGCATGATCGGACCCTCGGAGCGCTCTGCGCATGCGCTGGCGTGAAATAGATTCAATTTCCTTGTTACAGCCGTAGTAACCAAAGATTTCACCCAATTTCAATGCAATTCTCAGGGATTAAGCGGGTAGGGCCCATTGAGGTCCCATATAAATTTCAACATGATAGAGCCAGCGGTTCGCCCTGCGCATGCGCTAATGTGAAATTCTTCAAACACGCATAACTTTCGCAATTATGTATAATGGACGTAATGTTATGTAATATGTATATTTCATGTAATGTAATGTAATGTAATGTTATGTAATATGTATATTTCACGTTATGTAATGTTATGTAATGTAATGTTATGTAATGTTATGTTATTTTGCTTCCGAGTCTGTTCTATTTTATAATGGGTCACTCTGATTGTGACGAGGAAGCTCCTGTGCCATCACCTTGGCAGTGTATTTTAGCCAATGTGTTCATGAAGGAGATCCCCCTATAGTTATTAACGACATTTCGAGCTCCTTTTTTGTGAAGCGGGAATACAATGGATTGACCAAAACTCTTGGGTGCTTCACCAGTCACGAACACCTCATTGAAGAAATCCAACAATATTTTCAGGCAATCGTCATCCATACCCTTGAAAAATTCATAAGGTATTTGATCTGGACCGGGTGCTTTATTCTCCTTAGCCTTATTCAATACGCATCTAAGCTCGTCTATTTCAAAGGGTTTATCCAAACGCTCTATGACCGTTAACGGTCGGGCGTACGCGGTAGTACCAATCTCCGTTGAAGGGTTTAATAATGACCTGAAATGACCGAACCAGACTGATCCCTCAATCCGCGAGTCAATAACTAAACTTTTGCTCTTAAACGTTGACACTATCGCCCAGTATTCCTTAGAACTTGTGATCTTTTCTAAACGCTTGCCTACATCTTGATGAAATTCCTTCTCCTTGCGTTCACACAGTTGTTTATATTCTCTATTAGTAGTTAAATAGAAGTTCTTAATGATATCAGAACCGTTACGTCTGTTATTTAAGAAAGCAAAAGACCTATCTCTCATACGAAAACAGTCTTTATCAAACCAAGGCTTTTTAGCTGAGATCTTGAAATATTCGCCATTACTTACTGGTACACTACTTCGCCCAGCTGCCTTCCCGATGCAATCAGTAATGAAACTTTCCTTCAATTCAATACCTACAACTTCGGAGTAATCAGAAAGTAACTCCTTGAGTTTATCATTGTAAAACTTTTTGTTAGCGTTAAACCACATTAACCTCGGCAACAAAGGCAAAGATACATCATCTTCATCATGGTTATTCTCCCTGACAGTTAGCACAATGGGCATGTGATCGGAGTAGACCCGCGGCAAAACCTCGAAATCTATCAGTTCGTCCAACAGATTCACAGAAACCACACAGATGTCAATAACTGACGAACCCCGGGCCCCCAAGTACGTGAATTCACCCGTCCCGTCCGAGATGGAACGACCATTCATTATAACCAGTCCCAACTCATTGAACACTTCAACAAACGTTTTCCCCACAGCATTTATTACTATATCCTTACTATTTCGGAATGACTGTGCAATGGCAGGAATTCCATCGACCAATTCTTCAGGTACGATCTGCAACTGCCCTATTCTAACATTTGCATCACCAATTATAATCATATTTCTATCTAAATTATTTTGCAATCGCTCAATCAAATTCATGAAATCCTCGTGCCACTTGTTCTGATTCAAATACATTGGGAAAATACTGATCGACTCTCCACTCAATTCAATATTGGCGTAAACGTACCCAAAATCAAGACAATGTACAAAATTACAAGAAATATTCCGTCTACAACCAATTAAGATACCCCCACTTGCTCTACCAAATTTTGACATTTTTTCAGCCCTAGCTCACCCATGCAATATGATAATCTCCGAAATACTTTTCAAACTTATTGTAATCATTTTCAATAACATGCGTTTCAACTATAACAAAAATGTCATGCTTATAAATCAGTTCGAAAAATCCAAGATTTGAGATACTCCGCTTAAGGCCGTTGACGTTGTACCCGATAATTTTCAAGTGCTGATCCTCTGTTGCACGACTCCTAGCTCGCTGCTATAAACTTCCAGCTGCTGACGAAGCTCTTCCTTCTCCCAATCTAGTTCGTTGATGTACTACACTTCCAGATTTAATACCAGCTACATATCCAGACAAATCTTCCCCGGTCAATGATTTCAGTGCAGCAATAGCATCCTCTTGGTTCGACTTCACCAGTCCCACTCCATCGTTCCAGTAAAATCGTCCTTTGTTAACCAACAACATATTGTTCCGTACAAATGTATCAACCCCTTCACCCTTACGCCTCTTTAACTCACTCATCACTGCAAATAGTTTTCGGCGTTTTTCGCGTGTTTTGGCACTATAATCCTGCGAGATAGATATCTTCATACCTCTCAGCTTATTTGCATTTTTAAAGATAATCAACTTGTCCGAGGATTTAGCCAATACGACCAGAATCATTCTAGATTTTGTTTGGTGAACCGTTCAGCCTCACAGTTTTCTTGTGCACGTCGAGCACTGCTCCCCTCACTCAGTACGTCACATCCCAGCAACATCAAAGCCCCACCACTGCGTTCGCAGATAGCAGCTTCAAGTGTGAAGGGGTGGCACCCCTCTAAAGCTAGCTCCACTGCGGTCGCACCCGTGCTTGAATTGGTTGTGACCCCTCCCCCACTATTGAAATGTTGAGTGGGTCAGGAGTTCCTTCACATACTGATTGGTCTAACAGTGTGATTTGGGATCCTGTGTCCACTATAATTTTACCCGTGGAGGAGCCTACCCTACCCTTTACTGTGAAGAGGGGGACTCCACCCAAGTTTACCCTGGCCTCTCGTATTTACTCTGTGTCCAACTAGCGAGTCAATCCTGGGTTCCCTGGTCAGCCTTCCGTGTTCCACTGGTAATTTCCTGGGTTATGTCCTTGTTGGTTGGGCCCCTCGCTGGTTGTTTGGGGTCTGAAAAGTGCTTGGCCTCCTTTTGCTTCTGTGTAGGAGGTGATTTCTTTCCTGGTTCTGGGGGTTTCGATGTGGATGCTGGAGTTGATGTTGTGAGGAGGGTCTGCTGTGGTCGGGCCTGGAGGTTTGACTGTATTACGTTTATAGTTTCCCTCCGGGTCGCCACATAGTCAGTGGCCTGTGCCAGTGTGGCTGCTTCTTTTAACATTGCAGACCACATGATTTCTGTTGAGAGACTTGTCATAAAGACTTCAATGGCATGGACTTCCGCCTGCTTAACCTTAGCAGGATTATTGGAATCCACAACCGTCTTAATCATTGCCTCCCTCACCCTTGCTCCAAAGCTTTCTACTGACTCATTTTTGCCCATCTCCAACAAATGCAACAGATGGAGCATATGGCCACGTGTTTGTTGTCCTTCAGACCTTTTCCTCAACTCTTCGTCAACTTTTTCCATGTTGCTGAGGTTGTCCATTTGTTTCCGCAGCTCTAGGAAAGAGCGAGCACAACCCCTGTGTTCCATAAGAGCCATTTCAATCAAAAACCAATCATGAGCCCTGTAGAGGCGACTGGCATCACCTATGGCTCTCAAAAAGTCGTCATCCAGCTTTTCATTTTTTCCTCCCCACTGAATTTAGGTAGCTTGCCCCTGAGCTTCAAGCCCTAATCGCTAAACTCTGGGAAATCTCTAATTTCATATCTCACCGGGACAGGGTACTGGTAAGTGCTGGTAGGGCCTACCCCTGACCTATGGAAGGTACCAAAGTAGGTAGGTGGCCTATTGCGACGGGATGGATGGTATGGTAGTTGTTCGGGGTTAATGACTGGTGCCTGGTGGGAGTGATCAGTGCCTCGCGGTCTATCAGGTATGTAGGGCACTGGGGGGGACCCCAAGTTACCCTTCATTCTTGAGGTTGGGTAAAAGAGGTATTGCTTGGGGAAAGGCTTCCTTATTCGGCTGATTTTCCTCCCTTTGGGGATATCCCCACTGGCCTATAGTTTCTCTCATTAACCGCTGGTTGACAGACTGGCCCTCCATAGCATTAGACAGGAACTCCAATCTCCCATCCAGTGTAGTTATACCCGGTCCAAGATGGTTCTGTATATAGGTGTTGGTGGCATTTGCATGGTCCAAGGCCTCTTTCATCCCTACCAGGGTTGTCAACTCCTCCACCCTGTTCTCTAAAGTCCTTATCGCACCTACAACTTCTCCCACACCACCCCAGATTTCCTAGGGGGAGGGTGTGGGAAGATGGAGGAGGGGGGTTGGGTTCTGGTGGTAGGAGACCACTGAAAGATAGATGGTGCTTGCCCTCATTAGAGGATTCTGACATCCTATTTCCCTCTCCCTGGGATGGGGGTGTGTGAACCGGGGTAGAAAATTATGCTCCCTGAACCTGGGGACGGTCTTCACCCCCAACTAGTTAGAGGTATGCTGGCTCCGTATTCAATGTCAGGACCATATCCTCTTGTGACACCTCTGATCCTAGATTAGACCTCTCCCCATTGTGGAAAAACCTATTCCTCACTGCTCCCTAAAAATTGTCCTCTATGTTGTTACCCTGCATGTCGATGTTATTCAACACAGTCAAACGGGCTGTAGGGTTACCCTTGTAAAACCTTTCCCATAGAAAAAAGGATTGATCACGTACTAGGGAAGGGATAGAGCCAGAGGTGGCACCAAGTGGGGAATCCAACGTCCTGCCTTGTGTACAAAAACTGAGGAGAGGTAGGTAATGGGATGTAAAGGGACAGGTGTGAGGAACAAGTTACTTAGTACATATATGTTCGTATGAAAAGAAGGTCGAAGAGAGAATAATTGTAATATGTGAAGTTAGTTCAACAGGACAACTTGAAAACAAATGTAGTATTGATGGCGTTATGGGTGGTGTTGACCAAGGTTAGGATTAGATTTGGGTTGAAACATTTGATATTCGATTTGGTAAAAATTAATCAAAAATTATCATACCTACTTATAACAACCAAGGTACAACGGCGGAACAATATTCCAAGAGAAACTGGTAAGTTTAGACTGGAGTACCAAGTTCTGACGAGTTCAATTAAATAAAACGAAATTCACAACACAATTGAATTCGAAAAGATGTGAGCAAGGATATGACAGGATAGGACCCATCTTGTTAGGAACACAAATTGGAAACTGTTTGGCCTGGTAGGTAGTGAGTATCTGGAACTGAAGGTAGCAGTTTGAAATTCCCCCACTAGAGTGCTCCCGGTGTGACCTGGTGGATCCGGTTGTTCTGTTGGCGGGCTGGCGATCGATTTTGCTTCCCATTATCGATCGCTCCCCTCTCTCCATTATTAGCCCAAGGCGGCCATTATGTGCTGAGTTTTCGTTGCGACTTTTGCTTGCTGTTAACGTTTTTACATTATTAACATCACTACGTGTTTAATTCCAATAAAGGATTTAATTTACTCTCTGTTCAACCGTTTCATTATCGTGATTTATTCACCCGCTTAAACATTTGGTGCCGAAACCCGGGAGTTTGGTGAAATCTCGAGCGCGTCCGAGATCAGCCCCGTTAACCTCGCGACCTCGCGTCGAATTTTCACCGTTCGTACTGTTTGTACCGTTTGCTCCGTTTTGATTGTCGTTCTCCGATTGCCGTCATGCCGCTTAAAGGCAAAAGGAAATCGCGGCAACCGGACCACCGTTTCCGAGTGAAGACATCGCCCCGATTCACCTCGACCCAGCAGTGGTCGATAATTTGACCGACACACAGCGGGACCTTTTTAAGGAATTACGTCGCTGGTCGGTCAGAGCGATCGCATTCCTCGACCAACAACCGGTAAGTGCCCTGTCAGATAGCCTGAGGGCTAACTTGCGGAAGGGAGAGGCCTTCTTGGACGACGTAGAAGGCGCTCAATTTGACGGACTCACGGAGGAGTCGCTAATCTGGCAAATTACCACCGTTATCAGTCGCGGAGCCGAGCGAATCCCGAGTCAGCAAGCGGAAATTGTTGATAAGCAAGGTATAGCGCACGATCAATGTTATACGGAAATAAGGATGATGAACGAGCTGTTGACAACCGTTCCCGTTTTTGGCGGTCAGATCGCCCGCTTTGCGGAGTTCAAGAAACTGTTTGACCGTGCGGTGGACGACATGCCGCACGTCCAGGTGGAGTTGCTCACCAAACTTTCTCCCGAACTCCGTTCCGCATTCGAGGGCAGCAGCTATCAGCACGCATATGACTCTTTGGTAGCTGAAAATACTTCCAAGTACCGGTTAGCCCGCTCGGTGTTCGCGCAGCGAAGCACCATACCCCGATTGGCCTCGCCCACCGTTGCCGACCTGGACCGATTCGTCAACGAAGCCCGTTCTTGGGTAGGAGCGATGATAGATCTCCCCACTCGTTCTCTACATGACTACCTCCTGTTTGAGGCTGTCTTTCTCCGTTTGTCGGCCGAACTCAAGGAGAAGTTCAACAGGGAAGTCATGGAGGAAAAGGATGAAATCCCATCTCACACCGATTTGATGGCATTTGTTGAAAAGGAGCTTCGAATAGCTCGACTGGTCCCCGAGGAGCCACCGAAGAAAGGGGGGTATGCTTCGGCTGCGAGAACCCGTTCGGTTAGTCGTAGTCTTTTCAGGGGCCCGTTTCCTGGGATTGAGCCTTCCAACTTAGGCGTAGCGGGCTCGTCCCAAACTTTTAGAAAGGTTGACGTCACCACCAAGTCCTGTTTGAGGTTATCTCGGTCTGGGCTCCTTCCCACAGCCGTAGTCCCGCTTTCCTCCTGTAAGGGAGTACCAGTAAAATTATTATATTCCTCACCACCCTGTCCACCGTGAAGGTGATCCACCCGAAAAAATCCGTGTCGTTTTTAATGCATCTCAGCGCACCGCTAATGGTAGGTCTCTGAATGAAATTCTGTTAGTTGGTCCCAAAATGCAGCCCGATATATCTATCATGCTCACCAGGTTTAGAGCCTTCCGTTATGTTTTCATCTCCGATATAAGGCAAATGTTCCGACAAATTCGGCACCCGATTGAGGACCAAGACACCTGTTACGAATCGTTTGGCGAGACTCTCCCGATCAGCCTGTTAAGGACTTCGCGCTTACAACCGTTATGTATGGAACAGCTTCCGCACCGTTCCTAGCGAACCGAGTCATTTGCCACTTGGCGGACGAAAACGAACAAAGCTACCCGGTTGCCTCCAAATTGTTGAAGGAAAACACGTACATTGATGACGTGCATGGTGGGGGGAGCTCTTTGAGCTCAGCGTTACAGGCTAGGAACGAACTGCTATCGCTGTTGGCTACCGCTGGGCTAGAGCTTCGTAAGTGGGCTTCGAATTCTGATCAGTTGCTCTCAGGTATTCCCGATGAGCACCGGTTAGCCCCCTCTGTCGCTGTATGTTTGAACCCTGATGACGAGAAACCGTTAAAAATGTTAGGGATTTCCTGGAACCCCGCATCTGATTCATTCTTCTTTAAGGTTCCAGTTTCCCCCACCGTTCATACTAAAAGGGAGTTAGCAAGTCAGGTTGGACGCATCTATGACCCCGCTGGGTGGGTCATGCCTGTTTCCGTCCAAGCCCGTTTCATTCAACGAGAAATTTGCCATTCCAAGTACGAGTGGGATGACCCACTACCGAGTTCAATTGTTCGCGAGTGGACGGCTCTCGCTAACACCCTTGACTCACTTCAATCTGTTGTCATCCCTCGTCATATCCGTGTGGATGCCCCGGTTCAATGGTTAGTGGGTTTTGCTGATGCGTCTGAAAAGGCTTACGTTGCCACCGTTTACCATGTATCTTTCATGGACGATAATTTCCATACCCGCTTAATTTTAGCTCGAGCCAAAATCGCCCCGATGAAGTCCCAGTCAATTCCCCGCTTGGAACTGCTAGCTGCTGAACTGCTGGGAAAAACCATGAATTGCCCGTTCGGATAGTACTGTTGTCCTATCTTGGCCCACCTGCGTACCCGATACTGGATCATTGATGGAAGAAATGCTGTTAATCGAGTTTTATCCGGTTGCACCCGTTGTTTTTCAATTAAACCCAAACCGTTTCAACCCACGATGGGTCAGCTCCCTGAAGCCCAGGTTACCCGTGCCTTTGCCTTCGAGCAAGTCGGTGTTGACTTTTGTGGTCCTTTCACCGTTTCGGTCGCTGGGTTGCGCGGTGCTCGCGCTGTTGAAGTATACTTATCCGTTTTTGTGTGCTTCACGACCAAAGCCGTTCACTTGGATGTGGTCATGGATCTAAGTACCGATGGGTTTCTCCAATGTTTGGAGCGTTTCATGGGTCGTCGGGGAGTTCCGTCCGCCATCTGGAGCGACAACGGTCGTAATTTCTTGGGCACCTCCAACCTGTTTAATAGAATCCGTTCCACCAATCCCGCTGACCCTGATTCTGAAATCGTTGAGCGACTTGCCAATAGAGGAGTCGAATGGAAGTTCATTACGCCTCGGGCGCCCCACTTCGGCGGGTTGTGGGAGGCCGCTGTGAAATCCGCTAAAAGACTGTTAAAGGTGATTTTAAGGGACCGAACCACCACGCTTCAAACGTTCAGTACTGTTGCCGTTAGAATTGGGGCCATCCTTAACAGTCGCCCACTCGTTCATCAGTCCTCCTCCCCTGATGACATACTGGTGCTCACCCCCGTTCACTTCCTCGTTCAACGCCCTCTTACTGTGCTGCCTGAGAGCAACGTTTTTGAGTTCAGTTCCCGTTTGGCACCCAAGTGGAGGTTCGTCTCCAATCTGGTTGGCCAGTTTTGGAAGAAATGGCACTCTGAATACCTGTTAGAGCTCCAGACCCGATCTAAGTGGAATATCCCTGATCGTCCTGCTGTAATTGGTGATGTGGTGTTGATTAAGGAAGATGACATTCCCCCGCTGTCCTGGCCCATGGGTGTGATCGTGGACTTGATTCCCGGTAAGGATGGAGTAACTCGCGTTGCCAAGGTCCGTTCCGGTAATGGGGAAAAACTCCGCCCGTTAGTTAAACTCTGCCCGTTACCTAAGGACTGTTAATACCCGCTAGTGCTCTTTAGGGCGGACCTGTTAGAATGAGTCCCTCATTCGTGGGGGGAGGATGTTTGGCCTGGTAGGTAGTGGGTATCTGGAACTGAAGGTAGCAGTTCGAAATTCCCCCACTAGAGTGCTCCCGGTTTGACCTGGTGGATCCGGTTGTTCTGTTGGCGGGCCGGCGATCGATTTTGCTTCCCATTATCGATCGCTCCCCTCTCTCCATTATTAGCCCAAGGCGGCCATTATGTGCTGGGTTTTTGTTGCGACTTTTGCTTGCTGTTAACGTTTTTACATTATTAACATCACTACGTGTTCAATTCCAATAAAGGATTTAATTTACTCTCCGTTCAACCGTTTCATTATCGTGATTTATTCACCCGCTTAAACAGAAACGATTGACTGGAAGTTGGGACTTGATCTACTTAAGTACATCTCCCACGTGTGATTAAGTATATCGTAAAACAATGTATTGTATTCGTAAAACTTACAAAACTAGTTATTTATTTTATGAGCGTAGAATTTCGCGAAATACTGACTGCGCCACCTGGAACAATCCTAGGTCTGTCACTGACGGGTGAAAAACTCTACACGGGGTTCAGTGGGTTAAGGCCCACTTTCACCAGAAAATTATTTAACGGAGTTTAGCCAAACTCCGTTAAAGTTAACGTCGAGGTTTAAACCTGGAAAGGCAGCTGGCGTCTTTCACCTGTCCAAATGTCGGTTTAACCCAGTTTGAAATAATGGAGTTTGCCTGACGGAGTTTAGTTTAAAATGTCCAAGCAAAAGTTGGACAAGGACAATATGACGCGCCGGGACTATAAACTCGTCAAAACAACAACGACCACCACTCAGCTGATGTCGATTCCCGCTTCCATTGTTCCGCTGTAATAATAAACTGTAATTTGCCAAAGTGATTTCTGATTTACAACGACTCCAGTCACGAGGTAAGGTACCTATAATATCATTGTGGAACACATGTTATAGAGTAAATACCAATACAATGCCAACTCGCGTTAATTCATTTCACAGCTCTATAACAACGGAATCGAAAATCAGCTGTGAGCTAGGCAGCCATATTGAGATTTCATGGATAACGGAGATTAGCGACTTTAACTTGCCGGATTTCGGGCGTTTAAACTTGAGCCCCCTTGGTGGAAGTTTAAGCTCGCACAGAGCTCTTGTGAAAGACATTTTTCGGTAAACTCCGTTAATTTGCAACCTCTTCCGGGTTAAACTCGTTTCAAATTTTTGGTGAAAGTGGGTCTAAGTCAGTTAATTGTCTGGATCGTCGGAACAAGAATCAGGTTCCCATGCCACTTATAATTGTTTGGTTGTCGTCTTTTCCGCAATCCTTGCCCTCTTTCTCCTGATGAAATGGGGGGGGGGGGGGGCACATTCGCAGGTGAACCTCTTTATCAGGTGAATGGCCGATACGAGGTGGTTATCACCTCGTATCAACAGTCGTGCGCGAACCTCCGAGCAGGAAACATCGGTCGGAGCTCTAGTGAAAAGAAAACAGTTAGTAATAATTATTATTTTCGCCGTGTCAGGAATGATATTGTGAGGAAAATGGACGAGGAAAGCGACGGCGGCGAGTCAGTCGCCGAAATTGTTGACAAAACAAAACTGAAGGTTGTGCAACACCGGACCTCTACTGCGGCATTCCGTATCCAGGATGAGCACATCAACTCAGCATTTGGTGAGCTCTATAATACTATCATTGCCCTTTGTGAATATTTGACCCAAGCTGATCTCAAAATGAGCACTATGGCTAGCACAATTACTCAAAACACAAACAGCAAGGCTGAAACCAAAATGTATAGTACGGATGAGGATGACCTTGAACGAGAGACAAATTGGATCCTCAAAAGAGGCAAAAAGAAACGAAAAGCATCATCCTCTCCGGAAGTAGCCACCTTACCTAATCAACCCAAAGGGACATCTGTCCCTAAAAAGCAGGAAATTAAGGATTACCCCCCTCCACCCATCAACGTAATTGGTATCAAGGACTTTAAGGAGTTGAGCCCACTAATAAAATCAGCGACAAGTTCAGAGTGGAAAGTAACCGCTCTCAACAATAATAAGTGGAAGATTAATGTCCAAGATAAGGATGCGTACCATTCTGTGACCCAAAGGCTGAAAGACGCAAGCCTTCAGTGGTACACGTACGAGAATAAGCATGATCGTCCCATTAAGGTGGTAGCCCGAGGGCTTCATCACTCCTGCCCACCACAAGAGATTATTGAAGACCTCCAAGGTAGGGGTTATAAAATCCTAGAGGCAGTCAACCTCGTCAAGAAGGAAAAACAACCCCGTCAGCAAGATGCACCAATTATGGTGCTGAAAAATCTTCCTTTATTTATGCTCTCATTTGACAAAGAGGATGATATTAAAAAAAATTATGAAATTAAGCATATCATGAATCTAAAGGTTAAAATTGAGCCCCTGAGGAAGACAACAGCACTAATTCCACAGTGCAAGTCCTGCCAGTCGTTCAATCATACACACAGGTACTGTCAAATGGAACCTAGGTGTGTCAAGTGCGCTGGTATGCACAATACAAGTGATTGCCAGAAAACAAACGAATCACCTCCCAAGTGCATCAATTGCAAAGGCGACCACCCCGCGAACTATCACGGGTGTGAAGTGGCAAAGGAACTTCAAAGGCTCCGTGATAAAAGGGATAAGCCGGCCAGAAAAGACAAAACCACCGTACCTGGTAGAAGAGAGAGTGTATCGAATTCTAAAGGTTTGAGTCAAAAATGGTCCAAGGGAGAAGTCTCCTATGCGCAAATAACAAAAAATGTAAAAGAGGTTCAGAAAGTAAAACCCACCACAGAAAATATGCTAGCACTAGTGCTGGAAAAACTGGAAGACCACAGTAAGATAAATCAAATTATATTCAACAGGCTAGATAAAATAGAACTGCAACTCTCAAATTACAAAAAATATGGGCCATAATACACTCCGTATAGCAACCTGGAATGCCAATGGGCTAGTTCAAAACATAAAAGAACTAGAGATTTTTCTCAATCAAGAAAAAATTGACGTATGCTTGATCTCGGAATCACACCTAACAAGAACATCCTACGCAAATATCAAAGGTTATAACATTTATCGCTCCGTCCACCCCGCCGATCACGCTCGGGGAGGCTCGGCTGTGTTTATAAAGAGCAATATCAAACACTCGGAACAGCTGAAAATAGAGATCGAAAAAATGCAAGTCATCACAGTACAAGTGAGTACAAAAAACAGAACTATCAACATTGCTGCCATATACTGCCCACCTAGGTATGTTCTGAAAAAAGACGACTACG
Source organism: Leptopterna dolabrata (assembly GCA_954871275.1). Classification (NCBI taxonomy): domain Eukaryota; kingdom Metazoa; phylum Arthropoda; class Insecta; order Hemiptera; family Miridae; genus Leptopterna; species Leptopterna dolabrata. Next base: position 51,079,326 of record OX940982.1, read on the forward strand.
TGGACTTATTTCGCGAAATCGGACATAACTTCATTATAGGGGGTGATTTAAATGCAAAACACGAATTCTGGGGCTCAAAAACGCGCAACCCGAAGGGAGTACAATTGTTTGCAGCAGGTCAAGAAACTAAATGCAATTTTCACTCTGGAGGAGGGCCTACGTACTGGCCAACAGATGTGAATAAAGTACCAGATCTCCTGGACTTCTTTATAGTAAAAGGAATATCGGGTAACTACATACATACTGAGGATAGCGATGGCCTCTCGTCTGATCACTCTCCTGTGATCATGACGCTAAGTGACTCGGTAATCCTCAGAGAAGAGACCCCAAAACTTACTAATAAGCACAGTAACTGGGAGTTATTCCGAAAAACACTGTCCGAAAGCATTGATTTACACGTGCCCATCAGAACATCAGATCAACTGGAAACAGAGGTTGAATGATTGACCGAAAACATCCAAGAGGCGTGCTGGTCCTGCACCCCAATCAACCGGAAGAAACCTTTCTACCATTCCAACTACCCTCTCGAAGTAAGGGAATTGGTGCGGGCCAAAAGAAAAGCTAGGAAAGCCTGGCAAAGGGTTCGCTCTGCAGAAAACAAAAGAAAGCTGAATGCGCTGTGCAATGAGCTCAAAGCTCTAAACCAAGAAATTGAAGATGAAACATTGGCTATCAACTCGCAGAGGCTCACTGCTGGAAAAGACACGGACTATTCTTTATACAGAGCAACTAAAGGACTTAAGCGGCCCAAAATACCAATACCACCTATTAAACGAGAAGATGGATATTGGGCGAGGAGTGCCAAAGAAAAGGCAGATTTGTTTGCTAACCACCTTGTGGAAACATTTACCCCGTTCCCAAGGCAGACCGCAGATGAGGATGCTACAATGATAGAAAAGTCAGATGAAATGGAAATTCGGCCTATTACCATTCAAGAACTCAAAAATGAGATCATGTGCAACCTCAGTCCAAAGAAAGCTCCAGGCTATGATCTTATAACTGGGAAAATCTTGAAAGAACTACCAGAAAAAGGGCTAAAAAAACTCCTACACCTAATCAATGCGTCTTTTAGGCTGCAGTACGTACCACTGCAGTGGAAAGTAGCAGAGGTGATAATGATACCCAAACCAGGTAAACCAACACATGAAAAAAAGTCCTACCGACCCATCTCCCTTTTACCAATTATCTCCAAGCTCTTTGAGAAACTCCTCTTAAAGAGATTAAAACCTATAATCGATGAGTGAAATTTAATCCCAGATCACCAATTCGGATTCAGAGAGCAGCATTCAACAATCGATCAGGTACACCGGATCACCAGCGTGATAGAGAAATGCTTTGAAGAGAAGGCAATCTGCTCAACAGTATTCCTTGACGTCTCTCAAGCATTTGACAAAGTCTGGCATAAGGGGCTTCAAGCAAAGCTACACAGGGATCTCCCTACCCAGTATTATAGGATTTTGGTGTCCTATCTAACAGAAAGGCATGCATTTCAGGGTAAAACACGAAGATGAATACTCCCAATTACGTGTAATAAAAGCAGGAGTACCTCAAGGTAGCGTCCTTGGGCCAGTACTCTATCTACTATACACAAGGGATCTCCCAAAATCAGCAGAAGCTGTGACAGCGACGTTCGCAGACGACACAGCAATCCTGGCTGTAGGTTCTACAGTCGAGGAAGCCTCGGGAAAACTACAGGAATCCGTGAATAGCATCCATCAATGGACCAAAAAATGGAGAATAAAACTCAACGAAGATAAGTCAACGCACATTAACTTTACATACAGGAAAGTGAGCCCTATTCCAATTGAAATAAACTCCCAGATTGTTCCATATGCAAATACAGCTAAGTACCTCGGAATGACTCTGGACCCGAAGCTCCGTTGGAAGGAGCACGTGAAGAAGAAGAAGGAAGAAATAAACCTAAAATTCAAGAAGATGTACTGGCTCATCGGAAGAAAATCCCAACTGCCTACACATAACAAAATGCTACTGTACGAGCAAGTGATCAAACCGATTTGGGCTTACGGCTGCCAGTTATGGGGCTGCACCAAGAGAACTAACTTGAAAATTATCCAAACAACACAAAACAAAATCCTCAGGAGCATAGTCAATGCCCCCTGGTATAACCGAACGGATGACCTCCATCGCGACCTTAAAATTAAGATGGTGAGCGAAGTTGTAAAAAATCGAGCAACGGATCATGAGAACCGTCTCCACAAGCACAGGAATGTCGAAGTACTGAACCTCCTGGACAACAGCGGCGATTTACGAAGACTGAAAAGGACCAAACTTCTGGACCTAGTTACATCTCACTGAAGTGATGTGATGAGTGGTAGTAGGCAGTGATCTATGAACCACAATACGTTAAATAAATTAACAGAGTGAAGTTACTAGATGTGTACACACAGTTGTAACAATAAAGATGATATTAAAAAAAATAAAAAATAAAAAAATAAAAAAACCTCGTATCAACCTCAAGGTGATGGTGGCTTCTGACCGCCCAGGGGTCTTCATGTGGAAACAGGTTGTGGCCCATGACACCAAATAGGTGTTGCTTTGGATACCTCACTTCGAATCCCTTGGTTTCTTCTGAATACCCAACAAATACATATCCGATTTAACTTCTTGATCTTCACTTTTCTGTGGCTTGGACAGATTCCACATCCGTGAGGTCAAGTACAGGCTTCAAAGAAAAACAGAGTTATCGAAAAAATAGTCTATTTCCACTAATACACGAAAAACGCAAAAAACACTGTTATACCGGTTTCGGTGATCAAATCACGACGATCAATCCTGACGATGGTTTGATCACCGAAACCGGTATAACAGTGTTTTTTGCGTTTTTCGTGTATTAGTGGAAATAGACTATTTTTTCGATAACTCCGTTTTTCTTTGAAATGGGTTTCCACGATTTCGTCACGAGTGATTTAGTTCGTAAGTACAGGCTTCTCGACCCTCCCAAGAACATGGTTCCATTTCTTATTTTTCCTGAGAAGTGCCTCAACTTGAATGATCCAGGTATCATAGTTTTCTCTTCCGCTAGGTTCGATCTTGTCTCTGGTAGTCATTTTCTGCTTTCGGAAACTATTTCCTCTCAAGTCGATTCATCAGTAGTGCACTGGTAGCCCATAACCTATTATAATTTAGTGGAACAATAATATGTCTGGACACAGTTGGATAGAACGATTTATATTCTCACAAACAATATTTTTAGAACACAACGCAATACACATAGTAGAGACCATCTGTTTAATAGGTTGACACCAGTTAACCATTCATGGTTAGTACAATGGTCCAATACAAACAAAAAGCGTTTTTAAAAATGCATTCTGAGTAAATTTATAATGTCCTCACTTGGTTTCTTATGGTTTCCCCTAGATAGTAGAAAACCTCGGCCCTCGCTACTATCTCTCTCACATTTCTCTCCGGCAAGCAATTGATGGGTTCCTGGCCACGGTCACCAATAATCAACCACCCAAGGCTTTCCTCTCCCAATGCAAGCTTGTTGTGATTGCTGCCAACCAACTACTCCAGGTAATATTCATTTTGTTGCAGACTAAATCACTCACGATAAAATCGTGGAACCCCATTTCAAAATTTAAAAAAAAATGGATTTATTAAAAGGTTGTGTATATATTTCTGCAAATAAACAAACAATATACTGTTATACCGGTTTTGGTAGTCAAAACATCGTCAGTAACAAACAATAATAATAACAATAGTTAATGTTTGTTTCTGGCAATGGTTAGGTCAATGAAACTGTTGTAACAGTATATTTTTGTGTGGAAATAAACAACCTTTAAATAACACGGTTTTAGCGAACTATCAAAGAAAAACCAGTCATGCAGCATGACTTAATGAGCGAATTTTCAAAGAAATATTCGAATTAATGGCTATGGTTTTGAATAAAGGAAAACTTCGGTCTAAAATTTGGTTTTCTATGTATATTCTCTTCGTATTTATTTTAATTTGTACGTTTTGTCCATCCTGATTCTACCGTTTGTTTATTACGTAATTGTACTAAGTGCTTATTTATTTGATCGCTGTGGGTTCATATTAGGTAGGATAGGGTAGTTAGGACTTTTGACTTACCTACTCAAGAGAGTGCAGTAGGTAAAAAAAATCACATGATCGGTAGGTAATTACCAATATTGTGATTTTTTCAAAAGAAGGTCAGTACCTATTGGTAGCTTTGGAACATAATTATTAGGTATATTCCTACTAGATGCCCCTGTTACTAATATTTTTTTATTACCTTGATTTCTAATTTATCCATGTGGTTATAATTTGTTATTAACTGCTACGAACTCTTTACACAATCATTTTGTACGTAGGTATTAATTTCATATAATTACCTACGTAATAACTATAAACTGTTATGAGTAGACTCCTTGTTCCTTCTGAATGGCCTTTCCTCTTGACTACGATTTCAGGCCTGGTATCTAAAACCAGTTCAAGATTTGCTCTACTAGGTAGGTAGATCCTTCCTTCTTCATTGATATTATTTTTATCATGTTAAGTACCTACCTACCTTTGAATATCAAATATTCGTATGATACTGATAATAAATTGATAAGATACCTACCTAACCTTCTTCCTCCTACTGTTAGTACCTAAATTGAATAATTTGAAATAGATTTTTTCTTTCGTCTTCCTTCTAGTAATACGTGGGCCGGTACTTGTCTATCTATGAAGGTATCATAACAATTATATGTCAAATGGGAAATTCAAGGAGTTGTACTAATCGTTTGCCTCCCCCTTTTTTGCTTCGAACTCTCGTCTTCAATTAATACTTCTCACATTTTTCAATCTGACCACTCTAAGGGGGTGGGGGGGGGGGGGGGGTAAGAGTTTAAAGATTATCCTAGTTTTGGGTAATTTTTGCGCACTTTAAATGCTCTAATTTAAGAACGGATTTAGATATCTAAAATCCGATTTCACCATCGTGTTCAGCGTGCAAAAACCTTTAAAATGAGGGGTCACTTGTTAGAAAATAACATTTTGGGGATTTTTGGGTAATTTTTGCGCACTTTAAATGCTCTAATTTGAGAACGGATCAAGATATCTAAAATCCGATTCCACCATCGTGTTCAGCGTGCAAAAACCTTTAAAATGAGGGGTCACTTGTTGGAAAATAACATTTTGGGGATTTTTGGGTAATTTTTGCGCACTTTAAATGCGCCAAAACCCTCCTTAGAGTAGGCCAATTTCGCCCATCTTCGAACTTAGCCTTTCGATTGCCAAGATAGATTTTTTGTGCAAATTTGAGCTGTTTATCTCAATTCTATCGAGAGTTATCGTCTGGAGTGACACATATATATATATATACATATAAAAAAGTGTTAAATTTCAGGAATCGTTTTAGAATGGTCTGAAACGGATTTCTATGAAGAAAATTTCCAAAAATTTATATTATTTAAATTTCGAAGCCATTGCAATAGCTTCATTTTCTTTGAAAATTCGCTAAAAATCAAAGCTATTGCAGTGGGTCCACAATTTTCAGAACATGAATTTTTGTTTAGGCAAATCCGTTCCAGAGTTTTGTTTAGGCAAATCCGTTTCAGAGCATGAATTCATCCCTAGTTGTTATAGGTTGCGCCAAGTAAGTTGGAACTCACTGTGGCAAAATACTACGTGTTCTGATAACATTGACCACGAATCAGCAGACATAAGCCAATGAACTATAATATACTCATTTTGCATAGTCTGTTAAAATCGCTTCCCACTTTTTGGCTCAGATCAAAACAGGTGTGGCACTAATAAAGAGAAGTTTTTCCAAGGATTCCAACGATACCAAAACGATTTTTTGGGATAAGCGATTCGTGATTTATAAAACGAGCTGTGAAGCTCCAAGATAAACAAAATTTTACTTTAAATGGGTAATATACAAGATTCACTAATCAGATTGTACATTTTGCCAGTTTCATCGACAAGTGCAACTCAGTTGGTGCGACCTGTATCAGAAACGCTGCAAAGTCCTTGTCACATGGGTTTATTATTCTGTTGGACGGAAATGCTGGAAATACATTTATTGTTTCTTTCATGTGCAATAATTGAAATAGCTATTTTGTATGGTTTCCACCAATTTTGGACCCCAGAAACACGAATAAGGCTCCTATTTTTGACAAATTATCTTTGGTCATTGATAGTGCCATTCAATTGTCTTGATCCACCTGTTGATACTACTTCTGGTGTTATTATACAATTTTATGGTGATTTCAGACAATTTCCCAGGTTTTTGACTCATAAAACGCTGCAAAGACCTTGTCACAAGGACCTTGTTATTATTCTGTTGGACAAGTCTGCAGAAATGTTGGCTGTTCATTTGTTGTTTCTCGAAAACACGAATTAGGCTCCTATCTTTTTTACAAATTATCTTTGATCATTGATAGTGCCATTCAACTGTCTTGATCCACCTGTTGGTACTACTTTTAGTGTTACAAATTTATGGTGATTTCAGACAGTTACCCAGTTTTTTGACCCATACAAAATGAATTCGGCGAGCTGAACCTTCGTTACAACCACAATTCATCACGCTGGTCGAAATCAGCGTCTTCTCGCCCTAAAAAACATGGAAAACGTTACCTTGTACCATACTTTTGGTTTATTATTTTCAATAATGAACCATTGGAATCGAGCAAGAAAAAAAAATTCTTACCCCCCCTCAAAATTTGATGGTTTACGTTTCAAGGTATGTAGAATCCAAAACTGCAATAAAAATATTTCTGTCTGTCCGCCGTACGGGCCACTTTTCTTAGTTACCATGAAAGAAAATTGATGAAATTCGGGTTATAAGTTCCGTTCGGGGTCTAGTTGGTCCTCGAAGCTCGACGTTACTGTCAGTCAGTCATCTCTTAGGGGTTCAAAATAGGGGTTGAAATTTTCAGAACGCCGTATCTCGAAAACTTTCGATTGAAGGGTATTGTTTTAGCGAATTTTCAAAGAAAATGAAGCTATTGCAATGGCTTCGAAATTTAAATAATATAAATTTTTGGAAATTTTCTTCATAGAAATCCGTTTCAGACCATTCTAAAACGATTCCTGAAATTTAACACTTTTTTATATGTATATATATATTTATATATATATGTGTGTCACTCCAGACGATAACTCTCGATAGAATTGAGATAAACAGCTCAAATTTGCACAAAAAATCTATCTTGGCAATCGAAAGGCTAAGTTCGAAGATGGGCGAAATTGGCCTACTCTAAGGAGGGTTTTGGCGCATTTAAAGTGCGCAAAAATTACCCAAAAATCCCCAAAATGTTATTTTCCAACAAGTGACCCCTCATTTTAAAGGTTTTTGCACGCTGAACACGATGGTGGAATCGGATTTTAGATATCTTGATCCGTTCTCAAATTAGAGCATTTAAAGTGCGCAAAAATTACCCAAAAATCCCCAAAATGTTATTTTCTAACAAGTGACCCCTCATTTTAAAGGTTTTTGTACGCTGAACACGATGGTGAAATCAGAATTGCGATATCTCATTCCGTTCTCAAACTGGAGCACTTTGAAGATTAAGGAACGTGGTTATTTCTTCGAAAATTCGCTCTTATAGCCATGCTGCATGACTGTGGTTTTTTTTACGTTATTAAATTTGTCTTGAGCTAAACAATTTGTTGAGACCACCCGGAGCACTGTACGTCCAGCCGTTCGTGTGCACCAAAAAGCTTCGTCAACACGATCGTGAATCAAATGGTATAACTTCGGCCCGGATATCATAACTACGGAGCATCTGATTATAATCAAGGATGGCTGTATGAAGTCGAGTTGTTTGTTCTGCGATATTATTTCATTAGATAAGTGATGGACTACTGGATTTTGTTGGTAGGTACCTACTTCTGAAACTTGAACAAACGTTGAAGTATTATATGGCGGTAATTTTCGGAAGAGATTGTTTACTGGCAGCAGCGCTCCTAGTGCGGAAGTTCGGAATTTTTTCAAAGAAAAACTGAAAACTAAAGTTTTTCGCGTGGTTATGTTGGTTCTTCTGTGGCCCCCCGGTCCTCCACTCCCACTCTCCTTCATGACGCCATTGTTCGTTCCGCGTGCGAAGTTTTCGGATATCTGTTGTTGGTTCTCACTTTTTAGTTTTTCAAAACCGTTAAAACAGTGTTAAAAGTGGTGTTTTTTCGTTGATAATTGGTTGTTCTTCGTGTTTTCGACGTTTTTCGTTCGTACGCAAGTGTCGATGTCGGATTCCGAGCGTGTCTCGGCTCGCGTTAGTTCGCGTCCGGATCGGCGTGTGTCCCCCGACCAACGGGTTGGGGCTTTGGTTTCCTCTCATAATCAGGGGAAACGACGACGCACAGGTTCCGGCCCATTGGCGGAATCAGGAAATCCCAATAGGGATAAATTTTCAGTCCCGGGTACTTCTAAAAAGGGTACTTCCGAAGCGGCCATCCCGCCTATGTGGTGCCGACCGCGGTTGTCCGATTTCGCACCAACTTTAGATTCGGTGTCGAGAGACAACCCACACCAATCAGGGGAACGACGACGCACAGGTTCCGGCCCATTGGCGGAATCAGGAAATCCCAATAGGGATAAATTTTCAGTCCCGGGTACTTCTAAAAAGGGTACTTCCGAAGCGGCCATCCCGCCTATGTGGTGCCGACCGCGGTTGTCCGATTTCGCACCAACTTTAGATTCGGTGTCGAGAGACAACCTACACCAACCGATCTCGGACGTTGATATTTCCGATGATGATGATGTATCATCAACCTCTTCCTTTGGGTTTGAGGGCTCTCCCGATGGCGAGATGTCCGATTTTTCAGTCGGCATTGGTCCCAAAGAGGACGATGATGAACCCGTCGAACATAGCCGCCATGAGGTACCGCCGTTGCCGGAGACGCTGCAACGTATTATGGATAAAGCCAAAAAGGCGGAACCTCAACTCGTAAGTATTCACCCGAGCATTGCCTCCACCTGGGAGTCCCAGATGAGGCAGGGTCTCGATCTTGAGTTTTATAAACGGGTTAATGAACAATACAACCCGAAAATGAAAGAATGTAATTATTATACCGCCGTTGCCGGAGACGCTGCAACGTATTATGGATAAAGCCAAAAAGGCGGAACCTCAACTCGTAAGTATTCACCCGAGCATTGCCTCCACCTGGGAGTCCCAGATGAGGCAGGGTCTCGATCTTGAGTTTTATAAACGGGTTAATGAACAATACAACCCGAATTTTCATTGCCCATCTCTGGCGCCCCCCAAATTGGATGAGGTTGTTGAGGAAGTAATGACTAGCGTCACCGAGAATGCGGATAAGTCCATGGCGACTACGCATAGTTTTGTCTCGAAGGCCTTAGTTGGCATGGGCGAGGCCATGACGTTACTCTTTGAAAATCAAAATGTGGATCGCCCGAATTTACGAGACAAAATATTTGATGTTCTCTGGGATACGTCCTCCCTTTTGTGTGCAGGTTTTTTCAGAACCTCGATGACCAGGAGGTCGAGAGTCACGACCTGTTTCAAAGGTAAATACAAACAGTTGGCTTCTCGCTCTAAAGTGGGCCCGCTATATTTATTTGATGAAAAGGCGGAGGGGTGGATCCGTCGGGCCCAGGATGCGTCAAAAGCGGCCCAAATGGTTTACAGACCGCGTCAAAACACGTCCACTGGACGTTTTGAACCCACATAACCCAGGTAAGACATGCGGGCCGTTTGGCTCTTTTTGCAGATAGGTGGTTGTCAACCCCAGCTTCACAGCCAGTTTTGGACTGGGTTAAAGGGTATAGAATTCCCTTTTCAGTCATCCCGCCACTTTGTGAGGGCATTGCTGTTCGGCTTGCCAGTCCGATGTATGACATGGACGCCATGCATAAAAAAATTCAGGAGCTGTTGGGGGCAATTTCAGAAATCTCTGGGCGTGATAACGTTTTTCTCTCGCCGATTTTTCTGGTTCCCAAACCTAATGGGTCATCACGTTTCATTTTAAATTTAAAAAAAAAAAAAAAAAAAAAATTAAATCAATATGTGGTTGTTAACCATTTTAAGCTTGAAGACTACAGGTCGGTGTTACATCTGTTGGAACCCAATATGTATGGGGCTTCGGTGGATCTTAAGGATGCTTATTATTTAATCCCAATCGTGCCAGAGGATAGAAAATTCCTAGCGTTTAGATTTCAAGATACGTTTTATGGCATGAACGCTCTACCTATGGGGCTTGCGTCTGCTCCATTTTGCTTTCTTAAAGTTTTACGTCCTGTCATGGCTATGTTGAGAGAGCGTAATATACCAATTGTTAACTACCTCGACGATTGTCTCCTGCTCGCGCCCACCCATGACGAATGTGTGCGCGCTCTAGCTTCAACTGCCAGTCTGTTGACAAGCCTAGGTTTTGTTATTAATGATGAAAAAAGTGTCTTTGAACCGTCCCGCAATTTTGTTTCCTTGGTTTTCTCTTTGATTCAGTAAACATGACTATAGGCCTTCCCGTCGACAGGAACCTGAGGGGACTATTCGAAATTTAGCATCGATGATAGGGACGTTGATAGCTTGTATGCCCGCCATCCCCTATAGTCAGTTGTATATTAGGTCGTTCGAAAGGGATAGGTATCTCGCATTATTGAATCAGAACGATAATTATAACGGGCCTTGTTCTATATCCAATCAATCGCGCGACGATTTAATCTGGTGGACCGTTGCCTTTGAAAAGCCTCCATCTAAAATTCGATCGGATACTTATGATTATGTAATGTTTTCGGATGCGTCTGATACAGGATGGGGGGCGGCATGGGAGTCAGAACGTTCCTGTGGATGGTGGAAGGAACGCGAAAAAGGTCTCCACATTGATGAAAAAGAATTACTAGTGGTGAAACATGCTCTGGAGGTGTTTGCCAGGAACTGGCGGGGACGGTCCATTCTCCTTAGGGTTGACAATGGGACAGCGGTAGCGGTGTTAAATAAATTTGGCAGTGTCCGATTTCCTCACCTTTATACCGCGGCTCGAGCCATATGGCTTTGTTGTGAATCTAGGGGGTTGTGGATAAAAGCCTCTTATATTAACACAAAAGATAATGTGGAGGCGGACGCTGAGTCACGCCGTAAACTTTCAAGTGGGGAGTGGGGATTGTCACCTCAATAATTTCAAACGATTGTACGGACGTTTGGAATAGCTGAAGTCGACTTGTTTTATCGGATGACCTACATCAGTGTCCCCAATTTTTCTCTTGGCGGCCTCAGGCGGGAGCTGCAGGGGTGGATGCATTTACCTTTTGCTGGAAGAAATATTTCTTCTACGCTTTTCCCCCTTTTCGCTACTCTCCCGTGTACTACAAAAAGTCAGGGAGGACCAAGCTACGGGAATCGTGGTGGCCCCATTGTGGCCTACACAACCATGGTTTTCGGGTTTCATGAAGTTGGCTAGTTCACAAATATTATGCCTTGGCCCTAATGAAACCTTATTGATGGTGGCAATCTTATCCGGAGAAGTTTCATGAAAAAAGGTAACCCACTTGATGTTATTGGGACTCTTCATAGTTCTTTTGCTCAGACCACGCTTAAGCAATACGCGTCTTCCTACAATTTGTGGATCAACCTCTGTAATAGGAAGCATACAGACCCACTTACCTTTACGACCGCTGACGTTTTACGCGTCTTCCAACACCTGTTGGACGAGACACCTCAGTCATATAATGCTTTCAATACGCATCGGTCTGCCCTTGCGCTGGTAGCCGATTTTGACTTATCACAAGATTACTTAGTGAAGAGATTTCTTAAGTACACTTCCACTTGGGACCCCCAACTAGTATTACAGTACTTACAGTATTACAGTAACTAGTATTACAGTATTTTATGTCGGCTTCGGATGACTCCTTGTCCTTTAGAGCTAAAAAATTGGTGGTATTTTTGTTACTGGCGTCTGGTCAACGGATGCAAATGATTTGGTCAATTGAACGGTCGCATATCGTGTTCTCGGATTCTGACGTTCGGATTTATATACCGAGGTTGCTAAAAACGTCTAGGCCCTTCCATAACCATCCCCTTTTTACCCTCTCGTCCGGCCATTTGCGTAGCCTCCAATTTAAAACGATATCTGGCGGACACGGTTGATGTGCAGGGGTCGGCATTGTTTGTTGCTCTTCGGCAGCCCTTCCGGCCTGTGACAGTACCTACACTAAGTCGGTGGGTAAGAAATATTATTGGGGCTGCGGGTATAGATTTAAGTATTTTTTCGGCACACTCTACGCGGCACGCTGCTGTTTCATCGGCGGCTCGCCATGGAGTGTCCATCAATGCGATTTTTCGAGCGGCAGGATGATCGCAAACTCTAATATGTTTCACGCAGTTTACAATCGCCCATTGTGTTCACAGGCGGACTTAGCGACGGCGGTGTTGTCCTCCGTTTAATTCAGAGCTGCAGCCCTTTGGTGACAAATTGGATGCCCATTGGATGGCCGACTTACCATTTATTTTTGTTTTCATGCCTATCTTGATGCCTATTTTGTTTTTGATGCCTAACTGATGGCCGAATTACCATTTATATTGCCTTTTATATTGACGTTTCTATTGACATCTTCTTATAGGGATCATGTGTTCACTCGGCGCTCTAACCTTGACACGTTGTCATAATTTAGATATGTTCGCCTATTGGCAATCTTATACCATTTCTCTCTGACATTAATATATGTTTCTTAATAGTTGATAGTTGTTATCTAACATTGGTTACTTTCATACCATTAATTGCTCTTTCGCGGCTGTCCGTTCAACTGAACTGCTGTTTTCGTTCCTGCATAAAATGCTACAAGATGTCTCCTGTCTGTTCTCGGTCCATGGTTTCCTAGCTGTCTTCCTATGTGTTCTCCGTTACTGGCGTTTGTTTAATCTTTTCGTTCATGGAGAAGGGGAGGGGGCGTGCTCGACATGAGTCCGACGCCTAGGACGTGGCCATGAATGATGCAACTGCCTACCATTCCTCATGTCTAAATGGGTGCCTTTTTTCTTTTCTCAGTGCCCTGGGGAGCTGGTGGAGGAATCTTTGAACAGCTGCCAGTAAACAATCTCTTCCGAAAATTACCGCCATATAATTGTACAATCAACTTACCTTCTGGGAAAGTCGATTGAAATTATATATAGGTAATTGGAGGAAGAGATTGTTACACTCCCACCCGTGAAGTCTGGTTGGGGGACTTCACCACCCTACCCATGCCTCCACCAGCATGTCTTCGAACTTCAATGGCGTCATGAAGGAGAGTGGGAGTGGAGGACCGGGGGGCCACAGAAGAACCAACATAACCACGCGAAAAACTTTAGTTTTCAGTTTTTCTTTGAAAAAATTCCGAACTTCCGCACTAGGAGCGCTGCTGCCAGTAAACAATCTCTTCCTCCAATTACCTATATATAATTTCAATCGACTTTCCCAGAAGGTAAGTTGATTGTACAATTATTGATGGGTAAATTATTAAACAATGGCAAATTATTACACAAAGGTGAATTATTACACAATGGTAAATTATGACACCACGGTAAATTATTACACAACGGTAAATTATTACACAACGGCTCATCTACCCAGAAGGGGCTGGATTTTGTTGATAGATACTTTTGCAACTTGAACAACCGTTGAAGTATTATTGATGGGTAAATTATTACACAGTGGCAAATTATTACACAACGGTAAATCATTACACACGGTAAATTATTACACAACAGCTCATCTACCAAGAAGGGGCTGGATTTTGTTGATAGGTACTTTTGCAACTTAAACAACCGTTGAAGTATTATTGATGGGCAAGTATTATTGATGGGCAAATTATTACACAACGGTTCATTATTCTATCTCCGTACTCTCCGTCTTCTTTCTCTACTGGTCCTATACAGCTAGGTACCTAGTAACGAGTATGGGGTTAGGTACTAACCTACGGAGGGTGTAGAATAGTACATATTATGTTATATAGAAGGGTTATCTATACAGAGAGCTGTGATCTGTAACAGGAGGGTATTCTGTACAAAATAATAAACTGTTGTGCAGGGATTTGCAGCGTTTTTCTTTCTCTATGAGAATGAAACTCTGATTATTTGTTGGTGCTCTTCCTGTGTATGTGCATCCAAGCTAGAGATATGTCGGTCATGAGTGACCTTGTCTCAAAGACCTTCTCTTTCAAGTGAACTGGTCCCAAATGACCTGCCGAGTGAATTTCGCAGTTCACCCGTTCGCCGTTAACTAAGGTTCCCCCGAGTCTCGGGCCCTTCCATCCCACCAACCGGAGCAGGTAGCAGGTCACCAGTTCGCCGTTTCATTTGTAGTCCCCAAAAATATGTGATTTTTGTTATTTTCCTAATTTCGTTATTGAAAAATATTACCTACCTATTTTTTTCTTTTTGAGAAAATGGTCGTAGTACCTACTGTTATTGATTCTCCTACTTAACCTTACTAGGTAAGCTTTAAAAAATATTTATATGAATAAAATTTTTTACTAAAGCTTCTCTTTAGATAATTCTATGAATTCATCAGAAAAATGTTAATAAATGAGGCTAGAGTTGGCCCGTACTGAGAAATTCCTAGCAGGTCGCAGGTCCCGCTCCCATACTACCTGTGGACAAAGTGAACTGGTGACCTTCTCCAACTGAGAGGGAGATTGGGCTCCTACTGAGAAATTGCTAGCAGGTCGCAGGTCCTGCGCGTTCACTTCAAAGTGAACTGGTGACCTTCTCCCACTGAACTTGTCTTCGAACTGAGTGACCTGCTGGGAGTCAATTCACTCAGGTGAACTGGGTTTACACACCTCTAATCCAAGCGACCTCATGGTAACCGTCGTGTCAGGGAGACACGACCGGGCAGCGGCCGAGTGGGGGGGAGGGGGTCGGTGGAGGGGGGTAGATAGAAGGCCGCTCGGACTCCCGTGGAAAATAACTATTTTTCCAAGCCATTTACCCACACCCTAGGACCCCCGAGAGTAGAGTAGTCCGTAGCCTTCCGCCTCCTGGCATATCACAATCCGTGACTTGTGTTTATATTTTTGAATGAAAGTAGATTCCATTCTAAGAATTATGACGTCACACTGGGCAAGGAGGTTCCGCCCACGGATACTAAACTAGAACGGTAGGGATCACGACGCCGGGTCATGGGGAAAACCCAGGCCCAGTGACGTCAGCGGTACCAAACCTTCCTTTCACTCAGTATTGAATGAGCGCATTCGTCAGTTGCATCTGTGTCTTACTCTAGTCAACGTGATGGTGTGCTGCGCTGTGGCTGAGTGTTCGAATCATAATACAGCCCATAAAGATTAGGAGCTTCATTTCCATAGGTTTCCTCGTGATGCTGAGCTCAGAGTCAAATGGATTCACTTGTGTAAGAGAGCGGATAAATTTTCAGCCGATAAAGCACGGGTGTGCTCAGTTCACTTCGACAAGTCTGACTACTTGAGAGACCTTAAAGGTGAGTTAGGTGTTTAGTTCTTAGTTAGTAACCTTCATTTATAATGAAACGCTATGGAAGTATACTAACTCACATGTCCAGTCGCTAAAATTAGATTTTTTTTTTTTTAAGGAGAATTGTTGAATCTTCCTCTGAAACACGAATTGAAACCCGACGCTGTTCCTCATCTTTGCCTACCTAGAAGCGGACTTCCAGCAATTAAATATCGTCCTGGAGCTGAACGTCAAGCGCGACAGGAGAGACGTAATTCGCGAAAAGAACTAAGGGTACTTCTTCACTCGAGTGTGAAGGAAAACGTCATCAACGGTCAACCAGACGATTTTCAGGAACAGCCAAAATCCTTGGATGATACCATCTCAAAAAAAACCACAGTCATGCAGCATGGCTATAAGAGCGAATTTTCGAAGAAATAACTGATTTTATGTAAAATGTGATGTTTGGGATATCCCATTCAAATATATGGGCAATCTTAAACTTATTGGGTAATTATAGGTAAGATTCAAGTATGTAGTATATTGTAGTATTGGTACTACAATATACGTACAGTTACGTATCCAACATACGTACAGTACGTATGTTACGTATCCAATACAGAGTAGGTATTGGATACGTAACAAATTTTTTTGTTCCATTTTTTGCCGAGTAACACCTCGGTTTGTAGATTTTCCAACGCTGAACACGATGGTGAAGTCAGAATTGCGATATCCCATTCCGTTATCAGATTAGAGCAGACGAACCAGGAAGAACATCTCAAGAAATAACCACGTTCCTTCATCTTCAAAGTGCTCCAGTTTGAGAACGGAATGAGATATCGCAATTCTGATTTCACCATCGTGTTCAGCGTACAAAAACCTTTAAAATGAGGTGTCACTTGTGGGACTGTTTCATTTTGGGAATTTATGGGTAATTTTCCCCCTCTAAAACTCCCTAAAACTCCCCCTTAGAGTGACCCGATTCTGCCCATCTACGAACTTAGCCTGTCGATTGCCAAGACAGATTTTTCGTGCAAATTTGAACTTTTTATCTCAATTCTTTCGAGAGTTATCGTCTGGAATGACACATACATATATAAATATATATATAAATATATAAATATATATATATAAATATATAAATATATATATATACATATAATTTTTGGTGTCTTTCGGCAGTGAATTCAGGATGGTCTGAAACGGATTTTGGTATAAAAATCTTTCGGAAATTCGAGTTTTAAAAATTTTGGACTGAGAACAATAGCTTCCTTTTCTTCGAAAATTCGCTAAAATAAGTGATTATGGGTGAAGGCCAAAAGAAGAAATGATATTCTGTCTTCTCGTCCGAAAAAACATGGAAATGATACCTCACAAGCTTAGGTTCACTAAATCCTTTAAAAAAAATTTAGAAAACCCCTATCTTTACACCCATTTTCCCCCCATAACACCCTTGGGCGTATTCCGTCGGGCTGCCGAGCTTCGGAGCACAGCTAGGACAGAAATGTGTTCCAAAATGGGGACCCAAACTGTTTGCGGAAGAACGACGATTTTAGACCAAGGTTTAATGTAAATTTGAGGCTGAAACTTCGTTTGAACCTCAGTTTTCCACTCTTTGGTCAAAATCGACGTCTTATTCGGTCTTCTCAACCTAAAACAATTAATACTTCTCACATTTTTCAATCTGACCACTCTAAGGGGGTGGGGGGGGGTAAGAGTTTAAAGATTATCCTAGTTTTGGGTAATTTTTGCGCACTTTGAATGCTCTAATTTAAGAACGGATTTAGATATCTAAAATCCGATTTCACCATCGTGTTCAGCGTGCAAAAACCTTTAAAATGAGGGGTCACTTGTTAGAAAATAACATTTTGGGGATTTTTGGGTAATTTTTGCGCACTTTAAATGCTCTAATTTGAGAACGGATCAAGATATCTAAAATCCGATTCCACCATCGTGTTCAGCGTGCAAAAACCTTTTAATTGAGGGGTCACTTGTTGGAAAATAACATTTTGGGGATTTTTGGGTAATTTTTGCGCACTTTAAATGCGCCAAAACCCTCCTTAGAGTAGGCCAATTTCGCCCATCTTCGAACTTAGCCTTTCGATTGCCATGATAGATTTTTTGTGCAAATTTGAGCTGTTTATCTCAATTCTATCGAGAGTTATCGTCTGGAGTGACACATATATATATAAATATATATATACATATAAAAAAGTGTTAAATTTCAGGAATCGTTTTAGAATGGTCTGAAACGGATTTCTATGAAGAAAATTTCCAAAAATTTATATTATTTAAATTTCGAAGCCATTGCAATAGCTTCATTTTCTTTGAAAATTCGCTAAAATGACATCGAGATGCCAGCGGAGTTAGTCTTCTTAACATGCGAGAATCAAAAACTGAAGAAAGAGGTAGAAGACCTCCGTGAACAACTTGATGCTGCGAGGAAAGAAATTCTCCGGCTGCAGAACGCCTCCAGCGTTTTAGATGGCACATTTTCGGCTTGTCAACAGAAAGTACTTAGTAAAGGAAGATGCAGGACTTGGTCTTCTGATGATGTTGCCAAAGCTGTTACTCTTAGATGCATTTCGTAAAAAGCGCTGAGTTTCGTCAGAGACGTTCTCAAATATCCTCTACCCAGTGAAATGACGATAAAGCGTCGCCTCCGACAATTTACGGTGTGTCCTGGCTTAATTGATCTGAGTATTGGTATTTTGAAAGCCCAGTCAAGCGTATTTTCGGATTTCGAACGAGATGTGGTCCTTAGCTTCGACGAGATGAAAGTAAACAACGCTCTTTGTTTTGACAAAATTGAAGAAGTCATCAGAGGTCCACACAACAACGTCCAAGTAATGGTAATCCGAAGTTTGGTTGGGAAGTGGATGCAACCGATATACTACCATTTCGATACACCAGTGAGAAAAGATCTGTTTATGGAAACTGTTAACGTTTTGGAGAAAACGGGATTCAAGGTGAGAGCGTTCGTATGTGATATGGGAGGTTCTAACCAGAAGCTTATGACGGATCTAGATGTAACCTATGACAACTGTTCGATAAAGAATCCATCATGTGGAGACAGAAACATTTGGGTGTTTTGTGATGTTCCTCATGCTTTAAAGCTATTGAGAAACCATTTGCTCGACGATGGATATCAGCTTGAATGCGGCAAATCAATCGAGAAAGACGTCTTTTTGAAGTTGATAGAAATGCAAGGAAATGGTGGAGATTTGAAGTACGCCCACAAGATCTCCATACACCATCTTTTAGTGACCGGAACCGAGAGGCAAAACGTCAGGAAGGCGGCTGAATTGTGTTCAGGAACCACTGGCCGCGCAATTATTCACAAATTTCCTGACTACAAACACGTTGGTGAATTTGTAATCACGGTGAACAACGGGTTTGACGTTTTTCACAAATAACCTGAAGAGAGCTTATGGTAACTCGTTAGTGGATCAGGAGGATGCCCTCGAAAAACTTTACCAGTTGATCTTCACAATGAAAGCAATGGGGAAAAAACGAAGAACATTACTCCCCTTTCAGAAAGGGTTTCTCCTTTCCATTAACAGCATCCGCGGCTTGTACAAAGAACTGAAAAAAGAAGGCTACACATATATAATGACTTCCAAATGCAATCAAGACGTTCTGGAAAGCTTCTTTTCACAAATGCGCGGAATCGGAAAATTCTACGATCATCCATTACCTACCACTGTGTCCCAAAGAATGAAGTCCCTGCTGTTGAGCCGAAATGCAGGGAACGTAATTAACAGCGAGAACATACAATATGGCAAGGAACTTCAAACCTTGAGTGCGGAAATTGTGGCCGATATTAACTACGACCATTCTAGTCTAAAAGAAAGCAACGTCGAAGTCAACGAGACTAGTCAAACAATAACTGCTTCCTCCGAGAGCCATTGTGAAGAAGATACCAATGATGATGAAATCGAGTCAGCTGTAAATGATATATTGACACACCGAGAGAATGAAACAGAAGAGCCAAATGAATCTAAGGGCACCGAAGAGGAAACAGAGATTTTGGAAGTCATAGCCGGATACATTGCGTATCGCGTGAGAAAACGATTCCCAGAGAAAGCAGAATATTGCGGGACCTTCACGAACGAGATTTCTTTAACAGAAAACAACTGGCTGCAGGCTTTATCACGAGGACGTTTGATGAAACCATCGAAAGAATGCCTCGATTCAGTGATGAAAATGGAGAAAGAATTCCAACTTTTCCACGGAGAATACATTAACCGTTGTCCAGGCGTTTTTTCAAAACTGATTGAAAAGATTGAATTCAAATTTCCGAGTATAGACAATTTCGTTATTTCGTGTTACGTGCGGACGCGTACTTTCATGCGGATGAAAAGCCTAAATTTGAAAAAATCTGAGCAGAAGCGATTGGTGAGGAAACGCACTGTTAGCGAGCAGCGCCAAAAGAGCCAGAAGATGGCAAAACTTCTCAACTGAAGCAAAAGCTGTGAATTACCGCGATCTCTAAATTATTATATTTCTGTGAGTATACTCAAAATATCAGTCAATGTAAATAAAAATGTTTATTTCGAAAGATATGCGTCTTACTGAAAGTACCGCTGCCATTAGGAAACGGGAGAGTCATACCTGCTGTTACCGCTGACGTCACGGCACCGCGCCCCCTTTCCTTGTGATCCCTACCGTTCCAGTTTAGTATCCGTGGTTCCGCCTAGGCGGGAGGGGTGTAATGACGTCACTTGTTGCCGAAGCTTTGAAAGCTCATACAAGAAGAACTATTCATCTTAGGAGAGTGGCGGTTGGTTTCTAAATTCTCTGAATGGAACCTACTTTCATTTAAAAATGCTGCGAAGTCCTTGTCACATGGTTTTTTTATTCTACTGGACATAACTACAGAAATTTTGGCTGTTCATTCATTGTTTCTAGCACGTGGAACAGTTGAATTAGCTATTTTTGGTAGTTTCCACCAATTTTGGCAAAAAAAATTGGGCTCCTATTTTTTTACAAATTATCTTTTGCCATTGATAGTTTCATTTAATTGTTTTGATTCACCTGTTGATACTTATTCTAGTGTTACTATACAAATTTATGGTGGTTCACAGTTTCCCAGGTTTTTGGCTCATAAAAAATTGGTGTATTCCGTTGAGGCAGCCGAGCTTCGGAGCACAACTAGGACCCAAATGGGGCCCAATTGTGTCTGGAAGAACGACGACTTTAGTCCAAAATCTAACGTAAAATTAAGGCTGAAACTTCGTTAGAACCTCAGTTTTCTTCTATTTGGTCAAAAGCGACGTCATATCCGGTATCCTTGTCCTAAAAAACATGGAAAACTGTACCTCACAAGCTCATGTTACTAACACTCCAAAAAAACCCTATTTTCACACCCATTTTTCACCCATAACAAACACCCTTGGGTATATTCCGATCGGGCTGTAAAATTTTGGGATACAACTAGGGCTAAGAGCCTGTGTGTGAATGAACAAATTTTTTAGACCGAACATAAAGTAGAAATAGATGATACGGCGGAGGGACATCGCATTTTTGGAATCGGCGCACCTTGAAACGTAAAAGAAACAATTTTTAGGTGGTGTTATACACAATTTTTGCTGAGGGAATACGTACCTAGGTGTATTATTCGCGGAATAATAAAACAAAATAGGAAAGTAATGTGAACATAATATGTCATGGGTACTCCTCATTGATAACAATGATTTTAAGAGCTGGTGCTGGTTTCTTGTATGTCTGTGTGTAGCTCTTTTGAGATCGAAGCGGGTAGAATTGGCGGTACCTCAAGTACTCTGTCTCCCACGAACTCTACAGTATATTCTCATTGAGACCTGTTGATGTTCTGTTCCAGATCGTTGAAGCCCTTGAAAGGAGCTTGGAGAATGCGCAGATCAAAGCGGAGATAACATCATACAACCGGGTCATATCAGAAGCTGTAGGTTCCCTGTCGTCCAAAACCATCACAGCAGCATCTCACTTCCCGTCTGTACGCGCTGTTCAAAGGATGGTGGATGCTGTCGAAGGGCTTGTACCGCTCCCTCAGCAGATATGGCGCATTCTGGCCGCTGCTGGTTAATACTGTTTGCGATTAATGTCCTTATCAATGAATCTAAGCACCCACCCATCGTGGGAAATCCTTATACTACTATTTATTGTTTCTTCATCTTTGTGGGTCGGCCAAAATGTCTAATTTCGACTCCAAACCGTTGTTTATTAGTGTAATCAACTTTCTTGACACAGCATCTTTCTAATCCTCATGCACCATAACGCAGCATATACAGGGTGTATCAGACTCGACTCGCCAAAGTTCAGGGATCGATTCTACGACTAATTTGCAACAAAAAGTATCTCTTAGCAATTTTTTTAACCACGCCCGAAACCCTCTTTTCAATTTTAAGATTTTTGTTGTTGTGTGGCCATAACTCCCTTAATTTAATAAGTAAATTAAAATCTAACAACACCGTTGGAAAGAGCGCTAAATTTCCTATCTCTCTGATGCCAAAATAAGTATTTTTGAGCAGCTGCAATAGATAACAAATTATGTCAAAGTCAAACTTTTGAGAAGTTTCCAAAATTTTACTTTTTTAAATCCTCTTTTTGACCTTTTTAATGTGGTGTTCTTGAATCCCTACCTACAGAAAAAACTTTCTTAGGACCTCAGCTTTCCAACGGTATATTCAAAATTAATTGTATCACGATAATTAGAGGAGAAAACTACGTTTGAATGCAAAAAAACGGAGTTTTTCCCCCAAAAGTTTGGTATCAACTTCTACGTATTTTTGGTCGCTGAATCGATTGGTGGCACTCTTGAACCTCCCCGACTCATCAAAACCTAATGTATCGACATCCCAAACGTTTCTCCATTCTCTTAATCAGAGCCTCGTCATTCGCTTGGGGAGCCAGCTCACCTTTGAAAACTTTTCTTGTCGGACCACGTTTGGTTCTTGACAGTAAACAATAAACAGTAGGAGAATGCTGAAATCTCAGTCAAATATGAGGAAAGCTAATCATCAGTTTTGTGTGAACCCTACTTGTGATGATTCGTTTGAATATGTTTTTCCAATGTGGAGTATTCCAATACGCTGTATGTGTACGGGTACACAGATGGAAATGCTCGTGCAGCTGTGAGGGAGTACCAGCGCCGTTTTCCCCACAGACGGGTCCCTGACGAACAAACCAGCGTCAAAACCCATAGGCGAGCACGGGAAACAGGCTCTCTAGCTTTCCCACGCAGGGAAATTGCCGCTCCTGTGGTGGAAGGTATTGAGGATCGTGTACTCGCATCGATTGAGAACGATGCTACCACAAGTACGTGGCGCATTGGGTATTATTTCAATGTATCGCATGCGTCTGTGCACAGAGTTTTGAAGAGGAACGAGCTTTATCCATTCCATCTAATAAAAGTTCAACATCTTCTTGATGGCGATCATGCGAGGAGGATCGAATTCTGTAGGTGGTACCTTGATCAGTAAACATCGCTTCATCTGTCCACATCACGCTATCCCTAAAAACGGCCGTCCTTGGCTGATCAGGTACCACCTACAAAATTCGATCCTCCTCGCATAATCACCATCAAGAAGATGCTGAACTTTTGTTAGATGGAATGGATAAAGCTCGTTCCTCTTTAAAACTCAGTGCACAGACCGCATACTTGTGGTTGCATCGTTCTCAATCGATGCGAGTACACGATCCTCAATACCTTCCACCAGGAGCTGCAATTTCTCTGTGTGGGAAAGCCAGAGAGCCTGTTTCCCGTGCTCGCCTATGGGTTTCGACGATGGTTTGTCGGTCAGGGACCCGTCTGTGGGGAAAACGGCGCTGGTACTCCCTCACAGCCGCACGATCATTTCCATCCGTGTACCTGTACACATAGAGCATAGGTATCGGAATACTCCACAATGGAAAAACTCATATTCAAACGAATCAACACAAGTAGGGTTCACACAGAACTGATGATTAGCTTTCTTCATATTTGATTGAGATTTCAACATGTTTATTGTTTACCATCAAGAACCAAATGTGGTCCAAAAAGAAACGGTGTTCAAAGGTGAGCTCCCCAAGCGAATGACGAGGCTCTGAGAAAGATAACGGAGAAACGTTAGGGATGTCGATACGTTAGGTTTTGTTGAGTCGGGGAGGTTCAAGAGTGCCATCAATCGATTCAGCGACTAAAAATAGTAGAAGTTGATACCAAACTCATCGAACAACGACTAACTAGTTTTTCGTAGATTTTGCGGGAAAAACCGCGTTTTTTGCATTCAAACGTAATTTTCTCCTCTAATTATCTTATCGTGATAGAATTAATTTTGAATATACCGTTAGAAAGCTGAGATCCTAAGAAAGTTTTTCTTGTAGGTAGGGATTCAAGAACATCACGTGAAGAAGGTCAAAACGCGGATTTAAAAAAAGTGAAATTTTGTAAACTTCCCAAAAGTTGACTTTGGCCTCATTTTTTAGCTATTGCAGCTGCTCAAAAATACTTGTTTTGGCATCAGAGAGATAGGAAATTTAGTGCTCTTTCCATCGGTATTCTCAGATTGTAATTTACTCATTAAATTAAGGGAGTTGTGGCCATTTTAGTGCCGCAACGTCGAAAACACGAAAAAATCTTGAAATTAAAAAAAGAGGGTTTCTGGCGAGGTAAAAAAAAATTCTAGGAGATACTTTTTGTTGCAAATTAGACGTAGAATCGATCCCTGAACTTTGGCGAGTCGAGTCTGATACACCCTGTGTACAAACTAAATCACTTGTAATGAAATCGTGAAAACCCATTTCAAAGAATAAAAATGCTGCAAAGTCCGTGTCGCATGGATTTATTTTATTATACATACCTCCAGAAATGTTGACTTTTCCTTATAGATTCTTTCATGTGCAATAATTTAAATAGCTATTTTTAATGAAAAACACGAATTAAGTGTCGTGACCTGATATTATAATGTGAAGAGTAAAGGTGCATGAACACTTATCATTATATATTTTGTACATCATAGGAACTCAAATCACAATGTAATCACGGAAGCTAAAAAGTCATAGAACAACAAAATAGATCAGATGTGTCAAGACATGTTCAATTAGCTGATGGTATTATAAACGGTTGGCTCCTTAACAATTAGTACCTTCATCCAATTCTGAGGCCACAATAATCTTCCCCCCTTAATTTTGAGTTCACGGAAATGTCTTTGAATCAAGCTAGGATGTAGTCCTGCAGGTGACTCGGCGGATTCCTAGTTCAACGGCGTAGCTGAGGTTCGACTCTTGGTTCCTCTTGAACTGGAGTGTCGAGTTCCGGAAATGATGGTGATGTTGAGGGGGACAATGGAATCTTTCGTCTACTGGGAATTCCTGGGATGTTAAACCTTAACGACTGATTGCGTGAGCTAGCCTCCTGTGGGTTAGGTTTGGGTTGACGAACATGATTAGGCGAAAGCACGCCTGTCGAGATTAATTGGTTGATGTGGCGTTTGATTTGGTGTCCTGAATCCAGCTTCACCAGGTAATGTACCCCAATCGTGCTGTGGTGGTTCCGAACTCCCAAATTTCGGAATTGTTGGTGTACATTTGTACCTGTACCCTCTCCCCCACCATCAAGGATCTCACAGGTGTGGATGAGGCTGTATGTCTATCTCTCTTGGTGACAGGGAAAATCGTGTCGAGCTGAATCCTCAATCTTCTATGTAAGTAGAGCTATGATGGACTTTGTCCACTGGCGAGAGGGGTACCTAGCTCCGTAACGAAGTAGCATTCTCCTGACTTTTTCTGTCATGGTCCCTGCTTCCTTTGACATGGACTTCAGTCGTTTATTTACGGTTTGCACATTCCTCTCCGCCAAGCCATTTGTTGCTGGGTGTCCTGGTGCAATTAATTTTTGCATGATACCATGATCAATGCAGAAAGTTTTGAACACTTCACTCGTGAATATTGACACATTGTCCGATACGAGTAAACTCGGGTATCCATGGAAAGAGAATAATATATCCTCCAATAATGAGATCGTAGAATCTGTACTAGGGGCGTTTTTCAACACGCGAACTTCTGACCATTTAGATTTTGCATCAGCTGCTACTAGGAAATGGTGTCCTTCAAACGGTCCAGCATAGTCGATGTGCAGCCGATCCTAATTACTCTTGGGCTCATCCCATGGATGGATATCTACCTTAGGAGGGTTGTTGCGAAGTTGGGCGCATACTTCGCAAGATCTCACCAATTGCTCTATGTCATGATTAATTCCTTCCCAGTACACATAGCGTCTCGCCAATTGTTTCATCTTGGTTATACCTATATGTGTAACGTGTAGTTCATTCAGAATGGCATTTTTGAGGTTCTGTGGAATAATTACTCGATCTTGCCAAAATAATAAGCCATCAAGCACTGTATATGGTGAATCTTCATAGCGGTTCTGAAGAGAGTTGTTTGGACGTAGGTACATAAACGCCCGAAGTAGTGCGTCTAGTGTCCGCTCGAGCGCTAGCTGCGGCTAGCGGGGTCGATCAGATCATGAGGTTTCTTAGGTCTTAGAACGAACGAATATAATTGTACTTATATTAATAAATTGCAGCAAGCATCACGTCAGCCATAGGCGGTGCAATTTCGGTCTGTCGGTTCGGAGTTATGAAATACGTTCATCCATGTAGTTCTTTGATTCTTTCAAACCTGAGCCCCTCTCGAACGGCAAGATGGCGTTCAACCTCAAAAGTGAAAGTTGAGAAAGTTTTTTATCGTTGTGAAAATTGTATCGAAGTTAATCGTTCTTACCCGTTCTGTAATTAAATTCGCTCAAGTGAATTTAGTCTGTGTTTTTCGTTCCCGATCATACATTTTTGGTGCCGAAACCCGGGATTTTGCGAAATAGCTGAGTTCATTCCAATATTTCGCGTTTGTTCCTTTCGTTCATTCGACGATGAGTTCCAACACGGTCATCTCCGTTCGTGGACTGGAGATCTCAGCCGAAGTCATCAAGAGTTTTAAGGCCAATCAAAAGGCGCTTTATAAAACACTCTGTTCATGGGCGACTAAAGCCCAGTCGTCGTTGAAGATGTCACAATGTTCCAAGGAGGCTCGATCACGTGCGGGCGATTTAGCGAAAGCTGCTGACGACCTGTTCTCGCGGATCGAATCCGCCGATTTCGATGGGGACGTAAGTGAATCGCTTTTATCCCAAGTAGCCGATCTGCAAGTGGCGTTAGAGATAGGACTACCCACACCGACTTTGAAGCCTTCAGGATGTTTTTCGGAAAGTTCTAACGATCGGAGCAAACTCACGTTCGATGCAGTAAAATACATGAATGTTATGCTGCCTACAGTTCCATTGTACGATGGGGACATTACGAATTTCGCCTTATTTCGTGGTTTGTACGATCGAGCGGTTCACAATGTACCGTACCTAGCGGATGAGATTAAATATCAGGCGCTAGTTGAGAAGCTTGCTGGAACGGCTCGTTCGCCCCTTACTAGTTACCGTTCTGATGGATCGGACTATCAGGCTCTTTATAACGCCTTGATCCCGGATAATTCCGGTCGGTATCTTCTCGCGCGTCGATCCTTTTCGAATCAGAAATTCGTACCTACTATCAAGAAAGCTGACGTGCACCAGTTGGAAGCGTTCCTGAGTGCGGCCAGAGCTTGGATCCGTTCTATGGAAGAGGTTGAGACACACAATCTTGCTTCGTTCCTGCTCTTTGAAGCTCTCTTCGCGCGCATCGACACCTCGCTGGGCGATAAATTTAATCGCAAAGAAATGGAGGTTGAGGATGTTGTTCCAACTCATCATAAACTGCTGGAGTTTCTAGACAAGGAGCTCAAGATCGCTCAAATGATCCCTTCGACCTTTCAGGGTTCATTCGATCGTGATAAAAACCCAAATTCGACTCAAGGGCAGGCCCATCGATCATCCCCACCTCTTCGTTCCTTGAAAACTCAGAAGGATTCCCTTTGGCTCCAATGCCATTATTGCAAGGATCATCACTACCTTTATCGATGCTCCAAGTTTTTCAATGTTCCTGTGGAAAAGAAATGGGAATTCGTTCGTCTTCACAAGCTCTGCGAGAACTGCTTCTCCTACCGACATGACAACGTTCAAGACTGTCCTTCTCGACGACGTTGCGGCTGTGGACGGAGACATCATGCCTGGCTTCATCGTTCAAAAAGGGAGGTAATGTCGAGGGGTGCTCAGGGTCTTCCTCCCCAATCTGATAGTTCAAAGGGGGGATCGTGCCGGAGGCGCAATTCGCCTGTCTTGGCACAGTCACCACTGGTTACGAGCACACCGGCCCTCTCTGAGATCAGCTTGTGTGAGTGGGCCTCGGAGGGGGTCGGGGGCTCAGAGGTGGCTGACCCTCTGTTCCGTTCGGCTAGATCTTTTACCGATTGCGAATGAGGCTGCTCCACTGGATGGGATCGGGCCGATCCTCCGACCCGTTCTGTCCGGAGTGATCGGTCTGATCCCTCCAGGGGGAAAGATGCTATAAAAATCAATCCTTGTTCAAGTCACACTGAAATATTCGTTCGTTCCAATAGGGCCCATTGCATTGATCATAATAACCTATCCGGTCCCACAGGTAGGATGTTCGATCGTAAGTTCCCAGGCAGTAGCTCGGCTGCCACTTTAGGTAGGCGCATGTTCGTACCTAGGACCACTGAGGAAGGGGGCCCCACTCTGTTGAAACCTTGCGGTGATATACCCAGGAGTGGAGCTTCCCATTGCACTACTCAGCTGGTTAGTTCTAAGTTAGTTCCTAGAAGTCCCTCTTGTTTTGTGCAGCCTTCCCCAGTAGGTGTTAGTTCAGGCGCACACGACGAGCCTCGACCGTCGAACGTAGCGAGAAACCTTCCGGAGTCTCATGCGTTCAGTAGTAGGGAAACTAATTTCCGGGACCAAGTTAGTTCAGGCGCTCAGCTAGTGGTGGGAAGTTCTCTTCCGGCGCTAGGTTCATTATCTAGATCATGTCTTAGGCATCCACGATCAGGAGGCTTAATACCTACCGCACTCGTGCATGTGTCCAAAAGGGAAAAAACTAGGGGCCTCGTAGGGCGCGCTCTCCTGGACACTGGGTCTGAGGTAAATATAATTACACTCAAATTCTGTTGAGCGCTCAAATTGGAGGTCCTCCCCTTAGAACGACGCATAGTGGGAGTAGGGGGAAATTCACACTCTGTTCCAGGATTCACTTCGTTCGGACTGTTCACACGTTCAGGTAGGCACATTCCAGTCACCGCCTTCGTCTTAGACGAGGTGACAGCTCCTATCCCATCCAGCAGTTTTTCTATCGAACAGTGGCCCCATATCTGGGAACTAGGTTCTGAGTTGGCTGATCCGAACTTTTACACTAGGGGTAAAGTTGACCTTTTACTAAGTGCCGATCTGGTCATACAACTCATAGAAGGGGAACGCGTACCTCCGGTGGGCAACTCACCATGGTTATTACGTTCTGAAGTAGGCTGGTTGGTGCTGGGTCGAATTGAAACACGGAAGGGGCAGATAGTGAAGTTCGGTGATGAGAATCACCTTCAGTGGTTCATTCCAACCGCAGCCCCTAGTCAAGTTTTTCCCTTCAAGTCCGAAGTTAACGCTGGGTTCAGTCCCGCTCTAGTAGGTACAGCTCAGCCGGAATGGAAGGACGTTCGGTCAGTTGAATATCGTAAGTGGGCCATTCAGGACATTATTAGAGCATTCCGACAAACTTTTGTTGGTGGCAATGTACGAAAGGGAGAACGTTCAGGGGTGGCCCCTGCTCCACGAAGGAACGTCGTTCTCCTCCCCCTCGTTCAGGAGTTCCACTTTTGGTTTATTATTTTCAATAACGAACCATTGGAATCGAGCATGAAAAAAAAAATTCTTACCCCCCCTCAAAATTTGATGGTTTACGTTTCAAGGTATGTAGAATCCAAAACTGCAATAAAAATATTTCTGTCTGTCCGCCGTACGCCGTACGGGCCACTTTTCTTAGTTACCATGAAAAAAAATTGATGAAATTCGGGTTATAGGTTCCGTTCGGCGTCTAGTTGGTCCTCGAAGCTCGACGTTACTGTGAGTCATCTCTAAGGGGTTCAAAATAGGGGTTGAAATTTTCAAAACGCCTATACCATTTTTTTACGTAAATATTTTTACGGTTTTAAATAGTTCTTGAACTTGCGAGTTTTTTAAGACCATCCGGAGCATCGTACGTCCAGCCGTTCGTTCACAGTAAGGCCCCGAAGTTTGCACCGACAGGCATTTTCGACTCCAGTGTGAATGAAATTGTATACAATTCAAACCAAATCTCGTAACCAGAGACGCGCCCACAATAGGAATTTGTGAATACGGCCAATCATTGGTAAGGATCACCTGATTATATTGGCGGCGTATGAAGTCGAGTTGGTTGTTCTGTGATATTATTTAATTTGAAAAATGATGGCTCTTTTGGAGTTTGTTGGTAGGTAGTGAAACTTGAACAAACGTTGAAGTATTATTGATGGGTAAATTATTACTACGGTAAATCATTACTCAACGGTAAATTATTACACAACGGTTCATTATACCATCTACGTAGAAGGGGCTGGAGTTTGTTGGTAGGTACTTTTGCTACTTTTTTCACTCCTCATCAACAATTTCTTTTCAGAACTTCATTATGTGTGTTCCTTTTTGTTAGGTACTGTTTGTCATCGGCAGAATTATTTTAGCAACATTTAACTCGTGATTTAGGTAGGTACCTAGTAACGAGTACGGGGTTAGGTACTAACCTACGGAGGGTCTGCGATCTACATAATATGTATAGAGTAGTACATATTATATTATATAGACGGGTTATCTATACATAGAGCTGTGATCTGTAACAGAAGGGTATTCTATAAAAAATAATAAACCGTTGTGCAGGGATTTGCAGCGTTTTTCACTCCAAGGGTGCTCTGTTAGAGCCGGTACGTAATTTATTCTCTGTAGTGCCCCCACTGGAGTTCTCATCAGTTAGTCCACCTTTGTTCAGCTTGGTTTCAAGGGGGGTAATACCTAATAAGGTGAATTTAGGATCCCTAAGTCCTGCACCCATACAGGTTCAGAGTTCCGTTCATGAAACGGACGTCCTTCTGAAGCGAATGTTCGAAATTGAGTCAGTTGAGGAGGTGGAGCCTTGGACACCTGCTGAGCGAGAGGCAGAGAATCTCTTCTTAGATCAGGTGCGCAGGGACGGTTCAGGTAGGTACACCGTTCCATTGCTTCTCGCACAGGATCGAAATTCGCTAGGTCATTCTCGATCGATAGCCCTACGGCAACTTTATCGATTGGAAAGTAAATTTAGGCGAAATCCTGATCTTGTTCCACCGTATAAAAAGTTCATGCATGAGTATGCCGCTCAGGGTCACATGAGACCTGTCGTTCCCCCGGGGCCGGGTCTCGCTCACTACTATATGCCTCATCATGCGGTTCATCGTCTAGGGGATCCAGCAGATAAAATCCGTGTAGTTTTTAATGCGTCGCAGCGGACGGCGAATTTGGCGATCATTGAACAAAATTTTACACGTAGGTCCAAAGTTACAACCGGACATTTGCAACATTCTCCTCCACTTCCGCTCGTTCCCCTATGTGTTCATTGGCGATCTTAAACAAATGTTCCGCCAAATTTTACATCCTAGAGAGGATCAAGATCTTCTCCGTATTGTTTGGAGAGATTCACCAGATGACCCTGTTCAGGATTTTGCGCTCTGTACAGTCACTTATGGTACGGCTCCAGCTCCGTTCCTGGCCAACCGGACGTTGAAACGTTTAGCTGAGACTCAGGCCAAAAACTACCCCAGGGCCTCTCTAGTTCTACTCGAGCAAACCTATGTGGATGACGTTCATGGAGGAGGTGCCACGATCAAAGAGGCACGTGAGATTAGGGACGAACTTGTTGCTCTGGTAGGTTCAGCGGGTTTTGAGATGCGGAAGTGGGCCGCTAATAACCCCGATCTGCTTCAAGGGATTCCCCAAGATCATTGCCTGATATCGGGCGAAACGGTGGACTTGGATCCCACAGAAGGCCCGCCCCTTAGAATGCTAGGAGTGGCCTGGGACCCTCGTAATGATACGTTATTCTTTAAAGTACCAACTACACCTGTTGTTCGAACCAAGAGGGAGCTGGCTAGTGAGGTCGGTAGAATTTATGACCCAGCTGGCTGGGTCATGCCAATTTCGGTCTTCGCTCGAATGATCCAGTGTGAGGTGTGCCATGCACGTTTTGACTGGGAGGATCCGCTTCCCCTCTCCTTAGTCACTGATTGGTCGAACATTGCTAGATCTATCGATACCCTCTCAGAGCTGAAGATTCCTCGTCACATTCATGTTTCTAGTCCCATTCAGTGGTTAGTAGGTTTTGCGGACGCCTCTGAAAAGGCATAGGCAGCTGTGATTTATCATGTTTGCGTGCAAGGAGGTTCATTTGTGACCCGGCTAGTCACCGCTAGAGCTCGAATTGCCCCCATAAAGCAGGAATCTATACCTAGGCTAGAACTGCTCGCTGCCGAATTACTAGGAAAGACCATGAAGAAGATTCGGCCACAATTCGCTCATGCTCAATTGGTTGCGTGCTCTGATAGCACAATCGTTCTGTCCTGGCTCACAGCCTACCCAGCTCCGTTATGGAAAGTATTTGTGGGAAACCGGGTAGCCAAAACTCTCTCTTGTTTGCCCCAGGAGCTTTGGTTCCACGTTCAGACGCAGGACAACCCCGCCGATATAGCATCTAGGGGAGCTCTGCCCAATAAACTGGTCAAGAATGAGCTCTGGTGGAATGGTCCCCATTGGTTACGCTCAGACCGGTCCTTGTGGCCTATCCGCAGAATTAGGCCTGACCTCAGTCAAACAAGTGTGGCTGAGGAGATCAGAACGGTCAGGTCGCATGCCACCGCTCTGGAGACGACTGATGAGTTGGAGGAAAAATTCAGCTCATTCGGTCGGCTTAGAAGAGTGGTTGCCTGGATCTTACGTTTTGGACGAAACTCCCGCGGTCGAAGAGATAGGTTTGCAACAGTTCGGGGAGCGCCGGTCGAACCACTTACAACTGAAGAGTTGCGGGCAGCCGATCTCGTTTTGGTAAGACGTGCTCAAAGTCGACACTTTCAGGATATTCATTCCGCCTTAGACCGTTCCACTCCCCGTACCAAGCTCATGAGACAACTTGATGTATTTCGATCACGAGAGGGCATCATCAGAGTGGGGGGTCGTTTGGAGCATAGCAGTAGCGCATTTGAGACCAGGCACCCAGCACTTTTACCCGCCAAGGACCCTCTCACTCAACTTCTCATTCGTCAGGCTCATGAGAGCTGTTTGCATGTCGGTCCGAGGGCGACCCTAGCTCACCTGCGTACGAAGTTCTGGATTATAGATGGTCGGAATGCGGTCGCTAGAACTCTCGCAAAGTGCACCCGCTGCTTTTCAATCAAGCACATATCCTTTCAACCAGAAATGGGTCAGCTCCCATCAGGGCGGGTTCAGGGAACGTTCACTTTCGATCAGGTCGGCATTGATTATGCCGGTCCATTTTCGGTCTCCGTAAGTGGTCTCCGTGGGGCATGAAAAGTAGAAATGTACTTGGCGGTGTTCGTTTGCTTTGCCACCAAGGCGGTGCACTTAGAAGTAGTTATGGATCTGAGCACCGACAGTTTTCTGCAGTGCCTGGAAAGATTTATCGCTCGAAGAGGGTTGCCCTCCGTCATTTGGTCGGACAACGGTCGCAATTTTTTGGGGGCAGCCAACCTCCTTAGGAACATTAGGATTGCGCTGGAGACAGGCGTATCAATCACGCTTGCCGAACGTTTGGCTGCTAGGGGGGTGAGCTGGAAGTTCATACCACCAAGGGCTCCTCATTTTGGGGGGTTATGGGAAGCTGCGGTCAAGTCAGCAAAGCGACTTATTAGGGTGAATTTGCGCGATCATACGGTCAATTTCCAAACGTTCAGCACTATAGTGGCTAAGGTCGAGGCCATCCTTAATAGTCGGCCTCTTGTGTTCCAATCCGCCTCGCGGGATGATATTCTCGTTCTTACACCAGGTCACTTCTTGATTCAAAGACCACTTACTGCTCTCCCGGATACGAACTAAATCACTCGCGACGAAATCGTGGAAACCCATTTCAAAGAAAAACGGAGTTATTGAAAAATAGTCTATTTCCACTAATACACGAAAAACGCAAAAAACACTGTTATACCGGTTTCGGTGATCAAACCATCGTCAGTAACACACAATAACTCGTTTGTGTCAGTAACACACAATAACGAGTTATTGTGTGTTACTGACGATGGTTTGATCACCGAAACCGGTATAACAGTGTTTTTTGCGTTTTTCGTGTATTAGTGGAAATAGACTATTTTTCAATAACTCCGTTTTTCTTTGCTCTCCCGGAATCTGAAGGCTGCCTGGACTCCAGCTCGCGCCTTATTCCCAAATGGCGGTTTGTGAACCAGACCGTACAGGGCTTCTGGAAGAAGTGGAGTAAGGAGTACCTGCTTGATCTGCAGGCACGGGCCAAATGGAATACTCCTGACCGACCCCCTGTTTTAAGAGATGTAGTGTTGATCATGGACGATAATCGTCCACCGCTCTCTTGGCCCATGGGCGTGATTACCGATCTTCACGCTGGTTCTGATGGTATTGTTCGGGTAGCCAAAGTTAGGTCCACCAATGGAGAGCTGACACGTCCATTGGTCAAGCTTTGCCCCATGCCCAAGGAGCAGTCCGAATGACGGGCGTCATTTGGGGGGGGGGGGGCGGGGGGGGGGGATGTTCGGACGTAGGTACATAAACGCCCGAAGTAGTGCGTCTAGTGTCCGCTCGAGCGCTAGCTGCGGCTAGCGGGGTCGATCAGATCATGAGGTTTCTTAGGTCTTAGAACGAACGAATATAATTGTACTTATATTAATAAATTGCAGCAAGCATCACGTCAGCCATAGGCGGTGCAATTTCGGTCTGTTGGTTCGGAGTTATGAAATAGGTACGTTCATCCATGTAGTTCTTTCAAACCTGAGCCCCTCTCGAACGGCAAGATGGCGTTCAACCTCAAAAGTGAAAGTTGAGAAAGTTTTTTATCGTTGTGAAAATTGTATCGAAGTTAATCGTTCTTACCCGTTCTGTAATTAAATTCGCTCAAGTGAAGTCTGTGTTTTTCGTTCCCGATCATACAAGAGTCTATGAGAGGTTTCAGTACTGGATCCTTTTTGGTCTCTTCCGCTATTGTATGAGATGTGACCGCAGTGCTGGAAATTCGAAAGATAGCTTCAGCATAAAGACAATGGATTTCCTCATTAATTTTCATGTCGATAGGTTTTGCAGTTTGAGGTACAGGCGCACGTGACAAACAATCAGCATTTCCATTCTCAACCCCTGCTTTACATTAGACATTGTAATGAAAGCTAGAAAGAAATGTAGCGTACCTAAGTAGGCGAGCTGTTGTCATCTTAGGTAATGAACAATCGTGTCTAAATATTCTACTTAAGGGTTCGTTGTCTGCGATGAGATTGAAATGACGGCCATACAAGTAGTTGTGGAATTTTCCTACTGCTAATACAATTGCCAGGGCTTCACGATCGAGTTGGTTGTAATTCTGTTCGGCGTGAGTCAGTGATCTAGATGCATACGCTATCGGACGTTCGTGACCATCCACAGTATGGTTGAGTACTCCTGCGATTCCTACAGGACTTGTATCAGATGCCAAAACTACTGGTAACTCTGAGTCAAATGGCATCAGGACTCTCTCACTGCATATTTCTTGCTTAAGTTTCAGGAATGATGATTCACATTCAGTTGACCAATGGAACTGGCGTTTCTTTTCCAATAATTTCCGTAAAGGACTGGATAGCGTTGACAGATCTGGGATAAATCGGGAGTAATAAGTTGTTAGCCCTAGAAATCGTCGAATGTCATCTGCATTGTGGGGTCTGGGCATGTCAAGCACTGCTTTTATCTTCTCAGGAGATTTACTTATCTTATTTTGTTCAATCAGGTGTCCCAGGTGTAAGATATTTATTTTCACCGCCTCCACTTATATGTAGAGGAGGTAAAAAGAATGCCTATTACTGGGGCAATTTATTCTACTAATTACCCTTTCGTAGTATCCTACACCTTTCGTGCAGTCCCTATTCCCCAGATCAAGATGGAAGGCAAATAAAGGATCTCAAAGGCGGATCTGATTGATTCGGAATTAACTGAATTTAATACATACAGCAAACATATACATATCATTTACATTGAGTGAGCTAAAACCTTACTGGCTACAGATCTACCCATGGAACCTACCGATTGCTCTCCAAAACCTATAGTGAAGTTCTCGGATACCGCGCCCGTCGCCCGAATATTTCGCGTATTCGCGGACCACTAGTGTCAGACCTGAACTTGACTGAAGGTTGACTGACCTGTCGTTTTCCCTGGTTGTCAGGAGCTGTCCTTGTTCTGGAAGTTGGCTATTTCTTCCAGCAGTCGACTTGGTTCTGCAGGCAGCGTCAATACCAGCAGGATCTCCAGACCGGCTTCCGTGTCCAGGGAGCGAAGGGGTTATCACTTTGGTAGTCTTGAAGGTTCAGAATGGAAGATAACCGTCTGAGCGCTCAGCAGCATATTTTATAACCTCGGTTTTGAGACGGATAAGAGAGGATTTGGTGAGGGTTCTCTTTTACCCAATCGGAGACAAGAGGGGGACAATTCGTGGATCTTCGTGATACATAAGTTACATTGTAGTATATGAGATAGATTACACTCCTATCCCCGATAGGAGTGTCTCGCCCAAGATCCGCTGTGGACTGGTGGCGCTGCAGTTGCCTGGTGAGCGTACTACTCTCCTCCCGGCGCATCATTCAAATTAATTTCGTCTCCAGACCGCAGTGAGTGCGCTCTGACTATCAAACTCAATAATAACATTAAAGATAACCTGCAATATCGCCAAGCCATCATTAGCTGAATAGATGGAGACGCTGGCTTTAGTGCTGAAAATCTTCAGTTCGAATCCCACCTACCATTGGTCAGACGGCATTTCCCAAAAAGGGGAAAAATTACAAATTTGTATCAGAGGAGCGACAAAAAAGAGTAATGAAAACATAAATTTATGAAACACCACCATTTACCACACCTACGTGAAATATGAATACGAGATTTTGCTTCAACTTGTGATGATACAGAAAAGCAATATGGTCGCCATAATCACCCGTCGACCACAGAAAATCGTAAAATAGCTGCAAAAACATCCTATTTTTCACATGAACTGACAACCAAACCACTGACCTTCCCACTACTGATAACAAAAATGAGCGCGGGGAGGAGAGTAGTACGCTCACCACCCAACTGCAGCGCCACCAGTCCACAGCGGATCTTGGGCGAGACACTCCTCAGCCCGATTGGAATACACCCAGGGGTGTTATGAGTATCACAAAAGGGGAAAAAATGAGGGAAATTTTGGTCCCGGGAAAGGGAGATGAGGGAAATATTGGAGCGATGGGAGGGAAATTTTGATAATGGTGAGTGGAAACACTGGTCCGAGCTAGCAGTGTCTGGAACCTGCGTCCTGGGGACGGAGACTAGCGCGATCTACATGTCACTGAGAGAGTCAGGACCTCGTTTCGTTATCAGTTATCACAAATAAACCCGCCAACCACAATATCACACATACCCGGTCCTAGTTTTGTCTTAGTTTTGCCTTCTTTTATTATTTTATCTAGATTAAATTCGCGTTCGTTTTCGATTTTTAGACACGGACAGTTCACGGCTTTCTCTCTAGTCACGTTTAGTTTTTTTAGTCTGTCATTTTGGTTCCAACCCTTGCTGCTTTTGACTCTGATTTTTGGATTCGGACAGATTATCAGTAAGGCTATGTCCTAATTGGGCAGGCATCGCGCGATCGGGCGATCAGAGATGATCGCGCGATCGGGCGATCAGAGATGATCGCACGATCACGCGTTGATCGCGCGATCTAAATGCCTGTCCTAATTCATGTGCCCGTCGATTGCCTATTTAGTGCGACCAGACGATAGCGCGATGAAAAACACGCCATAGTGCGACCACCTCAGTTCCGTTCTCATTGCCGGAAATGCCTTCATATGCGTAGATGCTGAGTTTTTGTTTATTTTCCGATGCTTTTTAAAGAATATTCTCATTCTCAGCATAGAAGTTGTCACAGTGAAGTACAGTAACCAATAATAAACTACAAAACTTTGAAGAAAAAAAAATAAATCCAGTCATGCAGTGTGACTATAAGAGCGAATTTTCA
Source organism: Leptopterna dolabrata (assembly GCA_954871275.1). Classification (NCBI taxonomy): domain Eukaryota; kingdom Metazoa; phylum Arthropoda; class Insecta; order Hemiptera; family Miridae; genus Leptopterna; species Leptopterna dolabrata. The sequence continues at coordinate 51,116,869 of OX940982.1, forward strand.
AAAAATATTCGTGCTATTGTGTAAACAAATTATATAGCTAGAAACGATACCACTTTTCGTAGAATTATATAATTTTATTCGTGATTTTTACCAATTTTTGACCTTTACAAAGTCAAATTTGACCCACTCTTTTTCAAGAAAATGTTTTTATCATCGAAATATTCCCTCCGTCGTGAATCACCTTTCCACACGATTTAATATTAATTTTAGCCCTTAATACCAGTTTTTGACCCCCAAAAATCCGAAATGGACCTCTGTTCTGAACTGAAATTTTTTTTCTGTCTTACTCACCATTCCATACCACGTCCAGTGATTTTATATCAACTGCTCGCGACTTTAGCAATTTTTATCGATTTTTGAGCCACCTTAGAATTTTTTTAAATTGCTCATCTTCGGACTCATCCTTTTGTTTGGCAGTACGAAAATTTTGAAATTTTTATCATGTACTCCAGGACAGATATTGTCTGGGATGACACATAAACAAATTTAAATATATAATACATGTACATTTTGTTAAAATCTAGGGATAAATCAGGATGCTCTGAAACAGATTTGCCTATAAAAAATTTCAAAAATTCACGTCCCGAAAATGTTGGGCCCATTGCAATAGCTTCATTTTCTTTGAAAATCCGCTAAAAAGTATGTCTGGCAAGCCTGGTTACAACATTTTTGACTATATCTGCAGCCACACAGTCACCAGTTTCAAGGTACCTACCAATAAGCGTCGAAGATTGGGTTCACACGATTTCATTAATTAAATGTTCTTCGAAGGTCATTATGCAATGTCCTAATTGGCAAGCATCGCGCGATCGGGCGTTCAGCGATGGTCGCTGCATCGTACGACGAAAATATCAAACTTAATAAAGTAGTAGAGGTGTCCTCTTTGAGCCTCAGATGCGCTCGCGCGATGGGTGGGGTCGGTCGCACTTGTTTGATCTGAAATCGCATCGCCTACATCGCCCCATCGCGTAAGCAACAAACCTATCGTTTTGGAGGGGAGTGTCCTATTCAGTTCCAGCCAGCGCGACCGTCAAACGCCTCATCGCCTCAAAACAAACCAGTTTGTTTTTCGACGCGCGATCAACAGTATTTGTGCAGTTATGACTTTCGAAGAACATTTAATTAACGAAATTCGTGTGAACCCAATCTTCGACGCATATTGGTACCTTGAAACTGATGACTGTGTGGCTGCAGATATAGTCAAAAATGTTGTAACCAGGCTAGCCAGACGTACTTTTAAGCGGATTTAAAAGAAAATGAAGCTATTGCAATGGGTCCAACATTTTCGGAACGTGAATTTTTGGACGATATCTTTCCTGGAGTACATGATAAAAATTTCAACATTTTCGTACTGCCAAACAAATGGATGAGTCCGAAGATGAGCAATTAAAAAAATTCTAAGGTGGGTCAAAAATCGATAAAAATTGCTAAAGTCGCGAGCAGTTGATATAAAATCCGTACTGTGTTGTCTGTGACAACTTCTATGCTGATAATGAGTATATTCTTTAAAAAGCATCGGAAAATAAACAAAAACTCAGCATCTACGCATATGAAGGCATTTCCGGCAATGAGAACGGAACTGAGGTGGTCGCGCTATGGCGTGTTTTTCATCGCGCTATCGTCCCGTCCCACTAAATAGACGATCGACGGGCACATGAATTAGGACAGGCATTTAGATCGCGCGATCAACGCGTGATCGTGCGATCATCGCTGATCGCCCGAAAGCGCGATGCCTTCCCAATTAGGACATAGCCTTACTGCACAAATACTGTTGATCGCGCGATGAAAAACAAACTGGTTTGTTTTTAGGCGATGAGGCGTTTGGCGGTCGCGCTGACTGGAACTGATTAGGACACTCCCCTCCAAAACGATAGGTTTGTTGCTTACGCGATGGGGCGATGAAGGCGATGCGATTTCAGATCAAACAAGTGCGACCGACCCCACCCATCGCGCGAGCGCATCTGAGGCTCAAAGAGGACACCTTTGCTACTTTGTTAAGTTTGATATTTTCGTCGTACGATGCAGCGACCATCGCTGAACGCCCGATCGCGCGATGCTTGCCAATTAGGACATTGCCTAACTATCTAGTAGATTCGGATTAGACGCAGTCAGTTCACGGCTTCATCTCTAGTCACTAGGATAGGTAGTTATTTTTTTAGACTTGTGGTGTCATTTTTTTGTATTTTTGTCAGAGTTGATAAATAGTACACCCACATACTCAAGTGGTAGGTTACTTATTATTTTGAAACGATGTTATAAAACATATTACCAAGGTAATTTTCACCACTACCACTATTAAATTTCCTGTTTTACAAAATGTTCATTAAAAATGACCAAGAACTATTACTTTGTATTTTTTTAATAGGCACCTGCTACTTATCAGTTGCGCCTTTCTCTTAATGATAAGCCTGGACACATCAGTCATATTTTTTTATTGATGGTATTTAATTTATGGTGTTTTCCATTTTATGCAGTGTTAAGAAGGGAATCTAGTTCTATGTGTATGGTAACAATAAATTATTATGTAAATTCACAACAGAAATATTAATTTTTTTATAACAACAAGTACAAAAATCTATCGTTTGAAAAAAAAATTAAACATTATTCCTGCTTACTAATGAAAATAGAACAGAAATAATTTCAATAATGATAACCAAAATTAAACAAACTTATAATGTAGGTACCTAAAACTATCCATAGGGGTAAAAAATCCGTCATACAGTGTGATTGTATGAAACAAATTCTAAAGCGCATCAAAACGTCCGCCCTTTGAGGTCAAGTTTTCCATTCGCCAGTGCAAATGTCTTTTTAGCAGTGCTCTTCCCAGTTCAAGGACTTCTACCGAGGAACCCAGACAATTTTGAAAAGTAAGTATACCTATGCTTCCAGTTGGGGATCCCATGGGTCCACATCAAGGCGATCCGGTTTAGGGAACTTCTTCATTGTTGATAATCAAAAATTTTGCCCCTCAAAATTTTGTGGTTTTTACATTTCAAGGTACCTACGTAGAATCCGAAAATGCAATAAAAATCATTTAGGTCTGTACGCGGTACGGTGGACCCAGAGAAAACAGTGGTCTACTCAGAAGGGCATCTATACCGGTATATAATAAACCATTGTGTAATAATTTGTAGCGTTTAAAAAAAAGTAGGTATGAACTTTATGAAGTATGTAGTTACCTATAGGTTTGATGGGTTTGGGTCTCTTACTAAGGCAGTATGTCCTAAAAAGACAGGTACTAATGTGTAATGTACAACACAGAAGAAATCTGAAGGAAAATTAAATACGCTGCAAATTATTACACAACGGTTTATTATTTACCTGTATAGATGCCCCTTCTGCGTAGATCACTGTTTTCTGTGGTCAATATCTACCCTCGTGAAAGCCCTAAATCGAGTACTGGAGCCAGCCCGGGAATTACATAAAAATGCGCGGGATTCAATAATTCAATCATCAATACTTATTTTTTGTTATTCATGAAGCATAACGTTTGTTCAAGTTGCAAAAGTACCTACCAACAAAATCCAGAACAGCCAATGAATGAAATAATATCACTGAACAACCAACTCCACTTCATACAGCCATCCGTGATTATAATCAGGTACTCCCTAGCAATGATATCTGGGCCGGATTTATACCCTTTCATTCACGATCATGTTGACGAAGCTTTTCGGTGCATTGTACGGCTGGTCGTACAATGTTCCGGCTAGCCTCAAAAAATTTTTTAGTTTGAGATAAATTTCAAAACGATAAAAAAAACCCACAGTCATGCAGCATGGCTATAAGAGCGAATTTTTGAAATTTTCGGCATCTTCCTGCTCCGCCTAAAATTTTCTGAAAATTAATTTTCGGCCAATGTTTTCCCAACTTGATACCATACAAAATTAAAACAGGAGTAGTTTTACGCAAAGTAAAATTTGGGGTGGAAGGAGGGGGAGGGGGAAATCAAAAATGTTTTGAATAAGTACCTACCAGAAGAGTAGGTATTGGATAGGTAACAAATTTTTTGTTCCATTTTTTGCCGAGTAACACCTCGGTTTGTAGATTTTCCAACGCTGAACACGATGGTGAAGTCAGAATTGCGATATCCCATTCCGTTATCAGATTAGAGCAGACGAACCAGGAAGAACATCTCAAGAAATAACCACGTTCCTTCATCTTCAAAGTGCTCCAGTTTGAGAATGGAATGAGATATCGCAATTCTGATTTCACCATCGTGTTCAGCGTACAAAAACCTTTAAAATGAGGTGTCACTTGTCAGACTTTTTCATTTTGGGAATTTATGGGTAATTTTCCCCCCCTAAAACTCCCCACAACTCCCCCTTAGAGTGACCCGATTCTGCCCATCTTCGAACTTAGCCTGTCGATTGCCAAGATAGATTTTTCGTGCAAATTTGAACTTTTTATCTCAATTCTTTCGACAGTTATCGTCTGGAATGACACATACATATATAAATATATATATATATATATATATATATATATATATATATATATATATATATATATATATATATATAAGTTATAGTAGGTTCCTTGGGAGTTGACTTTTTAAAAAGCACGAACTGAGAATTTACAAGTGTTCTTTTATTTCGGAAAATACACGGAAGACTTCGTAGCGGCTAAATTACGGGGAACACGGAACACAGGGTTGTACAGCAGCGAGCCGAGAACTGAAGGTTCGAGCTTGCTCGCAGGGGTTATATCGTCTATCATGACTGCGTCAGCAGTAAGTGTCGGTCGGGCGCTATAACTCTTCCCTCCCTATAGAAAAAATTGAAATTTAGGAGAAATTTCAATTTTTCAATTTCGACAAACAATCATCACACACTATACAACCTTACAGTAGCATAAAATGAGGTGGACACAGCTTGGTAGAAATTTTGTTTTACAATTAATTACAATACAAGTATACGATTAATCCGATCAATTAATTAAATTACAATATAATTATACGATTAATATAATCATATACAACCAATACAACAATATAATTGTACAATCAATGTAAGTATAGAACAATATAAACATAATAACGTATGATAACCAGAATTGACAACATAATGATGGTAAACAGACGTAAAACTGACATGATTTTATGAACATGATAATTTGAGTTTCATTTCGGGTTAGGGGTTATTTTGTGAATTTGGAACGTTTCTTTTATGTTTATGGAAACGATATCCTGTGTACGCAAAGAATGATATAAGGCTGACGTACAATAGGATTGTCCAAGCACTGGGAGATATATGACTTATTATGAGTTCTTTTGTACTTGGTATGGGGACCGAAGGGGGTGATAATTGCTTTAGGGTTCTTAATTTCGTTATGGCAGTGGGTTTCTTATTCAAATCCCAATTATGCTTTTGGAACATGACCATGGAGGGGGTGTGGTTACTGTGGGAGGGTGGAGTCGTTAAAGTTTGATTCCTGTATTCTATGGTGCTCTTGCCCGGGGAGATAAGGAAAATTCCGTGGAGGGTCTTGAATTGTATATTATCATGGAGGATAATTTTTATCTGATCTTCGTAGGGGAATAAAAAGACGTAACGGTTTGTTTCTTCCAAGAATTCCACGTGATTTTGTGGTAGGTCTAATTGAATTAAGTCGCAACGACCGTTGATACCCTTAGTGAGAATGTCAGACTCGCAGTCATGTTCACCGGATAGCTGAAGGCTGTTAGGGCATAAGTAATAATCACGTCCGTATTCGCACGGTTTGTCGAGAAATCGTATCTCGTTTTTGGATTTTAGAGCATACTTGGCAGTGGGTAGGACAGTTGCATAATAATTGGGGATGAAGGTTGGTAGGGATTGAAGGAGAATCAAGTCGTAATGTGCAGGATGGACGATGGGGACATCCAGGAAATAGACGATTTCCTCGTAGCCTATGAAGCATGTTACCTTGATGTGATTTTGGATTTCCCATAGCGCTTCTCCTTCAAAGAAGGGTAACCTATCACCATAAAATGGTATTAAGTTTCTTAGGATTTTCTGTAGGGTTTCTGGTTTAATAATACTAGGGTGGAGTTTGCCTAATTTACAAAAAGTGACTGAATTTTCTATGTCTTGGGTCAGATCTGAAATTATTTGTAGCAACAGTAGATTATGCTCGAGTGCGTTTTCTACCTGTCCAGCATGGGTTGCAAGGGAACTTGCTTCCTTTAATCGCTCTATTTCGAAGGCCAGAATATCGTGATTGTAGTTGATATCTAAGATGGTCCTGTTCAATTCTTCTACAAATCCTTCGTTTATTGAGTAGTGATGACTAATTTGTTGGGACAGTATCTCTTGGTTTGTGTGTAGGTGTTGGAGGATCTGATTAAATTTTTCCTCGTCGTTGGCGTCTAAATTTCCCGTGATAAATTTGATTACGGAGCCTAAACCGTTAAGCAGTCCTCGCCTCTGACGGCGGGGTAAGGTTGAAGCAAATAATCTTCCTTCTATTATTTTTAGCATATGTTCAATGGCTTGAGTTCGAGTTCGAACTACCTTTTGGACTTCACTGTCAGTTTCTATTATCTGGTTAATGTCCTGGAAATGGGCTTTAATTTGGTTTACTTGATTGAGAATTCCTCCGAGCTGGTAGTAGTGAGTAACAGTGTGGTAATAGTGGATCGTTCGGGCGGAACCTAATCGAATGGGCAATAAACCTAAATTGGAGGTAATGTTTTCAATTTCTAATCCTTTGGTAATTAGTATAGTCGAGAGTGATAGAAGAACGGTGACGGCAGAGCGGCTGTCCATAATCCGGAAGTGGTTCAAGTCAGTAACGTCCTGGAATATTAAGGGTCATGAGCTAGAGTCGGAACCAGAGCTGGGTGGTGGGGAGTGGTAGGGTTTCCTTGCTATAGGAACAGGAATTCCAGAAGTACTGGGCTGAGGGGAGTCTATACGAGATAGCCTAGCTGGAGGGGTGTCTGGTGGTATGGGTAACGCTTTACGAGGGAATCTAGATGGAGGGGTGTCTGGTGGTATAGGTAACGCTTTGCGAGGGAACCTGGATGGAGGGGTGTCTGGTGGTATGGGTAACGCTTTGCGAGGCAACCTAACTGGTAGGATGTCCGGTGGTGCGGGCAATGATCCCTCAGGAGAAGGTAGAGGAACTGGGGAGGGAGTTGACTCCATTCTTGGGATTCTGGAGAGGTCTTTACAATGTCGTTTTGGGGCAGGGCTCGACGAGCTCGTCTCTGAAGGAGGCGGTCTCGAGTTGGGTGGCGACGGTAAGAGTCTATCCCGCTTTTGGCTGTTAGTCGGTGGGGGAAAGGAATAGAAAGTGGCCGTTTGGGGAATCGTGGGGAGGTTAACGGGTGAAGGGAAACTGTCTTCGGAGGGTGAGTAACTAGAAGAACTAGACATCGGGGTTTGTGGTACTACTCTGGGCCTTTTGATGTTAGACATGTGGATCTTTGGTTGGGTGTTAGCATGCCGGGGTGTTATTTCGGCCGTATGCTTGGTTTTGTCCACGGACTTCACCTGTTCCGGGTTATACAGGGGTTTGGTCTTACTTTGAAGTTGTTTGGTCCTTACATAAACAGTGTCAGGGATTTCTGGAGGGTCTTCCCGAGTAGCATTTCTGTTTTCCGTTACCCTTTCCTTGAGTTGTGTGCCATTGTCCTTAATGTTTTGGTAGAGCGCTTTCATTTTTTCGCGGTGTTTGACGAGGTAATCGTTGGCGAGGCGTTCGTCCAAGTTTAACTTGAGGAGGTTTTCGTCTGAAATGTGACCTTGGATTATTTCGAACGGGGTCAGGGACGTTGTAGAATGGATCGAATTGTTGTATGCGATCAAGGCATACTGTACCCGGGTTTCCACATCGTCTCTTTTGAATGCTTCTTGGCAGTTCAGAAGCCGGAGATGTTCGATTATGGTCGAGTGGAATCGTTCGACAGGGCCATTCGAATCTGGGTGTTGGCTCGATATGAAGTGAGCATCAATATTGTGGTTAGCTAATAATTCCTTGACTAGGGAAGAGTTTAGGTCGGCCGCGTTATCGGAAATGAGTTTTTTGGGAATGCCATGGTGCGAGAAATATTTAAGCAGGGCTCGAACTACGTCGAGACTAGTATTAGTTGGTACCATGTACATTTGGGCGTATTTGGAAAAGGGGTCGAAAACGGTCAAGAATTTTGTTCGGTCTATGGTGATTTTGTCAATGTGCAGGGTCTCGAAAGAACGGGATGCCGTGGGAGTCAAGTTATATTTGATTTTCAGGGGATGCCTGTCGTACTTAGTTCGTAGGCAGACGTCGCATTGGTTTATGAAGCTCTGAATGGTCGCTTTCTGGTTGGGCCAGAAATAGCTTTGTTTAAGATGTTCATACGTCTCAGGAATTCCTCGGTGATTAGTCTTACCTACATGATAGGACTTTATGAGTTCCTGGACGTCCTCTTCAGACTCAATGTCTTCCAATAATTTAGGAAATTTGGCCATGAGGATTTCTGACTCCTTGAATGTGCGAGTTATTATGGCAGCAAATCTCTGGAAGAATCGATCGTCTGGATCGTCATGGAAGTAGATCGCATAACGAACTTGGGGCCTGACATACTCCTTGACGAACTCGACTATGTCCTTGTCCAGATGGTAGTGGGATAGTTCCGCGGTCACTCGGGTTTTGGTGGATTTAAAAAGGTGCTTTATTGAGGGTTTCCGTGGGAGTGAGGTCACTAATTTGAATATTATCTGATTTTTGGCCTGGTTAACGGGTCCTTCTCTTACGGGGATTGTCATGGGCGGTATGTTAGTGGTAGTGTGTTCGGGGGCCGTCAAAGAGGGAGCTTGAGTGTCGGCGTGGACATCTAGAGATTGATTGCTTCCTCCAAGTGCTTGCCTAGAACGCGAGAATGTTGCCAGTATTTCGGAAATGGCTCGATTTTCGTTTTCTGCGGTTCTGGGGGAACTAGGGGCTGCGAGGAGTGTGAGGGTCGGCAGCGAAAACGCGTTTCGCTGGATCGCCTTTGATTCTTGATAGGATGCCCTCGAATAACAAATCGTTTTGTAGGGTATTTTGGTTTGTGGGGTCAAAGAAATGGTTGAAAAGTTTATCGCATACCGTTATAAATCTGGTAAGGATAAGGGGATCGGTGGCGTTAAAGTCTGGGAGCAATGCGAAATGTGATTCCTTTAATGTTGGAAAGGGCATAGAATTTTGGCTTCTTAAAGGGAGATTGAAATTTTGCCTACTCGTAATCGGGGTTCCGACGGAATTTTGTTCGTTTCCCGCGCTTGTTCCTTGGTGGGTTTCCGATGAACCTTCCATTTCGGTGCTGTCTAATCTGGACCAACGGAGTGTTCTAATCCAATCAATATAAGGATCGGACCTCGAACGAGACGATGATTTCGTAGTTTTGGGAATTTTGGACAGCCTTGTACAATACTATAGGTAGGTTGTAAAATGTGGCGACAGATAATGTGACAAAATATGACAGAAATATGACAGAAAATATGACAAAATAGGAAACAATTATGAAAGCTGAAAAGATAAGTAAATATGTTATGCAGTTAAGTTCAGAGATTCGTCAATTGAGAGGTTCGTTGGATCTGCTTCGAGATGATTTAAAGGGCGTCGGATGTTGTAACTGGAGAGGTGTTGATAAGATTCTACGAAGTGTGACTGAAGCGAGCGGACTGCGTCCCTTCCGATGATTTTTTATTTTTATTTTTATTTTTATTTGTTTGTTTTGTTTTAATTCTAGAAGGACTTCTCTTGGAAGCTACTAACCACTCATGGGTTTGATAATTGAATTTAATTATTTAATTTTGAGGTTTCTTAAATTTACAGGCGGGGGATGCCTGGCTTCGGTAATCAGGGCAGATTGGATCGAAGTCTTTTCAGACGGGCGTGTCTGACTTCACTAGTCAATGACTGGAATGAAGATTTTGTGAAATGACCGGGCTTGGTCAGTACTAGGAACTATATGGGTCAAGATTACCTATAGAATCCTAGGAGTTCTTGGCAAGCTGCTGAGATAGTATACCTGGTATGGTAATCCGATATTCCCTGAAGTCTGCGTGATCGGCGAAGTGGAGAGCCGATGCACTTTATCCGATTGTAATTCCGATGCACTTTCACTTATCACAGTTCGGTTGACGAACTCCCGGGCACTTGAAGGCTTCGACGAAATTTCCGCGGAGACGATGGTCGGTCGCGAATATAATTTCTGAGTGTCGAAATTGTGTCTCCAAATGTCCTCCAGTGACTGCGTCAGTTATAGTAGGTTCCTTGGGAGTTGACTTTTTAAAAAGCACGAACTGAGAATTTACAAGTGTTCTTTTATTTCGGAAAATACACGGAAGACTTCGTAGCGGCTAAATTACGGGGAACACGGAACACAGGGTTGATCGTACAGCAGCGAGCCGAGAACTGAAGGTTCGAGCTTGCTCTATCATGACTGCGTCAGCAGTAAGTGTCGGTCGGGCGCTATAACTTATATATATATATATATATATATATATATATATATATATATATATATATATATATATATATATATATATATACGTATAATTTTTGGTGTCTTTCGGCAGTGAATTCAGGATGGTCTGAAACGGATTTTGGTATAAAAATCTTTCGGAAATTCGAGTTTTAAAAATTTTGGACCGAGAACAATAGCTTCCTTTTCTTCGAAAATTCGCTAAAATATACCGTTCTATTAAAACGCTGCAAAGTCCTTGTCACATGGGTTTATTATTCTGCTGGACATACCTGCAGAAATGTTGGCTGTTTATTTATTGTTTATTTCATGTGAAATTATTGGAATAGCTATTTCTGATGGTTTCCACCATTTTTGGCCCCTAAAACACGAATTGGTACGCTCTTTTTTCTTTTTCTTTTTTTCTTTCTTTTCTCCATATTATCTTTGATCATTGGTAGTGCCATTTAATCGTCTTGATTCACGTGTTGATACTGCTTCCAGTGTTATTATACAAATTGATGGTGATTTCAGACGATTTCCCAGGTTTTTGACTCATAAAAAATCAATTTTGGGAGCTGAACATTTGGTAGAACCTCGATTTTCCACTCTTTGGTCAAAATGGACTTCATATCCGGTCTTCTCGTCCCCAAAAACATGGAAAACCATACCTCAAAAGCCCATGTTACTAAAACACAAAAAGTACCTATTTTTGTGCACATTTTCACTGATAACACCCCTGGGTATATTCAGATCGGGCTGAAAAGTTTCGGGACACAACTAGGGCCCAACGGCTTTTTTAGACCAAAAATGAAGCCGGTACACTGTACATTTTTGGAATCTATGCACCTTGAAACGTAAAAGAAAAAATTTTGAGGGGGTGCTATAAAAATTGTTTGCTGAGCGATTACATAGGTGTATTATTTACAGAATAATAAACCAAAATGTAGAAAACAGTTAGGTATGTAGAATTGTATGGGTGAAAAACTCGGTAGATCTACCAGAATCCGGAAAAACAGTGAGATTGGCAAAACTGACGGCGGTTCTGACTCCCTCAGTGACATGTAGATCACGCTAGTCTTCGTCCCCAGGACGCGGGTTCCAGACACCTCTCGGGTTTGGCCCCCACTCTGGGGCGCCTCTCCCACCATTCGAGCAGGGAAACTTTCCCTGGTCGAATGAGAATTTCCCTCAAACTTCAGGAAAAGGGGATATTCCAATAATGCCAGATCACGATACGGCCAGACCTGACACCTGTGCGGCCCCACGCACAGATAAAAAAATTAATGGATCAGAAAAAGCAAAAACACGTGAAAACATGAAAAAAAGATCGTAAATACAGCAGTCGAGACACATGTGAGAGACTGCAGTTTATATGGTTCAGTTAAGGTAAGTACAGAAAAGCCGTGTACATGAGAAAATTCACAGTAAGTAAAAAAAATTTACAGTAAGTAAAAAAAATTCGAAGGTAAAAAAGAAAGGATTTCATTTGTGTACAAAATCGAGAACGTAGGTACATAAGTCAAGAAACTTAAAGTGGGTATTGAGCAATGAAAAATGACAATAAAAATGTAAGTGACAGTAGGTATCATAGTACTTGATCGAGTACAAACGTAAAGAAATAGTGATACAATCGCAAGAAAAAAAAACCATGTAACTTTATGGAAATAAAAAGTACAATAAAAGTACATTAAGGCGGCTTGGAGGGCGTCCAAGTACGTCCTGTGAATCAGAGAAGAACTGGATTAGTTTCAGAGAAATGGAGTGTTGAAAAAAAACGGGATAAAACTTCGATAGAGATCAACTTTACGTTTGGGAAGGAAAAATATTTTCGCTATTAATGTTTTTGCTATTGAATGTTAGTTCCAGGATTCGTAGAGCAAGTAGGTCCTTGCAGGTAATAAAAGGGTTACCTCGTAGTCAGGGGCGTAAAAGAGAAAAGCTCTTGGTAGAGCGAAAAATAAACCCATTAAGGGGAAATAGCTCGAAAAAAACTTGTAAGAATATTCAACAGATGGCAACACCGTCGAGGGCAAATTAATATTCGCCCTCAGTTCAATAATAATTGATCGATTTTCAATCTGTAAATTGCATTGGATTCAGAATCAGCGTAGAATTTCCGGAAATTGGTTCTGGTGTTCAAAATTTCAAAATTTGTACATTTGGATCACTGGCGTTCGAATTTGGCTAATTTTTTCGGAAATCCCAATTACCCAAATTCTAGGGGGTTGTTTCCTGATTACGATAGTTTTTTCAAATTTAAAATTGGACCCCTAAAACCCTATCAATTCTTGTCCAGAAGGTGATGGGCGGGGGGGTTGGGGACGAAGGCGGCTCTTGAATGGGGATAGGCGGCTTCCCAGGCGGACCCGAGGCCCCCCTGGCGCTCAGGTACCCGCCTTTTAATTCTCTCTCAAGATTCGTTGCTACCCAACTAAGTAACCATAATATTGTGTCTACCAAAACAGTCAATTTTCCATTCATCATTTTCAATAATGAACCTTTGATATCGAGCATGAAAAATTCCCCCCTCCCCCAACCAAATGTGATGGTTTCCGTTTCAAGGTAGGTATGTAGAATCCAAAAAGAAGTGTCCATGTAGAAGCGTCCAAAAAACAAATCATTCTTCATATCTCACAAAGATTTGAAATTATTACTTTCAAGTCCAAGGGTAAACGCGTTAGCAGAAGCAGCTAAATGTAATTACATCGAAGAAATTCAAATCGACGATGAGTTATGGAATCAAAAGCTGGAGAAAAAACTTATTTACTTTTACCATCACACTCTGCTCCATGAGTAGGTAGATTCAAGATTGACTAGAAGCAGCCAAATTCGGGAGCCAGAAGTCTCTTTTGATGAGTTTTTATTACTCAGTTGATATTGTTACCTTTGTTACTTATTTCGGAAGAACCAAAAAAGTTATTAATTAATAAACTGAAAATTGGAACAATTTTGTTGCTACGTTCGTACCCCTTCCTTAGCAAATCCCACGTTTGCTCTATCATACGTTATCGATTTATTAGAACATTATGTAAGTTAGAAAAAAAGTAAAGTAACAGCCATTCCAGGCTGGGGCTTTTCGTCCGACTGCCCTGCCAGCGTCGCGGACGTGATCAGCTGTCCTCCAATGGAGGATCAGAATTCGATCTGATCATTTCTCTCTTTACTTGGCTACTCATTGCCTCGCCCCCTTGAGTGGAGAGGGGTTCGCCCAACAGTAGGGATGTATGATACTTCGAAATGTATCGATACATATCGTATCGATATTTCTAAAAAGTATCGAAAAGATCAGGCCGATACTTTCAAAAAGTATCGATACATTCAAGTATCGATACTTTTTACAAACTCAAAATTAGAAAAGTTCCGGCCTCATGGACTGTGTTGTTTTGCTCCTTCCCCTTCCAGTGTTCCAGTTCCACCATAGAATAATTCTATGCCTGACATAAGTGCACAGTATCAGTTGAGTTGTTTCACGTTTCCAGTCCTACTAGATGCCGGACAGTATCAGTTGAATGAGTGATCATCTCCATTTTTATGTCAAGGTTGTTGACAAATGGTGGGACTTCAGGCATGGTAGCGATCAGGCTTTGTAGTCTTCTGTGAAACTTGGAAGTAAGAAAAGATCCTTGAAAAAAGTAACGGTGTCGATACCGCGAAAAAAGAAAAAGTATCCCGATACATAGCAAAAAAAAAAGTATCAAAAAGTATCGATACTTTTTCTTAAAAGTATCGATATTTTGAAGTATCGATACTTTTTATACATCCCTACCCAACAGCTACATGGGTCATACTTGGACGTGTCACGGCGGTCACCCATCCAAGTACTAACCACGCTCTAGGTTTCTTAACTTCGGTTATCTCACGGGAGCCGGTCTATTCCACCTGATAAGGCCGTAGAACATTATGTATTAACTACCTACCAAATTATTCCAAGTGTCTTTCAAATTTGAGAATTTTAGGTCCGATCGTCCTGAAATAACGTCGATTAAAAAAAAAAAATTCACGATTGCGCAGGCACTACTGTAACGTCCTAATTATCAAGTACCTACCCGTTGTTTACAGCAACACGCCAATAGATTGGTTTTTAAAGCAGGTAGGTGATCTGAAAATGATCGATGTATAAAGAGTAGGAATGTGTGGTGTATGAAATGTAGTGTATGTAATGTATGAATGTGGTATATAATGTGGCGTATATATGTGGTGTATAATGTCATGTACAGACGCTTGTAACTCGTTGAACAGATAAGGGTACAATAAGATTTGAAATGATAATTTCAAACGGCCAAATAACCAATTAGTACTCAACAGGTCAAATAAATATAACGATGCTAATAATTTATATGTGAACTTCGGTCAACTAGGTTATATGATCCAAGTGGGTATGGACTAGTTTACAAATCAACTGGAAAGCATAATATATACTTTCCACAGATTTCGTCTTGATTCGAGATAACCGTGGGTGTCCATTTTTTGAAAGTGCGTAGGTAGGTACTTGGTTGCTTCAGAGAATATACGGATTTGGAGGTGAAAACAGAGGTACCCAGTACTCGTCCCTAATGTATTATACCCTACCAAACAACCATTAATTGGGAGGTCCAACTGGCGTTGAACTTTGAATTCAGTTCCAGGCGTCTGACCTCAAAGTCACTAATTTTAGTCTAGGAAATCGTGTATTCAATCGATCGTCCAATTTGGGCTAATTGGATTCAAATGCGATGAGTTGGATTAGGAGGTGGGGAGAGCTGCTTAGTTTAATTTTGGTGTACCTACCAGTAGTATATAAAATGGGTCTTCTGGCCCGATTTTGAGATGAGGCCTCTGGCCCCGATTGTTGAGCTGCGGCTACTGGCCCGACCGTCGAGCTGGGGTTTCTAGCCCGTCAACTGAAAGCGAGGTGTGATGAATTTAAATTTATCATCACGGTGGCGTGAAGGAGTGAATAGATGAGAGCGAGGGAATTTCACCTAGGCGGCGGTAATCCACCGATGTAGGTGAGAGGAAGGAAATTCACCTAGGCGGCGGTAATCCACCGATGTAGGTGAGTGGAAGGAATCTCGTCTAGGCGGCGGTAATCCACCGATGTAGGCGAGAGGAAGGAAATTCACCCAGGCGGCGGTAATCCACCGATGTGGGTGAAGGAAGGAAAGAGCTTGTCTAGGCGGCGGATATCCACCGATGTAGACAAGAGGAGAAGGTAGGAGGTGAATTCCCAGAGCGGCGGATACCACCAGGCATCTGGGAGG
Source organism: Leptopterna dolabrata (assembly GCA_954871275.1). Classification (NCBI taxonomy): domain Eukaryota; kingdom Metazoa; phylum Arthropoda; class Insecta; order Hemiptera; family Miridae; genus Leptopterna; species Leptopterna dolabrata. The sequence continues at coordinate 51,132,523 of OX940982.1, forward strand.
AGGAAGGTAGAGAGAGAAGAGAGAGCTGGTTAGAGGAAGTGTCGAATGAAGCTAAAGCTCCAGGATCCGGGGTTATATAGGACTTGGAGTCCTCTCCCTCCAGCTCCCCGCTGGGAGCTGGTAGTGGGGCACCAGGTTGTGTCCCCCGGATTCTGTCGCCTGTCTCCCCACTCAGATGTTTATTAACGGAAGGTAATTTTTACATAGGAATATTGGTGAGAGCTTTAAGGTTGTAGTGGAGTGTTCCCGGGAGGGACTCACGACAGAGGTCCCCCCAGTTCGAACCAATGAGTGAGGTAGCTGAAGGCTCAAGTTGACAGTGGCTGAGGGCTGCGGAAACAAAAAGGGGAGCTGAAGGCGCAAGGATACAGGAGCTGAAGGCTGAAACAAACAATTGTAGTGCTGAAGGCAGAAGAGTGACCGGAGGTGTCTTAAATCTAGGGTGATATACAAGTAGTAGAATAAGTAGGCATAAGTTGACATAAGTAGACATAAGTAGGGCTAAGTAGACAAAAGTAGACATAAGGAGACATAAGTAGATAAGTAGATGTAAGTAGATGTAAGTAGATGTAAGACATAAGTAGATGTAAGTAGATGTAAGTGGACGAAATTTGATGATGGGAAACATATGTATAAAGAGGGTGTGATGAAAAATTTGATGAGGTGGCAATATTTACAAAGGTGATGAGTTCGATGATGATGATGATAGTATGTTAGATATTTACATTAGATATTTACAGGTGCAAGGTATTTACAGGAAATATTTACAGGTATGTACAGGTATTTACAGGTATGTACAAATTTTTGGTACGGTTTCAGGGGAGAGAGAATTGAGCGGGGTTGCGAGATCCGCCGTTCCCTGGGTGTGGGTTGTGTGTGGCTTAGTGTATCGAGTGTTTGTTTGTAGTGGAAAGGTGGGTGTAGTGTGTGGGTGGGTGTTGAAGATGCCCGCTGCGACGAAGTGGCCACGGCGGGGCTGTGAGGTTCGGTACAGTGTCTGTGGGATAATGGAACACAAACACTGTCCCGAAATCTCAAGGCCCCGCCGTGATTTCTCAGAGCGGGGCGGGGGACTTGGCCGCCGGGACGCGGGGCGAGGGACGCTCCCGTCGTCTGTTGCGGCGCCCGGACCTTTTCGTCCCGGCGGAGGCTATTTCGGATATCCCCGGCGGTGGTGGGGGAAGAGGGGGTGTTGTAGGTTTGGTGGGCTGGGGTGTTTTTGGGGTTGAATCTAAAACTGGGGGGTCGAAAATTGAAAAAAACGGAGGAGCAAGAGGGGGCTGACATTTGGGGGGCGGGGGTTGTTGAAATTTGGGGGGCGGGGGTTCGTTGAGGACGGGGGTTTTGATATTTGGAAGGGGCGGTGGGGGTGGCATAAGTAGGGTTAAATGAAGTTGGTGGAGGAGCGGATCTATAAGGGGGTCGGACGGGATGTAGGGGGGATGTACCCCGGTGGCTTGTGCTGCGCGAAATTCGCGCAGTATGCGCCACTGGGGGTACTTCCACCGCCGGGGCCGGGGAGGAAGTCCGGAAATCCTTCGCGGGAAAAATTGAAGCGATGCAGTAGGTCCGGGCGAAGGGGGTAGGGGGGAGAGCGGGTCCGGGACGTACACGTCCCGGAGTATCGCCGCCATTTCCGGATCCGAATCGAAATCCGGAAACGGCGACGGGGGAGACTGATTCGGTGGAGAGAGGTGTTGCATTGCAAACAGACGGCGGGAGACTGATAGTGGACGTTGGTTGAGGGAGAACAGGGGCGGGCTTGCAGCGGGCGAAAGGGACGGTGTGGGGTTTCCCGTCCATTAGCAGGGTCGCGGTGGTCGGTGTTGTGCGGATGACTTGAAAGGGCCCGGCATAAAGGGGCTGAAAGGTTTTATGCATGCCGGGCTCTTTCAAGTACATATGCGTGGAAGTGTAAAAGCGTTTTGGGTAAGTGGTGTCGTTTGTCGGTGTTGAGGTGTGTAACGGTTCCCTGTTAATGGACGGGGTGTTGTGTGGAGGGAAAATGTCGGCCGGTAAACGAATGGGGTCTCTGAATGCGTGTTGTGCGGGACTTGTGTTGTCTGAAGGACGGGCGGAAGTGCGGAGGCTAAGTAGAACGTAGGGGAGGGTTTTGGTCCATGAAGGGGAAGTGGCTGACGTGGAGATGGCTTGCTTGAGGACCGAGTGCCACCGCTCTATTTTCCCGTTGGATTGGGGGTGATAAGGAGTGGTGCGGATTTTCTGAATCCCGAGGGAACGGAGCAGGTCGGCAAAGTGGGCTGATTCAAATTGCCTCCCCTGATCGACCGTGAGTGTCCGCGGACAACCGTAGCGGCTGATCCATTGATTGAGGAAGGCCGCGGCGACGGCGTCCGCGGTAATGTGGGCGAGTGGGATACACTCCACCCAATTTGTCGCACGGTCGATCATGGTGAGGCAATACCTCTTCCCCTCGGAGGGGGGAAGAGGGCCGACCAGATCCAAGTGGACGTGTTCCCACGGGAGAGAATCGGGGATAGGTTGAGGAGGTACATGGGGGTGAGCCGAGACCTTGAATTGCTGGCACTTCTGGCACCCCAGAACCCAGGTACGTATATCCGTGTTCATATGGGGCCAGAAGTACCGCGTTTTGATGAGGTCCCGGCTCGCCCGAATGCCGGGATGATGGAGGGAGTGGTAGTGTAGGAACAACTGCCTCCTTAGCTCCGGTGGGACGTACGGGCGCGGTGTGTCGGCCGATACGTCGCACCAGAGATCTAGGGGAGGCAGCTGCTCCAATTTTGAGGCGGAGATGAGATGGGAAAGTGCGGGATCGGAGGTAGGAGTTTGGTGGTTTTTGAGGGTTTGCGGGGAAGGGAAGGGCAGTAACTCCGCCACCGGCGCAGGGGTGGGGCGGGAGAGTGCGTCGGCGACGCAGTTGTCGGCCCCCGGCAAATAACGAATATCGGACGTGAATTGTCCGATAAATTCGAGTTGCCGGAGGCGACGGGGGGAGGCTGATTTTCGGTTTTGGAGGAGGGCGTGGGTGAGGGGCTTGTGGTCGGTTATGACAGAGAACTGCCTGCCCTCCACGAAGTCACGAAAGTGTTTGATGGCTTCGTGGATGGCGAGGAGTTCTCTGTCAAAGGTGGAGTAATTTTTTTGTGTGGGGGACAGAGTTTTGGAGAAAAAGCCGAGAGGTTGGGGGGTGGCGCCGGTGTGTTGGTGGAGTACTGCCCCGATGGCCCAGTCGGACGCATCTGTGGTGATGGAGAGGGGGGCATGGGGATCGGGATGGGCCAATAGAGCGGCGTCAACTAGGTCCTGTTTGCATTGTTGGAAGGCGGTAGTGAGGGCGGGGGTCCAGGAAATGGGGCGTTTATCGTTTTTCTTTGCCGGTTGTGGGATAGCGTGTATGAGTGGTTGTTGGTGTTGTGCCGCGTGTTTGATGTGTCTACGGTAAAAGTTCAACATACCCAGGAAACGGCGGAGTTCTGAGACAGTGTTGGGTCGTGGGAAATCGGTGAGGGTGTGAACTTTGTCCGGTAGGGGTTTTATTCCTTCGGACGAAACCTGGTGGCCGAGGCAGCGGACGGAGGGCTGGGCGAGGACGCACTTCGGAGTGTTAATGGTGAGGCCCTCGGCGGCGAAAATGTCAAGTACTTGTTTCAGGTGTGCGAGGTGTTCGGTTGGGTCTCGGGAAGCGATCAGTACGTCGTCCAAAAAACAGAAGACGAAGGGTAGGCCTCGTAGTATGTTGTCCATGTAACGCTGCCATGTTTGGGCAGCGTTACGGAGGCCGAAACCCATTTTGATATACTCGAACAGGCCGAAAGGGGTGATGATAGCTGTTTTAGGAACGTCAGGGGGGTAGATGTGAATGTGATGGAAGGCACGGGAGATGTCGAGTGTAGAAAAGATGGTTGTGTTGTGGAGGTGGGAAGAGAAATCCCTGAGATGCGGGACGTTGTAAAGGTCTGGGGTTGTACGGGCATTGAGGCGGCGGTAGTCGCCGCATGGGCGGATACCCCCGTTAGGCTTCTGCACAATATGTAGTGGAGAAGCCCACGGGGATTTGGAGGGACGGATAATGCCGTCTTTGATGAGGAGATCAAAATGTTTGCGGGCCTGTGAGAGTTGGAGGGGGTGGAGGCGTCGTGCTTTCGCGGATATAGGGGGGCCAGAGGTTTCTATGAAGTGCTGGGTCTGTGAGATGTGGGCTGAGGGGCGGCGCTGGGGTTTGTAGTGGAGGAGGAGTTGTTCAAACTGGGACGGGGGCCGATCCACCGCATGAATGAACCCGGGGATGGGTTTCTGGGTGGAGGGGTCGAGCAGGCGCGCGTTACGGACGTCTACCTGGAGGCCGAAATAGGCGAGGAAGTCGGCCCCCAGGATAGCTTTCTCCACGTCCGCCACGGTAAATTCCCACTCGTACGCGAGCCCGCTCATATGAATTGATGAGCGGTACATCCCGTACGAGGGGATGGTAGTACCGTTGGCGGCGTAGAGTAGTTGCCGGTAACAACGCGCCTGTCGCCGGAGAATATTATTGGGGAAGATAGAGAGCGCCGCCCCTGTGTCGACGAGGAAGGGGACGTGCGTCTTTGAGCATTTCAGGAACAGGCGTTGATGAGCTGGGGCGGAGTGAGGTAAAATTGGTGAGGTGTTGGAGGCCGTCGGAGGGGGGGGGCTTGGTTCGTCCGAGGTGATGGGCGGGTGCGATGGCGGTGGTTGGTCCCCCGCAAAGGAGACGCGGGGTGATTTTTTGCCGTTCCGGGGAGGGGGAACGGTAGTGGCGGTGCGAGTGGCGGCCGGAGGGGTGGTCGTCTTGGGGGCGGGGTTGGAGGGGCCGTTCCGTGGTGGGGGAATGGTAGCGGCGGCGCTAGTGGCGGCCGGAGGGTTGGCTGCCCTGGAGGCGGGCTTGGAGGGGCCGTTCCGGGGTGGGGGAACGGTAGCGGCGGCGCTGGTGGCGGCCGGAGGGTTGGCTGCCCTGGAGGCGGGCTTGGAGGGGCCGTTCCGGGGTGGGGGAACGGGAGCGGCGGCGCTAGTGGCGGCCGGAGGGTTGGCTGCCCTGGAGGTGGGCTTGGGGGGGTTGACTCGGGGTGGGGGAACAGTTGATGGAGAGGTGGGGTGTTTGGCGGCGCCGTCAGATGCGGCCGGGGGGTTGGCAGCCGTGGCGGCGGCGTAGGAGGGGTAGCGAGGCGCGGTGGAGGTGGTGTGAATGCGGGCGGGGAGGGGTTGGTGGTGGTCCCCCCCGTGTTGGCGAGGAGGGGGGGCCCGCCGGATTTACCGGCGGGCGTCCGCGTTTCCCTGCTTGGAGGAGTAGGAGCAGGGGGGCTGGCATTTGCGGGCCTCCCCACCGAAGTTCACATGGTAGAAACATCGGTGGGGGGGGTCCGCCGGGAGGTAGGTCCTGGTGGGGCGCGTAGAGTTGGAGGGGGGCGCCGTTTTTGGGGACCTCCCTCCCCGTTGCTGGGCGGGGGAGACGGTGCGGCGGTCGGCCGAGCGCTGGCGTCGGTGGTCGGAGGAGGGGGTCGGCCGGCGATCGACGGAGAGGGAGCGGCGCCGGTGGAGGGAGGGGGGCCGGCGGCGCTCTTCCGACGGCGATCGGTCCCTGCGTGGGGTGGGGAAGCGGGGTGCGGCGACCTCCGTGACGCTGGCGGCTGCGGCGAGGTCGTAGACCGTGTCGGCTAGACGGAGTAGCGGCTCGTCCGGTCCGTCGAGGTGGCTGGCGAGCGCCATCTGGATGTGGTGGGGAAGGGCTCGCAGCCAGAACGTTCGAGCGATGTCGGCCGTCACGACGTCGTGTAGCTGATGACGTAGGCGACGGTACAGGTGGGAGGGCTTCAAATCGCCGAGATGTTGGGGCTGGGACACGTGCGATCTTGGAGGGCTGGTATAAGTTGATGAGGCGGCCGCGGAGGTCGTCGTAGGCGGCCGTGGCGTCGGGGGAGATGTCAGACGTCTGCAGGAGGATCTCATACGGTAGCAGGGAGATGATGCGGGAGTAGCGGGTACGCTGGCTGCGGATGTTGGCGGCAGAAAACGCAGCGTCGACCTGGAAGAACCAGAGTGCGGGGTCGTGCGTGTAGAAGGGGGGTAGCGACAGCGGGAACGACGCAGAGGCCGTCGTGACGTCGGCGGCGGCGTGTGCGGCAGCTGCAGCGGCGGCGGCAGCGGCGGCGGCGGATGCGGTGGAGCCGGGTGGTGAGAGGCTGGTGAAGGGGTTGTCGGTTGCGTCAGATGTCGCAGCGGTCGGCGGTTGCAGCAGGGACGGCCGGAGGAGCGGCGGTGACGGCGAGTTTGGGTCCATAGTTGAGGTGTCTGTAAACAAAATTCAAATTGGGTGAAGTTTTGAATTTTTAAAATTCGCAATTTGCGGCAGCGGAGGTGGTTGCAGCGGAGCGTGGAGAGTTGTTTGAGCGGATGCGGGTGGGCCAAAATTGCGAATTTAAACTGGCTATTTTAAATGTGAATTTAAAATGCGGGACACCGAACTAGACTGGGGGCGACACATGAGGTGGTAAGAAGGGAGGAAGGGTAGAAGGTTGGATGAACGTCGGGGTCACCACTGTGATGAATTTAAATTTATCATCACGGTGGCGTGAAGGAGTGAATAGATGAGAGCGAGGGAATTTCACCTAGGCGGCGGTAATCCACCGATGTAGGTGAGAGGAAGGAAATTCACCTAGGCGGCGGTAATCCACCGATGTAGGTGAGTGGAAGGAATCTCGTCTAGGCGGCGGTAATCCACCGATGTAGGCGAGAGGAAGGAAATTCACCCAGGCGGCGGTAATCCACCGATGTGGGTGAAGGAAGGAAAGAGCTTGTCTAGGCGGCGGATATCCACCGATGTAGACAAGAGGAGAAGGTAGGAGGTGAATTCCCAGAGCGGCGGATACCACCAGGCATCTGGGAGGAGGAAGGTAGAGAGAGAAGAGAGAGCTGGTTAGAGGAAGTGTCGAATGAAGCTAAAGCTCCAGGATCCGGGGTTATATAGGACTTGGAGTCCTCTCCCTCCAGCTCCCCGCTGGGAGCTGGTAGTGGGGCACCAGGTTGTGTCCCCCGGATTCTGTCGCCTGTCTCCCCACTCAGATGTTTATTAACGGAAGGTAATTTTTACATAGGAATATTGGTGAGAGCTTTAAGGTTGTAGTGGAGTGTTCCCGGGAGGGACTCACGACACGAGGCATTGGGTGTCGGGAACCAAACTCTGAATTTTCAAGCTTGAGAAAAAAAAGAAAAATGAAAAATGAAAAATGGGGGGAAAAAATGAATAAATAAGTAAATAAAAAAAAATGAAAAAATAAAATAAAAATGAAACAGGTGAGAGAAAATTTTTGTTTGAGATCGCGCGAAAAAACCTTGATGGCAAGGTGTGGTTGATTGATTGAATCTCGCAGCGAGCTTTTATTTCAAAATAATCTGGATCCCAGTTTCTCCCGGGGATCCCTGACGGTAGAATTAAAACCCACTCGAGCTCCTTGTCCAGCGGTCCAGACGTGCTTATCGACTTCCTGAGTGATCACTTAGTCATCAAAAAAACGCAGCAGGACCAGTGAGTTGCAAAGAGCGGTACAGATCGGATCGGATAGACATTTATAAGCGTGCTAGTGTCCTTTTCAATCATCAAGTAGGTACCTACATATTATCAGTCAGTTCGAACAAACGGTTTATGCACGGGAGTGAACAACAAAGTGGTTTTTAGTGCAAATTAAAGGTTCATGGATGGATTACCACGTCACAAGGTAAGGTTTAAACAGTTTACCCCTCCCACCACACACAGCTTGTTCCTGATTGGTTCATAATGACGTCACTTTCTATCATGATTATTGCTTGATGTTGATTGGCTAATAGTGACGTCACTATTGCTTGATGCTGATTGGCCAATCAGTAAACCGTCGAGTTTCGCCAGGGTAAAGAACAGCACGTCTCGGTATCAATTAGTATTGTTCGGACCGTCGAGTTTCGCCAGGGTAAAGAACTGCACGTCTCTGTACCCATAAGTACCTACTGTTCGGACCGTCGAGTTTCGCCAGGGTAAAGAACTGCACGTCTCGGTACGATCCATGCCTCCAAAACGCGAGATGCAAAACTCTTCCTCTAAAACAACCCGTCCTTGTAAGGATGAAAATAATGCAGCATATAAATATTGTAGTATATGTTCGTTATATAGATCAAAGAGTCAATTCGCACGACATTTAAAATCGAAAGCCCATAAAAATAATATTATTAAAAATGAAAAAAAATATAGTAAAAGCTATTTTGATCCTAAAGCTGAAGCCTCTGCTATTTCTCTTACTAGGAAAAATGATACAAGGGTAAACCCTCAACAGAAAAGCCTTGATTTCACACGTTACATGAAATTACCCGAATACACAGATAGTTTAACACCGTTTATCAGTAGAAAACCAACAAGACCTGCCAAAGTCGCTACAAGCCGTGCTTCTGTTCCACCCCAGGATCTGCCTGAAGATTTATTACAATATTACAATGTTCCAACCATGATAACGCCTTTCGCTGATACTCCTCCCCACACAAATCTTCTTTTCCCTTCCCCTCCTGTAAGAAAAGTCCACCCAGATAATAATCGAATTGTTGGTTTGTTGGGTGAAAATCCATGCATCTCTAACAAACCACCTAAAACCTTTGAGCAATTTAGGGGTTGTATGACAAATTTGTCTGGCAGTACCACTATTAAATCAAATCCCGAGGAAAAAATTAATTCCCATGAATCGAGAGAGGATGCTCTGAAACGTATTTCTAAATCGATATTTGATGCAGATTCTCAAGAGGAACTTTCCACACCTCACTCTCCGCCAAAAGAAATCCTAGCAGATAAGGATAGAATCGTAATCAAATTAGTTAAAGACCCTATTACTAATCAATATAAGGTTAGTAAAAACTCCACAGACATACCCCCTAATTCTCACACTGATGGTCCCTCTCTAATGAGTGTGAATTCTAAAAAACATTGTTCTACATGTAATATTCTGGTGACAAAATCAAATTGGGCTCGGCATATCAAATCTGTAAAACATGTAGGCTCCCAGAACTCTATGATTCCAAATACTTCCCCTCCTCAGATGCAAGATAAAAAAATATGTTCTTCCTGCAATTTGTCGGTAACAAAATCAAATTGGACCCGTCATATCAAATCCAAAAAGCACATTAGCAACACCGTATCAAATCAAGAAAATTTGAATGATGCGTTTTCAACAGAAGAGGAAATCACCATCAACTCTCAGTTCAAAAAGATTATGTGGACTTATATTAAAGGTTCCATTGACATATCTGCATTCTTGGAGTCGTTAAAGAATCCGATGATAGACAAACTCATGGAATATTGGGTTTTGAATCCATCAATCAAATTGCAGGTAAGCCTGGAAGCAACTTATTCTCGTGAAAAAATTGACGGGGAAACCCAATACACAGAAATGTACTTCCATACAAAATCTGACGTTATTACTACAAATATTAATTTAAATGATGTTATAGAACAAAAATTTGATGATTTAAAACAAAGAGAATCACAGCACCAACCTGCAGCAGGCTCAGGGTGGTCATTATATAGACCTAAAAGACTTATTCTGAGCTTGAGCAAATATAACCCTTTGAGTGGTAGTTCTTACATAGAGTTGCCCAAATGGATTTCAGATAAAAAAGCTTGTGTAAACGTTCATAATACTTCGGATAATTTGTGTTTTGCTTATTCTATATGCTGTGGTATTAATGACAAGAGGAAAAACCCTCAGAATGTTAGCCATTATAAACACCAAGTAAAAGATGAAATATTCAGAGGATTTCAATATCCCATGACACTTGATAATATCCCCAAGTTTGAGAAAAAGAGTCAAAATGGCTACCCAGGATATCCTAGTATGGCTATCAATGTTTATGAGGTCTCAGGGAAAGAAATCAGACCTATTGTGATATCAACTCAACGAGCTGCTGAAAAAGATATAGATTTGTTATACTTGGTTAATGAAAACAATGGTCATTATGTATACATAAAAAACCTATCTCGATTAGTTAGGACGCAAATCACCAAGCATAAGCAAACTATTGAAATTTGCAGAAGATGTTTGGTTTCTTTCAATAGTAAACGGCAACTTGCTGAGCATTCGGAATATTGTGGTGAGCATCAACCTGTGAAACCCACTATGCCGACAGAGGGCAGCACATTAGAATTTCAAAACTTTATCAACAAATTCGAACACCCATACGTTATTTATCTCGATTTTGAATGTTTATTGCATGACCAAAAAAATAATAATAAAAATGACCAAAATGAATCCTTTACAATGAAAACTAAAAAACATATTCCTTATGGATTTACCACATATTTGGTATCTAGGGTGGATGGGAAAATTCACAAACCTTATTGCTATAGGGCAAAAAATCAAGCTGAACTCGAATACGTACCCCTCAGGCTCATTGAGAAACTTCATGGAATATTGAAATTTATCGCAAAAAAATATGAAAATTCAAAACCGATGAAGTTAACCGATGAAGAGGAAAGACATTTTCAATTATCAAACGTATGCCATATTTGTGATAAAGAAATTGAACTAGGAACAACAAAAGATAGAGATCATTGTCATCTGACCTCAAAATTTTTAGGAAGTTCACACCCCGAATGTAACCGACGCAGGCAACTCGTTACAAATATTCCAGTTGTTTGCCACAATCTATCTGGTTACGACTCGCATCTCTTCATAAAAGAACTATTCAATTATGGAAATGAAAAAAATCAAACTACAGTGCTCGCTAATTCTGAGGAAAAGTATATAACCTTCTCAAAGAACATGGTTAAATTGAGAAAGGGATACTTGAAATTGAGTTTTATTGATAGCTTTAGATTCATGTCAAGCTCTCTCGAGAAACTAGCGCAGAATTTGAAACCAGAAGAATTCTCGCATCTTAATGCATTTATCAAGGATAACTCTGTTTGTGGGAAATATTTTCATAGAGAGAAAAATGATGAAAATAAACTGTTTAGCATCCTAAGAAGAAAAGGGGTATTCCCTTACGAGTTTGTGAACAGTGTTGAAAAACTTGATCATGATAGAACACTTGCTCCTGAAGATTTCTACGATTCGCTAAACGAATCGAATATAAACTCCAATGATTTCAATCATTACCTCCACGTATGGAATAAACTGAAAGTCAAAAGTTTAGGAATTTATTCTGATTTGTACAATATTCAGGATGTTTTGCTGCTAGCAGATGTATTCGAAAATTTTCGTAACGTTTGCTTAGCTAATTATAAACTTGATCCTGCACATTACACCACAGCTCCATCACTCGCTTGGGATGCAATGTTAAAATCAACGAAAATAAAACTAGACCTAATTGTAGACTATGATATGTATTTATTAATTGAAAAGGGTATTAGAGGAGGTATTTCCCAGTGCTCGAAAAGATACGTGAAAGCCAATAACCGGCACATCAAAGATTACGATGATACGAAACCGGATAGTTATCTAAGTTACATAGATGCGAACAATTTGTACGGGTGGGCATTATCCAGGTCACTCCCGTACAGAAAATTTGAGTGGGTTCCTCCAACGCTTCATGATATTGAATCTTGGAAAAAAATAATTGAAGGATACCACGATAACAATCAACAAGGTTATATATTCGAAGTTGATTTACATTATCCTCAAAGGCTTCATGATTCACACAGAGATCTCCCATTAGCTCCAGAGCACTACAACCAGAAGTTATGTACGACCCTCTACGATAAAAAACGATACGTTGTACATATTGATAATTTGAAATTGTATATGAGTCAGGGTTTAGAAATTACAGCCATTCACCGCGTTATAAAATTCGAACAAAAACCGTTTATGAAATCCTACATAGATTTTAATACCTCTAAACGAGCTAACTGCTCAAACGATTTCGAAAAGGATTTCTATAAGCTTATGAATAATTCCGTATTTGGTCGCACAATGATGAATTTACGTAAACGTCAAGATATTAGGCTGTGCAACGAAAAGAAGGCATCCAAATTAGCGAAAAAACCAACGTTTTCTAGATTTACGATATTCGATGAAGATTTCCTAGCGTGCCACATGACCCGAAATAAAATAAAATTTAATCAACCCCTATACTTGGGATTTTCGGTTCTCGATTTATCCAAACACCTGATGTATGATTTCTTCTACAATAAACTAAAACGATACGATCCTAATTTAAATCTTTGTTACATGGATACAGATTCGTATTTCGTAGAAACAACCATCGATCCCCATCAAATAATTAAGGAGAACTCGGATGAATTTGACACGAGTGACTATGATAAAACACATACCTGTTACAGTTCAAAGAATAAAAAGGTGATTGGGAAATTTAAGGATGAGCTGAACGGTGCTCATCTCTCTGAATTTTGTGGCTTGCGATCCAAATTATATAGTTATTCGTACGTTGAAAAAGAGGATGAGGTTTCTAATCAGGTAAAATGTAAAGGGATAAAAAAGAATATTGTAAAACAAACTATAGGAATGGATGATCTAAAATCATGCCTCTTTGAGGGAAAGGAACAGTATCGTAAGCAAAATTTGATACGTAGTTATAAACATACCTTATACTCAATAACAATGAACAAAAAAGCTCTCAATTCGGATGACACCAAACGATTTACTGAGGAAAATAAAATTAGTACTTTGCCTTGGGGTCATTACAAAATGCTAAAATGAATTGTATAATAAATATATTAGGTATTTTGCACGTCATAGGAAAAACAAATCTCACACAAAAAATATTCTTGAACAATATTCTCAACGGGTGAACCTCCTTGCACGAGAAGACCTCGGAGAGCCAGAACTCGGAGTAGTCTCGAATCGAACACGTCTTGTTCCCTTCATTTTGAACCTCATTTTCTATGTGTTGGTTTTGTAAATGCATACTTATAAGAAGATAGAACATAAAACAATAATGTCACTCTTCAAGATATCCGGTACAGGCTCAAAGTTGAGCTTACGGATGGAGCATCCTATTCATTTGGATGAGCATAAGGATTATTCCCTCGGTCTTTTGGGATTTTATGGTAAAAATTGTATTGAAAATATTTCTGAACCTATACAAGCGGTGTTTACAGGAAGTGATGATGATGATGAGCGAACATTGTACATAGGTAGTGGGAATTACTCGATAGAAAAAATTGAAAATATGCTCATAGGTTTTATTAAATCGAATTATACAAATCTTGCAGTGCTTGCTAGTAATAAAGATCTGTATTATCTTCGTGTAAACGAAACAACTGCTAGAGTTGAAATGAAGATGCCAGTTGATGTTGGTTTGTTCCCTTCATCGTCTGAACATCGTAAAAATTTAGGTTATTTGTTAGGGTTCTATCAAAGAAAATCAAATGTCTCGTTTTATTTTAAATCAAATACTCACTATGAAGCAAACTCATACCCAAGGTTGGAACCTTTCAAAGTTATTGAAATTCATTGCAACTTGATCAAGCCTGCTGTTATTAATCATCAGAATGATCCTCATTCCCACCAGGAAGCAGATATCCTACACATGTTCTATCCTAAAACTGAGCAGATTAAATTTGGTTCCCTGATTGCAGAACAACCTGTTCAAATTAACTACCTTGATATCAATAAGAGCGTGAAGTCAATTCAGAAAATCGACTTGGTACTCAAGAACGAATCTGACACCGAAATCAATTTTTTGGGAACTGATTTGACTGTATACCTGAAATTAATCGAAAAATGATAGAACGTAACGTTACCCCACAAATTTTTTGTTTCAAATGTAAGAAAAAAACTGGTAATGTAAATACTTCAACAGTTCAGACAGCAAATGGCTCCTGGAGGTATCTAGCAAAGTGTAAAATATGCAATACTCAGAAGAGTAAATTTTTGAAGCGTGGATGGAAAAGCAACCAGAATGGTATGAACACGGGTGATATGCAAATTGAAGCAGTAGAGATGCATAAACCAGTCATAAAAAAATTTCAAAAGCGTAAAATCGTGACTTTAGGGATCGATATACTGCAAGATTTAATTGATGAGTATAATCATAGCTATCACAGAACTGTTCGGATGAAGCCTGCTGATGTGTGTAAGGATAATGAAAAGATCATACTAGAGTTGGTGGTCCCTCAAAATTCCACAAAGATTCGATCAGACATTGAAGTGGGTGATCGTGTAAGAATAACCAGGGACAAGAAAACATTTAGCAGTAAGTACGGAAGTAGCTGGACGAAAGAAATTTTTGTTGTGGATAAAATTGTTTACACAGAACCTATAACTTTCAAATTGAAAGCATTGGATGGTGAAGAGATTGTAGGATCGTTCTACCGAAAAGAGCTTTTAAAAACAGCACTATAACTTTTTTAAATAAGATAAGATGGAACACCTCGTTACAATGAAAAATCCACCAAAGAGAAAAAACAAGTATATTGTTACTCCCTACGACTCTGTGCTGCAGGAGAACAGACAAAAATTTCCAGATATCATGAGGGCGATAATTGTTGGTTCAAGCAATTGCGGTAAAACTACGTTACTCATGAATTTCATATACAAAAATTGGATTGATTTTGCTTATTTGTATATATTTAGTAAGTCTCTCAACCAACCTCTCTATCAGAAATTATTGGATCGCTATCATGCTGCTGAAGCTAAACTCGGACAGGAAATCTGCTTCTCTTCTGATAATTGTGAAAATATGATTTCTGTTGATGAATGTAAGCCTGACTCATTAGTCGTTTTTGATGACTGTCTTCTAGAGAAACAAAAGGAAATAAAGAATTATTTCACAAGAGGACGTCACAAGCGTATATCCTGCATTTATTTAGCACAATGCTACAACCTAGTTGATAGGCAGGTAATCCGTAATAATGTCAATCTTGTTTTTGTATTTTCACAGAATAAACATTATTTGAAAAACATATATAACGACTTTGTTGCTGGCGATATGTCGATTGAGGAATTTTCTGTTCTTTGTAAGCAGTGTTGGGAAAAGAAACATGGGTTTATAACTATTGATTTATCGAAGAAAAGAGATTGTGGAAAGTATCAGTGTCAGTTGAATGAAATCCTATCACCCCTCAACAAAAGAGCTGTTGAGTAATGTGACACCTCATCGATCCCTGAACGTTGTTTGAACGTTAATTCTCGTTGTTTTATCGATCACCGAACGTTGTTTGAACGTTATTTGTCGTTGTTTGAACGTTATTTGTCGTTGTTTGAACGTTAATTCTCGTTGTTTTATCGATCCCTGAACGTTGTTTGAACGTTATTTGTCGTTGATTGAACGTTATTTGTCGTTGTTTGAACGTTATTTCTCGTTGTTTTATCGATCCCTGAACGTTGTTTGAACGTTATTTGTCGTTGTTTGAACGTTAATTCTCGTTGTTTTATCGATCCCTGAACGTTGTTTGAACGTTATTTGTCGTTGTTTGAACGTTAATTCTCGTTGTTTTATCGATCCCTGAACGTCGTTTGAACGTTATTTCTCGTTGTTTGAACGTTAATTCTCGTTGTTTTATCGATCCCTGAACGTTGTTTGAACGTTATTTGTCGTTGTTTGAACGTTAATTCTCGTTGTTTTATCGATCACCGAACGTTGTTTGAACGTTATTTGTCGTTGTTTTATCGATCCCTGAACGTTGTTTGAACGTTATTTGTCGTTGTTTGAACGATCCTTGAACGATTGCTCAATATATAATAAGAATGCCAAGATGGACGTGCAAAAATTGAATGCTGAAGCCAAAAAAGCTCGTGAGCTGTCCCGTATTGAGAAAGAGTTAGTAGCGAAATTCAGACGGGCACAGACGAAGATACGTGATCGTAACAGATTTAGACATGAGGAATATAAACCTATAACATCTGCTATTCAAAATCTAATTGAAAAAGAGGAAGCTAATGATTATAAACCTATAACAGAAGCAATTGAAAATCTACAAAAAAAGGTTGAAAATCAGTTAGTACCTTTTCAAAAATCGATAACTTTTCTCCCTCAAAACGAAGAAGACTATGATGAGGAAAAAATTTCTGAAGAGGAACAAAGTTCTGAAGGGGAAACGGATCTAAATGGCTCTCCTGATGGGAGTATGGAGACTCTGAAATTTTCCCCGACTGCTCATCAGAGTACACCCAAGCTATCAAATGAACCAAATCCTGAAGTTGAAGATAGTAACATATACGGTACACCTTCAAATAATTCACCCAAACATGTACAGTTAGGAAAAACCGCCTACAAGTTTCTACCAAGAGCGAACGATAGAACATTTGGACTTTATTATGAGATACCAAAGCAAGCGTATATGATTGGCAATACATCTGTTGATTTTGATAAAAATGATATTATATTAGGGGGTGAACGGTACGAAGGAACTCCTGGACTTTGGAGGTTGATAACCTACGATAAAGCACCAAGCGAAAATTTGTACACACCTCAGGATTTAGAAAATTATGAGAAAATTCTTACTGATACAGATTCTATGTTTCAAGGAAATAACCAAGCAACCAAAAAACCGAAATCTAGTAAGGGAGATAAATGGTCAAAACTAGTAAAGAATATATGGAAAAAATATAACGGTGATAAAAGAACTGATCAAGTAGGTTCTGGAATCGTAGAATATAATAATAACGTCGTTGAGTATAAGTATATTGACAACTTGAACGAGCTAGTTGCACGAATTCATTATATATACAGTCAGGAGCAGGCAGGAAATAATAACTTTCATAACGAAAAATTAGCTATCCTACAGTTCTTCAACGATAGGCTTGAAGAGATTATAGACACTCCGAAGGGTACTGAATATTTAATTCGGTTTGTTTCCAACATGCCGTCAAAGCTTTTAAAAGGTGATAAGGTAGGGTCTGGCTTATTCAATTCATTACTGAAAAAAGTTCCTTTTGAAATGCACGCGAGAGGCTATAATTTCCTAGGACCTGGGACGAATTTGGAGAAACGTTTAGAAAGAGGAGATGTGGGGGTGAACAAACTTGATGACGCCGCAAAGGAGCATGATATTTTTTATAGAGATCACCCTAAAACCGCGGATAGACATGTCGCAGACAAAGTTTTGGAAGATAAGGCGTGGAGTAGATTGAATTCCAAAGACGCTGACCTGAACGAGAGATTTTGGGCGTTAGCAACTGGTGCAGCGATGAACGTGAAACAAACATTTGGGATGGGGATTGAACCTCAACTAAAGTTTTAGTAGGCAATAATAAGAGGATTAACAAACGCCATGAATAATATCTCGTCGGCATTGTCACTAACAAGCGGTCAACGGACCAAGATCCGAGCTGCATACAAGCAGGGGAATGGAGCTGTCATACAATTAAGTAAAGAACAATTGTTAAAAAACAATGGTAAAGACAAAATTGGTATAACACGCGAACAGCATAATGAAATAGCTAAATCTCGGTTGAAAAATAAAGGGTATCGTTTGAAATTATCATATGAGCAGTTGAAAGAAAATTATAGAGGCGGGTTTCTTCCCCTCATATTTGCTGGGTTAGGCGCACTGAGTGGATTGTTGGGAGGTGGTGCTGCTGTTGCTAATTCAGTAATTGATTATAAAGATCGGCAGAAACGATTGCAGGAAACGATAAGACATAATAAAGCGATGGAAAACAAGAAAACGGGTGGTCAGGTTAAAAAAAAAAAAAAAAAGTCGAAGCGTTGAGCAATTTTGATATTACTTATTATGCTTTGGATAAACTTGGAATAAATAATTTTAGAGGGGTATTTATGAGAGATGCTTTACCTAAAACTCCAAACATAATTGAATGTGGAATTCTGAATCTTGGTGATTCAAAAACAGACGGTAGGTACACACTGGACGGCTTACTACAAAAACATGATGGATAAATATTATTTTGATTCGTACGGGAACGCTAATCCACCGAGGGAATTAATTTCGTACTTGGGTGGAAAGCGTTTGTTCTTCAATAGAGACAGGATTCAAGATTACACCGACCCTCCAATATGCGGACACTTGTGTCTAATAGTTCTCTACTTGCTAGTTAATAGACATATGCCCCTTAACTCGATATTAGAAAAACTAAAAAAAGATAAATACTTCTGGGAAAGTTTGCTTTAATTTTTTTTAGACTATATATAAGAAAGAGAAAGATGGCGAACGTATTTTCGAAATACATGAAGGACATTGTCCGCTCAGAGTACAAACATTACTATCCCAACAGCACTCAAAACTTTAACGCCCCCAACAAAAGAACAGAGTTCAATATCGATTATGGAGATGGATTTTCTATGTCAAAGTTTCAATATTTCATTTCTGGGACGTTGAAGAAGCGCAATGGAGGAGATTACCCAGCAAAAGCAAATGTGAAATTGATTGATAACTTCGTTCCATATTTGTTCTCTAGAATCGAGGTGAAAAAACACAATTATTTAATTGACGAAGTAGAATACCCTGGTGTTACTAGTACCGTGAAGAGCAGTGTCTCGTACAGAGGCTCAGAAAGTAATTCGATTGCAAACAATGGTTTTGTATCTCAGTGCAACGCAGATAGAAATACATTCTACGTATGCGGGAATCTTTCACATTTAGGGCTGGGATTTTTCGAAGATGTTAGTATTCCGCTTTATAAAGGAGGATTCGTAATTTCCTTTATCAGAGATGGTGATGCTAACACCATTTACAGATGGAAAACGAAAAAAAGTGACGGGAGTTACGATGATGCCACCCTACCATCAGAAGGACGGGTAAGTATCACAGAGTTCATAATTCGGGTCCCGATGATTGAATTCAAACCTATGGCTAAAATCGAGCTGGTGAAAGAATTGTCCGACCTGAAAAAAATACAGTTCCATTTCAGGAGCTGGCAGTGCATACAAAAACCTGAAATCAACGGAAATACATTTACATTTGATGTAACCAATATCTTTAGAAACATTCGAAATCCTACGTTTGTGATGGTCGCTTTCCAATCTGAAACTGGCTCGCAGTTGCAGGATGCTTCGTTGTTTGATAATGCCAACGTTAAAAATATAAAGGTGAAGATCAATGATAACGTTTACCCTGAAGAAATGGAAAACTTGGATATCGCGGCTGGTAACTACACCCTCGCCTACGAAATGTACAAGGATTTTAAAAATGTCTATCAAAATAATAATGACATGCTCTACAATCCCCAGAACTTTATAAACGGAAAATGCGTTTACGTGATCGACACAAGTAAACAAACGGAAAATATTTCCAATTCGAAATCTAATATTATAATTACCGCGGATTTTGCGCCCTCAGCAGGAACAAATCTTTACGTAGTACTCGTGTCTCACACTACCTTAGATTATGATCTCTTCAATAACATAATCAAGGAAAGTAATACCTAGGTCCGTTGATACCAAAATCCTGATACTGAAAAAAATACAAAATCTACAGAAAAAAAAAAGTTTCGCGCAATCTCAAACAAAAAATTTCTCTCACCTGTTTCATTTTTATTATTTTTTTTTTTTCATTTTTTTTTCTCAAGCTTGAAAATTCAGAGTTTGGTTCCCGACACCCAATGCCTCGCTTTCAGTTGACGGGCTAGAAACCCCAGCTCGACGGTCGGGCCAGTAGCCCCAGCTCAACAATCGGGGCCAGAGGCCTCATCTCAAAATCGGGCCAGAAGACCCATTTTATATACTACTCCTACCTAGGTAAGATTCAATACACTAAACAAATAAAAATAAATTAGATTTCTTAAAATAGGTAATAATAATGTTAACAAGTAAAAGTAAATTATAAAATAACTCAAGATCCTTGTTTCATTTATTTTATTATTTTTTATTATTTATATTATCAATTTTGTTGACCAGTTGCACTGACTATGAATTTCACGACTCATCCATGACTGACGCATAAAAAATAGCTCATATTTTCGTGGTGGTTTGGCACTTGTTCATGGATGGGCCCAAACAGTTTCATAGCAAACCTCGAACAGGGTGGAAGAAATCTAAAACTCTTGAATGGGTGGGCAAAAACTGTTCACGGAAATGACAGGTATCCAAAGCTGCTTGGGCGGCAAAGCCCCTCCGAAGGGGTCTGGGAAGCCGCCTTCCTCCCCCAACCCCCCCGCCCATCACCTACTGGACAAGAATTTATGGGGTTTTAGTGGTCCAATTTCAAATTTGAAAAAACCATCGTAATCAGGACACAACCCTCTAGAATTTGGTTAATTGGGATTTCCGAAAAAGTAAGCCAAAATCGAACGCCGGTGATCCAAATGTACAAATTTTGAAATTTTGAACACCAGAACCAATTTACGGAAATTCTACGCTGATTCTGAATCCAATGCAATTTACAGATTGAAAATCGGTCAATTATTAACGAGCTGAGAGCGAATATTAATTTAGCTCATTTTGGTGCTGCCACGTGGTGGCGGCTTTTGGAACTAGTCGTCGGGCTATTTCCCCTTAAGGTAGGAACGGAATAACACGGAATATCTCTCGGCTATTCTGACAATGGCCAAGGATTTCGGAGGGTAGGATTAGGTACCTGGAAGCCAACGCAAAGTCGAAGTTTGATCCAGCTTGTTATAAAATTCTACAACTAATTGGACAGTAAAGTGGCTGCCAAAAATAGCGGACAATAGAGCGAACGGCCAGACGGTCGTTATGGCCAGATGGCTCCAAAAGGTTTAACCAAGTTAATGGTTTGTCAAGCGGAGAAATGCTTGTACACGTAGAAAAATGGTATTGTGACACATAGTGGCGACTGTTGAAAATACGGGAAAGCTTTCGGTTTAAAATAGAGTTTTGAAGTGCGGCTCAGAGAACCGTAAAAACGATTGACTTTCGGGGATTGAAACGATCCAGGCCGAGAGTGCACATTGCCCATGACAACAGTGACAAAAGTAGTTTGATGTTTAGGGTCGCGCGTTCATGGCCGGTCCGTTCGATAAGGGGATGCCCAAAAAGGAGAGGCGACGCCCGCCATGCGGGACTACGCCAAAAAGAGACGACGCCTGCCAAGCAGGACTACGTCAAAAAGAGAGACGATGCCCGCCATGCGGGACTACGTCAAAAAGAGAGACGACGCCTGCCAAGCAGGACTACGTCAAGTACCGAAGTACTGAGGAAAAGAGTGACAGAAGAAAGTCACAGCTAAAGGCTTCTTGCTTCCTCCACAAGACCCGTTTAGTTCCGTGTCCCATACAGATTAACAATTGCCATCGCCAGGAATTGAGTGATAAAAAAAGAGGGCATATAACCACGATGTGGCAGAGGCATTTACGTCATGACAATTTTTGTCAGAATTCTAGAGTCATTGCAGTCGTGACTTTTCAGTCAGAATTCTAGAGACAAGCCAAAAAAATGATACACAAAATTAAAGGCTGATCAGGCCAGTCGGCGGGAAATACCAGACGAAAATAGGTATCATTAAGAAGCGGGAAACGTGATCCACGCAATAGAAAGTTTTTGAGAGAAAACAAAAAAATTGTATGCGTTTCGTTTTTGAAAGCAGATGATTTAGAGGATTTTGGATAAACCTCACAGAAACTTCATAGTACGGAAATCCGTGATGCGGTAAATTTGTGAAAATTTGAATCACTCAAATTCGGGAAGAGACCAACCATATGGGTTTCACTGCACTCTAGAAATGCAATTCAACTCCAGGGAGAGGCCATCAGCACCGAATTGAAAGATCGAGAGCCGAAGTCAGTACGCCGATGCCACGAGGACATTGGGCCTGCATGAATCTCTCAATCAATACAATTGATATGCTTGAAGGAAGTGATTTGGGCGCGCCTCCAAATCAATTCTTTGCCACGGTGGGGTTTGCAAGCCGTTCAGAGCACTTCATTGACGTTAAGGTTTTTGGTCAAAAGTATTTACAGGTTTTCAAAATTCAAACAGTCTATCTGCCACAAAAATAAAATAAAAGGTCATTCTTCAGGGTCTGAATCTTCTGAATCGAGCAGCTGTGGTAAAAGTTCAACATTATTGTCGATTTTACGTACTCGTTCATGAGCATACTTGACTTTATGTCCAGATGCAAGATTTTGTAATAAGTACCTGTCATTAGGTAAGAGTTCAATTACTCGATAAATACCCTTGAATTTCGGACTCGTCTTGTGAACTAAGCGAGGTTCTATCATACGAACACAGAGATCATTTAATTGTAAAGGTTTTACAGGTGCTTTAGTCCCTGCGAATCTTTTTAATTCGTACTGAGCAGATCGTCGGCTTACAAGTGAAATTCACTAAGTCAATTTTTTCAATTTTCGGTTTATTTGCTACTCCTATGTATTTTTCAACGCCCGATCGATTGGTGACGTCAATTTTGAGATCCTAGGAACCGTTCTCACGGAAAATGCGAAATAGTTTTTCACTAAGTCAGAATGTTAAAAAAATTAGTCAGGAGAAATTCACTAAGTCCTTACCGTGATGATTATCGAAATTATTGCCGTTGAAGTGAAATTCACTAAGTCACTTGAATGGATTCATATTTCTGATCATTTCGTGTGGATCCGGGATAAAAATACGACTAGGCAGAAAGGATTTTCGCGATTCACCTACCCACAGCATCAGTTACCTCGACTCGAGACAGTTATTATTATCAAACGCTTGTTTGATCAGATGTCCCCGTTTTCTGTCTATCTAGCTGGTTTTTCTTCTTTGTTCTGCCATTTTCCTCTGCTCTCCTTCTGTCTCTTTTGCATTGCGTTGCCTTTGGCTCCAGTTTATCCTATTTCCATTTAGAATTTACGTAGGTAGGTACCTACCTAAGTATTTTATACAGGAATATTTTATTTCAAAGTTTCAAAGAACCTAGATTGGAATTCGATCAATATTCTGCGAGTTTTTCGTCGTTGAAGATGACATTTTCAACATCGTACTCTTCAAGGGGGCAAATGTTGCTTGACTTGGTTAGAGGAAAAGGTAAGTGCACTTTCTACACTGTAGGCACGTTAAACAATCTAACTCAATGTAGCAGACTGGTACCTACAACATTCGGATCAGTTTAAGAACAGATTTTTTTTTTTTTCAGCCAAAAGCACACTTCTGCCACGAGTTGATGATTTTGACGAAGAAAAAATTCATGAGGAAAATGAACGTGAATGGATTGAACTTCAACCGACAACAGCTCAGCCTCCTGCTGACTCCCCTGACGTTATACCTGTTAGTATATAAGCCAAATGTAACATCAAATTTAATTATAGTATCCACCCTGTATACTGCTGCACTCTGCAGGAGAAGATTGTTTCTCATTCTCATTATGTCCGTTGTGTCGCGTTAACCTTGTCTATTAAAAACTTTCGTTAATAACCGTTCAATTCATTTCTTTTCTTCATTTTTCACTTCCCTGAGTAAGTTAAAGCTCTGCTTTAGGTTATGGGCCCAGGATTACGTGTCGGTGTAAAGTGTTGTTGCTGATATTTTCGGATAAAGTTATCGTAAGGTTGAGGTCGGTTTCATCACGTGTTAACCTAACCTATTGTGCGCGATGGCTGAAAAAGGAACATCATTACCTACGTTTGAAAAACTGAAGGGAAGAGCCAATTATTTGGACTGGAGGTTCCAAATGCAGAATTGTCTTCGTCATGACAATTTGTGGCATGCTGTGAACGGATATCCGGATGATGACTTAACGGAAGCGGCTGTGAAGGGACGAAAGGACGAGAGGGCTTTGTGCAAAATCAACCTGATGGTTGAGAAGTGCTGCTTTCCGTATGTAATGCACTGTACAACGGCTAAGGAGGCCTGGAACGCACTGGCAAAAGCTTTTGAGGACAAAGGACTGAATAGGAGGTTGATCCTATTGCAGAAACTTTTTTCTGTGAGACTAGCAGATTTCCCCACAATGGACGAGTATATAAATACCGTGATGGATATTTCGTGCCAGTTGTCGAGTTTGGGAAAGCCGGTCGATGATGAGTTTATTGGCGTGATTTTGTTGAAAGGATTGACAAAATCCTATCGTCCAATGGTAATGGCGTTGGAAAATATTGACATTGAAATCACCAGTGATTATGTGAAGAATAAGTTACTTCAGAACGGGGACGATTGGAACGAAAACAAGCAACGTCAGACTGCTCATGATGAGTCGGCACTTATGACTCACCCGAAGAAAACTTTCAAGAAAAAAGAAAATAAATCTCCTGAATGCTGGTACTGCAAACAGACGGGACATTTCAGGAAAGACTGCCCGAAATTGGGAGTGGACTCAAAAGGTAAAGAGTTGAAAAATAAAGCCTTGTATTCAGCTTTAGGTACTGCCGATGTGAGTTACCATCAGTCCGATTGGTACATTGATTCGGCTGCTAGCCGTCATATGTGTTCTGCTACAGTGGAATTGTTGAATTTTAGCCCTAAAGAAAATGGAATTCCGATAACTGTTGCAAATGGGGAAAAACTGATGAGTTCCGGAAGTGGAAATTTCCCGATTTCCCTACGTGAGGGAAATTTTACAATCACAGATGTCGTTGAGGTTCCTGGACTGTCCGCGAACTTGTTATCAGTGAATTCTTTGGCAAAGAAGGGTTATGTGGTAGTTTTTGATAAGAACAACTGTTCGATACTCGAGAATGCGACAGTGAAAGGGGAGATCATCGCAACAGCTGATGTTATCGATGGAATTTATCGCCTGAATATCCGCAAACACAAATTCGCGAATGATGTGTCGAAATATCGCGGTGAAACGCTCGGAAATCGCGGTTTAGTTTGCAAAACGGAGGAAACTCGTCTGTGGCATCTCAGGCTAGGACACCTGAACCAACAGTATATGAACAAGCTGCGTAAATTGGCCACTGGCGTCGAGTTTTCTGGCGATGATCCCCGGAAGTGCGTCTCATGTGTCACTGGAAAACAATCAAAAATCCCTTTCAAAATTGATAAGGAGAAAGGAAGAGCTTCGGGTAAACTGGATTTAATCCATTCAGATGTTTGTGGACCCTTCCAGGTTGACTCTATCAGCGGGTATAAGTATTTTTGTACCTTCATTGACGACTACAGTAGAATGGCCTTCATTTATTTCTTGACAAATAAAAGTGAAGTTCCGGAGAAATTCAAAGAGTTTAAAACGCGTGTCGAAAAGGAATGTGAACGCTCCATCAAGATCTTGAGGTCAGATAGAGGTGGTGAATACACCAGTAGAGCATTTGAACAATACTTGACGGACCAGGGAATTAGACATGAACTCTCTGTAGCTTATGTTCCCGAACAAAACGGGTTAAGCGAAAGGTGGAACCGAAAAATAACGGAATGTCTTCGCTCGATGCTGCACCATGCTAATGCCGATTTAAAGCTGTGGGCGGAAGGTGCCAGTACTGCCGTGTACTTAATGAATCGTGCTCCGACAAGGAAGTTAGCAAATGCAACACCTTTGGAGGTGTGGTCTGGGAAGAAAGTTGATCTTTCACACTTGCGTATTTTTGGCTGTGACGCCTATGTACACGTTCCTGACGCCAAACGAGGAAAATTGGATCCTAAGGCGGAACGCTTTACATTTGTCGGTTATAGTGAGACCAGTAAGGCCTATCGACTATATGATCCTGAGAGCGACTCCATCCGGATCGCTCGGGACGTTGTGTTTTGTGAGTATGAGGCCTTGGAAAAAATGTCACTATCAGTCAACAAGAATGTTTCACCGCTGGTTGATGAAAACACCACCGGAGCGGCGCCGATTTCGACCGACGTCAAACTGACCCTTGAAGATGACTCCACTGAAGAAGGCTCCTATGAACTGGATGGTTCTACCGGCGATTCTGACGACTCGGAGACTGACGAGGAAGACAACCCGGCGCCAGTAATCGTCCCTGAGGAAAATGGTGATGTCAACCCGTTGGGTGAGTCTAACATTGAAAATCGTCGATATCCTTTGCGAAATAGGAAACCTAGAGATTTTTCTGATTTTGAAACAAATTTTCATGTTCAAATTGGTGAGGAAAATGAACCGATTTCTGTTAGGGATGCTTTGCAAAGCATTCATTCTAACGAATGGCGAAAGGCCATGAAAACTGAGCTTGATTGTATGAAAAAGAATCAAACCTGGGAATTAGTCGATTGTCCTCCTAACCAAAAACTTGTTGATAGTAAATGGGTTTTCAGAATCAAGCGAGATTCTGATGGTAATATTGCTAAATATCGTGCTCGCTTAGTTGCGCGAGGTTTTACACAAACTTATGGTGTAGATTTTACTGAAACTTTTTCTCCCGTTGTAAAGTTTAGTACATTGAGACTTTTATTTAGTCTTGCAGTAAATTTAGATCTTGAATGTGATCATCTTGACGCTGAAACCGCCTATCTGAATGGCGAAATTTCTGAAACTATCTACATGAAACTACCTGAAGGTCTAGAGGGCGCAGGTGACCTCACCAATAAGGTTTGCAAATTAAAGAAGGGACTTTATGGTCTTAAGCAGAGTGCGCGATTATGGTTTTTTAAAGCGAAAGAGGTTTTAACAAAACTGGGATTTACAGCTTGTAAATTGGAACCTTGTGTTTTTTCAAGAATCTCTGGCGAAAAAATAATGATAATAGCCCTTTACGTAGATGATTTTGTTTTATTTTACAATGATGTTTCTGATGCTAATTTTGTAAAAGTTGAAATGAATAAGCATTTTGTTATCAAAGATTTAGGTGATGTCAAAAATTTATTGGGATGGAAAATCGAAAGGAATAGGGAGAGGGGTGAGTTGAAAATGCACCAGGCAAGTTACATTGACAAATTGCTGGAAAAATTTAATATGAGTGATGCAAATCCCGTGACTACTCCAATGGACCCAAGTAAGAAACTTAGTATTGAAGGGGAGTCAGCTGATGTGCCATTTCAGCAACTCATAGGATCCCTCATGTACCTGAGTGTAGGTACACGCCCTGATATCTCCTACTCTGTTCACTTTCTCAGCCAGTTTAATAAAAATCCTACTCGTGATAGCTGGATTGCTGCTAAACGCATTTTGCGTTATTTGAGCGGGACTAGGACCATGGGTCTTGTTTTTAAGAAATCCAAAAATTTTGATGTAACTGGTTTCGCTGACGCTGATTGGGCGGGTGATGAGTCGGATCGGCGGTCTTATTCTGGATTCGGGGTAAAATTTGGAGATTGTTTATTCTCATGGGAAAGTCGAAAACAACCTAGTGTTGCTCTGAGTTCCTCTCATAGCGAATATGTTGCAATTAGTGAAGTTTCAAAGGAATGTCTTTATGTGAAAGCCTTTTTGTCTGAATTGTTAAAAGGTTCTAAAGTATCTGTTCCAAATCATGGGATTGTTATTTATAACGATAGTCAGAGTGCACAAAAAATTGCTTCAAATCCTGAGTTTTCACGTCGTACCAAGCACATTGACGTGAAATACCACTTTGTACGTGAATTGGTTGAAAGTAAGGAGATTTTATTAAAATACCAGTCAACCGGCGAAATGTGTGTTGATATTTGTACAAAAGCTCTGGCTGCACCAAAGCACAAGTTATGTTGTCAGTACCTTGGATTGGGTTAAGTTGATGTAGCTGAATAATGATGTTTTTGGAATTATATTTTTACTCTGTTCACTGGTCTTGTGATGTAAATGACAATTTTGTTTGGAATTGTATTTTTATGTTGTTCACTGGTCGTGTGATGTAAATGTGATGTTAAAGGGGAGTGTTAGTATATAAGCCAAATGTAACATCAAATTTAATTATAGTATCCACCCTGTATACTGCTGCACTCTGCAGGAGAAGATTGTTTCTCATTCTCATTATGTCCGTTGTGTCGCGTTAACCTTGTCTATTAAAAACTTTCGTTAATAACCGTTCAATTCATTTCTTTTCTTCATTTTTCACTTCCCTGAGTAAGTTAAAGCTCTGCTTTAATACCAGCGTCTCCCACAGAGTACGGTGATCGCTATTTTGAGTTCGAGAATGAGCCTCAGGTAAGAGAATGTTTACCATCGACATCAAGAGGGCCAGCGACAGCGATGGCCCACAAGCTTCTTCACCCTTTCAATTCCGAATCCTCTCCGGAAGTCTCAGCTCCGGCTTTGCAAGAATACGCTTTGGAAGATGTCAACTCAGAAAACGACTGTGGATTGCAGTCTAACGTTCGAGATGGAGAATGGGTACCATCGAGTGGAGATGATGCTTCTTCGATTGATTCTCTCAGTGAACCTGAGCACACTAACAAATTAAACGAACAGTTCCTTCCACAGAAGTCTCACGGGGATAATATTAATACCGATCAAATAGGAGATGCCACTCACCAACCAGTGCGAAATAGGTGGAACAAAGAACGTCCTTCTATGTGGAAAAGAAATGTCAATAAAATGAAAAGGAAACTTGGAGGACACTACGTAAGCACGAAAGGGAAGCATCAATCCCCCAAACATCCCAAACTAATCGATTGTTCAAAGACCTCAAAATGCTCTTCCAATGTTCAGAACATTTTTCAGGTGCAATGAGGGAAGGTTTTTGCCGTGCATACTGGAGTATGGATTTTGCCCGCCAGCGAGACTTCATACTAGCCAATGTTGAGACCCATGAACCAGAGACTAGACGACCCAGAAAACCTGACAGTACCAAAAAAATACGAAGTCAAACTAGGCTCTACTATTTCACAGTTAGAAACGAGAAGATACGGGTTTGTCAGAAATTTTTTTGTGCAACGCTGTGCATTTCCAATGGCCCCATCAATAATGCCTTAACCTTGAAGGGCGAACAAGGGCAATATGTGGGACGGGATAGGCGAGGTGAATACCCTCCATCAAATAAAACATCAGAAAGTGAAATAGCCAGAATCAAGGCTCACATAGAAAGCTTTCCTACAGTCGAGAGCCACTACACAAGAAAATCCAGTAAGCGCCAGTACTTGGACAGTTGCCTGAATATCTCCAAAATGTACCGCTTGTACAAAATTAAATGCGAGGAAGAAAATGAATCATCCTCAAGTGAAATTACCTACCGAAGGTTATTTTGTGAAAACTACAACTTGTCATTCTTCAAACCGAAGAAAGACCAGTGTAGTACCTGCAGTAAATACATTCATGCCCTCCCAGAGGCCAAGATGGCATTAGAAAATGAATATAAAGAACACTGTGTCAGAAAAGATGCAGCCATGAAGGAAAAGGATTTGGACAAAAAAAAAGCCACTCATGACAAAAGCTTCATGTCGATAACTTGTGATCTTCAAAGCGTGCTTCAGATCCCCAGTTCTGGTGTAAGTTTGCTGTATTACCTCAGAAAAATAAATGTGTACAACTTTACTGTGTATGAGGCAGCACCCCCGAACAACGGATACTGTTTTTTCTGGACTGAAGTAAATGGCAAAAGAGGGAGTTGTGAGATCGGGTCCTGTTTGCTGAAGTTCATAATGGACCACGTTCCTCACACAGTAGAACACCTCACTATCTTCTCGGACACTTGCGGGGGTCAAAACCGTAACATTCAAATATCGGCACTGTTGTTGTACGCTGTACGCAATCACCCCAGCTTAGAAATCATCGAACAGAAGTTTATGGAGAGCGGCCATTCTTACATGGAGGTCGACTCAATGCATTCTGCAATCGAAACAGCAAAAAAAAATGTGGATGTCTTTAGTGTTCATGAATGGGAAAACATTTTTCGAATTGCACGAAAAAGTAAGGATGGATACCACACTAAAGAGCTCTGCTTTCAGGACATGTTAAACTTAAAACACCTTGTTCAGACAACAGTGTTCAACAAGAACGTGGACGATGCGGGTCAAAAGGTTAACTGGCTGAAAGTAAAAGTGTTTCAGTACAGAAGGGATGAGCCAGAATCCATTGGATATAAGTACGGTTATCAAGATGAATTCAGGAAGATTCTCTTGAGAATGGCATCAGCCAGAAAAAGCCGGGCCTCCACTTTGAGGATGACTGAAACATCTTTAGCTCCACTGTACCGGAATCAGCTCCCGATTTCAGTGGCAAAAAAGAAAGACCTAACAACTCTCTGCCGTAAGGGTGTCATACCGCAGAATTTGCAGCAGTGGTTCTATGGTTTACAGACAAGTAACGCCATAGTTGACCGGGCTGCTGAACCTGCACTGTCAGACGCCTCTGACGAAGAATAATAATTTTGTGAGAAGTGAAGTTTTGAACTGAATTATGAGCATTATTTTGAATTTTAAAGTTCCTTTTTTTCCGCAAAGTTTCAAATAATAATTGTATTGCAGTCGAAACTCAAATTTTAAACAATAAATTACTTTTAAAATCCTTAAAAAAATACTTATTAAAATCCTTCACCCCCCTCATTAATGCGATCAAAATTCAGGGAGAAATAGATAGAAGAATCCCTAAGTCATCACATCTCAGAAGTTTTTCGACAAGTGAAAATCATTAAGTCACTATAGTCAGGTGAAATTCACTAAGTCAGGTCCCTTCGTACGAAAAGTACATTTTTAAGTTAGTTGTGAATGCGCTAACCAATTGGGGATCACGTGGAAGTAAGTAGACATCACGAAGCAGCTGCACACCAAATTTCAACAATCTAATCCAATTTCTTCCTAGCAAAATGGGTCTCACCAAAAACTGAATTTTTCAAATTTGATTTTCTCAAAACTATAATATTTGACTTAGTGAATTTCACTTGTAAGCCGACGAGATTTGTCTATGTTTGTTTTAGCTAGAGTACGTAAAGTAGGTAAAGTAGGTACGTCGGATCTAGAAGGTTGTGTTAATTGAACATTGGTTGAGATAGATCCAGGTAATATAGGTTTTCTGCCAATTAAAAGTTCAATAGGTGTTACAGTAGTACCAGTAACACGATTTATAGTAGAATTTAAGGTCAGTTGAATTTGGGGTAACAGCTGACGTATTGATTGGGGTTTTATATAACGAGCAACGGTAATTAAATTCGTGATACTTGTCATATATCGTTCAACTTGCGCATTGGCGCGGCTAGCACCAGTTGCAATAGGGTGCATTTTAATATTTTATGTATTGCAAAATTCATTAAAAGAGGCAGCTGTAAAGCTTGTACCCTGATCATAAACGATGCGTGTAGGTGCGCCAAAGAACTGAATGAGTTCCGATAAGGCATTGATCGCGGCTTTAGCCGAGAGTGTTTTCGTATGGTGTAAAACAACGTATTTGGTAAAACTGCAAACTTGGACTATATAGTACTCGGGAGGGTTATTAGGTCCGTTCAGCCGGCCTGTAATATCGATATGAACTGTATCGAAAGGAATATTATTTTTTGGTATTGGGTATAGAGCCTGTCGTGAGTTCCTCCCAGAACTACAACACTAGCAAACTTAAGTTCTCGCAAACCTTGTACAACCAACTTTAGTTCTCACCAATAAACGGTAAGAGTGGGGACGAGAGACGCAGGAGGTAGAGGCCCAGCCTGATTCCCCACCATCCCCTACAACTAGGGGATCTCGTAACCAGAGACGCGCCCACAATAGGAATTTGTGAATACGGCCAATCATTGGTATTTGGTAGGGATCACCTGATTATATTGGCGGAGTATGAAGTCGAGTTGGTTGTTCTGTGATATTATTTAATTTGAAAAATGATAGCTCTTTTTGAGTTTGTTGGTAGGTAGTGAAACTTGAACAAACGTTGAAGTATTTTTGATGGGTAAATTATTACTAAGGTAAATCATTACTCAACGGTAAATTATTACACAACGGTTCATTATACCATCTACGTAGAAGGGGCTGGAGTTTGTTGGTAGGTACGTTTGCAACTTTTTTCACTCCTCATCAACAATTTCTTTTCAGAACTTCATTATGTGTGTTTCTTTTGTTAGGTACTGTTTGTCATCGGCAGAATTATTTTAGCAACATATTTAACTCGTGATTTAGGTAGGTACCTAGTAACGAGTACGGGGTTAGGTACTAACCTACGGAGGGTCTGCGATCTACATAATATGTATAGAATAGTACATATCATATTATATAGACGGGTTATCTATACATAGAGATGTGATCTGTAACAGAAGGGTATTCTATACAAAATAATAAACCGTTGTGCAGGGATTTGCAGCGTTTTTTAATTAATTTCTTGTGCTCAAAATCAGTGATTTTTAAAATATTTCTCTTTACCATTTGAAACTCGTCGGATATATGAGACGGAGCATAGTCTTCGGTATGTATTTCGAAAAGGTCGACCTCCAAGGGCCGGCCTACAGGATATCGGGATAAAAAGTCTACAGTTTGCATTCGTTTACCAGGCCTATATTGAATATCAAAATCAAATGCCTGTAAATACGCCCACCAGCGATGGACACGTGTGACCAAGTGTTGTTTTACGTATGAAGCCTGGAAAGATATGCAATCAGTTACGAGAGTGAAATGATTATATAATAAAAAGCATTCGAAATGTTTGAGAGCTTTTACTGCGCTCAACGTTTCCAATTCATAGCTGTGGTATCTGGATTCAGCTTCAGTGGTGCCTCTACTAAAATATGCGAGGACTTTGCGTTCACCGTCAACGACGTTAAATAGAATTGCACCATAGCCTACGGATGAGGCATCCGTCCACAGTTCTATAGGTAATGCTGGATTAAATATAACGAGCACAGGCTCATTTGTGAG